>OY757317.1:34761087-35961087 GCA_963583905.1 Stenurella melanura | reverse complement strand
GGTCGTTCTATGCGTTATTTAATTTTATTAAACTGTATTTGAGTAATTTTTATTGTTATTGTGTTATTGATGTTTTAGATATTTGTGTTATTACGAAATTTTATAATATGTACTTATTTTTAATCTGTATTTTGCTGACTTTTCCTATACTATGTAACATAGTCGACTGGAATAAACGATATTATTATTATTATTATTATTATTATTATTATTATTATCCCACATTTCTGTACTCTTACAAGCTTGATTTACTTATTTTTCATTATTTACTCCTATTTAAGCCTCAATCCTTCAACGGAATCATCTCAAAATATAGTCTAGTTCCAGATGTCGTCCTAATACATACGTGTCCCAAATTTCAAGTGAATATCTCAATTTCATTTTATCAACCGCTTTAATAATGGATTAAGGGTGGTTTGGGGTTGAAAAATATTACTAAAAAATCTGAGGCCTTGGCTTCTAGAACATGCACCGAATTTCAAGTTTCTATACTCTTACCAGTTTGCTTTACTTAGTTTTCCCTATTTACCACTAATTACCCTCACTTCTTCAACGCAATCATGTCAAAATATATTCTAGTTTCAGAAATCGTTATAGGTGTAACAAATTTCAAGTGAAAATCTAAATTTAATTTAATCAACTTTTTAATAAGGGAGTGGGTGGGGGGATGAAAAACATTATAAAAAAACCTGAGGCCATCCCTTCTAGTATATACACGAAATCCCAAATTTCTAATCGCTTACCAGCTTGCTTTACTTATTTTCCCCTATCTACCACTGTTTAACCCACAACCCTTCAACGGATTCATCTCAAAATATAATCTAGTTCCAGATGCCGTTATAATACATACGTGTACCAGACTTCAAGTGAATATTTCAATTTTGGTTTACCAACCCCTTTAATAATGGAGTAGGGTTGGTGGAGGGTTGAAAAATATTATGAAAAAAGGTGAGGCTTTGGCTTCTAATACATGCACCGAATTTCAAATTTCTGTACTCATAACAGCTTGCTTTACTTATTTTCCCCTATTTAAACCTATTTAGCCCCCAACCCTTCAACAGAAGCTTCTCAGAATATAATCTATTTCCAGATGTCATTATAATACACACGTGTACCAAATTTCAAATGAATATCTCAATTTTATTTTATCAACCCCTTTAATAATGGAGTAGGGGTGGTGGGGGGTTGAAAGATATTATTAAAAAATTTGAGTCTTTAGCTTCTAGTACACACAGCGAATTTCAAGTTTCTGTACTCTTACCAACTTACTTTACTTACATTACTATTTACCCTTATTTAACCCCCAACACTTTAACGTAATCATCTCAAAATATAATCTAGTTCCAGATGTCGTCATAGTACATACGTACCAAACTTTAAGCGAATATCTCAATTTTATTTTATCAACCCCTTTAATAATTGAGTAGGGGTGGTGGGGGGTTACAAAATATTATTAAAAAATCTGAGGCCTTCGACTTCTAGTATGTATGTCGAATTTCAAGTTTCTGTATTCGTACCAGCTTGCTTTACTTATTTTCCCCTATTTACCCCTATTTAACCCCCAATCCTTCAACGAGATCATCTCAAAATATAATCCAGTTTCAGAATTTCAAATGAGGATTTCAATTTTATTTCATCAATACTGCACTAGGGGGTTAAAAATATTATAAAAAAATCTGAGGTCCTGGCTTGCAGTATATGCATCAAATTTCAAGTTTCTGTACTCTTACCAGCTTGCTTTACATATTTATCCATATTTACCCCTATTTACCCCCCAACCCTTCACCGGATATCTTCAAAAGACATTCCAGTTTCAGATCTCGTTATAATATATACGTATACAAAATTTCAAGTCAATATCTTAAACCGTTCCGGAGAAAGCGTGCGAACAAAAAAAGTTACAGACAGACAGACCGACAAACCGACAAACAGACAGAAATTTTTTTTCTCTCAAATTTAAAATCTCGACGTTTCATAACATTCTAAACCTATTTCAAGAAAAAAAAAAATGAAATTTTTTTACGATTACTATACTTCCCATCCACTACGTGGATGTGGAAGTAATTTTATAACTTATTACCAATCGAGTGGAACAACTTAACACACCGCAAATTCGAAAAAAATATTAAGACATTTCTAAAAGATAACGTATTTTACCAAATCCAAAAATTTATTGACCACTATAGATTTTCATTTTAATATGTTTTTTTTTGTATTTTTAACATGTAATTTATCTAGCATGTGATTATATATAGTAACGTAATTTCATTGTTTTCATATTATTTTATATAATTAATATAATTGGACGGCTTGTATTGTTTATGTAGTAAATTATTACCACATGGCACTTTGACCAAGTGCAAAACTATGCGCCCGCTACGGCGTTCACAGATACTTTTTCAACTTTGCGCGCTACTGCTTGGAAACTATTGGTCTGAGGGAAAAATATACAAGAACTTCTTTATAGACAATTTCATTATCTGTAACTTTGAATATTACCATATGCAGCGTAAGATCGATAGATAAATAGTTATTGCACAAAGTCCCTAATTTGCATAATTAGATAGTTCTGTAGTTATTACATTTTTGATATGTTATTTCTCTCCTTCGAAATTCCTCGAAACAAAGCTCTTCAAAAAAAGAACCACTACCGCCTCAATTTGTCAAAAAAAAATACTTACCATCTGGCCTAGCTTGGAAAACAAATTATTTTTTGTGATCCTCTGCTAGATGCGTACAAAAATTGGTTTTTTCCAAAGGACTGACCTTCACACTCTTACGTATTTTTACCCTCTAAATTCGAATTTTGCATAGAAAATATAGGTTTCTTGGTTTAGTTTTGCGCTAGCTATCCAGAAAACACTTCTGAGGGTCTCAGAAGTAGTCTTCGGGTGACTAGTAAAAAACTGAATGGTGAAACCTATAGTTTTGGATTCAGTAGGTCAGAATACATAAGGGTAGGAGGGTCATTACTTCGTAAAAACTTTTGTGTGTGTGTGCTTGTGTTATTTGTTCTTTTTGCACCAATCCGATGCTTTAGATTTGTGTGACTCTCATCCACAGTCTTGGGGTTCATTTGAATTATTATATGCATATTATACACGCCGAGCTTCACACTGCAAATAAAATCTACGAAAGGAAAAGCAGAAAATTCAGAAAAAGCATTGATTTTTTTTTAATGAGTAGTGTAGAAAAATTCACCCCTTGGCTACTGTCAATTTCACCCTACGTTAATATACCATTACATGTAACATTGTTATCTCCCCACACAAAACTTGTTTTAGCTTTTGAAATATAATGACTTAAAGTTAAAACATCGGGGAATACTGTTTGATAATTTGATGCAAACTTTGTATCTATAGTTGATCTAGTTTACTAGAAAGTTTAGTGAGATAAATTTGTAAAGTCTGCTTAGGAACCCCAACACCTAATATTGTATGTTAATGCCTTGTGATATAACGCACGTAATGCGGGGTGTTATTCGCAAATCGCAAAATAATTATCAACTGGCGAGGTAACAGAAATCTTGTTAAATGCGAATACGGTTGATCATGCACAGCGTATAAAATGTACAAGAGTACAGTATTGAAATATGCTAAAATTTTTTGTAAAATCGTCGCATAATAGCGACATTTCGGTTGTGCCTTGAATATCGAAGTGACAGATTTTACCAACGTGTGCTTAAAAGTGACATCTTTTACGCACGTAAAATAAATGAGTTGAAACTGCATTTTACATTATTTAATTATTATTACTTAAGTACAATCTTTCAAATTAGAGAATTAACATTAGGCGAATTTTTTTTCTTCATTCTGTGGAACTTGTATATGTCTACCTGTCTATCTATATTGGTAATATATGGCTGTGGCTATAAGGCCATTCTCACAACACCAATGTTTAAGACGGGATGTCTATAAGGTCGGTAAGTACCTGATACTAAAAAATACTATAAACTATATATAAACTAATGAAACATATTCTTTGTAGGATTTACAAACATCGGAAAAAACTATTTGTGAGAACTAAAAGAAAAACTATATGTATAAAATATTAATGAATTCTTTGCATTCTTTCAATAACCTGACTTCTGGCTATGCTAGCAAATCAAAATCTTAAAATTAGTTTGTCCAGTTTCTTATTTGACATTCTCATTATAACACTAGCATCCAACATAGTTCCCTACGGCTAAGCAGATTAAACTAGTATCTACGGTATGAAGATTCAGTTAAAAATGAGAACAAGGGTCTAAAATGAATTTATTTACCTACCTTGTTTTAAAAATGTTTTCATTCTAATGGATTACATTTTCATGAAATCTCTCATTCAGTTTCATGGAAATGCTTAGCCTTTAAAACGTTTTTCACCCTTATTCTGAGCTCATCAGAAAGGCAAAAAGTCACTCATAGCGATGTTTCATGCAAAACCAAGGCATAAACGGGAGAACCCAATCAGTTGTAATAAAAGATGTCGGTAAATCCTACAAATCCAGCCCTTTAAATGTGTCGACTGGTGTTCCTCAGGGGAGTATTCTCGGACCGCTTCTATTTCTTATATTTATAAACAATATTACACAGCACATGACAGATGTCGTCATAACGCTATTTGCTGACGGTTCCACTATGGCAGTCGACTCCAGCAGTATTAATGAGATTAGCTGTAAAGCTAGTCGCACTGTAAAGTCTATGCAAAACTACTGTGCTACCTCTGGTCTGTTCCTGAATAATTCCAAAACTGACCTTCTAGTCTTTTCACCTACGAAACTTGATTACAGCCTGTTAGTTAAAACAGATAATAGCTACGTAAAACAAAATATTACAGTCAAGTTCCTAGGAGTTTGTATGGATCCTTTATTAAAATGGGAAGCTCATGTTGATTATGTAGTTGGTAAGTTGGCTACCCATTGTTTTTCCATCTGGCAACTACGCCGTTCTGTAACCCTAAACATACTAATGATGTACTACTTTGCTCATATTCAGTCTTGTCTGAATAATTGCAATATATGCTGGGGTAACTGCTCACAGTCCAGCGAAGTATTTACACTCCAAAAAAAAAAAAAAAAAACAGTTCGCACAATGTTCTTTAAACCACCTAGATACTCATGTAAAAGTATTTTTATTGAATTAGGAATTTTAACTGTTCCATGCCTTTATATTTTAAACTGCGTTTTATACATAAGGGAACATTCTGACCAATTCAATGGGCGAATCTCTCCTAATAGTATTAATCTAAGACCAAACTATAATTTAAATATACCAGGTCATACCTTATCCAGTGTAGCAAAAGGTTCCAAACTAATGACAATCAAACTGTTTAACAAATTACCAATTCATATTAAAATAATTAATGTTATTCCATTGTTTAAAAAAGAAGTTAAATCCCTTTTGCTTAAAAACGCCTTTTATTCAGTGGAAGAGTACTTCAGTGCTAACCTAAATATTCAATGTCCGGGACATATCCTAATTTATTATTTATTAATCGTGCTTTTCTTTTCCATATGTGAATACATTTATATGACTTTCAACTTATGTATTGTTTGTGTGTACGGAAATGTGTCTTGTTCTTTACTTTTAAATGTGTGTTTTTGATTACTTTTCTAAATACAATATGTAAGCCTATCTATGTATATATATGTAGATATTTAGGTATATATTAGCTTTTGTGACTATATTCCAATACTTGTAAAAGTCTATGGAAATAAAGATATTATTATTATTATTATTATTATTCAAAAATGTCACAACTCTCTTTTCAGTTGGTTGCATTCACACTAGGGAAAGAATTCACTTTATCCTATGGTGAAGAATTTTCAGACCAGATGGCGGGTCTGCAATATAGTTGCTTTCTGCATAATCTTACTGATGTGTTGGGGTAACTGTAATTTTTCCAAGTAACTTGGGAGCCTAGTCGAAACTACTCCTTCCACTGAGATGACTAATGGGATTATACTGATATTTTTTAGCTTCCAATTACACTTAATTTCGACGGCCAGGTTTTGATATTTATCAATCTTTCGATATTCCGTTGCTATTAAATTAGTAGTGAGGGGTGTAGCAATGTCGATGATGTAACCTTTCTTCTGTTCTTTATCTATAAGGACTATATCAGGTCTATTAAAATCTACGCTCTTGTCTTATTATTATTATTATTATTATTATTATTATTATTATTATTATTATTATTATTATTATTATTATTATTATTATTGTTGTCTTTTATTTCTCAGTTTATACCGGACTTTTATACAAAAAATATTATTATTATTATTATTATTATTGTTATTATTATTATTATTATTATTATTATTATTAATATCCATGAATAAGTATGAAATGTTTATATTTGACATTGACTGATAAAAAACAACAGATCTGCACCTATCTATTAGCTAACTAGTATTGGAGAATATATACTCTATGCATGTTTAAAAGTGAATTATTTATTGTTTGTTGGAAATACTCCATAGATGAAATATCAACAAATATTTTTTATCGAAATCGATATAGTACAAACGCTTACGAATTTGTCCAAACATGATCAAGTTCAGGTAGGTATTATTATACATTTACTTTCTTCATGTTGACAAAATTCACATTTCCTAAAATGTTTGCACCAATCAGTCAATAGAAATATAAAAACGTTTCATTCTCCAATGTATGAATGAAAGAACGAATATTGCTGACTTTGTAATTCTTTTACGATGGGGATTTAGTTTTCCCAGCTATATTTTAGGGAATTATTTATCGAATCAATGTGTGTAGAGTTTCATTTTCTTTTTGATTGTCAAAACACTATCAGTTCTTATGAATTCAGTAATATATTTTTTTATATTTTCAAATATATGGGGTGATCTATTTAGACGTGACTTCATAAACTTGTTTTTTCAAATGAATCATTGTGTATTTCTGTATATTATTAAGTATAGAGATTCTGCTTTTAAACGTGACTCAAGCGATATTTATGGATCTCACATGGCTTGGTATCGTGAAATGGGTGAGGTTGTACCAAAAACATTCCAACTCTGTGAGCTTACTGTGATGAAATAGAACCTCATTTTTGGTAGATAATTTGTGCCAGAAATTGTAAAATTGTCTAGTTTATACTGCTCGTATTATATCTGAGAAATTAGCTGATTGTGTCGGGAAATAGTAATGAAACATATTATTTAAAAAATTTGCATACAGCGGAAAAAAAACTATCTATGAAAACAAAAAGAAAAACATATATAAAAAATATTAATATTTTTTACATGTAGTTTTTCTTTTAGTTCTCAAAGATAGTTTTTTTTCAGATGTTTGCAAAATCCTATAAAGAATGTTTCATTACTATAAGCGAACAAATAATAAATAATTCACTTTTAAATATATGTAAACTAAACTATAAACCTATACTAAAATTATGTCTATGGACAAAACAAATCATTTACATAATTACACATGCATAGGTAGGTACCTCAAATAAATTTATAATTTTTTTCCTCTTTTTTTCAACCTTTCATTATTCTCTCTTTTTTCCTATTCCCTTTGTCAAAATCAGTTGCTTTCATGTACTTTTACTTCCACATCCACGTAGTGGATTGGAAGTATAGTAACCGTAAAGAAAATTTCAATGTTCTTTTTCTTGAAATAGGTTTAGAATGTCATGAAACGTCGAGATTTTAAATTTGAAAGAAAAAAAATTACTGTCTGCCTGTCTGTCTATCTGTCGGTCTGTTTGTATGTCGGTCTGTATCTTTTTTTTGTCCGCACGTTTTCTCCGGAACAGTTTAAGGTATTGACTTGAAATATTGTACACGTATATATTGCAACGAGATCTGGAACTGAATTGTTTTTTGAACATATCTTGTGAAGGGTTGGGAGGTAAATAGGGGAATTAAGTAAACAAGCTGTTAAGAGTACAGAAACTTTAAATTTGATGTATATGTACTAGAAATCAAGGTCTAATTTTTTTAATGATATTTTCCATCTCCCCACCACCCCCACTCCACTATTGAAGGGGTTCATAAATTAAATTGACATACTCACTTGAAATTTGGTATAGGTATATATTATAATAGCATCTGGAACTAGATCATATTTTTGGATTATTCCGTTGAAGGGTTGGGGGCTAAATAGGGGGAAATAAGTAAAGCAAGCTGGTAAGAGTACAGAAACTTGAAATTCAGTGTATGTACTAGAAGCCAAGGCCTTAGTTTTTTTATGATATTTTTCAACCAACCCCCCACCACCCATTTTAAAGGGATTGATAAAATAAAATTGAGATATTCACTTGAAATTTGGTACACGTATGTATTATAACGACATCTGAAACTAGAATATATTTCGAGATGATTCCGTTGAAGGGGTGGGTATGTAAGTATAGGCAAATAGGGGAAAATGACTTAAGCAAGGTGTGTACGTGTACAGTACAGAAACTTGAAGTTTGGTGCGTATACTAGAAGCCAAGCCCTCAGTTTTCTTTATAATATTCCCCCCCCCCCCCCCACCACTCCATTTATAAAGGGGTTGGTGAAATAAATTTTAGATATTCACTTAAAATTTGGTATACGTATGTATTTTCTGTTGAAGGAATGGAGGGAGGTGTGTATGTGAAAAATTCAGTAGAACAAGCTAGTAAGAGTACAGAAACTTCAGTTTTGGCGTATGTGCTATAAACCAATGCCTTCATTTTTAGCATTGAAAATGTGTAACAAATCGAAGATGTAACGGTAATACGGGGGTCCAGTGGCGATTTGTGTAACGCTTGGAAATTCGGCTGTTCTTTTTGAGACGAAAGCGTTCGGTGCCGTTACATCGCATACTTTTTGAAATATCTAAATTTAATTGTAAATTTGATAAATTTTGATACTAGAATCATATTCTTGCATTTTTACGTCTCAACGCTGACCGACTCGCGACGTCTAGGGTCATTTTTGCAAAACTTGTGTATTTAATAAATTTTGATACCTAGATCCATATTCTTGCATTTTTACGACTCGACGCCGACCGACGCCTAGCCTCGTTTTTGTAAAACTTGTGTATTTGATAAATTTTAATATCTAAATTCATGTTCTTGCATTTTTACGTTTCGACGCCGACCGACGCCTAGCGTCGCTTTTGTAAAACTCGTGTATTTGATAAATGTTGATACCTGGATTCATATTCTTGTATCTTTATGTCTCGACGCCGACCGACGCCTTGCGTAGTTTCTGTAAAACTTGTATTTGATTAACTTAGATATCAAAATTCATGTTCTTGCATCTTTGCATCTCAACGCCGACCGACGCCTGGCGTCGTTTTTGTAAAAAGTGGTGTATTAGATAAATTGTTATACCTAGATTCATATCCTTGCATTTTTACGTCTCAACGCCGACCCAAGCCTTGCGTTGTTTCTGTAAAACTTGTGTATTTGATCAATTTTATTACGTAAATTCATGTTGTTGCATTTTTACGTCTCGAGGCTGACCGACGCCTAGCGTCGTTTTGTAAAACTTGTGTATATGATACATTTTGATACCTAAATTCATAATCCTGCATTTGTACGTCTCGTCGACAACCGACACCCAGCGTCTATTTTGTAAAGCTTGTGTATTTGACCAATTTTGATACCTAAATTCATATTTTTGTATTTTTACGTCTCCACGCCGACCGACGCCTAGCATCGTTTTTGCAAAACTTGTGTATTTGGTCAATTTTGATACCTAGATTAATGTTCTCGCATTATTACGAAACCCATTTTGTTGTGGAATATTAATGTAAAGCCTTTTACAATTACTCCCAGTTGTGTAATTTTTTTAATTCTTCATCTGCAGCTTAATAAAAGTGTGGAAATGTCTAAAACTTTTCTTTATTTCTACCCCCTGTATATTTTGCAGATTTTATAAATATCATGCCGGGCTTGAAAGTAGCCAAGTTCATTTTCGATGTCTTAACGAAATTTGCTAAATTGAAATTTCTGTAAATTTTTTTGACATCTGCCTCAAATATTATTGAAATTCCGTGACCAATTATTTTCGCACACTATGTTTCATGAAGGCCTTTAAATCAACTATTCTTGGAGGAAATTCAGAACCACTCTGCTACTACTGCTAGCAAATTTTGCGAATAACCTCTAAATGTGAAATGGATAATATCTTGAAAAACAGAGAAGCCGCCAAAATATTTGGTAGGGTAGAATTTCAACAAACATTAGGCGATTTCACAGCCCTTTTAACCTACTTCTAGGCCCTGATTTGCGCAGATATTTTCCTTTCGAGATCATTAAAAGTTTTTATAAACTAGATAATAACAAGGAGCTCCAGAACATTACACATCTGTTAAATATTTTATCAATTCCATCAGACAACAATGCGGTAGCTGAGCAATCATTCATGAGTGTCTCTTCTGACAAGAGCACGAACTTTTTCAAAATAAAAAAAATTTCAAATTTACGCCGTCCAATCGTGATACAACAGTACTTTCACATTCACTTTCTTTCAACCATTTTAGATACGATGCGATGAATTGGTGATGGAAATTACAGAATAGGAAGTACAAGACTAACATATTGGAAAAGGAACGGGCCCTTATTGCTCGAAATAGCTCTTACAATTGAAAGTCAGGATATGAAAGAAACAGTTTTGAATGTCACTAAAGTGGTCTGCATAGTTCAAGTCTCAGACTAAAGTTCTGTGTTCAATCTCGGAAATAACTGGTGGATATGATAGAAAATGATCCACACTTCAAGAATATCTCTAATTTTTTCCCAAAAATATAGCTTGTCTTAAAATTAGCATAAACATATTTTTGACCAGGCGTTCATTTACTAATGAAAATGTTTATATAGCGTTATCATATTATCTTATAACAAATTTATTACATATCTAATGGATTTTGGCACTTTTCGTAAGACCGCGGCATACTTGAAACGAGCAGCTTTTCTTATAAGTTGGCACTAACCCATTAGCAGAAGTAAAAACCTGCCTAAGGAATCACTAATTCCACATTCAGATTTTTCATCCAAGTCACTTTAAAGGAAACATCTTGACTAGACTTGCACTCTAGTATGTGGATATTATTGATCATAGAATTTTAATAATATTTGGGGCAATGTCATAGAAAAGTTTGAGGCGTTGGTGTCTACCATATACGTTAAAAATGAAGTTTATAGGTTACACTACTTATTTTCCCCTATTCACAACCTACCACCTCCCACCCCCTAAATGGAATCTTCTCAATCAGATGTGGTACTAACTTTCAAGTGAATATCTCAATTTTATGTTAACAATTCCATAATAATGGAGTGAAGGTGTTGTGATTTGAAAATATTAGAAAGAAGAAGAATTTGTGGCCTTGGTATCTAGTATATACACCAAATCCCAAATTTCTGGACTCTCGCCAGCTTGATTTACTTATTATCCCCTATTTACTCCTATTTAACCCCCCACTCTTCAACGGAATCATCCCAAAATATAATCTAGTGCTGAATGTCATTATAGTAGGTACATACGTCTACCAAATTTCAAGTGAATATCTCAATTTTATTTTATCAACCCCTTTAGTAATGGAGTAAGGGTGGTGGGGGGTTGAAAAATATTATTAAGAAAATTGACACCTTGGCCTCTAGGTCATACTAGGTCAATTTCAAGTTTCTGTACTCTTTCCAGCATGCCTTACTTATTTTTCCCTATTTACCTCTACTTACCCCCAGTCCTTTAACGCAATTATATCAAAATATAATTTAGATTCAGATATCGTTAAAATACATACATGTACCAAATTTTAAGTGAAAATCTAAATTTAATTTCATCAATTCTTTTAATAAGGGAGAGGGTGGTGGGGGGATGGAAAATATTATAAAAAAATCGGTAAAGGTATTTACACAGAACTTCCCTCGTTCATGGCAGTCCCTCTAAAAAAATAATAATTACGAAATGACATTGAGAATAATAATCGGAGTAGAGTTATTGCTATTATTACAAAGAAAACTTGATAAGTTTTGGTCAAAAAAATATACAGATTGCTCATCCAACAGCAAAAGTTTAATACTAAATAGCAGGTGCCACATATGGCAGGCTTGCGCAAATACCTTTACAAATATTGAAACATTCTTTATAGGATTTTGCAAACAGCAGAAAAAATAACTATCTATAACTAAAAGAAAAACTTTGTGTAGAAATATTAATGAAATCTTTGCATTCTTTCGATAACCTGAATTCTGGTTATGCTAGCAAATTAAAATCCTAAAATGAATTTGTCTAATTTCTTATTTGACAATTCTCATTCTAACACTAGCATCCACACAGTCCCCTACGGCCATGCAGATTAAACTAGTATCCACATAACCCCCTACGATTATGAAGATTCAGTTAAAAATGAGAACAAAGACCTAAAATGAATTTATTTATCTACCTTGTCTTAAAAAATTGTTCATTCCAATGGATTACATTTTCATGAAATCCATCATTCTGTTTCCTGGAAATGCTTAGCCTTTGAAACGTTTTTCGCCCTTATTCTGGAGCTCATCAGAAAGACATAAAGCCATTCATAAAGATGTTTCATGCAAAACCAAGACAATTTCTATGAATAAGTGTGAAATGATTATATTTGACATTGACTGATAAAAACAACCTCACCTATCTATTAGCTAACTAGTATTGGAGCCTATATACTATATATAAATATAATCATTTCACACTTATTCATAGAAATTGTCTTGGTTTTGCATGAAACATCTTTATGAATGGCTTTATGTCTTTCTGATGAGCTCCAGAATAAGGGCGAAAAACGTTTCAAAGGCTAAGCATTTCCAGGAAACAGAATGATAGATTTCATGAAAATGTAATCCATTGGAATGAACAATTTTTTAAGACAAGGTAGATAAATAAATTCATTTTAGGTCTTTGTTCTCATTTTTAACTGAATCTTCATAATCGTAGGGGGTTATGTGGATACTAGTTTAATCTGCATGGCCGTAGGGGACTGTGTGGATGCTAGTGTTAGAATGAGAATTGTCAAATAAGAAATTAGACAAATTCATTTTAGGATTTTAATTTGCTAGCATAACCAGAATTCAGGTTATCGAAAGAATGCAAAGATTTCATTAATATTTCTACACAAAGTTTTTCTTTTAGTTATAGATAGTTATTTTTTCTGCTGTTTGCAAAATCCTATAAAGAATATTTCAATACAATTATAAGCAAACAAATAATAATTCATTTTTAAAACCTTTACAAATGTCCACCATGACTGAATTATTTCTTGGGATGACCACCCTGTACATTTTTCAATAAAAGTATGTGCATATGCCAGATGTTATTGCCATCTGCCACATTTTCAATCCAACATTCACGTAATGGAGTGGAAGTATAGTGGTGGTTAAAAAATTTCATTTTTTAAAAATTTTTCAAAAGATGGTAAAATAATTTTCAAATTTTTTTCTTAATAGGTTTAAGATGTCAAAGGTAGAAATTTTAAATTAGAGCAAAAAGGAAAGTTTTCTTCTGTTCTATAGCAGTGCTAAAAAAAGTTTAAAAATTAAAAAAGACGTATTTTTAAAATAGGTTTAGAATGCTATGAAACGTGAAAATTTTAAATTTGAGCAAATAAAAAAAAATTCGATCTATTTTAGTGGTAAAAACTTTTTGAAAAATGTTGGTGAAAAAAATTTTCAAAATTTTTTTTCTGAAATACCTAGGTTTAGAATGTCATTTAAATTTGAGTTTGGAATATCATGAAACGTGGAAATTTTAAATTTGAGCAAAAAAAATTTTTTCGTCTGTTCTATAGTAGTGATACATAAATGGATTAAAAATGTTTTCAAATTTTTTAAAAAGTTCTTCAAAAACATTTTTAAATTTGTTTGAATAGTTTTAGAATGTCATGGAAACGTGGATAGTTAAAATCTGAACAAAGAAAGAAAAATTCTATCTTAGTGATAAAATTACAAAAAACTTTTTTTTTAATCACGCTTACAATGCCATGAAACGTGAAAATTTTAAATTTGAAGAAAGAAAAAAAAAATTCATTTTAGTAGTAAAAAATTTTTCAAAAATATTGGTGAAAAAATTTTCAAAATTTTTTTTCCTGAAATAGGTTAAGCGTGTCATGAAACGTAGAAATTTTAAATTTGAGCAAAAACAAATTTTTTTCATCGTGGTAAAAATTTTTTCAAAAATGTTTGAAAAAAATTTTCAAAATATTTTTTTTTTCTGAAATAGGTTTAGCGCGTCATGAAACGTGGAAATTTTAAATTTGAGCAAAAAAAAATTTTTTTCATCTTGGTAAAAATTTTTTCAAAAATGTGAAAAAAATTTTCAAACATTTTTTTTTCCTGAAACAGGTTTAGCGCGTCATGAAACGTGGAAATTTTAAATTTGAGCAAAAAAAAATTTTTTTCATCTTGGTAAAAATTTTTTCAAAAATGTTTGAAAAAAATTTTCAAAAATTTTTTTTTCCTGAAACAGGTTTAGCGCGTCATGAAACGTGGAAATTTTAAATTTGAGCAAAAAAAAATTTTTTTCATCTTGGTAAAAATTTTTTCAAAAATGTTTGAAAAAAATTTTCAAAAATTTTTTTTTCCTGAAACAGGTTTAGCGCGTCATGAAACGTGGAAATTTTAAATTTGAGCAAAAAAAATTTTTTTTCACTATTTATTCCGTTTAGACGGTCCACCCTGTATATTTTTCAGTGAAAATTCTACCAGTTCTTCGCTGACAGTAGGGTTAACTACCTACCAAATTTGACTGCTTTCCGTCAAGTAGTTTTTTAGTAAATACACCAACAGACAGACAGACAGACAGACAGACAGACAGACAGACAGACAGACAGACTGACGGAATTGAAAAACCTATATTTTCGGAATCTACGTGTTCTGAAACGTCAGAATCCGAAAAAATCTCGGAGGGTGATTTTTTCTCGAATACAATACTTCCCTTCGGTATGCGAGGGAAGTAAAAACATGAGGCCCCCGCTTCTCGTATATAGACTAAATCCCAAATTTCTGTACCAGCTTGCTTTATTTATTTTCCCCTATCCACCCCTAGTTAACCCACAACCCTCAACGGAATCATCTCAAAATATAATCTAGTTCCAGATGTCGTTAAATTACATACGTGTACCAAATTTAAGTGAATATCTCAATTTTATTTGATCAACCCCTTTAGTAATGGAGGGGTGGTGGGGGGGGGGTGAAAAATATTATAAATAATCTGAGACCTTGGCTTCTAGTACATACACCCAATTTCAAGTTTCTGTACTCTTACCAGCTTGCTTTACTTATTTTGCCCTATTTACCCCTATTTAACCCCTAACCATTCAAAGGAATCATCTCAAAATATAATCTAGTTCCTGAAATCGTTATAATACCTACGTGTACCAAATTTCAGGTGAATATTTTATTTGATCAACCCCTTTAATAATGGAGGGAGTGGTTGAGGGTTGAAAAATATTATAATTAATCAGACACCTTGGCTTCTAATACATACACCGAACTTCAAGTTTCTGTCCTCTTACCAGCTTGCTATACTTATTTTCCCCTGTTTACCCCTGTTTGCAAAATCCTATAAAGAATATGTTTCTCTGCTATAAGCAAACAAATAATAAATAATTCACTTTTAAACATGCATAGAGTATATAGGCTCCAATATTAGGTAGCTAATAGATAGGTGAAGATCTGTTCTTTTTATCAGACAATGTCAAATATAAATATTCCATACTTATTCATGGATATTGCCTTGGTTTTGCAAGAAACATCATTATGGGTGGCTTCGTGCCTTTCTGATGAGCTCAGAATAAGGGCGAAAAACGTTTCAAAGGCTAAGCATTTTTAATCTGCTTAGCCGTGGGGGACTATGGTGGATGCCAGTGTTATAATGAGAATGTCAATAAGAAATTGGACAAATTTATTTTAGGATTTTTGATTTGCTAGCATTACCAGAAGTCAGGTTATCGAAATAATGCAAAGATTTCATTAATATTTTTTACTTATAGTTTTTCTTTTAGTTCTCATAGATAGTTTTTTTCCGCTGTTTGCAAAATTCTATAAAGAATATGTTTCTCTGCTATAAGCAAACAAATAATAAATAATTCACTTTTAAAATATTTACCCCTATTTAAACCCCAACCCTCCAATGGAATCTTCTCAATATATACACCAGTTCCAGATGGCGTTAGAGTCCATAGGTGTACCAAATTTCACATGAACATCTCAATTTTATTTTATCAACCCCTTTAATAATGGAGTAGGGGTGGTGGGGAGTTGAAAAATATTATAAAAAACTTTAGGGCCTTGGCTTGTAGTACATACATCAAATTTCAAGTTTCTGTGCTCTTACCAGCTTGCTTTACATATTTCTCCCTATTTACCCCTATTTAACCCCCAACTCTTCACCGGATATCTTCAAAATACAATCCAGTTCCAGATCTCGTTATAATATACACGTATACAAAATTTCAAGTAAATATCTTAAACCGTTCCGGAGAAAACGTGCGGACAAAAGGAAATTACAAACAGACAGACAGAAAATTTTTTTCGCTCAAATTTAAAATCTCGACGTTTCATGACATTCTAAGCCTATTTCAAGATAAAAAAAAATTGAACATTTTCTTGCAATTACTATACTTCCAATCCATTACGTGCATGTGGAAGTAAAACTAATGTAACTTTTTTGGGAATAGGAGCATATCGAGCTTCTCAATAATAATTGGCAACTAAAATATTTTTTCATATGTTATAGTGAAAGCTTTCAGAATATGCAAACGAGATGGCTATAAAAAATGGTTTTATTCCTGTCTTTTTTTATTTTGGTTCAGTAGTTCCTCTATTCAGGTGGACCGTTCTTTAATAAATTCTCTCGCCACAGGAATGCCCAGGAGTGCCTCTAGAATGGTGGAAAAGTTCTTCTACCATTCTAGAGATTTGATTTATACCCTTATATTAACGGAAACTCGTATGCATGGCTTAGATACCCTACAAAATTGATCGAGTTTCAGTAGCGCCATGACTCTAGTTATAGGTTGGTGGACATAAATGAGAAAGTGATCGAAATTCACTGACATGTCGAGGAGATGCTGGATATATATCGTGGTCCGACTTTAGCGGTTGCAACGCCTCAAAAAATGTGTTGTTTTATCATTTGCATTTTTTTATAATAACTATATCGTTGTAGTATAATTGCAATAAACAGAATTATAATGGTGCAAAACTATTCCGTTTAAAAAGGTTATTGAGGGGTTTTGAGAACCATTATACCTTTCTAGTGGGTTTCTAAACATGTTGAGTAAAGGTTAGTTTGAATATTCCAGATTTAGCCTGATTTTAATCTAAGTGGTGTGATCTGTCACGGTTTTCCTTAAAATCATTCTTCTACGAAATAATTAATTTAGTCATAACCGAGCATTGTATTATACTTATGATCGGCAAATCTGTGCCCAGATATAAGGAATATGTAATTAATTTCGTTGCAAGAACGAATAATATTGGTTGAAAATTTTTTATCGAAAATATAAAGTACTAATATAAAAATTAGAAATACATTATTTTTAAAACGAAGCACACACCGCCAAAGAACACTTCCCATGGCTTAAATTATTTGTGAAACCATTTAGTACCCATGCCTTTGTTATGGTTTCATATGTCTACGTCTATTTGAACTTTATATACACACTTCATTTTTCTTCTACTCGCTAACCTCTGTTCGATTTTATCATGTGTGTCTTTTTACGCTTTATTGTCTGACCAAACATAAAACTGTACTTTTTTTTGAATGACCGGACATTTCCTCAGGGCCTGGAGGGTTTCTTATTAATTCGTTGATGTTTTTACGCATTTCTTGGCCCAGCTATTCACATTAAATCAGTTTGTTCAGGAACGTGGAGAAAGAAATTTCCAAATAAAAAAATTATTTTCGCATGTTTATACTGGTTATACAAACCCAAGCCCGTCTTCATTGTTTGCTTTACGTTTATTACAAGAGAATCTGACCATTAAATTCATTGTTTACTGTTTATTTTTGAGAAAAAGGTTATTCGGGCTGCTTGCTGGATAGTACGTCGGATTTATCAACAATGGTAAATATTAACTTGATATCGCAAACGAATGTTTCTGTTTTTAATTAACTCCAGTTTTGACAAAAAACGTTTACTAATTTTAGAAATAGCTTTTACACGTATCAAAAAATTGCAGAGACATATGAATACACAATATGTTTATTTGAAGGTTTTCTGTTTCATATACGTTTTTATTACTTCCCTCGCATACCGAAGGGAAGTATTGTATTCGAAAAAAAATCACCCCCGAGGTTTTTTCGGATTTACACGTTTCAGATCACGTAGATTACGAAAATATAGGATTTTCAATTCCGTCAGTCTGCCTGTCTGTTGGTGCATTATCTAAAAACCTACTCGAGAGATAATAGTCAAATTTGGTAGGAAGCTGACACTACTACCAGCGAAGAAATGGTTGAACTTTCACTGGAAAATATACAGGGTGGACCATCTAAAGGGAATAAATAATGAAAAAAAAAATAAATTTTTTGCTCAAATTTAGAATTTCCGCGTTTCATGACATCCTAAACCTATTTCAGGGAAAAACAAATCGGTAAAGTTATTTACACAGAACTTCCCTCGTTATTTGTGCATGACAGTCACTCAAAAAATTATTAATTACGAAATGACATTGGGAATAATAATCGGAATATAATTATTGGTATTATTACAAAGAAAACCTGATAACTTTTGGTCAAAAAAATATACAGAGTGTTCATCCAACAGCAAAAGTTCAATATACTAAATAACAGGTGCCAAATATGGAAGGCTTGCGCATATACCTTTATAAATGTCCACCATGACTCAATTATTTCTTGGGATGCCATTATTCAATAAAAGTATATAATAGGATATGCCAAATATTATTGCCATCTCTCACATTCTCAATCCCACATTCACGTAATGGAGTGGAAGAATAGTGGTGATTAAAATATAGAACAAATTTTCAAAAATGTTTGCTGTCTATTCTAGTCTTAAATTTTTTTCCAAATTGGTGAAAATATGTTGCAATTTTTTTTTCCGAAATAGGTTTAGAATGTTATGAAACGTGGAAATTTTAAATTTGAGCAAAAAAAATATTTCGTCTATTCTATAATGGTGATAAATAGTTTACATAAACATGTTTTCATTTTTTTTTTAATTTTTCTAAAACATTTTTAAATTTGTTTTAATAAATTTGGAATGCCATGGAAACGTGGAAATTTTAAATCTGAAAAAAAATTCCATCTATTTGTGGTAAACATTTTTCAAAAATTTTAAAATTTTTTTTTATTTTTCTTTAAATAGATTTAGAACGCTATGAAACGTGGAAATTTTAAATTTGAGCAAGAAAAAATTTTTTTCACTATTTATTCCGTTTTGACGGTCCACCCTGTATATTTTTCAGGTCAGTTCTTCACTGACAGTAGGGTTAACTACCTACCAAATTTGACTGCTCTCCGTCAAGTAGTTTTTTAGTTAATGCACCAACAGACAGACAGACAGACAGACAGACAGACTGACGGAATTGAAAAACCTATATTTTCGGAATCTACGTGTTCTGAAACGTCTGAATCCGAAAAAATCTCGGAGGGTGATTTTTTCTCGAATACAATACTTCCCTTCGGTATGCGAGGGAAGTAAAAATTCAAAATTTTTTGAAAATTTTATTACTAGAAAAATGAATTTTTTTTTGCTCTAATTTAATATTTCCATCTTTCATGACATTCTAAATTTATTTCATAAAAAAAAAATTCCAAAAAGAAAAATTTTAAAATTTTGTGAAAGAAAATTTTTTTAAATGTTTTAAAATATATTTTACTTCCACATCCACGTAGTGGATTGGAAGTATAGTAATCGCAAAAAAATTTTCAAAAATTTTTATTCGTGAAATAGGTTTAGAATGTCATGAAACGTCGAGATTTTAAATTTGAGCGAAAAAAAAATTTCTGTCTGTCTGTAGGTCTGTCGGTCTGTCGGTCTGTCGGTCTGTCGGTCTGTCTGTCGGTCTGTCTGTCTGTCTGTAACTTTTTTTGTCCGCACGTTTTCTCCGGAACGGTTTGAGATATTGACTTGAAATTTTGTACACGTATATATTATGACGAGATCTGGAACTGGATTGTTTTTTGAGGAAATCCGGTGAAGGGATGGCGGTTAAATAGGGGAAAATAGGGAAAAATAAGTAAAGCAAGCTTGTAAGAGAACAGACACTTGAAATTTGGTGTATGTACTAGAAGTTAAGGCCTAAGATTTTTTATAACATCTTTCAACCCCCCACCACCCCTACCCCATTAATGGGGTTGATAAAATAAAGTTGAGATTTTCATTTGAAATTTCGTACACGTATGTATTATAACGACGTCTGAAATTAGATTATATTTTGAGATGATTCCGTTGAAGGGTTGGGGGTTAATTTGGGGTAAATAGGGGAATATAAGTAAAATAAGTTGGTAAGAGTACAGAAACTTGAAATTCGGTATACGTACTAGAAGCCAAGGAGTCAGATTTTTTTATAATATTTTTCAACCCCCACCACCCCTACTCCAATATGAAAAGGGTTGATTAAATAAAATTGAGATATTCATTTGAAGTTTGGTACACGTATGTATTATGACGACATCTGGAACTAGATTATAATTTGAGATGATTCCGTTGAAGAGTTGGGGGTTAAATAGGGGTAAATAGGGGAAAATAAGTAAAGCAAGCTGGTAAGACCACAGAAACTTGAAATTCGGTGTATGTACTAGAAGCCAAAGCGTCAGATTTTTTTATAATATTTTTCAAACTCCACCACCTCCGCTTCATTATTAATGGGATTGATAACATCAAATTGAGATATTCAGTTGAGATTAGTACACGTATGTATTGTAGTGACATCTGATTGAGATGCCTCCATTGAAGGGGTGGGAGGTGAATAGTAGAAAATAAGTAGGGTGAACTAAAAACTTCATTTTTAACGTATAGGGTAGAAACCAACTCCTCAAACTTTTCTATGACATCTGCTCCAAATATTATTAAAATTCTATGACCAATAATTTCCACATACTAGAGTGCAAATATAGTCAAGATGTTTCCTTTAAAACGACTTGGATGAAGAATCTGGATGTGGAAGTAGTGATTCCTTAGGCAGCGGTTTTTACTAATAGAACGTGAAAACATTTTTTGCTCAAATTTAAACTTTCCACGTTCCATGCCATTCTAAATTTATTTCAGAAAAAAAAATCGGTAAAGGTATTTACACAACACAGAACTTCCCTCGTTATTTGTGCATGGCGGTCACTTTAAAAAATTATTAATTACGAAATGACATTGCGGATACTAATCGGAATATAGTTATTGCTATTATTACAAAGAAAACCTAATAACTTTTGGCCAAAAAATCTACAGAATGCTCATCCAACAGCAAAAGTTCAATACTAAATAACAGGTGCCAAATATGGAAGGCTTGCGCAAATACCTTTATAAATGTCTGAATTATTTCTTGGGATGACCACCCTGTACATTTTTCAATAAATGTATAATAGGTGCATATGCCAAATATTATTGCCATCTGTCACATTTTCAATCCCACATTCACGTAATGGAGTGGAAGTATAGTAGTGGTAGTTAAAAAATTTCATTTTTTTGGACATTTTTCAAAAATATTGGTAAAAAAAATTTCAGTTTTTTTCTTCTGAAATAGGTTTGGAATGTCATGAAACGTAGAAATTTTAAATTTGAGCAAAAAGGAAAGTTTCGTTCTATTCTATAGTAGCGGTAAAGAAAGTTTATATATAATTATATATATATTTTTTAAATAGGTTTAGAATGCCATGAAACGTGAACATTTTAAATTCGAATAAATAAAAAAAAAATTCCATCTATTTTAGTGGCAAAAATTTTTTCAAAAATGTTGGAGAAAAAAAGTTTCTAAATTATTTTTTCTGAAATAGGTTTAGAATGTCATGAAACGTGAAAATTTTCAATTTGAGCAAAAAAAATGTTTCCTTCTATTGTAGTGTTAATTTTTTTCCAAAATGGTAAAAAAATGTTGAAAATTCTTTTTTCCGAAATAGGTTTAGAATATCATGAAACGTGTAAGCTTTAAATTTGAGCAAAAAAAATAGTTTTGTCGATTCTATGGTAGTGATAAATAGATAAAAAATGTTTTCAAAATTTTTTAAAATTTTTCAGACACTTTTAAATTTGTTTGAATAGTTTTAGAATGCCATGAAAACGTGGAAATATTAAATATGAACAAAGAAAAAAATTACCCTATTTTAGTGGTAAAATTTTCTTAAAAATGGTACAAAAATTTAGAATTTTTTTTTATAGATTTAGAATGCTACGAAACGTGGAAATTTTAAATTTGAAAGAAAAAAAAATTCCGTCTATTTTAGTGACAAAAGTTTTTCAAAAATGTTGGTAAAAAAAAATTTCAAAAAACATTTTTTTTTTTAAATAGGTTTAGAATGCCATGAAACGTGGAAATTTTAAATTTGAACAAAGAAAAAAAAAATTCATCTATTTTAGTGATAAAAAATTTTTCAAAAATGTTGGTGAAAAAAATTTGCAATTTTTTTTCTGAAATAGGTTTAGCGTGTCATGAAACGTGGAATTTTAAATCTGAGCAAAAAAAAAATTTTCACTATTTATTCCGTTTAGACGGTCCACCCTGTATATTTTCCAGTGAAAGTTTAACCATTTCTTCGCTGACAGTAGAGTCAACTACCTACCAAATTTGACAGCTCTCCGTCAAGTAGTTTGTTTAGTTAATGCACCAACAGACAGACAGATAGACAGACAAACTGACGGAATTTAAAAACCTATATTTTCGTAATCTAAGTGATCTGAAACGTCAGAATCCGAAAAAATCTTGGAGGGTGATTTTTTCTCGAATACAATGATTCCCTTCGGTATGCGAGGGAAGTAAAAATTTCAAAGGCAAACATTTTTTGCAAATTTTTTTACTGCACCAAGAATAAATGGTTGAAAATTTTGTTTTGCTCAAATTTAAAATTTCCACGTTTCACGACATTCTAAATCTATTTCAGAAAAACAAAAAATTTAAAAACTTTTTGAAAATCTTTTTACCAGTAGAATGATGGGAAATTTGTTTTGCTCAAATTTAAAATTTCTACGTTCCATGACATTCCAAACCTGTTTCAGAAAAAAAAAATTAAAACTTTAAAACATAAATTTTATCAGTAGAAAGAGGGAACATTTTTGCTCAAATTTAAATTTTCCACGTTTCATGACATTCTAAACCTATTTCACAAAAAAAATTGTTTTTAGTGAAAATCCCATGACTATTATATCATTTGGCTAAGATCTATGAATGTTTTCGTTTTCTGATGTTGGTATTTTAATTATTACAAAGTGTTGGAAGGTTGTAGGACAATTTCCTAAATTCCTCCAAATACGCTACAGAATAATATATAATCCGTAAGAAATTTATACAATATAAAATCTTAGTAATAACAGTTGTTTTATCTTTCAAAAATTTCTCAAAGTTTGATTTGACCCAATAGAATTTATTTTGCTCTTTCCCTTGGCCCGCTATCTGCTATGCAAAAACAGGCAAATTTTAGGTCTCTTTGCGGTCATTCTTTGTAAAGGTATTTACGCAAGTCTTCCATATTTGGCACCTTTTATTTAATATTGAATTTTTGCTATCCGATGACCATCGTGTATATTTTTTTGACCAAAAGTTATCAGGTTTTCTTTTTAATAATACCTTAGAATTACTATTCTCATGTGTGGTTTCGTACTTAGTAAATTTTTAGAGTGACCGCCCTGTATAAATAAAGAGGGAAGTTCTGTGTAAATACCTCTACCGATTTTTTTCATTATTAAAAATTACATATGACGAAAAAAATGGTTTAAATATCTCGGGTTCCCAACTATGTCACCAAGATCACTGCTGATCATATCTTCCCAACTCTATGTCTTTGAGCAGACCAATAGGGATAAGTACAATTTCTACAGAGCATGAACTCTGTATTCAGATTTCACCATACAGATATTCTATAGGATTTTAAGTCTGGGCTTCCAAATTGCTTGATCATTGTGGATACATATTTTGTTGTACATGTTAGTACATTTCACGACAAATATGATGTCTTACTATGACGCATTTTCCTATATTTCTTAACTTAAACAATTCGACAGGCAGAATATTCCAGTTATAAAATTACAAACAATACAGTTAATATTCATTACGTACACATATTACAATGAACTATAATAGGTGATGAAACTGTTACTGCAATTCGACAACGGACGATCTAGAAAATATAAAAGACATAAGCCGATTTTTCTTTGACTTATAAATTATAATGTCTTTGCGTAGATCTTTAGATATATTTTTACAATGTTAAAACTTTTTTGAACAACTAAAAAGTTTACATCATCAGTGTAGTACATAATATGAAAGTTGTAATTGTTCGCAAGATCATTGGTGAAGATAAGCTAAATAAATGGCCCCAATATGGAGCCTTGTGGTACACCAGCATTTATTGCACATTTATTGCTCTCTTGTCCATTCAAAATTAGCAAATTCTGCATCCTCTTTTTGAAAGTAAAGGGCTATTATAATTTTTCAGATTAGTGATTGCAAATTTTACAGCCGGTGTAGAACACACTTTTTTCATACAATGCTGTTGTAAGCTGATGTGGAATTAACTAATATTTAAATCTATTTTGTTAATTATGGTGTGTTTGGTTTGTAAGAAAAGTTTATTTGTTTTTAAAAACATAGCAGCTGATATCATAAATGTATAAGCAAGGGAAAGTTAACATTTCTTAGTCCTCAAAAGATTCTCTGCACGGATCCTGGGAATATAAACTCTTCATAATCCTAATAACACACTTTTGGAGAATAAATGTTCGATTAATATAAGTATTACTCAATCCCCGTAGCATAATTCCATAGCATAGGTGGGAATGTATGTTAGTGTAATAAAATGTCATTGAAGAATCTTTACCGCAGAGATTCTTTAAGTTTAGCATACCATAACAACTTTTACCGAGCTTTATATACAAACTATCTATATCAGCAGCCTACGTCAAATTTCGGTAGAACATAACACCCAATATCTTAGCAGAATCTATTATTAAAAATTGGTCTTTAGAGTTCTGCTCGATAATTTACAACAAAACCATAACTTTCCGAAGTGACACGCGACATAGCGCATATATGAAGAGTCAATAATAGAGTGAATACACAAAAACTACTTCACCAAACAGTACCGATTTGCAAAGAAAATATACGATCACACAACTGAAGTACAGATGAACCTCTAACCTATCATTTTTCCGCCTTCTCGCAAAATACCCCTGTCCACAATCCTAAGAAGCAATAAAACATAAACATTTTATACAATGGCATAGAAGTAAGATAGATAAGTTTACAACAAATATCTTCCTGTATGTTACCATCGGATAAAACATACGCTATAGTAATTCCATACTTATCTAAAGTCATGGCATTTAATAGTGTGAACACATTCAAACGTAAACATAGAGTATCACATATTAATAAAAACATTTTAATTGTCTCTTTGCCTACCACCTGCGGCAGCATCCGTTATTTGCGAATGCCAAATGGAACATTCTGAAATAACACTTATACAAAAGAAGCAGTGAGATGTCTAAGTAATGTATTGTTAAATTAAAACAGTACTAAACCTCTTAAAAGATCGAGATAAAAGGGTCGCTGGTTCGAAACATAAAAATAGCCGCCTAAGGAATGACTACTTCCACATCCAAATTTTTCATCCAGGTCACTTTAAAGGAAACATCTTGACTATATTTGCACTCTAGTATGTGGAAATTGTTGGTCATAGAATTTTAACAATGTTTGGGGTCGATGTCATAGAAGAGTTTGAGGCTAGAGTTTCTACCATATACGTTAAAAATGAAGTTTGTAAACTCTTATTAGCTTGCTGTACCTATTTTCCCCTATTCACAAACTCCCACCTTCCACCCCTTTAACGGAGTTATCTCAATTAGATGGCATTATAATACATACGTACATAACTTTCAAGAGAATACCTAAATTTTATCTTATCAACCTATTTAATGATGGAGTGGTGAAGGCGGGGAACTAAAAAATATTATAAAAACGTCTGAGGCCTTGGTTTCTATTATATACACCAAATCCCCAAGTTTCTGTACTCTTACTAGCTTGCTTTACTTATTTTTCCCTATTTGCTTCTACTTTCAAGAGAAAAATCTTAATTTTATTTTATCAATTCTTTTAATAAGGGAGTAGGGGGATGGAAAATATTATAAAAACCTGAGGCTTTCGCTTCTAGTATATACACCAAATCCTAAATATGTGTACTCTCACCAGCTTGCTTTATGTATTTTCTCCTATTCAACCCCCAACCCGTCAATGAAATCATCTCAAAATATAATCTAGTTCCAGATGTCGTTATAGTACATACGCGTATCAAATTTTAAGCGAATATCATAATTTCATTTTATCAACCCCTTTAATAATGGACTGGGGGTGGTGTGGGTTGAAAAATATTAATAAAAAATCTGAGAACTTAGCTTCTAGTATATACGCCAAATCCCAACACTTCAACGGAATCATCTCAAAATATAATCTAGTTCCAGATGTCGTTATAATACCTACGTGTACCAAATTTAAAGTAAAAATCTCAATTTTATTTTATTAAACCCTTTAATAATGAAGCGGGGCTAGTGTGGGGGGGGGGGGTGAAAATATGGTTTCTAGTATATACACCAAATTCTAAGTTGCTGTACTCTTACCAACTTGCTTCATTTATTTTACCTCATTTACCCCTATTTAACCTCCAAGCCTTCACCGGTTTTAGTGCATTCTGTAAGTCGGACAGGAATACAATTTTTTTCTAGTCTAACGAGACTATGTCACGCCCCCATTTTCGAGGATGCTAAACACTATGGCGGTGGTTAAATTTCTCTCCTCTCCTCTCTCTCCCACCACCCAAACAGCCAAGAGCTACCCATAAAAGGGGTAAACCGCGTATCTGCCGTCTCCTACCACAAACCCGTGTTGCCCCCGTTTCGAGAATGTTGAGCATGATGGTGATGTCGAGACTCCTCCTTGACCTCCTCCAAGTCCCCAAACGGCCATAAACCATCCCCGAAAGGGGTAAAATGCGGATAGGCCGTCTTTTCTCGGCTAAATCCGTGTTACCCTTCATGCTGAGCATGAAACAAATATCGCGACCTTTCCTCGCTCACCAAACGGACAAAAATGTAATTACCCTCTTACTTCGGCATCTTCGTGTCGACACTTTTACTGTAGCTGGCCCACGTGCAAGATACCTTCTCTGCGTTCACTGGCATAAAAACAAGAATTCAGTTACTGTTAATACCTACACGACTAATCTCGTGGAGAAGATCCAACATCACCATAACACAAATGATGGTGGTAGGAGATGGCCTATCCGCGGTTTACCCCCTCTCGGAAGTGGTTTTTGGCCATTTAGGGGTAGGCGGGGGTCGAAAAGGGGTCTCGACAACACCATCGTGCTCAGAATCCTCGAGTACGGAGGCAAGACAGGTTTGGCTGGTAGGAGACGGTGGATACGCGGTTTACCCCTTCCGGGGGTAGTTTTTGGCCGTATGGGTGGTGGGATGGCCTCGGAGGGAGATTTAACCACTGCCATGGTGTTCAGCATCTTCGATGATGGAAGGAGGACATAGTTTCGTTAAGCTAGAAAATATTGTCTCATAATATTTGCAACTATTATATGGAAAGTTAAATAAATCGTTGACCGTCTGCTCTAGTTTATATATAAACTTACTTGTACGCGATTTTTCGTGTATTTTTGCTCCTTTAATATAAACATCATATTATTGCTCATTTTACATTAAAAGTAGGTGAGTGTACGTCCATGACCAGTAATTACGTTCAGTTCTTTGGACGTGCTTGGCTTTAAATAAATCTTAACGCTTTATTGCTTGAATTTTTATCTTCTGCACAAATGAATTATGCAAAAATGTTAAGCAATAGAGTTAATAACCTAGAAAACAAGTGTTGCGGTTAAAAGACAACTGACTGAACATCATCTCACTTTAGTGTTGTTATACATTTCATTGCAAAATTAACTCATAATTGCAGGAATTATTTAATCGCGATTTTGAACGAGTAAATAAAATGTAAGAAAGGAACTCGGTGGAGATCATCATCAATAAAATTTGTAAAACAACCTGGTGTTGCACTGGCAGCGGTTCAGATCATCAGTTACTTATCTGCGCCTCCTCGTTGATTGATTGATTGATTTTTCAACGTGAGGTAGGCATTGCTGCCGATTCTGGGTATCCATTCTAGATGTTTTATATACATCGGATCGGCTGCATACGCTGGATTGGACATTTAGGCGAGCGGAGCACCCCTGAAAAGATTAATAAAAAAGTCCCAGAACTTCCCAAATAAAGTTGCCGGATTGAAACCAATTGGAATTGGTTAGTTATGTTTTAGGGAACAAGAAACCTAAATAACATTTTTTTGTCCGAGTGGCAGGTAATCTGTTATTAACGATGAAATTACAAAGTTAAAAATCCATTTTCCAAATTATTTGGACAAAAGTAAACACTTTTTGTCTCTTGTAATGTCCGAAAAAGCCACTGTTTTTAAGTTATAGGCGATTTAAAGTCCGAAAATGGCCAAAAGTCGACAACATCAAAAATTCATATCTTGGCTTCTACTTCATTTTTTTATGTTTTGGGTCGCAAAATGATCGTTAAAACTTACACTTAAACATACTACTTTTTAGAATAAAACAACTTTTCAAATTCTTCCAGAAATTTATCATCAAAGTATCGCTATTTTTTCTTGCTTGCGCAGAATATGTGAAATACGCAGGTGGCGAAGGACTGATTTGCTAATTTTTGCAAATAACTTCAAATGGATTTTATTTAAACAATACAGATTTGATGATACATAAATTTAGAATGTTAATGTAAGACATTATTTTATAATAGAATGTAATAATAAGAAAATTACCAATTTAATCTTCGCGTATAATCTGTTAAACTATCGCTTTTTTATGAATATCTTATTAAAAATGTTCTAATATATCAAAAAAGAAATTAGTAGATCAGTTCTTCGCCACCTGTGTATTCACCTATAGCGATACTTTGATGATAAATTTCAAGATGAGAATGAAAATTTGCTTTATTCCAAAAAGTAGTATGGTTAAGTATAAGTATTACCGATCATATTGCGACCCAAAACATAAAAAGAACTTCAGTAGAAGCCGAGATGTGAATTTTTGATATTGTCGACTTTTGACCATTTTCGGACCTTATATCGCCTTTAACTCAAAAACAATGCTTTTTTGGAAAACATTACAAGACACAAAAGTGTTTATTTTTGTCCAATTAACTTCGAAAATGTGTTTTCAAATGATTTTTTTACATTTTCTTTTACTTTGCAATTTCATTGTTAATAACAAATTACCTGCCACTTGGACAAAAAATGTTATTTAGGTTTTTGTTCCCTAACACGTAACTAATCGATTCCAATTCGTTTAAATCCGGCAACTTTATTTCGTAGGTTCTGCGACTTTCTTATTCATCTTTTTAGAGGTGGCACCGCTCGCCCAATTGAACATGCTTGTTGTCAGCAGCGAGAGCCAGGACAATGGGGGCCTTATCGTTCCATCGTCTCCATTGAAATTCTGATTCTCCTTTATTGTGCATCCTATCACTTGATTCCGGCCTGTGGTGAATAGTCGTGGGAGTAGCGGTCATCCTTGTTTGATTCCTATGTTCTTCATTTTTGATTCTGTCGTCTGTCTAAATCATTGCATTGCTTTCATTATCCTGTTTATTAAGTAGTGTGCTTATCTGAGACTTCTCGTTGAAAGTAAAAACGTCTTGCAGGCAAATGCAGAAACGTCTGTCTATCGTAAGTTATAGTCTAGCATTCTAAAAGAAATTTAATAAGTGCATAAATGAGGGCAACACACAACGATGAAGATTCAAATACTTTGTGCAACATCCCACGAGCAGCAATGGAAACACAAAACAATATACGTAAGAATATAAAGCAACCGAAAGGAAACGGGAAACAGGAAAATTTTTGTCTCATTCGACGAATCATTTATATCTTCAGATACTTTTCCCTTATTTAATTCGGACATAATGAAATGCTTGTGGTCCATACAATATTTTATTTTTCACGATAGATATATGTTTTTAATGGAAAGTTGACTTTTCATTTTCAAATACATCTTTTTAGTAGTCTCTGACATGTGTTGATACTTTGACGTTTATTAATTATACCTGTCAGTATTTAGTAACCTAGTTCAGTGTTGCTAGCTTTTCCTTTTTACTCTTTTTACCAAATAGTCTATGACAGTTGTTGATATTTGACGTTTGGCGATATTGCCTTTCTTTGTACGTAGGTAATACGTTTAATAAAATAAAAGGAAATACCGCAAAATATCTGAAACAATGTGGGAAAAGCCACATAATGTATATTGCCGGTCAAATCCAAACCATTATACGATAAGGAATATGAAGCATTTATTCTTTCTCTGTTTCTCTTTATGGTAACCGTATCTAAGGTATAATAAACAAATAACATGCAGGTGAAAAATAAAGAAGCTATCAACAGATATTTGAAATTATACAATTTGTACTCAAACACAAAAACTCGACCGCCTCTCGTATAATGATCACAAATAATATATATAGAACTCTACTAGCATCAAACGTTAATGCTTTCCATGATATTAAGCACACACACACAAATATCACTTTACGTCTACGCATTATGCTAGCATAACAGTAACTACACAAAGCAGGGCTCTCTAAGTCTTCTATAATCCCCACTCCAGGCATCACGGATGTTGTGACGCTGTCAAGCAGGTTTACCCTCGCTATAAAAGTTTCACCTAAAAAACTTAGGCGAAAAAAATCAAACTTCATGTCGAAGGGATATCTATAGGACGTCTATAAAAAACGCACATGCTGATTGCAAAAGTAGTAGGGGTCGTTTTTTTCAAATTAAATATAGTTTCATACATTAGATTTTATTTCTGGCAATAGTGACTACATTCTGAGTATTATTCCCACCTAATTCCTTGGTCACCTGGTAGTCCTTACTATTGTCGATTTTTGCTTATGGAATATCAAAATATCTACGTAATAATATTTAGATAGTTTAAAAGAAAGCATTAGGGAAAAACTGTTGAAAAAGAATAGAAACATGATTTTGCAGTTGGAGATCAAAATATCATAATTGACTATAACTTTTAAACCGTTACATTTTTTTCTAATGTTATTATCCAATATTTTAACAAAAAAAGGTACTTTACTTTCTGTAGTCTCTCGCATTTATGCAAATATTTGGCACCCTGTGACTCATTTTGGAAAATTGTATTATTTTCTGACTTTTCATGCAAAGCAGGCATCTATAATATAAAAATGGCTTTTCCTGTTTCTAGTAAACTTATAAATAAGAATGTCTTAACTCTTCCGAACTTAGTCCGTGGACACACTGTATGTAGATATAATTTAAGGTAAATTGATAAATATTTAAAAACAATTAACACTTTTCACTACCTTTGCTAACTCTTTACAATTAATATTCTTTAATAGTTCTATCAGTCATATACCTGAAACGCGTTTAAAATCTGATTAAAACTATTTAAGGTCAATGAAATCTCAACTGGGATGAATGATTAAACAAACAAAAGCATTGACGACAACGCTGACCACGATGAGAGACAAATCTTTTAAAATAATGTCATCATCCTTTCCACGACCTGTAGCGTCAACGATTTTTTCAGCTCATTTGTGAATTTTCACCAACCGCAACAGCACCAGCGACAAAACAATAAAAATTCCAATCCATAGTTCAGACGACCTTAGAACCATCCCAATATAACGTAACATCAGCGACAGCGATATATCTTAGACGTAAAACTGCATCAACAGTGGACCTAACTGTTCAACCGACGCACTAAGCGTGTAAAAACCGCGGCTTAACCAATCGCCATCGCGGAATCTTCTTCTCAGCCAATGGCCAACCCTGCATACCCAACGCAACGGGCTGTATAAGACAAGACACCTGTGGATTGAACTCATTTCGGCCGCGAAGAGTTCCTCGAGTCTTTCTTAGTCGGCCTAGGAGGACACTAGCTCGTTTTTGTTTCTTCAGTGAACTTGATTTTGCAGTTACGAAACAGTGACTTTGACTTTGTTGTGTGGTTGTGTGTGAAACCAGTGAGTTCATCGCCTGCTCATCGCTTAAGGACACGATTTGTTGTAGTAAACAATTAAAAGGTAGGTGCAATGTAGGAAAGTAGACGATGTACTTAACAGGTTTAGGTGCTGTTTAAGAGCACTCTTAGATGAAGATAGAACAAAGAAAAGGGGAATGTGCTTTTATATTTATTACATAAATATAACAACTAATAAACTATACAGTACGAACGTGTGAACTATTGGTAACGGTGCGTAGAACTTATAGACTAGTCAATAGATACAAAAAATGTTAGTATTAGAAATTTCGTTCGGTGTTTTCTATATACAAGTAATACAAGATATAAAGTTAAAAATTTTATGTAATATCATTTTAATATGGGTAATAACGTATAATTTACCAAAGAAATAATTTAGTGGATCATTCACTTGTGGGGAAGTAAGGGATCGAAAAAATAGTAGTTGCAGCGCGTTTTTACAGGCTACTTAGTGACTATTTAAATAATAATTTATGCAAAAATATTAGAAAATACTGCCTTGTCACTAATAAACATATTTTGAATTTGTTTTTCTGCAAATAAAGATTGCTTTATCCTGGAGCAGTACACACTCAATGAACTCATCTCCGCATGATGTTACGATATTCTTAAAAAAATTGTAGGACGGCGTTTTAAAGTTTAATAATATATATTTCATATGACACTTATTAATTTTGTTCCACTAAAAATGTGTAAATCGTATTTGTCAGCTCTTAAAAAAAACAATTTTTTAGTAAAAAATATTGGCGAACTGAATTAATTTTCAAATATTCCATTACCTTTTAATGCATAGAAACTAAAACATTTGAAAATGTTAAAAATTTTCCTACCTTTATTGTTGCGTACTTGGTAATTTTTGTTTTTTTTATGAAACATCCCCAAAAATTTGTATTTGTTTTTTTTAAGTGCCCACGTCGATCTTTTCTATTTTATGTTAGAAGCTCCCAATAAAGTCGATGTAACGATACTTTAGTTATTATAGCACATTTAAAAATCTATAAATATTCTCCAAAAAATGTTTTTGAATAATATAAATAAAATGATTTAAATATTCATGCATTTAAAAAATATTGCAAAATTAACAATTTTAATTGCAATTTAATTGCAAGTAATTCACCAATACGAATAACTATACATACAATGAAACTAATTCTTAATCTGATTCCATCAAAGATTTTCAGACTTCAAAATCTATAAAATATTTTCCACTCTTTTTCACTATTTTGTTTTCCAATTAGTAGGTACGACATTGAATGTTGCCTGCAGTTTATCTAAGAATGAAACAAAAAAAAGGAACTTAAAAGTATATTTCAAGTAATAATAATAATAATAATAAAGTTATTAATCAAAATTTGCTAAAATAACAATTTAAAATTTGTAAATTATATTGCCATAAGGCAATGTACAAACTTACATTCTAATATTCCACATAGATTTTATTATTGCACCTAGGTGATTACTCACCTGTATATGCACTAAGTGATTTTCAAATATTAGATATGTCTTTCATTTAAAGAGTAAAGTTAAAAACATCAGGCGTCTTTTCGAAAACTATACCCTGGTCATTTTTTATAGTAGAGGAACAAAAAGGGAAACAAATTAAATGTAATTTTATTTTCTAAAAAAAACGCTATTTGCAAAAATTAATGTTTAAAGATATGAGCTCGAAAAAGCGCAAAAAATGCTGTGCTAATTAGTTTTTAAAAATAGCGGTTGCCATGAGTTACTTACATTTTCATGTTCTCTCCAAAAAATGAAAATATGTTGCATAAAGGAATGCTGATCTAGGTATAGCGCCTGAGAGAAATAGTAGAGGGTCCACACCTTCGAAAGCCGTCTAAATCGCCAAGTAACCCATTCCAGCAAGGTAAATAAATTTTGAGCTCGCATATCGAAAGAGGGTCCTAATGGGCATCCGAAATGGCTTGTTGGACTTTTTTTGGCGCTTGCACAACTTCTCCACAAGAAAAAAGATGGCGGATCGTTATTTCAAGAATGTGTGTTTTTAAACATATACCTCTCGCTAGAAAATTAACTACGTACGATATTGATGTGATTTTTTATATTTGTATACTACTGACATGAGCGCATATATCTATACTGTTAGAATTTTAAAATCACTTACGATTTTTTTCTAAATAAATCCTAAATCACAGGAAGCAAATTTGTGTGTTTGAATTTTCGACGTGCGATCAACTATATTAAATGTTTAATTTTTTTATATATTATATGCGAATGAAATATGGTCTAAAGATCAAAAAAGTTTTTGCAAAAAAAATTAGCTCCATATCTTTTACAATTTTTGAGTTACAGACTTTTAAAATTAAACCATAATTTAGGTCCGTGATACTCCTATTACCATGCGGCTATTATCTCACGTACTGCTTGTAATGCATCAATATAGTAAGCCAATACATTTTTGATATTGTGTTATTATTATTTATAATTTTACAAAAATATTAATATGTAAAATGAAACTCATTTGGCATAGTATTTATTAGATCTATAGGTTATGAAGGTGTTGTATATGGAGATATTTATTATATATACAATAATTATACAATATAGAAATAAAATATAAACACGTACACAAAACGTGTAATTTATAAGTAATAATAATAATAATAATAATAATGCATAATTATACACAGCTCAATAAGCATCGACAAAGCACTACTAGACTAGTAAGAATTACTGTCTGTTAAACACTGCTCTGTATTATTTCTGCCCTTAAAACAATTGTAGGAAAGGCCACATGCACATGCAACAGAACATCAACATTTTTAGTCACATTCTACTTTACAATTCCACTTTTTGTTTTTTTTTTAACCACTTGTGGTTTTTTGTCATCATTTGTGGGTTTATTTGGTTATTCTCTATCAGATATCCAAATTTTCTGGAAGAGTGTGATGTGTTTTCTTAACCGTTTTTCAAGTCACCGAGGTAATTTGTTTAAAATCCAGAATTTTGTGTTAGGTAAGGAAAGTATAGGAGAATCTAAACCACTTCTTGTGAATAATTTTTACAATTAAAATTATTTTGCAGTAAGCAGGGTTTGACCCTGCTTCGCTAAGTACTTCAGTTGCAAGCTAAGCTAAGCATACCAAACTACTGGACTTAATGACCGTTTCAAATGCAGTAAGTAAGCTCTCTTGTAGGACTTAGCGAAAGTATGTCTAATAACTTTATGAAAAATAAATGCTACCTTGGTGAATCTAATTAAACTCACTATGGCCATACAGATTCGCATAGGTCTTACGACCATCTTCAATGACACGATCACCAATTGCATCGCAGTTATCTCCAAGATTAGTCAAACTGTTTAGATGGCCTGTTTGATTTAAAGCAACTGTAACTGGTCACTTTTTCCCCTTCGGAAAGAACAACTGACAGGTCACACAATACATAGACTGCCAATAAACAATATTTACAATATTTTCTTCTTCATGTTTTTCACCTAATTATTTATTAGTTTCGTGAATATTATAAAATACCCTTTGTTGTCGTATACCCACAAAACTGTTGTAGTTTTTCCATTTTGGAAAAATTAAACATACCTTTCGTAAATATTATTATGTTCGTTTGTTCATGGCTGCACTTCAAATTTTATGCTAGGCGTGAGGAATCCAAGTTCACATTGTTGGGCAACATTTGTCCTTATTTACACCAATATTCAGGGCTTGTTTTCTTGTCATATCGTACTTTTTTTAAATCCGAAGTTTAGGTCAGTTTTTATTTTTAAACTCAATTTATTAAAACTTATTAACGATTTCGTACTCTATTTGCAAGTCTAGATATACTGTCCTAAACCAAAATGACGTAACTTAAAATTTCCTAAGCAAATTGGACGTACTTCAAAGTTTTCTTGTTAAATGACCGGCTTTTTTCAATAATCAATAAACCATTATTTTTGCATCTGCCTCATAGAATTAAATTCAAAAATAGAATGACTATTTAAAAATAGGATGTGCTGAGATTAGCGGCATAAAATGTCAAATATTTCAAGAAGAGCGTATAATGAAATACGTCATTTTGGCTTAGGACGGCAGTATATTGCATGTAACAAATTACATCATAATTTAAAACCACGTATTTATTGCACCGAAATAATTGTTTAATAATTTTCAGACAATGAGTGATCTAATGATCAAGAATAATATAACACCTAAATCAAATTAAGTATTAGACTAATATATGATCTATCCACAATTGCACAGAACGAGCCCTGCCGTAGCTGTCACGTTGCGCGCTAATAACAAAACATTATTACGGTCGAATTTAAAAATCCGTATCTCGAAAACTGTATAAGATATCGAGCTAATTTTTTTTGCAAAAACTTTTTTGATCTTTAGACCATATTTCATTCGTATGTAATAGATAAAAAAATTCGAATATTTAATATAGTTGCCCGCACGTCGAAATTTCAAACACACAAAATTCGTTCATGTGATTTTGGATTTATTTAGAAAAAAACCGTAAGTGATTTGGAAGGTCTATTAGTACAGATAGATGCGCTCGTGTTTGTAGTATATAGATATAAAAAATCAAATTGATATCGCAAGTAGTTAATTTTTTAGGAAGAGGTAAACGTTTAAAAACACAAATTCTTGAAATAACATTCGGCCATGTTTTTTTCTTGTGGAGAAGTTGCGCAAGCGCCAACAAAAGTCCAACAAGCCATTTCTGATGCCCCTAAGGACCCTCTTCCTGAATTCGTTTCCAAAAATCATTTACCTTGTTGGAATGGGTCATTTCAATTTTTAAAGCTGTGGACCCCTTACTAAAAGCTACAATTTATAGATAGATATAATTATTGAACTAAGTTTACTTATTTTATAATATTTAATGGACTGCTGAAAGTGAATACTTTTGTAAATTGAACATTTATTTATTAAACGATTAATTATTTTGTCAGAAAATTTTTAAAAATGTATGGATTCGTTTGTAAAATACCTATCTAACTCAAAATCCGGTGTTTCTATAAATAACATATGTTTGACGAACTCCGAAGAACTGTTGCCTCTGAATAATAAAACGGCTTATTAAAAAAAAATTAAGTAGCGAAAAATTTTTATTTTATTCTGTTAATGTCAAAATATTCAGAAAATATATATAGAAAAAATCACGTGGACAATTCAGGGTACTTGTATGTATTTTTGACAAAAAAAGTTCTTTCATCACACGCTTCTAATTTTGTTAAGAAAACAGTTTGAGCACAATTTGATTATAACAAGTAAATGTAAAAACAAATTAGAAGAATTATAAAAGCTAAATTTAAAAAATGTGGCCTCAAACTGATTTTGCAAAACTGTAACAAATATTTTATGGACGTAGTAAGCAACAATAAAGATATAATGAAATTTGTGATGGTTTTTTTATGACAAGTTCTGTCACCCCTCTGCCCAGGAGTTTTATGATAAAGTCTATAACAAAATTTTCGCGAGTAACTTTAACTAACCAAATAGTTAGGTCTAGTAAGTTCCCCCACCATACCAACACTAGTAAGGCCAGATAGTCGCGAAAACGTAGAATCATCAAGTTGGTTAGTTCAGGTTAGTTGTTATAGTTTCATCAGGGCATTTACAAATTTAAACGTAATGGAAAATTTAATTTTTATGAGAACTTAATTTTCAATATAAATACAGAGTTACATAATGCTATTGTTTAACAGACAGTAATATGTATATAATTTAGTTTCTGATTCCATAATTCCGATGTTGATAATAATTATAAACGAACTACCTACTCCAAAACAAAAATCAAACATAACCTGGTTAAAAGAAGTGACGTTTGGCCATTGTTTGACAAGTCTTAAAAACAATGTAACATGTAACTAGAAGTAACTACCTCTTGAACTAGGTTACTCGAAGTATGATATAAAATAATTTCGTGACGTCATATATTGCCGTCGTACGTATTCCCCTACCTTACTATGCGTTCACGAAAACGGCAAAGTATGCTTTGGTTAGCCCATATTACATACTAGAACATACCAAGTTACTCGCGAAAATTTTGTTTATGTATGTCAACTATGTAAAATATACTTTTTAATAATGCTTAACTCTGAAATACAACAAATGGTATATTTGGATTCTGTTACACAGTGAAGTATCTTCCAGATAGGGCTAGAGATACTACTATATTTCTTATAACTGATAATGATTTATCGTAAGAAGGAAGATTTTTATTAATCTTTTCAAACAATGATATTATATTTTTGGAGAGAATTCATTGATCAGCTTTACTAGTATACTGGCTTTAAAATGAAACATTGAAACATTAGTTAGATACATATTCTTGGTGGTGACTGTTATAATCTAATTCATGATTAGAAGTGCTACCAGTGTTTAGCATTATATTTTCTATAAAAATGTGTGATAAATTTTGCAATTTCGAATACTGGTGCCATTTCTTCGTTGCTAAATGTACAACTAATTTACAAAGGCTTTAAAGTTTATCTAAATATGTAAAATTACATGTTTCAATATTTTGTATTCGATATACGATTGAGGCATTGGCTACATACACGTTGCTCGTCGTGATTGTGGTGAACTACTTCATTATTAAAAGTGCCATCGTCGTTTAACACGATATTATCGATAAAAATATCTAGTTATTTTTGCAACTTCGAATATTGGTACCATTCTCTTACTGGTAATCTATACAGGATTCTAAGTTTTACTTAATACCTAACATGACATTTTTCAGGCTACTTACTATTTACTTCATCATCAGAAGTGCTATCAGTGTTTAGCACAATATTTTTTGTAAGCATATGTGACAACTGTTGCAATTTGAAATATTGGTGCCATTCTCTTATTTCTAAATGTACGAATACGTGTTAAAGGCTTTGAAGTTTCGCTAAATATCTATAACAACATTTTTGAAAATCTATTATTAGATATATAATTGACACATTGATTAGTTATAACATCTTCGTTATTCATTTTCTGAAAGACGAGTATTAATCTTTGAAATCACGACTATTAGTTGCACTCTTTTATTGCTAATTCTGATAGTAATTTATAGGCTTTGAAGTTAACTGTATGCACAAAAATTACTTTTAAGCATTTTAGTATTTAATGCTATTTTATTTTCTTTAATAATAAATGTTTCTACAATAATTATGGATCATTTTGATAAAAAGTGGCCGTTTTCATAACCTTCCCCTGTCTTTCTAACCTTCTAATAATATTTTCGTTAACCACACCAATTCTTTTAAGTTTGTTTTAAGTAAAGAGTGTTTCTTCAACATTGCAGATTCTCTAATCCTTGCATAATTTTCTTATTGTTCCAATTTGTGAATATTACTCATGATGTTTTCCTGGAGACTTGATCCAATGCAGAATCTGGTGAGCTTCTCAACAATATCAGCGCTAACATATAATTCCTTTCAGTAGGAATATATGTTGTTACACTTTGGCAGAAGTTAAGCTAGTTGCGAAATGCACTTCATTGACTTACAAAGATCTACAAATTTTGACATGGACTAAATATAATTTGTTTCGTAATATAATGCATTCAACCAAATCCTTTTGGATATAAAAGTACTTTTTATCTCACTTTAGTCATTGGAGAAAATGTATTTTTAATAACCAAATGTATTGAGAAATATGCAGCAGAAGTAAGAAATTAAGGAATTTTAAAGTTTTCTAAGCAATAAACATAACATGCTTTGGTGTCTGAAAATGGTCGCAAAAAATACCTGAAATAAGCATAAAATATAAATACATAAGAGAAATATATGTTAGTATCAAGATGAAGGTGATTTTGTTGAATTTAAAAATAATGATCCTTCTAAATATTTTCCATTTTCAGTAATATTGAAAAATCCATACAAGATTTTCAAGTTCTTTTCTAACACATAATTAATTGACATTTTGGTCTGACTTCGTTTCATGTTGCATGATTTGTGTGCAAAATTATTTTGATCATAAAATAATAAAATATTCCGTCGAAAGGCACACAACATGATTTAAGTAAGCAAAACTCAAGACGTCTGCGTCCTAGTGCTAATTGCCTACCCGTTGTATCTGTGGGTTTATTGGGGAGCGACTAAGTATATTTAATAAAAATAAACTACTGTTTCCTTAAGAATTTATTTAATTTTCGAGTACAAATAATTAAATGTGCCATGCATACAATCATATTCTTTTTAAGAAGAATTGACTGATTAGGGAATGAGATAATCCTTTTCAAAACGAAATGCCAAGTAAATACTAACACTAACTTCTGACCAGAACGTAAAAATATTATGATTGCTTAGAATTCTGATAAACCACAATATCGTGGTACACATATGCTCAACTATGAAACATATATTCTTTATAGGATTTTGCAAACAGTGGAAAGAAAAGCTATCTATGAGAACTAAAGGAAAAACTATATATAAAAATATTAATGAAATCTTTGCATTCTTTCGATAACCTGACTTCTGGTTATGCTAACAAGTAAAAATTCTTATCTGCCATTCTCATTTTAACACTAGCACCCAACCTAGTCCTCTACGGCTAAGCAGGCTAAACCAGTATCTACATGATCCCCTACGATATGTAAATTCAGTTAAAAATGAGAACAAAGGCCTGAAATTAATTGATTTACGTACCTTGTCTTTAAATTTTTTTTTTAATTCTAATGAATTACATTTTCATAAAATCTCATTCAGTTTCTTGGAAATGCTTAGCCTTTGAAACGTTTTTCGTCCTTATTGTGAACTCATCAGAAAAGCCTAAAGCCACTCATAACGATGTTCCATGCAAAACTAAGACAATATCCATGAACATGTATAAAATAATTATAATTGACATTGACTGATAAAAAACAACAGATCTTCACCTATCTATTAGCTAACTAGTATTGGAGCCTATATACTCTATGCATGTTTAAAAGTGAATTATTTATTATTTGTTTGCAAACAAATAATAAATAATTCACTTTCAAACATGCTCAACTATGTCTCACCGAAAATTTCAAGACGATTTACCAACTAGTTTTTTTGATAAAAATTAAGTATTAGTAAATACAGGATCCATGAATAGAGAAATTCGAAACGACATAGCAACATCGCACACTTGTGATTTGAAATTAGAGGACCTAAACCAGAATGTTAATATTGTACTCAACTTAGTGATAATAGAGTGGAGTATTGTTGACATTCTGGCTGGGCTTTATTATTATATCGATGTCTTGTTAAGAGATGTGTAAGTTCGATGAATCTCTATTTTTATAAACTACAGGAAAATCAGAAAAAAAATTTCCATTTCAGCTATTTCTTTTATCACCTAATCAGAAATAGACACAGGTAATATAGTTTGAAGTAAATGCAATTCTCGTAGTTTTTGCAATTATATTTTAATTTTATTTTTTATACGAAATCGTACAAAGAATGTAAACATTTAGAATAACATGGAACGTTGAGATTTTAAATTTGAGCAAAAAATATTTTCAGTATGTTGATTTGTCGTCTAACTTTTTTTTGTGACCACGATTTATCTGGAACTGTTTAAGATATTGACTTGAAACATGGAACACATATGAATTAGAACGAGATCCGGAACTAGATTATATTTTGAGCTTATGGCGTTGACATATTGGGGGTCAAATAAGAGTAAAGATGTAAAATAGATGTTCAGAAACTTGTGATTCGGTGTATATACTAGAATCCAAGGTCTCAAATTTTTTAAGACGCTTTCCTTCCGCACCACCACCCGCACTCTATTATTGAAAAAAAGAAAATAAAGATATTGACTTGAAATTCGATACACGTATGAGACGTATGTATTATAAGAGAATCTGGAATTAGTTTATATTTTCAGCCCATTTCGTTGAAAGGTGAAATAGTGGTAAATAAGTAAAGTAAGCTAGAGTCCAGAAGCTTGGAATTTAGTGTATATACTAGAAGTAAAGGTCTAAAAATGTTTTAAGACATTTTTCCATCCCCACCGTTATTAAAGGGATTAACAAAATATAATAAAGATACTGTCTTGAAATTTGGTACCCGTATGTATTACAACGACATCTGGGACTGGATTATATTTGAGATTACTCACTTGAAAAGCTGGGGATAAAATAGGGGTAAATAAGTAAAGCAAGCTAGTAAAAGTACAGAAACTTGGGATTTGGTGTGTATGAATTAGAAGCAAAGGTCTCAATTTGATGGGATATTTGAGGCAGATGATTTCAAATATTATATTATTAAAATGCTAAGCATTTACCTCTTCATACTGGAATGCAAATATAATATCGGGATGATTTCTTATAGAGACTTGATTGGGAAATCTGGATGTGGAAGTAGTGATTACTTAGTTTTTATTTAATGTTTAAAGATTTGCTTGCTACATTTATTCTAGCAAATCCGTTCGAGAAATAAATTAACAAAGTCTTCATGAAATTTTCGCTTTGATTCTTTCTGAAATGAACGTCCATAGTTTGCATTTTTCTTTTCATTACTTATAAAACATGAAGGTCACGGACGTCAGTAAGCAGTATGGCTGCAATAATGCGTACCGTTGTCATGATCGTTTTAGTAATGAAAAATATATAATTTATCATCTTCATTGGCAGCAAGTATAGTCTATGTAAATAGTTTGTCCCGCAAATCAAGTATTTCAGGTATTTCATCATAAGTGTCAAAATAATCTTTCATTTGGACTGTATCGAGAGAACTACCTTAATATAATTTAACAATATCCCGTCGTGAAATTGCAAAAGTTGGTTTAACAGTAATTACTTATTAGCTACACCGAGCAACATAACAGCTAATTTATACGAGTCAATATGAGAAGTGATGGCTTCTGATTGACTTGAGTCTAATGAGGCAAATAACCTGTGATATATCTTTTGCAAGTCGTTATAAAATTCTTCACACCATTAAAATTTCCAGTTTTGCTTATTATAAAAATTATGAACATATTCCAATTTAAAAACCTGTTTCCTAGCTGCTCAATAAAGGGTGAGTCATGGATAATGCAACATAGAAAATTCTTTGGCTTGAATATGAAAATTTAACCAAACGTGTTTTAGTATAGGAGATATACAGTGTTGAAATATTTTTTTAGGTGATGATTCGGAAAATAACTGACATATTAAAGTAAGGTTTCTTATAATGAAAAATTGTACATTTCGGAACATAAAATTATCATTGTTCGTTTAAGAAACTTTGACCTTAGTTACATTAAATCAAAAGAAAGGTTCCAGTGCAAATTAGTTATAACGAGATTAAATTCAATAAGTTTTTCTTACTTTTTATTGGGTATTTTGCCACTGAAAAATATTTAAAAATTTTAATGAAAAAACCTCTGCGCCAAACGGATCAGACAGAGATTGGTTCTTGAGTACAATAAGATTCGAAGCTATTAATAGGTGTATACTGGGTGCCCACGAGACCAGGTACACCCCCATTTTTTCTATATTTATCAAGATAAAAATTTGAAATTCTGGTACAGGTAGTACAAGAACACATTTTTGACATAATCAGACCTAAAAAGGCGCGATTTAACAGGATATTTGACATATAACTGAATTTCTTGACATAACTAGACCCAAAAATCCACTTCCGTTTTAACTATAAAACTAGAAGTGAATTTTTGGGTCGTTATGTCAAAAAATGTATTTATGTGTGAAATATCCTGTAACCTAATTTCAAATTTGTGTCTCGTGGGCGCCCGGTACGCTGATCGATTGGTGTATAGCAAAAATATTCTAGATACGGTGTGTTTGCGGATGGACTTTGCATCAGGAAAAACTTTTTTATTTGTAATTTTACAAAAAAAGTCATTCTTTATAATATAAGCACTTTGATTTTTATGAAACATTTTTTTAATATAATTTTTCAACACATTCACAAACGGCACTTCACTCTGTGCACTTTTTCATATTTTCGCAAATATTTTGCACTATGTATATAAGTTTTGGAAAATAGTATCATTTAAAGACTGTCCATAAAAAACAGGCGTTTTTTATAAAGAATATTTTTTTTTATAAACCTACAAATAGAGTTTTCCATGTTTCAAACTGAATTCGTGGACACACTGTATATATCTAATTCATCATACAGAGTGTTTGGTAGACAGATATGAAGGTCTAAGAGAGTTATAGGGAATTAATAATTAAGCCACATATATCATTATACAAAGTATCACAGACTTTGAGATGCTGGCCTTTTAGACTTTTTTTCTATTATTGGAATTTCCGCTGGTAAACAATTACATAAAGTATTGACGCGTTCTATCTGCATTAATTTTTATTTTCCTCACAGCGATATAAAAGAATTGAAATGAAAAAAATCGATGCCTAAGGAATCACTACTTCCACATCCAGATTTTCCATCCAAGTCACTTTAAAGGAAAATATTTTTACTATCTTTGCACTCAAGTATGTAGAAATAATTGGTCAAAAAATTTGAATAACATTTGAAACGGATGTCATAAAAAATTTGAAATGTTGGTTTCTAGCATATACACCAAAAAAGTTTCCGGACACTTATTAGCTTTCTCTACCTATTGTTCCCAATACACCCCTCCCCATATTAGAATCATCTCAATATATAATCTAGATCCAGATGTCGTTATAATACATACGAGTACCAAATTTCAAGTCAATATGTCAATTATATTTTATCAACCCCTTTAATAATGGTGTGGAGGTAGTGGAGGGGTGGAAAAATGTTATAAAAAAATCTGACCCCTTGGCTTCTAGTATATACATCAAATCCCAAGTTTCTGCACTCTTATCAGCTTGTTTTACTTATTTCCCCATATTCCCTTCAACGGAATCATCTCAAAATATAATCTAGTTCCAGGTGTCGTTATAATACATATATATGTGTACTAAATTTCAAGTGAATATCTCAATTTTATTTTATCAACCCCTTATATAATGGAATGGGGATGGTGCGGGGGGTAGAAATATTATAAAAAAATCTGAGGCATTCTAGTATATACCTATACCAAATTCCAAGTTTCTGCACTCTTAGCGGCCGGCTTTACTTATTTTCCCTATTCAACCCCCAACCCTTCAACGGAATCATCTCAAAATATAACCTAGTTCTAGGGATCGTTATAATATATGCGTGAACCAGATTTTAAGTGAATATCTCAATTTTACTTTCTCAACCCCTTTTATAATGAAATTGGGGTGGTGCGGGGGGTGGGTGTGGAAACATTATAAAAAACTAAGGCCTTGGCCTCTAGCATATACAGCAGGTCCCAAATTTTTGTACTTTTACCAGCTTGCTTTAATTATTTTCTCCCATTTACCCATATTTACCCCCAACCCTTCGCCGGATAAGTTCAAAAAACAATTCAGTTCCACATCTCATTATAGCATATACGTGTATAAAACTTCAAGTCAATAATCTTAAGCCCTTCCAGAGATATCGTGAGCACAAAAAATGTTACAGACCGACGGATAGAAAATTTATTTTCGCTCCAATTTAAAATCTCGACGTTTCATGATATTCTAAACCTATTTCAACAAAAAACAAATCCATTTTTTTTCGATTATTGTATTTCCACTCGACTATGTGGATATGAAAATAAAATTATACATACAATTTAAACATCTCAAAAACAGCACTCATGAAATGCATTCTAATAACTGTAATTTGTCCATGACCTCCATAAAGCTTTCTATAGATGTACCAAATAACCTGTATGTAAACCAAATCAGATCTGTATGTCCCTCATGGTAAGTGGGACCCATCCAGAGGATGTTTGCTCTAAATTACTTACACAACGATGAAGTGAATGTAACAATCGACTGGCACAAAAAGATTCAAATTCTTTGGATATGTTTATTTAAGTTTAGGGTTGAAAGGATTGAGATTGATGGTAACAAATGTTACGGGAACTTTGGTTCGCTTGGGGCCACCTTTATATATTTTTATGGGCGATTATATCATTCGTCAAGACCGAACATCCGAACTTGATTTTAACATCGTTATGTAAGTTATATGAAGTCTTCGAGCTTTTGCAAACAAACTAACTGGCGCAGTACTAAGGTGTTTGGCTAGCGACCATCTCCTTAAGAGACCTTTATGCACGTTGCCACGACATAACGCCACTAGTGGACTACATCAAAGTTACATCGGGAAAATTCTATAATTTTAAACTTGGTAATAGCCCACTAACAAACAACATCACGCGAATCAGAGAGCATAATGCACCTTTTCGCATCAAACACAAATTACTATACCAGGCGTTGCCCATCTTTCGGCAAAATATCTTGCCACACCCTCTTTCTCTATCCAACTATAAAAACTCACAAACACAATTTCCGATCTTTACCTTTTCTCTTCGCTTCCTTTTCGTATTTTTTGTTTGCTTTGTCGCTCTAAATTATTTCTTCCAAACCATATTTATTCGTTGATTATTACATTCTTTAGAAAGCAAACATTTTAAATCATAAATTATGAGGTCTGATATAGCCGCTCGCTCTTGCTGCATTGTGTGAAAACGAGTTTTTTGGATAGTAATTTTTCCGTGCAGAACTATCATATATATATCTGTGATATTTTATCTACACTAGCGTTTTTTGCATTGCATATATCAATTGTTTAAGTTAATTTTTTGTATGTGTTCTATCTTATACATTTTTTAATTCGCCGATCCTGCGAAAGGAGATTGTGATTATTATTTAAGTTTACTTTTATTCCAACCTAGCCTCGCTCTGTCCATCCCTTCAATTACCACGGCGATTAGTGCTGTGGATGTTTGGCTGGCTCCGGAGGAGTGCTTAGGGATGACAATTATGTATTATTAATTTAAAATAAATTTGTTTTGATTGATTGATTGCTTGCGACCACGGAGTTCCGGGTTCGAATCCTGTCCAGGGTATTGATGTTTACTGGCATTTTTCTTGTGTTACCGACACGATAGCAGTGAGTTAGACCGTTGTTGAGTGACGCAACATGTCTAGTCGCTGTTATCTCTCCTGAGTTCGAGTCTCAGCTGCGGTAGATGGCAATTTCGCAGAGAATGGTTGTTGTGTTGATGTCTATGTGTACGTGTCCTTGTTGAGTGGTAGAACAGCAATAGCTGAACTCCACCAGAAAGTTAACATAAATAAGGCCATTAAAAAAACTGTATTATTAGCTAGGGACAGATTGCTTAAACATTTTTCTTAATTTCACCTTAGCTACTCTGTTTCAGTTTTAGTGACTCACTCGGTATAAGAAAAAAAATTTACGTTCACAAAATACAGCGCCCAATCAACAGGTATAGTTTTAACAAGCATTTTAAATATACATGATCCCACACTTAATCAATTTAAAGCTATTTCAAACAGAATCTATTAAATTTTGGTAATGGATGGCTCATAGAAATATTCATGAAGCCATAAAGGTATTCAATTAAAAATTAAATTACATTTCAACAGGAATCCTAATAACTAAGCATAATTTGATGAACTACAATAAAAAATTTAATAATTGCATCACTAACGGTATCTGCTTACTGTTATAACTCATAGGTGCTTGCTTACTTTTTAATTTATTTATGAAATCAGCTATTACCATGCTTTTGCAATATTATAAATTTTACCAAGTATCGTATCCTCTATACATTCGTATTAAGAGTATATAAATCATTTGATCCGCGCTTAACGCTCGTCAGGGGAGATTAAAAGTCGACTTATATGTAAAATGCTAATTTTATTTACCCATTTGTTTATTCATGGTAACACATTAAAGAGCCGTTTTACAGTTAAGAAGTTTCACGATATGAGTTGACGAATCGGGTAAGAATGTACCTAAACCATATGGTTGGTTTTATTTTGAATATGTAGAACAAACTCAAAGAGATGTATGTATTAATAATACTTATAGTCCAGGAGTTAGGTGGATTTATTAGCACGTCACCTTCCGTGAGGTACGTCACAATTCACCGTTTAGGAATCAGTGGAATTATTACATCTTTGCAATAGTATGGCTTCTTTGTTTACATATATTTTTTGTGTCCAAAAATAAATAAAAGAAGATCGCTATGAAGTGTACGGTTTCAGAAAGTCCAGCCAGAATGATCATAGATGTAAAATAGTGGAGTTTAGCAATTGATTGTTACAAGCCTTTCTTCAGGATGAAAATATTTATTTGAATATTTTCAGTACAGAAAACTATAAAGACTGGACATTCTATCAAATAACTAGCCATAGAGAAAAATGTTTGTATATTTGAAACGAAAACAAAAATTTTACAATTTAACTTAGTTCTTTCCTATTTTAAAACGTACACGTTAGTTTCTTTAACAACAGAATAATCTTCCCAGAACGTTATGATTGTTACAAAAATACCACACAATCTTACATAAACATTAATTTAACACTATTCACTAAGTTGACTTTGTATCGTATCTCCAAAAATGGGAAATTTTATTTCGGTGACGTAAAAGTCAGGGGTGGCTCCGCCAGCGCCGAACGATTTTTATGCAAGTATGATACAATTTGCCCCCACCCAATTCTACAACTCCTGTTTGAAAAATTTTTTCGTAAAGTGCTTATTACTTGAGATATTTGAAAGTTTCAGGTTAAAAAAATCGCCTCGGTGACCAGAGAATTTCAAATATTCCGAGCATTAAACACTCTACAAGAAATATTTCAAACAATAGTTGTAGAATTGGATGGAGGTAGTGCGGTATATGTCACTTTGACTTTTAGGGTGGAATAGTTAAGGTCATTCAAGGTCAAATTCGTTTTTTAAATGGGAACACCTATTGCTTTTTGCAAATTCGTATTGTCTGACTAGGAATAGACTACTTCTGTTCGAAATATTGTTTCTGAAATTGTAATTTTATTTAGTTGTCCGGCAAGGAAAAATTAAAAATTTTAGAAATTTGCGATTCTTTTACTCGAAAATGAAGTTTGGACAAAAGTTACAGGAGACTGGAAGAGTGACACTAGAATGTTTCCAATTTTATTCAGAATTGTCCAATGTCCCTTTTGATGCACTTCATCCATTTTCAGCGTCCTAACACCTCTCCAAAGAATTTCTCTTTTTTAAATGAGTAGATAAAATTGTTCGCAATAAAATGATGTACAAGAAACATCTGATGTGTATTTGCAATAAAATCGATAGAAAAAAGTGATAACCCTTAAATGATATTTTTTCTTGATAATTTTAGTGTATTTTTAATTATAACTTTCTCATTTTCAATTTTACGGTAAGAGGTATCTAGACCAAGATTGTAGAGAATTCAATTCTCTACAAAAAAGTCTCAAAAATTTTCTTGTGAGACTTACGGTTTTCAAGATATCGCGGATAAACTGTTTACACTCCCTGTTTCAAGATGGCGGCCAAATGGGGGCCTTTCAACTCCGAAAACCAAGTTCTAGAGACACACTGACCCCCCCTTAAACATCATAACAAAAAATCTTGTCCTACCCAAAATGCAAGGTTTGGGTAAAATTTCAATGGATTAACCATAATATCCACAAAATATCAAAAATCTAGACTTGCTCCGTCATCATCATCATCATCATAACAAATTTTATTTAAAATAATAATATACAAACATTGCCTCCCCGAATCGCGATCCGGAACCAACCAGACAACCACGTCGCGCAGCGTCGTGGTGTACCTAGGGTTGGGCGGGTCTCGACCGGTTTGGCTTATTAAAATAAATACAAAAGGTGATCCTGCCACCGGTGGCGGCTTAAAATTAACGTTAAAATTAGTAATATCTGTATTACAGATTTAAAACATTTAAAATTAACACTCTAACAATTATTGGGGCACAAGATACTAAACACTATTAAATTTTGATTTCTGGGACGGGGGAAAAAACTCAACGAAAAAACCCGTTTGAAACAATTGGTCCCAACGGTCTACCCGCCGTCGGGAAGGTAGGGAAGGCGAAGAATTAAGATTTTTTAATAATTACGATTTTTAAAAGGTTTTTCGGTCCAAAACGAATTTAGAAGAAAAAAGGACACAATGACAAAAAAGACAAAAACAAACAATTTACAAACAAACAAAAGGGGGAAAGGATAGATAAATATATAAAAGTGGGAAGGGAAAAGTGTGTGATAGAGAACAGTTATGGTTAAGGAAAGTGTGGCTAGAGAAGTTGCCGGAAGATAGGCAATGCCATTTATGGTAGGTGGTGTTTGATATGGAATGGGGCGTTATGCATTCTGATTCTGGTTATGTTATGTGTTAGCGGACTGTCGCCCAGTTGAAAGGCATAACATTTCTGCGATGTTTCCCGGAGGAAGTCCGCTAGTGGCGTTATGTCGATGCAACGATCATATATATCTCTGAGGGAGGTGTACCTGTTCGACTCGGAGATGAGGCGCATAAATTTATGTTCCAGGACCTGGAGTTTTTCATTGTCGTGAACGAGATGCTGCACCACACCGGCGCCGCAAATGTGATGGCCGGTCTGATCACCATCGTATACAATAACGTTTTATTTCGTCTGTGCAGTCCGCTACTCCTTGCAAGAAGCGGATACAGACTCCTGGACACGGAGTAGACCTAACGTATAGTCTCGTTGATGTGAATGTTAAACGTCAGTTGTTTGTCTAAGTTCACCCCCAGGTACTTCACGCACCTTTTTATCAGAATCAAAGTGCGGTTCTCAGTGAACCAATGCGTGAAGAGAATGGCCTCCGACTTCGCGACGTTTATCCAAATCTTCTACTTGTCGTAATACGCCATGGCACGGGCCATGTGTGCTCTTAGCAGCATGTTCGCTGTTTGTGCATTATGCGAATGTGCATACATGGCCGTGTCGTCGGCGTACTTGGCAAGCTTAGTATTCGGAAACTCCGGGAAGTCGGATACATACAGGTTGTATAACTTTGGTGACAGGCACGACCCCTGGAGGGCGCCCGCGCGAATGTCCCGCCGTGTTGATAGTTTATTGTTCACCCTGACCTGCAGCGACCTGTCCGCCAGGAAAGAGTGAATCAGTCAATGACACGAGTTCACTCATATATTGTCACCTATACTGACATGTTTCTTCCCAATGCAGCAGCCACGTTGAGGTCTTAATTCGATGATAAGCAATATTAGAACTAATTATAATGTTCTTTTTCAACTTCTAGATTTGAAAGAAATTAAATTATATGTTTTGCGATAAAGTCCGATTTAGGTGTCTATCAATAATTACACTGATTTTTACATTGATGTAGCAAAGTGCTTGATTGATCTTACGTTGTTATTGCCAGCGAAAACTACTCTCATTTTCCTGCAAATACACGCCATAAGCAATTAGGACTGCACACCTTTAAAACTGCGTAGCGTGAAGCCATCAAAAATTAGATCACTTTCTTCATGCAGTCGGTGAGGCCGTTAATGTTGTATAAATAATTTGCAAAAAGATAAGCCATAAGACGTAGTTCACTTCGACATGGAAATTGCTCCCTTTTTGCACATCTCGGCAATGTAATACTGAAAATAAGGAAGTAATTATCGTTAACAGCTCCATAAAAATAAAAACCAATGCGACTGAACACTGAAAACAAGATTTAGAAAAGCAACTTTCTATAAATTGAACGTATGTATTTAAAACGCGAGACATTTACTACGTACACTACCCCAGCGACTTCCACTGAATCAATTTTCGTTATTTTCTTAAAGCTGATAGCTAACAGATTTGTCATCATTAACTTTTATTTTTCTAATAGTTATTTCCACATGTAAAAGGAAAATAAAAAGTCGGATTTTAGCCGTTTGCTATCGATTCTGTACTTGTGTCATATGCCTTAAATCCACTAGTGGAAGTTCACTAAGTGTGAGTGTGTGTGTGCTTGCGTTCATTTCAAATCGTGTAAATTCATAACAGCAAACTCTAGACAGAGTATACTAAGGATTTACTTTCTACAAACAATCATTATATGCAGTGCCTCACATATTACTTATATACACACAATATGTAGCAGTCTTAATACATATTAAACATTGTCAACAATAAAGTGTTGAAGCGTTGATTACACTTAGTTTTGGTAAAGCTATTGGCCTGACTTCTCCATGCCCATTACTAGCTAAAATAGTCAGGAATGATATCCAAAGTTATTTGCACAGCTGATTTCACTGATAACATACTCATAATCAGGAAAGGTTAACAGAAATAATCAGTGCGACCATAGAGTGCTTTGGTCCAGTGTTTGCTTGCATTTTTTATGTCCTTTAGAACAGTTAAGCGTATAGTCCTTGAAGGAAGAACTTACACAGAGATAAACTTTAACTTGGCTTGTGTATGAGTCAATAAGTGAACATACAATTTCATTTTCTCTTGCACACAAATTTGAAGCAATAACCTAATGTTCAAGCCATTGCTTCATTTTTCACGTATATCGACAAAGCTTAGTTCAGCCAATGAAGCGACCTTTGGACCGGCCAAGTTACAGTATATAGGACTATATCGTGAAATACGTTAATAATACGAACAAATAATGTGGGCGATGGACACATCCTTGTGGAATACCAGGGTTGTTTAAGATCTGTTTAACTCTGCTAGATATCTAAGGCAATAAGCAGAGATTATTTATTCCTTCGTTCATGGAAAAGTACAAAAATTATGTCTTGGTGCATGTTTGAAGTAAGTTATATTGTTGGTTAAAGAGTTTTACTCATCTGCAAATGATGCAATATCAGTATAATCAACATAACCTTTTACTTCCCTCGCATACCGAAGGGAACTATTGTATTCGAGAAAAAACCAAACTCAGAGATTTTTTCGGATTCTGACGTTTCCGATCACGTAGATTCGAAAATATAGGTTTTTTCAATTCCGTCAGTCTGTCTGTCTGTCTGTCTGTTGGTGCATTAACTAAAAAACTACTTGACGGAGAGCTGTCAAATTTGGTAAGTAGTTGACCCTACTGTCAGCGAAGAAATGGTTAAACTTTCACTGGAAACTATACAGGGTGGACCGTCTAAACGGAATAAATAGTGAAATTTTTTTTTTGCTCAAATTGAAAATTTCTACGTTTCCACGATAAACCTATTTCAGAAAAAAAAATTTTGAACATTTTTGAAACATTTTTTACCACTAAAATTGATAAAAATAAATTTTTCTTTGTTCAAATTTAAAATTCCCACGTTTCATGGCATTCTAAATCTATTTCAAAAAATAATTTTTTTTGAAACATTTTTTTAGCAACATTTTAGAAACATTTTTTATCACAAATAGATGGAAACATTTTTTTTCTTTCTTCAAATTTAAAATTTGCACGTTTCACAGCGTTCTAAATCTATTTAAAAAAAATGGAAAGAATATTTATTTATCATTTTTGAAAAAATTTTACTACTAAAATAGATGGATCCTTTTTCTTTGTTCAGATTTAAAATGTCCACGTTTCCATGGCATTCTAAAACTATTCAAATGAATTTAAAAACGTTTTTGAAAAACTAAAAAAAAAATTGAAAACATTTTTAATCTATTTATCACTACTATAAAATAGACCAAAAATTGTTTTGCTCAAATTTAAAATTTCCACGTTTCATGACATCCCAAACCTATTTCGGAAAAAAATTTGCAACATTTTTTTACCATTTTGGAAAAAAATTTAACACTAGAATGGATGGAAAAAATTTTCTTTTACTCAAATTTAAAATTTTCACGTTTCATCGCATTCTAAACGTATTTAAAAAATATACATAAATTTTAAATTTGTAAGCTTTTTTTGCCACTACTATAGAATAGAAGGAAACTTTCCTTTTTGCTCAAATTTAAAATTTCTACGTTTCATGACATTCTAAACCTGTTTCAGAAGAAAAAAAATTTGAAAATGTTTTTACCAACATTTTTGAAAAATTTCAAAAAAAAAAAAAATTTTTTAACCACTACTATACTTCCACTCCATTACGTGAATGTGGGATTGAAAATATGACTGATGCCAATAATATCTGGCATATGCACCTATTATACTTTTATTGAAAAATGTACAGGGTGGTCATCCCAAGAAATAATTCAGTCATGGTGGACATTTGTAAAGGTATTTGTGCAAGCCTTCCATATTTGGCACCTGTTATTTAGTATGGAACTTATGCTGTTGGATGAGCACACTGTATATTTTTTTGACCAAAAGTTATCAGGTTTTCTTTGTAATAACAGCAATAACCATATTCCGATTATTATTCTCAATGTCATTTCGTAATTAATAATTTTTTAGAGTGACCGCCATGCACAAATAACGAGGGAAGTTCTGTGTAAATAACTATACCGATTTTTTTAAATATATACATGATTTTTTTAATAAATTGTATATATAAATAGATGGCGTCGAAAATTAAAACATAGATATTTACATATATAAATTATTACTGGAATTATGACATTAAAAGCAGAGTGACTACTTAAGAGAATATAATGGACGTAAATCTAATGTATTGATGTTAGAGATAACCTTTACAACATCACCATCCTAGTACACCTATAACCCGTTTAAAGAATTGATAATATATACAGATTTTACACGGGCATTTGACATGTGTACACAATTAATTAAAACAGATATGCAGATGTCAAAAATTAACATTACACAACCGCTGTCTATCAAAGATTTATAATCATTAACCCACATGGCGGATTGTCATTCTAAGGTGTAAATAAAATATAAAAAACTACTGAGAGGGAGATTAGTACATCGAGATATTCCGTGTTTAATTATTGTCTATTACCATCAAGGTATTCACTGTGCTTCCATGGGGACAAGAGTAGCTCTGTCTTAACTATACGTTTACTCGGTTCGAAAGTGTCGCCACTAGTAATTGGATGGGTGATATCCAAATAAGTACGGTGTCCTCGTTCCACATTCTAGTGACTTGTACATCAGGTTAAACGCGGAAGCTATGCAACTTTAGATGAGGGTTGCGTAGTGGATATACTGTAAGTCGGCCTCTTGTTGATTAGATGTTAGACAAGTAAAAATTCATACTATATGACTGAACTAGCTCGATTCCTGGTGTTAATGATCTTAGCCGAAGAATACCAGATCGACATAATGTTGAATGAATGGAATAAAGAAAGAAAATTTTCAAATAATATAGTTCGTGAGAAAGTTTTTAGTACTGCCGTGGGAAAAAAAATAGGACAAGTCTTATAACGCATTTTTTCTAAAATCGAGTTGTGTATATCTAACTTTAATTTTTGTAACATTGTCAGTTAGTTCTCAAAATTCATTGCAAGTGTGCCAAAACTAATATGTCCCATATAAGCGATTTAGTTAAAGCTGGAGTTACTGCTAAAACAGAAGATAGATGGTCAATGAGACAAATTGCACTGCGTTTTAATATTAACAAACATTCTGTGTTTAACATTTTAAACCAACCATTCGGCATTGACCAAGATGGGTGTAGACACTTTGCACGCTGTTCTGGTTCATCTCGACGGGCAATTCGTTTCATCTCCAAGCCAATTCTGTCTTTCAATTCTTTTATGGTATCCGATCTGTTAAAAGACACCCTTGACTTTAAGTAACCCAAAAGAAAAAAGTCTAAGAGGGTTAAATCCGATGAACGCGGGGACCACTCAATCGGACTTCGACGACCTACCCACCTTCCAGTAAAAGCGTCATCTAAAAACGGATGCACTGCTATCCCAAAATGAGGTGGGGCCCCGTCTTGCCGAAACCAGACGTTTTCAGCAGGAATATCTTCATCTTCATTGTTCGGAAACATAACTGCTAAGGCTGGTACTAGCTCTATTCACAAAAACTGTAAATATGTTGCGGCAGTAAGATTTTCTTCAAAAAAAAGGTCCCAATAAACGATCACCAATCATACCTGTCGACACGTTTACTTTGCCTCATCGCTGTGTATGGGCTTCTTGAGTCCAATGAGGATTTTCGCGTGACCAATACCTGCAGTTATGCCGATGTGCAGTCCCCTTTAAAGAAAATGTAGCTTCATCAGAAAAAACAATGTTCTTTATCACCGTATCCAACATCATCAAGTTCTACGCGTTCTCTTTCACTTAAACGTGGCATTGCATTCACTAGTTTTACACTGCCTCAGAAGTGTCACAAAACTTAAGTTCCACATGTGCCAGGAATAAAAAAGTTATCGATACTTTACACAAAAAGGACTGTATCTCTCTGTTGCTAAGGTGATTGTTTTTTATTATTTTCTTTGTTTTGTTTTTATGTCAAATGTTTTCATGCTAGTTAAAACAAAAATGTAGGCAACAAGATTTATCAGTCCATAAGATGGAACAACAAGTCATTTTTACATAAAATGTCGCTTTTCCAAAAGATTGGCTTAGGTAATATCTTTTTTTTATATATATCTTCAGAAAACTAAAGGAATATACCACCAAAAACAGTAAACAAAAATGTCTGTTTCCATTAAAGAGAACTAGGTACAGAGGCAACTCAATATACGTTTGATTAAATAGTTAAAAGAAAGAAGCAACGATTTATTTATTATTTCGAGATGTGAATCTGGAAACGTTGACGTTGAGACATCGAATCTCCAAGATATCGTCCCCCAAGGCGACTTTCCTGCGTCATATTCTCCAGAATCGTTGTGTGCCTAATAGACAGCCGCGATAGATGGCTGTCGGACATACTATACAGCAAAGGTAGGACAACTAAAATATTAAATAAATCACAAGACGTCGTGAATAAGAAGGATACTTGACTATTTTTTCTTGACTGCTTATGTAAATTTTTGTAAAAGAATACACTGTATTTTATGTGACTTTGATTAAATCTTTACTAAATGGCTTTAACTAAACACCATGTACCTGAACAATATTGTACCCATATACCCCTGCAGAAACATTAACATTCAACACATATTCAATAATTTATTAAAATGTGGTGGACTTTATTTCTCCATTATTTGTATTAATAATATTTTCGCGATTTCATCCCTTAGAGAGCATCTTCCACATTATTGAACAGCTTAATGGGATTTTTAGTAGATACTTCGTTCAGCAAACACAGCTGTGTCCACATCTCCCCTACAGAAGCGCCGTTCGTTGGATCATCGGCAAATCCAAGAAGTGTTCTTGTCTTACCAAAAACCCGTTATACGCATTTATTTAACCTAATAACGAGCTGGTGTCCCAAACAAAGACGGATTTATTTGCAGATAACTGTAAACAATGAGTTTACATTGAGGAATTTTTTACGTTCTTTTTATGTTTAAACATTTACATATCGTATCGAGAATAGATATCTAAGTCATTGGAACGAAATGCTGTTAGAATAAATGATAATAAAAATCAATGAGAAGTCCATCTTAGAATGGTCGAGGAATGTTACGATCTTCATTATCGAAGTCACGACCGCATTTTGTTTGATTTAATTACTGAAGGGTAATTAAAAATTTATTAACGACTGAAACGTGCTTTGTATTGGGGCAGGTCAGCTATTATATGGTTGTTATAATATTTAACTCTAGTAGACGGGACAAAAGTTAACCTAGGAACTTCGATAACTTTTATACGTATTCGAAGGATCGAAAAACAAAATTTACTTTTAGAATTAGACCAGACTTCCATACCGATTTTTTTTTCCATAAAGTATAAACATCTGAGTAATTTAATTGGTAATTTCATAAACGAAACGTGGAGTGTTTGGAAGTTCTCATTTCATTTTTTTAAGCGAAGTCCGTCAACGACGAAGGTGCCCTGTAGGATAGGATTGTCCCAGCAGTCCAGTGTGTCGTCCGTAGGTGTGAGCTACATTGTATTGAAAATGGTGGCAGCCATTTCCAGCAGATCTCGGGAATATTCAAAACTTCAATCTAATTGTAATAATTGCCATGGAACAAAACGCATTTTCCTCTCTTTTTTCCTTTTGTTCTAGCTCGGAAGGGTGCATCTTTGGAAAAAACTTTACAGATGAAAAAGTCTTATTTTAACCTGATAAATCTATCATCAACCTTTGGCGGTTTAAATCTGGGTCGCCTTGTATATCATGAAAGTAAATTTTTATTCGATGACAGTGCTGCTACCTATAAGTTGCGTTTAACGTCATGTTACGATGCGAGAGCGACAAGTTTACGTTTAACGTCTGACAACTTTACACAGCTCTCTGCTTCCTTTCATCTGCAAGGAAGTTCCGTATTTTTACATACGCTTTTCTAAAAACCCGCTAATTTAAAAAAGTTTAAGATACAGAATTTGCCAATATACTTTTATTTCTTCTCAATACTGTCGGTATCTTATCGAAAGATAAAAGTATTTCCGCTTGCTATGTTTACCTCTATTCTCATATTTTAACGGCATAGCTCTAAAAAAATATATATTTTCTACATTTATTAAAATTTTACCTTCATATTGATTCATTTTGTTAACAAATACATAGTGATAATGTAGATGAACTTAGTATCGCGCGTCTGATGGACACGATAAGAATTTTATATTAGACTAGCACCGGTCGTGCCGTCGCCACGATATCTAGCAAGATCTACTCATATAAGGGATTCTAGTAACTCTTAAGACTCCTCAAGACGAAAAACCGCTGCCTAAGGAATCACTACTTCCACATCCAGACCTTTAAGTCAAGTCACTTTAAAGGAAACATATTGACTAAATTTGCACTCTGGTATGTGTAAATTATTGATCATAGAATTTTAATAATATTTGGGGCAGATGTCATAGAAAAGTTTGAGGGGTTGGTGTCTACCATATACGTTAAAAATGAAGTTTCTAGTTTACACTACTTATTTTCCCATATTCACAACCTACCACCTCTCACTCCTTCAATGGAATCATCTCAATCAGATGTGGTACTAACTTTAAAGTGAATATCTCAATTTTATGTTAACAATCTCATTAATAATGGAGTGAAGGTGTTGGGGTTTGAAAAATATTAGAAAGAAATTTAAGGCGTCGGTATCTAGTATATACACCAAATCCCCAATTTCCGTACTCTTACCAGCGTGCATTACCTATTTTCCCCTATTTAACCCTATTTAACCCCCAACCCTTCAATGGAACCATCTGAAAATAAAATCTAGTTCCAGATGTCGTTATATTACATACGTGTACCAAATTTTCAGTGAATATCTCAATTTTATTTTATCAACCCCTATAATAATGGAGTAAGGGTGGTGGGGGTGGTTAAAAAATATCATTAAGAAAACTGAGGCCTTGGCCTCTAGAACATACACCGAATTTCAAGTTTCTGTACTTACCAGCATGCCTTACTTATTTTCCCCTATCTACCCCTATTTAACCCACAACCCTTCAACGGAATCATCTCAAAATATAATCTAGTTCCAGATGTCGTTATAATACATACGTGTACCAAATTTCAAGAATATATCCCAATTTTATTTTATCAACCCCTTTAATAATGGAGTAGGGGTATTGGGGGGTTGAAAAATATTGTATAAAATCTAAGGCCTTGGTTTCTAGGACATGCACCGAATTTCAAGTTTCTGTACTCATACCAGCTTGCTTTACCTCTTTTCCCCTATTTAACCCTATTTACCACGATTTAACCCACAACCCTTCAATGGAATCATTTCAACATATAATCTAGTTCCAGATGTATTACATACGTATACCAAATTTTAAGTGAATATCTCAATTATATTTTATCAACCCCTTTAATAATGGAGTAAGAGTGGTGGGGGGGGTTGAAAAATATTATTAAGAAAACTGAGGCCTTGGCCTCTAGGACATATACCAAATTTCAAGTTTCTGTACTCTTACCAGCATGCCGTACTTATTTTCCCCTATCTACCCCTATTAACCCACAACCCTTCAACGGAATAATCTCAAAATATAATCTAGTTCCAGATGTCGTTATAGTACATACCTGTACCAAATTTCAAGTGAATATCTCAATTTTATTTTATCAACCCCTCTAATAATGGAGTAGGTGTATTTGGGGGTTGAAAAATATTACAAAAAATCTTATGCCTTGGTTTCTAGTACATGCACCGAATTTCAAGTTTCTGTACTCATACCAGCTTGCTTTACCTATTTTCCCCTATTTAACCCTATTTAACACGATTGAACCCCCAACCCGTCAATGGAATCATTTCAAAATATAGTCTAGTTCCAGATGTCGTTATATTACATACGTGTACCAAATTTTAAGTGAATATCTCAATTTTATTTTATAAACCCCTTTAATAAGCAAAAGGGGTGGGGGGGAGGGGGTTTAAAAAATATTATAAATAATCTGAGACCTTGGCTTCTAGTACATACACCGAATTTCCAGTTTCTGCACTCTTACCAGCTTGCTTTACTTATTTTGCCCTATTTATCCCTATTTAACCCCCAACCCGTCAAAGGAATTATCTCAAAATATAATCTAGTTCCTGATGTCGTTATAATACATACGTGTACCAAATTTCAAGAGAATATCTCAATTTTATTTTATCAACCCCTTTAATAATGGAGTAGGGGTGGTGGGGGGCTGAAAAATATTGAGAATAATCTGAGACCTTGGCTTGTAGTACATACACCGAATTTCAAGTTTCTGTACTCTCACCAGCTTGCTATACTTATTTTCCCCTATTTACCCCTATTTAACCCCCAACCCTTCAAAGTAATCATTTCAAAATATAGCCCAGTTCCAGATGGCGTTATAATACATAAATGTACCAAATTTCAAATGAATATCTCAATTTAATTTTATCAACCCCTTTAATAATGGAGTAGGGATGGTAGCGGGTTGAAAAATATTATAAAAAATGTTGGGGCCTTGTCTTGTAGTACATACATCAAATTTCAAGTTTCTGTGCTCTTACCAGCTGGCTGTACATATTTCTCCCTATTTACCCCTATATAACCCCCAACCCTTCAACGGATATCTTCAAAAAACAATCCAGTTTCAGATCTCGTTACAATATATACGTGTACAAAATTTCAAGTCAATATCTTAAACCGTTCCGGAGAAATCGTGCGGACAAAAAAAGTTACAGACAGACCGACAGACAGACCGACAGACAGACAGAACATTTTTTTTTTTGCTCAAATTTAAAATCTCGACGTTTCATGACATTCTAAACCCATTTCAATAAAAAAAAAATTGAAATTTTTTTTGCGATTACTATACTTCCAATCCACTACGTGGATGTGGAAGTAAAAAATAGATAAAATTATACTTACTGCGATTGCTACAGTCTGCTCTCTCCATCATAATCTGATGTCGGTGCACTTCTGAATGTATATTATAACTAGCACTTTCCCAGAAACTCTTTCTAGGTTATTAAGACCGTCGATAGATTCTATGAGTATTCGTATCGCTACATAAACTGGACGGGATCAAAGGTGACGCGTGGTAAGTAGTCATCCGACTCACGCCACAGAATTGCACGTAGGTCGTCAATCTTATAATTAGTGGATCAGTAAGAAATCGAATTCAAAATATATTTTCATTTTATTGAAACAAGTTTCATAAAATATAAAAAATATAAATACTCAATAATTAACTACTTGTATATAAGACAGCTCGTCAGAGAGCACCACCCTTGGCAATGGGTTACGTTCCGAAGAACCGCACCTCATACAGCGGTGAGAGTTTAGGTAAGAATCGATTATACAAAAAGATATCAAACTCCCAGTCATAGTAAAATATATGTTGAACTTTTTTGAAAATTATTCACTTTTAATTTTTCACTGAAATTTTCAATTGGCTTGTAATCCGTGTTAGGATGCTTCTAGAAGCTATAACTATGAATTCAATGGTTTCCCAGCTTTAAAAAACGTACTGACGGCATTAAGCCCAAAGATAACTTTTTTCCGTTGACTCGTGATTCGAGTAACCCTTATGGCAATGCCCGCCTCGGCCTTTTAATGAGGTACTTTGGTTCCATCGGAATCAAATACGCGACTTAGAATGTTTGGACTATTTTTTATGGACATTCTTGTGGCTCCGACATGGAGTATTCTCCACCATTTTCAGAATAATTAAAAGTGGATATTGGCTTTTATTGGAAAAACCGTCCCATTGAATTTTTCTTAAATTTTGACATTTAAAATAGCTACTCGCTACATCCTGACTGAGAATTCCGCCATGTGCAAATCTCTTCGTGGCATTTTCGAAAAATATTTCGTTGTACTTTCAAAAAATATTTCGTGGTACTGTCGAAGAGTTGTGGTTTTCCGTCAATTTTTGGTACTTTGTATTGTCTGCCACACTCTAAGGCAAAGAATAACATAAACATAAACAATACGCATAGTAGACAACCTAAAAAGCCAAAGGGTCTCATAGGCTGTCGGAAAGGGGGTTACACATTTGAAAAAACGCAGACAACATCCATTACCCACCAACATTGCCAGTGCCGGTGCTGGGGATCGAATCCAGTACACGTTAGGCAGTCTGACCAAGCGCGTTCGCCACTAAGATGCTTAGCCGACTGAGCTGCCGTGCCGGATCAATCATATCTTTAGCTGATACACGTGTGTCGGATAACTGCACTCTGGCTCCTATGCTATTGAGCCAGTTTTATTCTACAACTATATTTTATGCTTCCTTGGTTTTTTCCATATAATCAATTATTTGTTTATTTGGTTATTTATGAACAAAGATCTTAACATTGTCACCACAATAACTCAAATATTATCTTTAGCGTCATTTAACAGGAAATTGAATGTTTTATTATTCATATTTCACCGACTAACATAAATTATCATGATAGAAGAATTCGCAAGTTTTATGATAATAACCTTTGATTTATGAATTTTTTTGTCAAGCGAGAGGTGTAAATCATAAAACCCGATGATTTATTATGTACGTACGGCTTGAACACATTTTACGGTTTTCGATTTTTACTTATCATCTTTCCTATGAGTTTCTAAAACATTTACGCTAACCACGATATTACACGGGAGGTCAAGTTCAAGTAGGTTGTTAAACATTAGAAAAAGTTTTAATTACCTCACTAAGTTGAATGATAATATAACTGGGTATTTTCATTCCTATTTTTTTTTCATTTTAGACGTGTAAGTGCCTTAAAACAATCACTACTTGAACCTGAACAATGTCAATCTTTTAATACCCCAATCATAGAATGTTGTACACTTGATTGATTGATGGATTAGCCATCATATGTTAGACATTGTTGCCACTTATCCAATCTGGATATTTTTATATAGGTACCACCGGACTGGCTACATACACCGGAGTCCATTTTGTTTGTTTGCCAAGGCATATATGAGCTTGCTCTAGGAAGCTTTTATTTATTAACCGTTCCACAGGTAAATAGTTGTTTACGATGGAAGTGCAATGAAGAGCCCTGAGAGAACATTTGAGACACTTTGTATACTGCTCTGCTGAGAAATATTGACTTATCCTACATCATACTTTATGATCGAATGGACTAATAAATTATTATTATTATTATTATTATTTTGAAATATGAATAATAGACAAACCGATGTACCGATATGATCATTTGGTGCTTATAAATTATTTTCAGATAAAAATTAAAAACCGTTCTTTTACACACCCATTTAAGGAGTACAGCTGGACAGGAAAAGCTTATTCTGAGAAATTTTATATGAAGAATCCACCATCATTTTCGATAGGGAATTGGTTGTTAATTTTTTTTACACGCTACGGGACACCGAATGACATAATCGTAATATAATTTGTGTAATATAGTAAAATATAGGACAATTCAAGTAAACTAACAAAAAACAAACAATAATCTAAACTAATGTTTAAAATCTGGCATATTGGAGTAAGAACTGGCCAAATGGTGCTTTCTTAACTTGGCTTTAAATTATCTGTTTGGTAAAGATTTCAATTTTTAAGGCAAAATGTTAAATGGAGCAACAAATTCTTTCTTTTTGTTGACTCTAATCTCTGATAAGGTGTTTGTATATCATTACGATTTCGAGCATTATATTCATTGTTTTTGCCATTTCTTGTATATTCGCTCAAATACTCCTTTATGTGGAGTAAATTACAGCAATTAATTTCGCAAGGCAAAGTTAATATATTAAATGTTATGAACCAAGATTTAAAACTTACAAGTTGATTAAAACCAGTCAGAGCTCTAATTGCTCTTTCTTGAAAAGTATTTGGTTGAATGTACCCCAGTTTATCAAACCATATACCATAGCACTATGAAGCAAAGCAAGATATGCAATAAGTGCTGCATCTAGATTAACTCTTCTTTTTATTTGTCTGATGGTATATACTTTTTTGGACAATTTAGTTGTCAAATCATTAATATGTGGATGCCAACTTAATCTGTCATCAATTTGTCAGTCCTGAAAATTTTATGCTCGGGATTATTTTTCCTGGTGGAAATGTATGTATGCATTTTGTTGGTATTTAAACCTTAGCATTAAGTCAGTCAGAATGTTGGTTTGCAAATCAACAACATTAGTACTAGTATCTCTCAAATGTTCCCCGAAAGTAGTGTCGTCTGCAAAAAGAACTGTTAATGCTAAATTAGCATTAGGTAAATCATTAATATAAATTAAAAATAGCAGCGGTCCAAGTACACTACACTGAGGCACACCGTGTTCCACTGCTAGCATGTTGCTAAGTTTATCATTCTAACACACATATTGATATGTATCTGATAAATACGATGACGACAATTCATGAACTGCGTCTTTAAAACCGCAAAATTTTAACTTATTTTATAAAATTTCTTTGGAAACGCAATTGAATGTTTTACTTAGGGCTATGAAAATTGCTAATGTTGAGTTGTAATTTTCAAAGCCCTCGCTAACGAAATTAACAAGCTCCCAAACAGCTTGTAAGATATTTCTTCCTTTCCTGAACCTAAATTGTTTACTTGTAAGAATATTATGTGATTCCAGATAATTAATTATTCTCAAGGCAAAATTGTTTTAAAATAATTTGGCTAGAATAGGGACCAAATCAATTGGCCTATAGCAGGATATGTCCTCATTACCATCTGCATTAAACAGTGAAATAATTTTACCTCTTTTAATTTATTTACCTGTTACAAACATGATATTATTTATATAAGTTAGTGGTCCAGAATAATTTTCTTTGTACATGTCTACTGATTAATTGTGTAGGTCAGTAGCCTTGGAATTTTTAAAAGACAGAAATACATTTTGTACATCTGTTTCCAAAACCGGATAAAGAAAAATTGAGTAATTATACATTTTATTACTATCTGCAGATATTCCATATGGGTAGAACGGGATTTCGGTATCTTCATTAACTGATTCCTTCGCTTGAGTAACAAAATATTATATATTGTTATGTCATTTTTACAAATGGGACGAATAAGATTAAAAACACAAAAAGAAAACATCTCGCCAACGTTTCGGACACCTATTATGTTTTATTTCCGCTCTACGCAAAATCATTTATGTTGTGCGTGTTAAACAGACAGCTCAGTTTTAATCATCTCCTGATGATGTCAAAGTGGGTGGCGAAACATGCGTCGAGTGTTTGTATTTAAGCGTTTTGTTCAAGAGTTTCGGTGTCTGATTACATATGCCTACGCTTTTCCAAGCAACTGTACCGATTATAGTAAAATTTCATTATATCCAAATACCTCAACTACTTGGTAAAATTCGAGACATCCAAGCATATTCTTTCCATCACATATTCAGTATTATTCAAGCCAACAGATGGTGCATGTGCAAAGAATTTAAATTTTTATCTAAATCACCGTACAAGGCATAGGCAAACCTTACGGGAAAACAAACCGTTATGTTTCAAATCTCTTTATTGTGTAATATTTACGGTCTTCAAATTTAATTAACATTTTACATCCCAAAGCGGAGAAGAGTGAGCAGAGTCTGGGAATATGAATGGCTAAATTTTAAAAATACGTGGTGATGGCGGTCATGGTAACTCTAAGTCGATTATTCAAATGTTATGGTAAAATAATTTACATACAATACGAATTGATGCCTACCTGTCGATTGTCAATTCATAGCCTAACTGTTCTCGCGCATTTAAACTCCTGTTTATACTAATTGGAGCCTACTGTTAAACTTTAAACAATAAGTAATATTTTCAGTGTAGAATTTTTTTGCCTAAAAAGTAAAATCTGTTATTATTATTATTATTATTATTATTATTTTAGATATTATAGCACATTCACTCAAGTCACTGGACATTTATTTATGTGATAGAATGGAATGTGTTGAATCACATGGTATAAATAAAAATTTGCAAACCGTAAAATTTTATATTTTCCAAGGCACCTAGCTGGGACTATTGCTTTCTATTATATGTATTAGTTACTTATTTTTGCTCGAGTGATCTCATGATATACCTTTGCGGCATATGTACTACGTCGACCAATTATGGTATAATCTAAAAAGGCAGAAATTGACTTCATGATAGAAAATTGGTTTAGTAGCAAACTACTTACACCTAATTTTGACAAGACATTTTTTCTACCATTATTATGTAAATTCTCCTTACCAAATTATTACTTATTATCTATTTCTAGTGATGTCGCTGAGACGAGATAATTCTCGATCTCGTCTAGTTTCGAAATTCGAAATCGAGATGGACATTTTAGATCTCGAATATTCGAGATGAAGTTGAGAAGAGATCAACCTAATTCTCCATTTCTTTTAAAATTTTCGATCTCGAAAATTTATGAGGAATTTTTTAAACAAGGCAGAATTGCTATAGCTTATAGCGCTTTGTTTTTACAAAAAAATCGGTAAAGGTATTTACACCGAACTTCCCTCTTTATTTATACCGGACGGTCACTCTAATAAATTATTAATTAAGAAACAACATATATAACAATAATAACTTTTTTCAAAAAAATATACAGAGTGATAATCCGATAGCAAAAATTCAATATTAAATAAAAGATGCCAAATATGGAAGGCTTGCGTAAATACCTTTGTAAATTTCCAATACGGTTGAGTTGTTTTTTAGGTGACCACCCTGTAATTGTTCAATAAAACTATAATAGGTGTCTTCCTTGCCAGATGCGTTAACTGTATGTAAAACATTATTGCTATGTCATTTTTTCATATCCAGGCAGTGGAGTTGACGTATAGTTGTGGTTAAAAAAATTTCATTTTTTTTTAAGAGTCTTAGAATGTCTTGAAATGTGGAAATTTGAAATTTAAGGGAAAAATTTTGAGTAAAAAATTTTCTTTCCATCATCCATTTTATAGTAGTGATCAAAAAATGTTTAAAGAATGTTTAAAATTTTCGAAACATTTTTTTCTGAAATAGGTTTAGAATGTCACGAAAAGTGGAAACTTTAAATTTGAGCAACAGGAAATGTTTCCATTATATACTATAGTTGTAAAAAATTTATTTTAAAGTTTTACAGACAAAATTTTCAATTTCATCTTCTTGAAAAATTATTTTTATGAAATAGATTTAGAATGTCATGAAACGTGGAAATTTGAGCAAAAAAAATTTCCACCTCTTATTCTAGGTACATACCTAAGCAATTTTAGAAAAATTTTTCTTTTTCAATTTTTTTTTTTATGAAATGGATTTAGAATATCATGAAATGTGTAAATTTTAAATTTGGACAAAAAAATTTGCCATCTTACTACTGATAAAAAAATGTTCCATTTTGAATTTTTTTTCTGAAATAGGATTGGAATGTCATGAAACGTGGAAATTTTAAATTTAAGCAAAAAAAAATTACACCTTTTATTCTAGGTATTAATAATAAGAATAAATTGTTCCTTTTGAATTTTTTTCTGAAATAGGTTTAGAATGTGATGAAACCTGGAAGTTTTAAACTTGACCAGAAACAAATTTCAATCACATAGGTATTCTATGGTAAAAATTTTTTAGAAAATTCTTACAAAATTTTCAAATGATTTTTCTTTTTGAAATTTTTCTTATGAAATGGATTTAGAATGCCATGAAACCTGAAAACTTTATTTTTGAGCAAAAAAATGTTTCCACCTTTTGTTCTAGGTAGTCAGTGGTAAAATTTTTCCATTTGAAATTTTTTTCTGAAATAGGTTTAGAATATGATAAAACGTGGAAATTTAAAATTTGAGCAAAAAAAACATTTCCATTGGTAAAAAAATTGTAGAAATTTTTTTTTTGACAAAATTTTCAAATTTTTCTATTTGATTTTTTTTTTATGAAATGGACTTAGAATGTCTCAAAACGTGGAAATTTCAAATTTGAGCATAAAAAAATCCCATTTTTCTGTTGAAAAAATTTTGAAAAAGGTTGGAAATTTTTTTTCTGCAATAGGTTTAGAATGTCATGAAACGTGAAAATTTCAAATTTGAGTAAAAAAAATAATTCATTATTTATTCGATTTAGACGATCCACCACCCTGTATATTTTCCAGTGAAAATTTAACCATTTCTTCGCTGACAGTAGCGTCAGCTACCTATCAAATTTGACTGTTCTCCGTCAAGTAATTTTTTTACTCAATGCACCAACAGACAGACAGACAGACACACAGACAGATGGAATTGAAAAACATATAGTTTCGTAATCTACATGATCTAAAACGTGAACATCCGAAAAAGTCTCGGAGTGTGATTTTTTCTCGAATACAATAATACTTCCCTTCGGTATTAGTACAGGCAAATTAACAATTTAGGGTAACAAAAATTAATAAAAGGATCAGCTCTGGGATTTAAGTAGGTAATAACCTGGAGATTGAGATGATGCATTCTTTGCACTTCCAAGTTCCGGGAAAATTCAAAAAAATTTGGAAAAACTTTTTGATTTTCGTTTTTTTTGCTCTAGCGGCCAAAATAATGAAAATAGAGAAATAAGTTCCCAACAAAAGTTGTAGCTCGTCTTTTTCTCTACAAAAATGGTCTTTAGAAATGTTTGTCTTACTTAGGCCGTTTAGAGGAATAAATTGTTTTCCACTTATAGTTTTAAGCCGCTTCTTAAATGCGCGAAAAATGAGAATTCTCCAGGAGTTTCGTACGACCGGGCTCATCGATCGATAATTCTTACCATTCAGAGCCTCTAAAAAAAAATTAAAACAACATGAAATGCAGAGAAAAGTCTCAGCTTTAATGTGGAACTAATCACAAAATTCATAAATTGTATCAAGGAGAGAAAGTGTCAGAAGATGGCTTAGTGAACTTTGTACAGTTGATCCACAGATTTATTCATATCTTTGCCGGGAGTCGTTAGAACGATAATTCATTTTGCTTGTATATTCTTATATAATGATATATTAATCCAATTAACATTTTATTGCAATTACTTTTGTCGGAAAAATATGCCTTGCGATCAAAGTAGAGGGTATATTTCTCATCGATCAATCACCTCCAAATTTTGGAGTTCAATTCGCTATATCCTAAGTAATAATAATAGCACAGTCTTAATTTTTGGGTTATAAGTACAATAAAACATATTGTTTCGAATGACTTTAGAGCTTTTTAAGTGCGCGTAGTACTTTTTGAATTTGTCTACGCTATTCATACACGTACAGAAAATGCACAATTATACAGTAAAACATATACAACTTATTTGTTTCTTAAGATTCTTCAATGAAATTTTCACGAAATATAGATTAAAGTGCGTTGAATCGAATCCATGCAGTGAAAAAGCACCCATCGTTATGGGAGAAAAGGCAGGATGCATAAAACTCAAAGATATGAATAAATCAAATGTATAAAGTTTACTAAGCCGTCTTGTAACACTTTTTTCTCTATGATAAAAATTTGTATAACTTTTGTGATTAGTTCCACATTAAAGCTGAGACTTTTCTCTACATTTTACGTTGCTTTCATTTTTTTTAGCGGCTCTGAATATATTGTCGATCGATATGTCCGGTCGTACGAAACTCCCAGGGAATTCTCATTTTCCGCGTATTTCAGAGCGGCTCAAAACTATAAGTGGAAAACTGGATTTATCTCCTAAACGGCTTATGTAAGCCAAAAATTGGCAATGACCTATTTTGTAGAGAAAGAGACGAGCTACACATTTTGTTGAAAACTTCTGTCTGTATGTTCACTATTTTAGCCGTTAGAGCAAAAAAACCGAAAATCAAAAAGTTTTTCCAAATTTTTTTTAAATTTTCCCGGAACTTGGAAGTGCAAAGAATGCATCATTCCATTCTACAGGTTATTAACTACTTAAATACCTGAGATGATTCATTTATTAATTTTTGCGAGGTTTTTACAACATTTTGCCTGTACTATATGCGAGGGAAGTAAAAAGATTAAAAAATTCTTCAAAAAAATGTTCAATTTTTTTTTAAATATGTTAGAATGCCATGAAATGTGAAATTTTAAATTTGAACAAAGAATTTTTTTTCCATCTATTGCAGTGGTAAGAAAATTTTCAATTCAATTCAATTTTTATGAAATAGGTTTAGAATGTCATGGAACGAGGAAATTTTAAATTTGAGCGAAACAAAATTTTCTTCATTATTTATTCCCTTCAGACCTTGTATATTTTCCAGTGAAAGCTTAACCATTTCTTCGCTGACAGTAGCGTCAGCTACGTACCAAATTTGACTGTTCTGTTCGTTTGGGAAGAGTATAATAACGAAAAAAAAAATTATCGGTAACAAGCCTAACAAGCCTGCCTTATATATTTCCAATAGTATTTCCGTCTAAAGCCTCTATAATTTTTTCATTTTCATAAGGAAAATACCAAACTGCAACCAACAGCTATTTTCCATGCTAGGTGCCTGTCGACGAACGCTGGCTTACGTGTTACAAGCCTGGCGCGTTTAGTATAATATTAACATATTACCACAAAATGGTAGTTTTGATTGAAACAAACATCGACTGAAGGACAGGAGCTCCCGTTCCAGCCATTTCAAACTACTTGCGGAGAGCTGTTCGCTCTCGTCAGTGCAAAATATGTATGTCCTGTACTACTTGTTTACATTTTGATTAGGTGACAATTCACCTAACCCTAATTTTTCACTCTGTCTTTTAAAGTCCTAACTGAAATGAATTCTCCAACTATTTGAGTTACGTTCATTTGAATGACGTTCCACCTGGTGTTGTCTTCATAGGGTTTTGTCCAACAACCACTCGCAATAAATGCAAGTCTTCCTCATTGGTAAAATATATCTGTCACGCTGGATGATGTTCTACCCGTTGCAAGGGTGTTACCATGCTTTATTAAAATTTCAAGAACCTGAATCTGACCTAAATTATATTTGATATTTATTATTTTACTCCACACAAGACACAAAACTAGAATCAAAGCAAACGAAATATGACGTGGAGCATAACCTTAACAAAGAATGGCAATAATGTAGGTTATGTTTCTTATGAATTTTTGGCGTTTCGTCAAATCGATATACCTATTAACTATATACTGGTAACACACTATAAGCCACTATATACGGAATTTAGGCTAAAGGAGGAGATAGTTTCCTATCTGTGCTCGGAACTTGGGACCCAACGCGCACGCTCTGACGACACGATCTGATGAAGGAGTAAGGAAGCACGCTATATGTAACAGGCCAGTGGCCAATTTTTCCGATCAGATTGTGAACATTTTACGTTCTATATTCAGTTCAACTGTCGCAATCTCGCGTCACTAAGGCGTGCGCACCATACCCAGAGTACTCCTAAAGGATAGAGAGACAAGCTTTCCTTTGCGTCAAGTTACGAACAAAACTCATAGTATATAGTTAATATGTATATGGTCAAATCTGACAGGTGCTCGGGTGTCATCGGCTGTATCGGTGCAATAATACCGCGTTTTTGGGTGTACGTGGGAATCCGTATCTTTACGTCTAACGTATCTCGTAACGCTAAAACCGTCAAAACTGCGCATGCGCAGATGTCATAACATATTTTTACGTGTGTTTTAAATGTGCTGCGTTAAGTGTCTAATGTACTTAAGGCGCTAGACGTCTAATTTGTAATCCAGCACTGATTGAGAGACATTAGCATGAAGAATAGCTGTTGGTTGCAATCTGCTTTTGTCCTTATGCAAATAAGGAAATTGTAGAAGTTTGAAACGGAAATATTATTCTCTTATTTTTTGTTGTAATGAATTCTCCATCGCCTCTTTTTCCTCATTTCTTTTTATTACTGTTTGTATTCAGAATTTGTTTTTTAAAACAGCACTTAATTAAACAAAATTAACAAGTATATAAAATTCAAACACTATTAGCATAATAAGAGCATTACGTTTATGCAGTTACTACACACTTTTTCATAATGAAATGTTTATAACATTTTAAATGATGTTAATAAATAAAAAATATGCAACTACAAACTGGTAATGCAACTTACTATTACAAAGACATTATCGTCTATTTATAGTAACTAAAAAATATTTGTGGCTGTCACATTCTGGTATCTGAATAAATTTATTTTTAAATAAACCACAACTACTACTAGATATTACATTAATTATAGGTACTTAAATTTTTTACACGACAAATGATTTCTTCCTATTCGAAGAGCTGTCAGTTCTAGACATGTTTTTATTTGAATCTTAAGTCCCGTTCCTCCACGCTATTACTTTCATATTAAACTTATTATTATCTCTAATCTGAAACCGACAAGAAATAAGTGTAAATATATTTGCAGGAAGTTCGAGCGTGGCAAAAATATTAATACGACTTTAACTGCTCATCATTCACGGATGATATTAATCGAAAATAAGCTTTAATTTAAATTTCCCTAATTTGCAGTTGAAGTGTATAAATGATGTGGATCTGGATATGCCGTATGACCTTTGCATGCCAACGAAATACGCGACCATTTATCACGCTAGCAGTTGCTGAATTTAAGCGCTAAAATGCTATTAAAATGCATAAAAATAAAACACGTGCCCATCCTATCTGGAAAACTTAAAAGATCTTGCTTGTTTTTGTAGGGGAGAACGGAGTTGGCTGTCCCTACGGATTGATTGTCACGTTTCCGTATTTCTGTAGCAAAGTAACTCGAAGGAGATGTTTATATAAAAATCACGCCTCCCTTCAGAGTCAGTTGTCGTTTTTTTCTGTTATATATAATCTAGAGACGTGTTTGGTAAATAGGACGAAATTCAGAAATGTAAACAAAAAACCGCTGCCTTGGAATCACTACTTCCATGTTCAGATTTCCCATTCAACTTTCTATGAAGGAAAACATCTTCACCATATTTGCTCTCTAGTATGTGGAAATAATGGCACTACTCATACTTGTTCTAAATTGCAAGTGAATATCGCAATTTTATTGCATTAGCTCCTTTAAAAATAGAGTGGGGGTGGTGGAGGAGTTGAAAATGTTATAAATAAATCTGAGACCTTGGCTTCTAACAGATATACCAAATCTTAAGTTTATGTACTCTAACCAGTTATCTTTACTTATTTTTACCTATTCACCCCTATTTAAACCCCAACCCTTCAAAGGAATCATCTCAAAATATAATTTGATTCCAGATGTTAAACACATACGTGTACCAAGTTTAAAGTGAACATCTCAATTTTATTAATCCTTTTAATAATGGAGTGGTGGAGGGCTGAAAAATATTATGAAAAAATATGAGGCCTTGGCTTCTAGGATATACGCCAAATATCAAGTTTCTGTACTCTTACCAACTTGCCTTACTTATTTACCCCTAATTAACTCCCAACCCTTCAACGGCATCATCACAAACTTCAATCTAGTTCCAGATACCGTTGTAAAACATACGTGTATCAAATTTCAAGTGACTATCACAATTGCATTTTAACAACCCCTGTAATAATGGAGGGAGTTGGGGGTTGGAAAATATCATTAAAAATCTGAAGCCTTAGCTTCCAGTATATACACCAACTCAAGTTACTGTAAACATGCGCACAAAAAGTTACAAGCCGACCGACAGATAGTTTTTTTTCACCCACATTTAAAATCTCGACGTTTTATTACTATATATACTTCCTTTCCACTACGTAAATGTGGAAATAATAGGAAATACTAAAATAAACAATTAGTACTAGGAATGTAACAGCGTATAGTGCGTCTGCTTAAATTGATAGTGCCAAAAATGAAATTTAGTAAACAATATAGCATTTAATAGAATTAAATTTGTCGTATATCAAAATTGATACTAACACACAATAACAAACACAAAGATAATCTGGCTACTTTATGTGCCGTAATAGAGGCTTCACGTAAGGATATATATGAAATTCCTTAAAAAGCTGTTACCATAACAAACTTTGAATTCTATTAATACTTGTATAATTATATTGATTAACAAGTTATTGAGGTAAAAATTGATACGAAGTGAAAAGATTTAATGCATATTTAGATTATTATGTATAAGACTAATCATGTCATAATATCACCCATGGTAAGTAGAACACATCCCAGGAATGTTTAATCTCAACTTATGAAGTTGAGATTAAACATCGATGAAAATTCACTACATAACAATCGATTCGTACAGAAAGGTACAAATCGTTGAAGATATGTTTGTAAATTTTGGTTTGAGGTTGGAGGGATTCGGACTGACGGTAATAAATGGAATTGTAATATTGGATACCTTGTCGCTAGCGTATATGTGTTAATAGACGATTATAGTCGTTAGAACGGAACACTTGTACTTGCTTTTAAAAGCATATATTAATTGTAGGGATAAGAATAACAAGACATCACCTCGCTTTCCAGCTAATCTTAAAGAGAAGTCCATCTCATCATTCTGTATGGTATTTTTGCATATCGCAAATATTTCGGTTAAATATCTATCTATTTAAATTCAGTTGTGATATTCTCTTACTCTACTTTCTACTTTCCTTTCTGGGATTTCCGGATTATAGTTACATAAGAACTATAGAATCAAAGTGCCTTATCTTTCGCCCTAAATTATACAATAAGCTTCTGAGAAATCAAACTTCTAATTAAAATATAAAAGATAATTAGTAGGCGCTGAACATGAACTATGCAGAGATAACACAGCCATTAAAACTGAAAATATTTAAGCCTGCAAGTTTCTGTCTTTTTAATAACGTTAAGTCTGATAAGTTTTTCTTCTTTTGATGTTTTAATATTTTAGCTAGTAATATTAATATTTGAAATGTCCTTTTTATCAACGTACCTATGTTGTGATTAAATGTACATTTTACATGAGAATATTAACCAGCCATTTATTTATACGACAAAACTGGTCTATTGACTTTTGCAGTCAGGCTCTTAGCATCCTTTGAAAAACGGATAGATCTTTTTACTGCCCTCTTATTAATTAAATTCCTATTGCTAGCAGACTCGAACGAGCCTCTGCAGGTACTCATTCATTTATTTAATCTTATGTATATGTAAATTAATTATTCTGTTTTTCTATTAACCTGCGTAAATAAATAAATTTTAGTCTATTTTAATTACTCCCTTATACGGGCGAAATACCCAATCATAGAACATGAGGAAATGAGAAGAGTAATTATAATAATTATATATTAAAAGAGAGCACTGAAACATTGTACTTGAAATAAAAATAATAAATCATAATAATTATTTAAAAAGGAGAAAATAATCTATTCCGCAAATTATAAATGTCAATTCAGATTTAAAGCAAGTAAAGGTACCCAGGATGCTGTTGCAGCCTTAGCAAAACATATAGCGATGTAAACAAAAGTATACTGACAGCTGCCATATTTTAAGGTCTACCAATGGCATTTGTCACTCTCAGCGATGTATAGCTTATGGGAAACATAAAAAATATACGAGGTACGAGCCTGTTCCTATAACTAAATAATAAGTTTCCTTGACAGCAAACACCAATATGTCGGAAAAAGTAATAAAAGAAACAGACAAACCACAAAGAGGTGTGACATACCGCATGGCACGGTCCTTTGCCCGGTGATTTTTATAATTTGTGTAAATGATCTGTTTCTAAATGGGTACTGATGTTGACAGTGTAAGTATCTTTATACCGATGTAGTAGAGGGTCCACGCCTTCGAAAGCCATCAAAATCGCCAAGTAACCCATTCCAGCAAGTTAAATAATTTCTAAGCTCTCACATCGAAAGAAGGTACTAATGGGCATCAGAAATGGCTTTTTGGACTTTTATTAGCGCTTGCACAACTTCTCCACAAGAGAAGAAGATGGCGGAACGTTATTTCAAGAATTTGTGTTTTTAAACTTATACCTCTCGCTAGAAAATTAACTACGTGCGATATTGATCTGATTTTTATATTTATATACTACTCACATGAGCGCATAAATCTGCACTGACAGAATTTCAAAATCTCTTACGGCTTTTTTCTAAATAAATCCTAAATCACAGGAACGAAATTTGTGTGAAATTTCGACGTGGGAGGAACTATATTAAATGTTTAATTTTTTTATATATTATATGTGAATGAAATATGGTCTAAAGATAAAAAAAGTTTTTGTAAAAAAAAATAGCTTCATGTCTTTTACAGTTTTTGAGTTACAGATTTTTTAAGTTAAACCATAATTTTGATCCGTGATACTCCATTAAACTAACGGCTATTATCTGACGTACTGCTATCTAGTTAATTGTAATGCATCAAGATAGTAAGCCAACACATTTTTGATATCGTGTTCTTATTATTTATAATTTTACGAAAATATTAATATGTAAAATGAAAATCATTTGGCATAGGATTTATTAGTTCTATAGGTTATGAAGGTGTTGTATATGGAGATATTATTTATTAAGTATACCATCATTATACAATATAGAAATAAAATATAAGCACGTACGTAAAACATGTAATTTATAAGTAATAATAATAATAATAATTTAAAAAAAATAACAATAATAATAATGCATAATTATATACAGCTCAGTAAGCATCCACAAAGCACTATACTATTACTAGTAATAATCACTGTCTGTTAAACACTGCTCTATATCATTTCTGCCCTTAAAACAATTGTTAGGAAAGGCTGCACAGTGCACATGCAGATGCAACAGAACATCAAGTGGACGCACATTTTTAGTCACACTTTACAATTCCACTCTTTGTTTCTTTTTTAGAACCGCTTGTGGTTTCTTGTCATCATTTGTTTTTTTATTTGGTTATTCTCTATCAGATATCAAAATTTTCTGGGAGAGTGTGATGTCTATTCTTAATCGCTTTTCAAGTCACCGAGGTAATTTGTTTAAAATCCAGAATTTTGTGCTAGGTAAGGAGAATCTAAACCACTTCTTAAGAATAATTTTTACAATTAAAATTATCTCGCGGTAAGCAGGGTTTGACCCTGCTTCGCTGGGTACTTCAGATCCAGCTAAGCTAAGCATACCAAACCACTGGACTTAATGACCATTTTAAATGCAGTAAGTAAGCTCTCTTGTAGGACGTAGTAAACGTAAGTCTAATAACTTTGTGGAAAATAAATGCTGCCTTGATGAATCTAAGAATTTAAACTCACTATGGCCATACAGATTCACATAGGACTTACGACCATCTTCAATCACACGATCACCAATTGCATCGCAGTTATCTCCAAGATTAGTCAAACTATTTAGGTGGCATGTTTACTTTAAGGCAACTGTAACTGTTCACTATTTCCCCTTCGGAAAGGACAACTGACAGGTCACACAATACATAGACTGCCAATAAAATGTTTACAATATTTTCTTCTTCATATTTTTCACATAATTATTTATCGATTTCGTGAATACTCTAAAATACCACTTGTTGTCGTATACCCACACAACTTCTGTAGTTTTTCTATTTTGGAAAAATTAAACATACCTTGCATAAATACTATTGTGTTCGTTTGTTCATGATTGCACTTCAAATTGTATGCAAGGCAGGAGGAATCTAAGTTCACACTGTTGGGCAACATTTGTCCATATTTACACCAATATTCAGAAATGTATTTTAGATGATTGGCTTTTCTTTTGATATTATATATAAAGTTATTCCAGTTTGTAATGGGAGTTGGGTCTGTTATGGCGAATGCATAGGATTCTGATGTTTTCTTAAAAGTCATACCATACCTTTTATAAATCTGAAGTTTCGGTCAATTTTAATTTTTTAAACTCAATTTATTAAAACTTATTAACAATCTCGTACTGTATTTGCAAGTTTAGATATACTGTTCTAAACCAAAATGATATAACCCAAAATTTCCTAAGCAAATTTGACTTCAAAGGACCCTTGTTAAATCAACGACTTTTTTCAATAATCAATAAACCATTATTTTTGCATCTCCCTCATAGAATTAAATTCAAAAATAGAATGAAAGTATTTAAAAAAAACAAGAAGTGCTCTCGTTACATGCACAGTTCTTGATTACATGAATTATCTTCAAATTGAAACTAATTGTTATCAATATTGTTAATGATACATTTTGTTTTATAAGAATTGTTGGAAATGGCCACCTTCACTTAACAGGCATGGCAATTTCCGACCTTCTTCTCATCGAATTGCGTACTCGTTCAAATATTCCCGGCGTATCCGCATTGTTTCACACGAGGCAACCATTCGCTCTCTTAAATCTTCTAAAGTGTTAATGGGAGTTTTATATACTAGGGTTTTGAGTTGACCCTGCAAAAAGAAATTCAAACTATTAAGATCGGGGAATCTTGCTTGCCATTGCCAAGGTCATCCGTGCCTATCCAACGATCAGGATAAACCACATGTAAATGGTCGCGAGCAATTACACTAAAATGAACATGAGCTCCATCGTGCATGAACCACATTTGATTCCTTAGCGCAATTAACACATCTTCAAGCAATGCAGGTAGTTCATCTTAGATAAATGCAGGTTAGATTATCCATTAAGGCGTCTTGGCAGAAAAAGGGTCTATAAGATTATTACCAATAGTTCCTACCCGTACATTAACCAAAAATTGCTCTTAGAAATGGGTTTCGCTCGTGGCATGGGGTTTTCGTCCGCCTACACATGATTTTTATGGAAATTTTGAATAGCATTCCTAGAAAAATTTACTTCGTCTGTAAGTATTTCTAGCATGGTTTTTATTGGTGTATACCTGCGACATTTAAGAACTGTTCTCATAGATTTATTTTCTAACTTTTTTGTTATCTCTATTTCGTTTAGGTTAAAATTGAAAATAATACTTGAGCAGTATTCAGTGTATGGGTTTATTATTGCTTTTTACAACAAAATGTTTATGCTCATAGTTAAGCTTCCATCTATTCTTCCCATAAAATTAACTTTTTTTGATATTTTATTCAATACGTATTCACAATGTTTCTAAATTTTAAATTGTCATCTATTATCACACCCAAATACTTAATTTCTTTAACTTGTTCAAATTTATAATTCTTTAACCCAACATAAAAATTTGGTGTATTTAAACTAGATAATGTAAAATTAAATTATTACTAAGTTTTAGTTAAATTTAAACTTAAACTATTTTCCCACAACCAGTTATTTAATATATCTAATCCTCTGTTTATAGTAATGTACATCTGATTAAGATCTCTGTCACTTATGTATTGTGTCATCTGCAAACAATTTGAGATTTTACAGTCTCGTATACATTTAACAATGTCATTTATATACAGGGTGAATAGAATAGGACCAAGAATGGTGCCCTGGGGAACACTATGTTCTATTTGTAGCTCTCCTGTTACGGAGTTATATTTATCCTTTTGAAATCTGTTACTTAGATAACTTTTAATCCAATTTAAAACAGTATTTTATTACTACTAACAATAACATTTGATTGGTGCAGTCCTCCCAAGAAATAGTACTTCACTGGCTTCCTTATGAATGTGTGAAATATTCGTTATTACCAAACAGGACGAAAGTTATTCATTTATGAAAACAAAAATAAAATAAATTTATGACAAACTTGTATCTTAGGCTTAACTACCTTAGAGACAAGATATATTAGCTGGTCATTGTAAGTCTTCCAATACTCATTTTTGTAGAAAAATATAGCATGCTGTCAGAACTGATCATATACTAGATCTAACACAAGTAATTTGCATTCCAAGGAAGCCGGTTTGAGATTATTGTGTCCGAGTTATTTTCTTGCCTTGATATGTGTGACAAAACAGGCAGTTTAATTTCCTTCACAAAGAAGAACCAATTTCATATATTTCGACGCTACAATCGAGGTGAAGAACGACAAAAAATGTATAAATTTATATTGTACGGTTTCTTGTTCGCCTTTTCTTGGATGATGTTTACACAGATAGGCAGACGCTATCGAACAGACGCTTTAGTATATTCAATGTAATGAATACAGAGTATTTCAAAACATCATTTACACTTGAATGAAAGGCTTTCGAAGAAAACTAAGAAAAATTTTCCATTATGAACTTAGCGAATAAAACATTTAACATTAAGATCACTCAATACTTGTAAATTTTCAGCACTCAGATAACGAAATCGCAAAAGACGAGAGGCATACAGCGCATTTCAATGAAAACTGTACACCATAAATTAATATGGTTGTATTTTTACAAAAAACGCAAAAACATATCAAAAAGAAATAAGAGGGCGATAAGCTTTATCATGAAAAAACCTTTGATTAGCTCCACCGCCCATCCCCAGAACCACCCCTAAAATTTATTTTAAATTGAACACCACATATTATTTTAGGTCATTACAAACGAATGAAATATGCGGTCTAAAGTGAATAGTATGGGAGTCTTAAATTAAAAATAGGTTTAGAGTAATTAATGATTAAATACAAAAAATTAATTAAATAGGTATTCAAACTGATTTCCATTGACCTCCGTGCACTGGTACCGTCGCGTTTCAAACACTTGCCTAATATTACAAAAAACTTGTGGCGTTATAGTCCAGTTAAAATGCGAGTTTTGCTGTGAAATTGGAAACCAAAACGAGCTTACCTTACCGGTACGTTTTTTGGGTCGCTGAATCCGAAAATCGGGGTCCCGAGGGCTGGACTCTGTCCGTTCACCCTTAATTTGCAACCCCTTTTTAGGGTGTTTTTGTGAAATATTCTGCACTTACGTCATAAATACTAACAAATTCATATATTTGAGGTCTCAGATTACATTTTTTGGGTTGCTGAATACAAATTTACGGGTCTCGAGTATTGCCAGTACCCTTAAATTTGCAAAAACTACCCTTAATTAGGGTATTTTTGCAAGATTCTTAGTAAACTGTATCCTACGTGTAAAAGTTTGTTAAAATACAGTTTCTAAGAATCTTGCAAAAATACCCTAATTAAGGGTAGTTTTAGCAAATTTAAAGGTCCTGGCATTGTTTTTTGGACTCGGGACCCTGAAATCCGTAATCAGCGACCCAAAAAACGCATCCTACGTGTAAAATTTTGTTGAAATACAGTTTACTAAGAATCTTGCAAAAATACCCTAATTAAGGGTAGTTTTTGCAAATTTAAGGGTGCTGGCAATACTCGAGACCCGTAAATTTATATTCAGCAACCCAAAAAACGTAATCTAAGACCTCAAATACATAAATTTGTTAGTAACCCCCTAAAAAGGGGTGTATTTTGCAAATTAAGGGTGAACGGACAGAGTCCAGCCCTCGGGACCCCGATTCTCGGATTCAGCGACCCAAAAAACGTACCGGTAAGGTAAGCTCTTTTTGGTTTCCAATTTCACGCCCCCCCCCCCTCGCATTTTAACTGAACTATTAAGTGTTAGACGTTCTTGAACAATCCGTTGTAGGTGGAGAGCCGCCCGTATACATTTCCTATGAATAAAATACATGAAACTCTTTATGTGAGTGAGTAGGTACTACGACAGACATACAGGGAGCCACTTTTCATTTTTGCAAATTTTGCCCGCGTCACTTCCAGTCACGATTTTTTGTGTCATCGAATATACGAATTATTTTTTTAAAGCTAAACTACAAGCCTTCTAGTTATTAAAAAAAATAGGCTGCCTCTTCTTATTTGCTCGCATCGTTCCATTTTGACGTCACTTCCGGTAAAATTCCATGACGCGAGCAAAATTTGCATATATGAAAAGTGGCTTTCTGTAGGTCTATGGCAGTACTTACTCACTCATACGCAGTTTTTCATGTATCTTGTTCATAGGAAATCTATACAGCCGGCTCTCTACCTATTGTCGTAAATCATCTAACGACTCTGCTTGAGTTGCATAGGACTTTTCAATCTTAAATTATCGTGCTTACAAGAAACGTGACGAACGGACGGACAGACAGACAGACAGACGGACGGACAGACGGACGGACGGGCGGACGGAAGGACGGACGGACGGACGGACGGACGGACGGACGGACGGACGGACGGACGGACGGGCAGACGGACGGACGGACGGACATTTTGAAAGTTATTCAGAATTCGATCACCAACACAATGACAAGATTTTTTTTTCTACGAGCAATGTTACCGGTTTTAGAAATGTGCCGATCGAATGCAATACACTCTTCGTTTTATACTTGCGAAGAGTATAATACAGACAAGACGCGATTCATATAATACATGGTTTTCAATTTTTTCATTGGCGCCCAACCAATTCTACTTAAAACAATTCTAATTAAAACATGCAAGAATACTGACCACCAACAACTCAATTGTTTGAGAACATAGAGTACACAATTGTGATTTTACCATGCTGGTACTATGCACGGTATAATGAATGTCTAGTAACGCTATATAGCAAATATTGAATACCGATAATAGCTACAGAATAATTATAAATGCGTTTTCCTGTAAGCTTCTTTTCTTTAATAACTTGAGAAAGGAAATCCACGTTACATATATTAGTATGTGAATAGACAAACATATAAGGAAACTATTAATCAACATAGATATGAGTATTATTATTTGTCGCTTCCTTGAATATGAAGATATATTTTTGTAATGTATCAAATACTTTAATAACTATTCTCGAAAATGACAGAATTATTTTCAATATTCTTTTTTCGTTTCGTTTATTCTGTTTCTCCAATGTGTGAAAAAAAATATTGGAAAAGAGCCCATTCCAAATCGTATTATTTAATTTCATAGAATCACAGTTTTATAGTTATAAGATATTAACTTGAAGAAAGTAGGCTAGGAGTTGACAAATAACTTATTTTCATTTTGGCGATGTTTCGATATAGATTTTTAATCACCGTCCTCACCAGGACTCTTCGTTTCTCACTTCTATAGGTTTATTTGATCTTTTACAAGAAACTCGTCTTTATTTATTAAACACAATACGTATTAGACAACTCCCAAATATAAAAGCCAAGGCTACTCGACAGGGACTTATACATTTGAAAAACACAGACAATACCTATTACCATTCAAATTGCCAGTGTCGGAGATGTTGTAACACAAACCCAGTACATGATAAACAGTGTGGCCAAACGCTCGCTACGTATCACGCTTTACACAAATACAAATACAAATTTTTATTAACCCATTACGATCACAAATACAGGAAATAGGGTACGTCAAAAGAACGCTCACTGAAATATTATCAAAATTACAGAATCTTAATTAAAAACATGGGACAAAAATATTCTTTTACAGACTTACAGACTAATAGTTAAGATTACAGACACTCAGTTAAAAACATGAGAGAGTAGGTAATTTGTTATATAATTTCGCCCCCATGTAATAGGGGCTTGATTTATAGAGCTCTAATCTGTGTAAATCAAATTGCAGATTTTGGCCATGGCGAGTATTATAATCGTGATATTCGTTTTGCAGGTTGAAATTGGAAATATTGTGTCTAACTAGTTTTAAGATTTCTAAGATATAAATACAAGGGAAAGTGAGAATTTGTTGTCTGATAAAAGTTTGCTTGCAAGACTCTCTGTAATTTAAACCAAACATGCATCGTATGGCTCTTTTTTGCATAATAAATACCCTGTTTGCTGCTGTTGAATGTCCATACAAAATAATTCCATACCTTATAACAGATTCAAAGTTTGAGTAATAAAAAGTCCTTGTGATATCTTTGCTATTAATAGCATGAAGCCTTTTTAGTGCAAAACAAATACTTGCACATTTTTTACAAACATGATTAACATGATCCCGCCATGATAGTGATATGTCTATGTGGATTCCCAGTAGTTTAAAACTTGTTACTTGTTCAATTGTTTTACCATTTAACTTAATTAGGGGGCTACTCGTATAACTAGCAGTAAGTGGGTGAAATTGTAAGAAATGTGTTTTCTCTTGATTTATTTTTAAGTGAATGCTACTAAGATAATTATAAAGTGCCAATAAATTGTTGTTTAGTTGCTGATTTACATCGACTTGGTCATTGTTGTATGCTACCATTGTCATGTCATCAGCGAATTCGAAGTGAGATATAGAGAGATATTGATCCAGATCATTACAATATAGTAAGAACAGTAATGGGCCTAGAACACTGCCTTGTGGTACACAAAAGTGAAATTGGACGATCATTTGAAAGTAGTTTTTGATCACCTTTTTTATATAGAGCAATGACTTTAGAGATCTTTAGCATATTCGGAAAACAACCTTCGGCGATACATATGTTGATTATGTGGCATAGCGGTTTAGCTAAATGAATAGCACACTTTTTTATGATTGCTGTGGAGAATTGATCAGGACCAGTTGAGTTTGTATTTTTTAAGTCATTTATACTGCTAATGACTTCAGATTCGGTGACTGCATGAAGAAAGATAGTTTTGTCTGTAAAGTTGGATTTCTTTGCACAGTTTTTAATATTGGAGACATTTTGTTTACTCATGCTTATTTCTTTCGGCAGATTCACGAAAAAATTGTTGTACGCATTAGCAATTTCTTTCTTATCCACAGCTTCCACTTCATTTAATACTCTATTACTATTTTTTGTATGTGATTCATAATTTTTTATTGAAGAACTTATGATATTCCATACCACTTTTGATCGGTTATCTGAGTGTAGGATTTGATTGTTATAGTACATTTGTTTAGCAAGTTTAATGGTATGTCGATAGATTTTTTGTACATGCTGTAATAATTTAAAGTAGCCCACTGTGCTACGATAAAAGTATTGCTCTATGTCTTTGATGTTTTCCTAGGTTTCCTTGTTTTTTAAAATAACAACCTTAATGTTGTAAGATGTTGACTTGATAGGAAGAGGCCACGAGTTTATAGAAAATCAATTTTTCCCATTTCCATTAAATCATCCTCAGGACTTGGAGATGAAACAGTATAAAGCGTCCTGAGAATGATTTAATATGATTCAAAACATTGACATGAAAATCTGTTTTCAATATACTCCTGGCCAGTTCTCCTGTCACAACTATAAGGCTCTTATTATATTTAAAATTAAGAGATTTAAAGAGAACCAAAGATACTGGACAATAGGTAACAATGTGTTTCCTGAAAAAGATCACACAAACATATTCAGGCAACGTTATATGATATGAAGACTCCTGAGTTCTTTAAAATAAAAAATTATTTTCCTTCAGCACCTGGCCATATTTAGAATTTTATAATCAAGTTCTAGAGATTGGGTAGAGCAATTTCTTGTACAATCGTTTTTGCATTACCACAATTTATCTCTCAGACAGGGTCCAATACATTTCATACAATAGATCAAGTACATGGAACTCCACCTCCTTGTAGAGAGAGCAGGAACAACTTGGTCCGATTTTCTAAGGCGGTTGCGGATGCTAGTAACAATTTGAGTTGGTAAATGGTTTCCCAAATTTTGGGGCGATAGGGAACCATTGAAATAATGATGTTTCTGATATATTTGTAAGCAAAAATAAGTAACTGAGTTGTCCAAGGAAAAACACTGAGGGCTGGAAAATCTTACTCGCCGAAAAGTGTACAAATTTTGAAATTAAATCAGTACCAATTAAAAAACACAAGTAAATGGCGTATAATCTATAAAATTAGGGAACCACAATAGTATATTTCATTAGGAGTCCACAAAATAGGCTTTTACCGTGCACGCGTGACAAATTCTCGGCTACGCCTCAAGCGGGAAGTCATGCAAGCACGGGAAAAGCATTTATGGATGTGTAATGAACGGTATTTTTCATCATACTCCGTAAATATCAAATATTAGAATTACTTTAATTAATAACCGCAACCACGTCTCATCTGGTGCTTCAAGTATGAATTTGGAGATTTGATCTTCAGTTAATACTTTGGACTTTTTCGGTATGTAACCAACACACTGTTGTTTGAGAAATGCTGTAGTTTTCGACAAATTACTAACAGTCACATTTTCTTTTATTGCTGGACAACATTTTAACATTGAAAATCGACTCCATAAAGTTGAAGCTTTTATTGATTTGACTTTTTCGGACGAATATACGAGAAGAATATCATCACTTACTCTGTTAACTTTCTTTTGCTGGCGCCACACAGACGGAAAAAAACCCTTTTTTTGGACAAAATCTGCCTACAAGTCCAATCTTAATCAATTATCTGCCTACAAGCCCAATCTTAATCAATTTGGATCTACCTTGGCTTGACATATAGGTTATTGGCTACACTTTCAGAGCATACTGCCTAAATTGCAAACACAGATTTTCTAATCTTAAAAAATGTATCAAGTATGAGAGTAATCATCTTTTTCTATTTCTACAAGTCAAATTTTAATCAATTTTGATCTACCTTGGCTTAAAATGTAGGTTATTGGCTACAGTTTCAGAATATACTGCTTAAATTGTAAATCCCGATTTCCCAAAATTAAACAATTCAACAAAACATAATTACCCTACTCAATATTTTATTAACATGTTTTATAAATTACTTTCAGTTATTATATTTTCTTATAAAAAATATTTTTTTCGAGCCAATGAATTAAAATTTTACCTACAACTAAAAGAGGTTTGTAAATTATTAAATTACAAAAAATGTATACTATAAACAACAAAACTCGAATCTTTTATTGACAATAATTATCATGGAGATACATCGTGTAACGAAAAAATAATTTTTTCGTTTAAACACCCGTGCTAAATAAATTTGAATTACCCGCCGAAATAACGACCGGAAGTCAACAAGTGCGCAAACGCGGTAGAACCATCATTTGAAATATCCCTGCTAGTTCACTTTTGATTTCAACCTAGGTGAGTAAAGACTGTTACTTGTTCTTTAACGAATTTTCACGTTTATTTCTTTAATCCTTTGATATTTTGAATATATTTGATTATTAAATGATGTCATATTATTGAGTTAACGTTGCTGTATAGTTATTTTTGGAAATTAAAGGATATTCCGTATAATAATTAATTTTATTAACACACATGTTTGTGTGATGTCGGCGTCCATTTGGACACATGCTAATTCATTAATTATCGCGGCAATTTTGTATTTTGGCGCCCAACGTGGGGCTAATTTGCAACCACAACTTCTCAGCTGGCTGCTGAGGAAGCTATGAAAGCGTAGCAACCAGTTAGCTCAGGGCTGGTCGAGGGTCACTAGGTGGCGAGAAGAGTTATATATTTTTGTTTCTTAACGATTATTTGCTTGTCAAATTTACCAAACAAAACTTTAATAAACTATACAAATTTGGACGCCAGCGTATTCAGTAAATAACACTCTTGCAAACTTTATCAGGGGGAGAAAACAATCAAAATCAAATATAAAACAAATAATATATTAACATAAGTATAAAAGAGTGAAAATTTTACACTTTACAATTTAGTAGAAATATTAATGGTGAAATTTGATTTAATTAGTTAAACAACAAAAATTTAGTTTAGAAAAAAATTAAATTTGAATATTAACAAAAAAATTACAATGAAACGATCAACTGGTTTACAAATTATCTTCTGACCAAAAGTTGAATTTTGCACATAAATTTGGCTACTTAGCTTAGCGGAGACGTGGAATCCCGACGAGGTCTGTTCCTGAAGATGGCCACGGGTACCCGGGAAGGACGTAATATTCAGGTCCTGACAACGCTGATTTCCAGGAGATGCTGCGTCGGAATAGTATCCAATACTTTTAGGATAACTCCAAATATTCAAGTTATGCCTTGTGCCTTGCTTCAATGGTGGTTTGGTCCAGGATTTTACATGAAAAAGGGGAATGTAAAGAACCAGTTGATAATATAAAAACTTTAAAATGGTGGGAAAAAAGAGATACAAGAAAACTACAAAAAACTATGGTGACGAAGGTCACTGCAAAACCGAAACTATCAGCAATTTAATAAAAAACCTGAGTCTTGATAAAATTTTACTTTACTCTACTACTGAAAATGTATGAATAAACTACTGATTAATATAATATATGAAATTAATAAATAAGAAAACTCTACTCTCATGAAATTTTAGCCGTTTACAAAATGGCTGACTGGTTATGACCAAAAACTTGAATGAAGGTAACAAAATTTAGTTAGAATTAGAGAGAAAATATCTGAATTACTATCTGAAAAAAACTAATACTGTAACAAATATAGCAAACAAAATTATGGGTTTAATCTCCCAAAAAAAATTAACTAATAAAAAATTATATCTTAACCTCTTGTACTAACACGAGGTTAACTAAATGCGACAAAATGACTTTAGGTTTCGACTTTTAATGAGATAAGATTGTCTACACACGATTAAGAAACAAAGATTCTAATTTATCCTTTGATTAATTTCCGAGTTTAATCCTCGTACAAATAATCTAAATAATGACAAAACACCACGGTATTGTGTCTCGAGCGACCACAAAATACAAAATTGCCGCGATAATTAATGAATTAGCATGTGTCCAAATGGACGCCGACATCACACAAACATGTGTGTTAATAAAATTAATTATTATACGGAATATCCTTTAATTCCCAAAAATAACTATACAGCAACGTTAACTCAATAATATGACATCATTTAATAATCAAATATATTCAAAATATCAAAGGATTAAAGAAATAAACGTGAAAATTCGTTAAAGAACAAGTAACAGTCTTTACTCACCTAGGTTGAAATCAAAAGTGAACTAGCAGGGATATTTCAAATGATGGTTCTACCGCGTTTGCGCACTTGTTGACTTCCGGTCGTTATTTCGGCGGGTAATTCAAATTTATTTAGCACGGGTGCTTAAACGAAAAAATTATTTTTTCGTTACAATCGTAGACACTAATAGTATATCTACTTAATATCTAATATCTATTTAAAAGATCCAATCGAATATTTTATTGTTATTAATTATCTTGAAGGTATATTGGAGAGGTTAACTAGATATTGATAATACCTTCAGTCTACCAAATGTATTACTATAGATTAAAGTGCAAGCTTTATCACATTAAGCAGGGATCTGAATAATTGTATTTTATAAGTGAATATATTCTAATTTTGTGCAAATATAAAAAATTATGGATGCGATATTATTCTTGCTTTTTCCCTAAATATGAATATTAACTGTATCTATAAAATTGTTAATATTGACATGTTTTATATGAATTAACCATTGTTACAAAAATTAAATAAAAAGTCAAGAAAAAAAAGTTGTGTAAAATTATTTGGAATGGTGATAAACAAAAATATACAAAAAAAGATTTAATATTAAATAACATTAGGGATACATCTAAATTTGATGAAAATCAATTAAAGATGATACAGAAAAAATTGATCAATTCCTTTATTCCTACTATGACCGAAAATGGAATAATGCAAAAAGAACAAAATCTGCTTTTCTTACAAAATACCAACAATTTTTAAAAACTGATTTTATTGATGATTTCGATATTGAAAATAGAGAAACATTTGAGACTCAATCTTGCTCTACTCCATCTCCACCTAAACTATGTCGATCACGCTTAACATACGAAGAAGGGGCTGCAAAAACTAAAAAGAGACGAATCAGACATCTTTCTTCATCGTTCTCAAAAGATTAGGAAATCGGAGTTCACAATTTAGGCAGTATACGCTGAAAGGGTAGCTAATAACCTGCATTTTAAACCAAGGTGGATCAAAATTGATTAGGATTTCACTTGTAGAAATAGAAAAAAGTGATTACTCTCATATTTGATAAAATTTTTGAGGTTAGAAAATCGGAGTTTGCAATTTAGGCAGTATACTCCGAAAGTGTAGCCAATAACCTACATTTTAAGCCAAGGTAGATCAAAATTGATTAAGATTTTACTTGTAGGCAGATTTTTGTCCAAAAAAGGCATTTTTTTTCCACTGTGCGCCACTTGCAAAACTAGATGGTATTCATTTTCATATCTCTCACGAGACTTCCTGGGCAGGAACTCTGCACTTACATTTGCTGCTTCAAGTAATATTTCTTCTTTTGGAGAAATCATTTTAAAAATATTTCGAATAAAAATTGAAAAACTTGTCACAATACAAGCATTGTTTAATGTTGCCAAGGGAACTAATCAATCAGTGTTTGCGTAAATTTTATTACATCCGGCAAGTAGGCAGCTAATATCATTAACGCACGGGAAAATTTTTCCTGTGTGGACGCACAGGAAAATCCCATTTTCCGTGCGCGTAAATAGAAAAATAATCTAAAATTAAACATTATCCAAGCTCCTATCAAACACTACAACAACTATCCAACACATGCCACCCATTCAAGAGACAAAGACTACAGCATGCCATCAATTATCTCCGGCAAACTACTGCACCCTATGATTTACATACCATTCTTCAAGCCACTGTAAAAAATCCTATAAGTACGAACGAAGAAGTAACGCAGAGGGCGAGTTACTGACCTAGGCTGAACTCTCAAGGTCGTCTAAGATAGTTATTAATAGAACGCAAGCTCCACCATAACGAATATCAATGATGGGAGGCTGATAAACTGGTTTGCTTCACTTATTATAATATACTCTATTTCATCTATGATTACAATTTGTCATAATGAGCAGTACGCAGTTTGAAAAAAGGTGTTTAATGGTGTACAATTAATCAGGCCTTTCTCGACTCAGATTGCAGTACAGATATTTTAAATTTGTAAATTGATATAATTGCGATTTTAATAAAGACGTAGATGTGTATAAAAGTACTAATTCTTTGGCAAATTGATAAGGTTCCCGGTGAAAGAGTACCTGATTTGAGGGTTATAAGTATTATATTAAAAATACTAGGGAATCACTACTTACACATCCAGATTCCTCATCCAAGTTTCTTTAAACAAACACATCAACAAAATATTTAAAATCGTGTGTTCTGAAAACCTATAAAACGATAACGTCGGCTTCACGAGCAAACCACCTAACTCCACTTTTAATCAATTTGATGGCATCTCTTGTAGAAAAAAAGGACCTTTCTTTGCAAAAATGTACTTAACAGAAAAATTAATTAGCTACTTCAGTGGTGTCATTTTGTACTTAGGGATGGCAAAAAAATGTAATATATCGATATATGAATCATTTGATACATCGCAAGACTCAGATCGATATATTCGATATATCAACAAAACAGTATCGATACTGCTATGTATATTTTGTAGATTAACATTTAACGTAAAAAATTTAAAGCATAACTTCGGAAAACGGGGGGTCCCAATGAACAATTTTGCTCACTTAAAGTAACTGTTATTTTTATAGATGGTTTATTAAGATTGTGAGTTTATAAAAGTGGTTTATAAGATTACTAAAGAGTTGCGAAGTTGCATAGTAGGTATGTAAAATTACTAAATGTTTTAAAACCTTACGTTTTATAAAATGGCAACGGAAACATTTCCATCACAGACTTATACAACTTTTAGTAACTGTTACTATAATTTATATAAAGAGTTTTTATAGAAGTTGTAGTCACAAATTTATAAAACTAAATAGTTTTCAATTCCTATATAGGGGTTGGCTCTGATGAATATAAAACCACAATAACAACAATAATTGTTAATATATAATATATATATAATAATTCTACGTTTTCGTAAGTTTATTCTCCTTTTTAATGTTTTATTCGGAATTCTAAACTAGAATCAGTGTGACATTCATAAACTCTCATATAGTATACACATTTTTTAATAGTGTTGATTTTTACAGATTGGAAATTCAACTTATAATTAGCATTCAGAGTCTGAATTTTCATGGTCATGGCAGGGTCGGATTTCGTTCTACTGCTATTTAATTATATTTAAGTTACTTTCACCCCAAAGTAATGATCGAGATAGTATAACGATGAAATAATTCACAAAACTTAATAACAATAAATATCTAAAATAACCAGATACTAACGCAGTCTAAAAGCTGCACTTTAATATTACACCTAAACTGTCTTTATACCTATAAGTAGGTAAACCTGGACATCAGTTTATAAATGAATACACACGTTAATAGCATTTGAAATTGCAGCATATCTGCCTTTCTGTTTGTGAGGGTCCAGAAAAAGGTCGACGATTTTTCTGCTATTTTAATGAGTATTACCAATATTTCATCGCGTTGTCATGTGATTCGTCAATCCATAATGTTATATTTGTAGCAGAACCACTGACGTTACATATTTTTGTAATGCTTTAATAAATTAATTGAATTTTGATAAATTTTATTAGTTATTGATAAATTTATTCAAGTCCACCACTGAAATGTTCAGGGAAAAATCCAGCCACACATTCTTGGTTATATAGAGGCACAGAAGTTCTCTAAGAATCCCAGAAGTTTATTTTCAGATTTATAGTGTCCTTTTGGTATTTTCAATATGGATGCCTTATTATCGATCCTGTCAGTGGACGCCATATTGACATTTTTAAGAAAACTGTTGAAAAACAGGTTGAATATTTAACATACTCAGCTGATACTACATCTTATGTAAATATAAATATGTACCATAAGTTAAAAAGTGCAGTTTTTTTATGAAAAATCGAATGTTGTGAGAAATTTAAAAAAAGGTCTTTTAGTTAAAATTTTTAAATATGTATAATTTCGGTGGCGCCTTTATTTTTTCGAGGTACAAATGTCAATTTTACAGTAAAGATGCATTTGCATGAAAATTTCAGAGGCATGTTTGCCATAAAAGTCAAGTATAATATATTTCTAATTGAAGTACGTATATTTCATATACAGAGTAAAAGTCTCCATATTGTTAGAAAGAAAGATGTAATAATTTCATCATCATCAACTGAAGAAAGAGAAAGAGGTTTGTGGTGAAAGAAAGAGCGAGAAGGAGAGGTTCTGTATTTAAAGTTTATAAGAAAGTTTATAAGAGTAACAGTTACATTTCTATTACTTCTTACTATAAAACTTGGAGATAGGTAATGGTGACCCTTATAGATCGCGCCATTTAAGCTCTTTAAGTGGCATAAAGTGGTAATTGAAAAGTTTTCATGGAAAATATTCATTACTAAAGTTTTTAGTACCTTTACAAAACAAAAATTGTTCATTGGGGTAGCATTCCTTACAGTATTTTATCTCGATTAAAATTTCGAAACAAAATGAACTGTTCCTCAAACCTACCATGTGTATTGAAAACAGCGCCAGAATTTGTACTATATGGTATACTAAACCATAATGAGGTTCCTGATATTAATATCATATTAATGTTTGTACTTTAAATATAGCCAATAAAGAAATATTATATAACTAAGTATATTCCTCTTAAGGATCTCTTAGGGTTAATGAAAATCCCATGAAATTATTTGGTCTATAACATTTAATTAAAACTTTCACATATGTTGCTTTGGATGAAATTCTAATAAATTTCTTATTTCCAGGTTCGTCTATACAAATCAAAGGACCAAGGTCTCACTAATCAGGTAAAAAAAGTGCACCTGTATAAAAAACTTTAGACTAGTAACAGAGTATAATATACAACCTTCGCATACACCTCCTCGCATTTTCCTCAATTTTTTTCAGATCCACTTAAAATATTCTCAGTTATGCGATCGACAAAATTGATTATTTTTCTGCCAAAAAGAAAAAAATTATTTCGTCGATTGTGGTCTACGCAGAACAGTTAAAAAATATAAAAAATTAAGAAACACAGTAAGCTGTATTGGCGAAACTGATGATAGTATAATTTGCAGCAGCATTTCTCGGAACTACTTTACCATTTGTATCACCTGAAAAGTTGCACCCCTCAGGTCCTTTTTTTAAATAAGGTGGCTCATAAATTTTTTATTTACCCATCGATATTTTCTAAATGATAGATAACATATATAGAAAATACTAATATATTGACCAAATTTCAAAGCGATCGAACGTTCCGTTGTTAAGATATCGTGCTTACAAAAACGAACGGACGCTACAGTACAAACGTCGATTCTAGCTGGCAATAAGTCTATGGAATTATTTTGGTTACGTTTTGGTCCCAAATTATTATTTCAATCCACTAGAAGAGAAACAGGGCTCGGGGTGGACCGTTATATATTATACAGGGTATACTTAGTTTCATGTCTTAAAAAAACTGGTAATAGGGACCGACTAGACAAACAAAAAACCTATATGACTTTTTTCTCTAGCGACACCTTGAAAAAACTGACCTAGGTTTTACATTTTAATGTTAAGGTAGGAAACGTTTGAGAACCACTGTTTTTCCGACGGAAGAAATGCGGCACTTTGATGGGATTACTTGTACCGAACTTTTTATACCACTAGTTATGAAAATGTAAACAATTCCTTGTCTTTCGGCACAACGCAAGCATAGCATGGCCGCAGGGGTTTAAATAGGACTTTTTACATGTGTTTTTTAATTTGGAACAAAGTTATTGTAGCTTTTATTCTCGTTTATAAGAATTTATAAAATTTGAAAGTGGTTTATTAACATTTGTAACATTGTGTTAAAGGCTTAAAAAATTAATGATTATTTTATGAAGTTGGAAAACGAACAGTTAGACATCCGAGATACTATAACAGAAAATAGTTGCGTATTTTTAGTTAGGAAAAAATCTTCCCAATTTTTCCCAATCAGGTGTCGAAAACTCAAAATGGAATCTCTGGTCTCTATGAAAATCAATGTAAATAATAATAAACAGATCAAAACAAGACAGCGAATACTGATAATAATAACGATAATAATAATAATAATAATAATAGTAATAACAATAATAATAATCATACCTTTAATGTCAATAACTGAACAACTCTTTTCAAGAAAATTGTTCGAAATGACCTCCATCTCCACGTATATACATTACGGCACGTCGAACCAAGGACATACGCACTCTGTTCGACACATTTGGTAAATTAGGATCATTTTTCATGGTTTCAATGCACATTAAAATACATTGTTGCAATTGTTCTCAAGTGTCAATTGGATCACGGTAAACCAGAGATTTAAAATGCCCCCCAAAAAAAAAGTCCATCGGATTTAATTGGGGCGATCTAGCAGGCCATGATACTGGTCCGCCACGTCCAATCCATTGTCAAGGAAACTTTCTGTTCAAAAAATTTTGAACAGCAAGACTAAAATGGACTGGCGCTCCATCGTGCAAATACCACACTCTTCTGCGCGTAGCCAAGGGTACCTCTTTCAACAAATTTGGCAATGTTTGTTGCAAAAAATTTAAGTTTGCATCACCATTTAATCTAGCGGGTAATTGTATAGGTCCAATTATTTCATTACCGCAAATACCTGCCCACAAATTAAAGCTGAACCGTCGTTGAAAATGCGTCCTTCTTTTTATACGTGGATTTTCGTCTGCCCAATTGCATTGCATATTTTTAAAATTAAACATCCCATTTCTGGTAAAACACGACTCATCTGAGAAACACAGAAGGTTTAAAAAATCCTCATTTGCCGCGTGCTTTCCTAAAATCCACCTACAAAATTGCATTCGCTCTGCAAAATCTTGAGGTTCTAGTGCTTGGACACGTTGATAGTGATAGGGGTGTAAGTTCATATCTCTCAATGTCCTCCATACCACAAAATGGGATACTCCCACACGGTGCGCGATATCGCGGGTGTTTAAAGTTGGGTCCTCTTCTACAAGTTCCAAAATTTGAACATCTGCATCAATTACCCTTTCTTCGCGTTGTAGACCTCGTTCTCCTCCATGTCCATCGAGACGACCTGTTTCTCGAAAACGCTAGTGAATACTAACAAATGCACGAGCACAAGGATGACGTCGATTAGAGAACCTTAAATGGTAAAGCTCTTCCACACCAGCTGCATTTCCACCACTTTCTCCATACATCAAGTGCATATCCGCGAGCTCTGGATAAGTGTAATCTCCCATAATGTCCTAAATCTGCGTTTTAAGACACCGCACTAAACTGTGAATTAACGTTATCAATAAAGAACACAAAAAGAAAAACTTGGTCCAAAATCCAAAAAGTAACACAAAAAGCACGAACGAGAAGTAGTCTTACGTAACCAAGTACTAACGACTTGAACGACAAATCAATAAAATAAATCTTAACATAAGTGGCACAATATTCTAAAAGAACAAAAGCAACAAATAAAATCAAGGAACGGGTAGGTCGCGTCGTGTGTACGTTGTTTACGAAATAAGGACACAAACTGAAATTATTACTTGAGAATATTACAATGGAGAGTATGGCACGCATAATAAGACAATTTGGCCGCGAAGAAGCAAAAATCATGGCGGTGTCCTCTGTCGGTCGCTTTTAACTGCTTTATCGGCATGCTTTTCGATGACCCCCGTCGCGACCTAATTATCTCTTAGGCTCACCATACCTATTTGCACGAATTTCAGAGTATCATGTGTGATAAGACGCTAGGCAATAAAGCCTACCCCAATATGCCATCAGTTCTCAAACTATGTTATCAAATATTTTGGAATTTTTTCATTTTTTTTTTTTTTCAAAACTATGAGCGTTAGACCCCATGTTATACAAGATTTTTTTGTTTGTCTTGTCGTTTCCTACCACCAGTTTTTTTAATGACATGAAACTAATTACACCCTGTATTAAATCTAACAAGAAAACCGAATTAAAATTATACAAGACAATAAATCAACATTTAAAATAGCTGTGAACTAAGTATTATCTCTTAGCTGTCACGTCTTTCGAGAATAACTGTGAGGGTCTTTACTATATTGCTATTTTTTTTACTTTATTGTTTCGTCTAGTGCGATGACTTAGTGTTCCGGAAATTATAGTATATTTGTTTATATTTGTCTTCACATAAATTAGATTTTTGACCTTATCCCATAAACCCCAGCTCCAACTCCCTGGTCTGTCTTAGAGCAGTCTGTATACCAAACTGTTTCTGCCGGTATTGGAGGACCGTTTGTCCAGTCTTCCCTGTGTGGTATTTTGATTTTGGAATTTTTATTAAAGTTATACTTTGGAACTGTAATGTCCGTGGGCATTCCTAGAATGGGATCCGCCTTCAGCTCTAAGTATAACTTTTGGTGCTCTGTTCCATGCTGCTGCCTTATTGGTGTAGGGCCTTGCATTAGCCTCTGCAGCACTGCATAGAATCAAAGCCAACATTATAATCATGTGGAAATATTATACCCTATCAGAGCAATTCATCGCGAACTAGTGTCATACTACATTCGACATTATTTTCCAGTTCTATGATAACGTAGGTACCTATAGCTAAAGAAAACACTGCTTCTGACTTATCTGTCCACAATAAATTTCTATTAGATTATGTATCTAATATAAATTTCGCCTAATTTTATGTCACATATGCTGCATCGGTGAATGCAAGCTTCTATTTATATTAACGCTAACAAATGTTTAGTTCAATATTTAGCATACTGAAGAGAATAAATTAAAAATGGAAAATAATACATGTTGATTCGATTTATCAACATAATAATGTATAGGTAGTAGGAGTAGTAGTATTTTTATTATAAACAATGTCTGCCAACAAAAATATTAGCAAACATTGTGGGCAGTTTTAGTGAAATGAATGCCCTTTGTTCTAAAATTGATCTGTGTAGTTAAGTTGTTACTTTGTGATAATCAATCGTGATATAAGTTAAAACATGTATTCATAGATACACTTTGTTTTGATGACTTATTTCTTACAACTATCATGTGTTAATTATATTTTTTTTTTAGTTTTGTAGCTAGAAACAATATGAGGTAATTCAGTTGTAAATTATTTTTATTGTAATTTTCATGTTACTGCAATTTCGCCACTAAACGTGCCATTTTCAAATGAGACACAAGGATTCGTTTTTTGAATCGTCTGAAAATGGGATGTTTATAGTGTCGAAATTGCGGTAACGTAATTACAATAAAAAAACAGCTGCCTAAGGAATCACTACTTCCACATCCAGATTCTTCATCCAAGTCGTTTTAAAGGAAACATCTTGACTATATTTGCACTCTAGTATATGGAAATTATTGGTCATAGAATTTTAATAATATTTGGGGCAGATGTCATAGAAAAGTTTGAGGAGTTGGTTTCTACCAGATACGTTAAAAATGAAGTTTTTAGTTCACCCTACTTATTTTCTACTATTCACCTCCCACCCCTTCCATGGAGGCATCTCAATCAGATGTCACTACAATACATACGTGTACTAATCTCAAGTGAATATCTCAATTTGATGTTATCAATCCCATTAATAATGAAGCGGAGGTGGTGGAGTTTGAAAAATATTGACAGCTCGGTGGCGCAATGCTGAAGGTGTTTGGCTTGCGACCACGGAGTCCCGGGTTCGAATCCTGGCTAGGGTATGGATGTTAGTGGCGTTTTTTCATGTGTTACCGAGACGGTAGCAGTGACCTAGACCACTGTTGGGTGGCACAACATGTCTAGTCGCTGTTATCTCTCCTGGGTTCGAGTCTCAGCTGTGGTAGATGGCAATATCGCAGGGAATGGTTGTTGTGTTGATGTCTATGTGTACGTGTCCTGGTTGAGTGGTAGAGCAGCAATAGCTGAAGTCCGTCAGGACGTTAATATAAATAAGGCATTAAAAAAAAAAAAAAAATCTGAGGCCTTGGTTTCTAGTATATACATCGAATCCCAAATTTCTGTACTCATAACACCTTGATTTACTTATTTTCCCCTAGTCACTCCTATTAACCCTAACCCTTCTACGGAATCATCCCAAAATATAATCCAGTTCCAGACGTCGTTATAATACATACGTCTACCAAATTACAAGTGAATATCTCAATTTTATTTTATCAACCCCTTTAATAATGTAGTAAGGGTAGTGGAAGGGTTGAAACATATTGTTAAAAAATTTGAGGTCTTGGCTTCTAGGACATACACCGAATTTCAAGTTGCAATGCTCTTACCAGCTTGCTTTACTTATTTTTCCCTATTTACCTCTACTTACCCCCACTCCTTCAACGCAATCATGTCAAAATATAATCTAGTTTCAGATATAATTATAATATATAAATGTACCAAATTTCAAGTGAAAATTTAAATTTAATTTTATCAACTCTTAATAAGGGAGTGGGGGGGGGGGTGGTGGGGAGAAATAGAAAATACTAATAAAAAAACCTGAGACCTTCGCTTCTAGTACATACACCGAATTTCAAGTTTCTGTAGTCTTACCAGCTTGCTTTACTTATTTTCCCCTATTTAACCCTATTTAACCTCCAACCCTTCAACGGAATCATCTCAAAATATAATCTAGTTCCAGATGTCGTTATGATACATATGCGTACTAAATTTCATGTGAATATCTCAATTTTATTTTATCAACCCCTTGAATAATGGAGTAGGGGTGGTGGGAGCTGAAATAAATTATCAAAAAATCTGGGGCCTTTGCCTCTTGTACATACACCGAATTTCAAGTTTCTGTAGTCATAACTGCTTGCTTTACTCATTTCCCCCTATTTACCCCTAAATAACCCCGAACCCTTCAAAGGAATCATCTCAAAGAATAAACTAGTTCCAGATGTCGTTATAATTCACACGTGTATCAAATTTCAAATGAATATCTCAATTTTATTTTATCAAGGGGTGGTGGGGGTTGAAAAATATTATAAATAATCTGAGACCTTGGCTTCTAGTATATACACCGAATTTAAAGTTTCTGTAGTCTTACCAGCTTGCTTTACTTATTTTCCCCTATTTACCCCTATTTAACCCCCAACCCTTCAACGGAATCATCTCAAATTTTAATCTAGTTCCAGATGTCGTTATAATACATACGCGTACCAAATTTCAAATGAATATCTCAATTTTATTTAATCAACCCTTTTCATATTGGAGTAGGGGTGGTGGGGGTTGAAAAATATAATAAAAAAATCTGACTCCTTGGCTTCTAGTACGTATACCGAATTTCAAGTTTCTGTACTCTTACCAACTTGTTTTACTTATATTCCCCTATTTACCCCAAATTAACCCCCAACCCTTCAACGGAATCATCTCAAAATATAATCTAATTTCAGACGTCGTTATAATACATACGTGTACGAAATTTCAAATGAAAATCTCAACTTTATTTTATCAACCCCATCAATGGGGTAGGGGGGTTGAAAGATGTTATAAAAAAATCTTAGGCCTCAACTTCTAGTACATACACCAAATTTCAAGTGTCTGTTCTCTTACAAGCTTGCTTTACTAATTTTTCCCTATTTTCCCCTATTTAACCCCCAACCCTCCACCGGATTTCCTCAAAAAACAATCCAGTTCCAGATCTCGTCATAATATATACGTGTACAAAATTTCAAGTCAATATCTCAAACCGTTCCGGAGAAAACGTGCGGACAAAAAAAGTTACAGACAGACAGACCGACAGACAGACAGAATTTTTTTTTTATCGCTCAAATTTAAAATCTCGACGTTTCATGACATTCTAAACCTATTTCACGAATAAAAATTTTTGAAAATTTTTTTGCGATTACTATACTTCCAATCCACTACGTGGATGTGGAAGTAATAATTAATTGAGACTACAAAACTATTTCCATGTACGGTTGTAATCCCGTATACGTTACTTCAACGGAAATTTAACACAAAGTTCAAAAGTTCAAGTTGTGCAGGTTAATCAATCAAATATCAAATTTTCGTGCTTTAAATCGAAAACAACAAAATCCTGTCGCCAGCTAGATACTTTGGTACACTCAGTCAATTGGCTTGAAGTATCTAAAGCTACCAGTCGAAACTTTGTAAAGCTCTCGATCCAAGGAGATAGGTCACGTAAGTGGCAAGGTTTATGGTCTCAAGCTCTACTTTGTAAAATATTAAAATCAAATTTAAAATATAAGCTCTAACCGGGCTGTGGCTGACACGTCGATTCACTGATATATTATTTCATTAGCTTTGTTTATTTGATTTAATCAAATATAACGAATTTACTAGATTAAATTCGCTCATGCAAATATAGGCGAGGATATACATGTAATTTTATTGCGTGTGATTTCCATTGCAATTGTATCAAGCTGGTATTTAACTTTTTAAATCGTTAGGTGAAATAAAAGCAATAATTTAATATATTGTTTGTCATCCACGTCTATTCAGTGATGTGGAGAGAAAATCACAATCAAAATAGAAAACAAAAGAGATACGTTCTGTTAAGTTCTTTATCTATGGCAAATAACATAGGCCGACAAACAAATGTTTTATATCCGAAAATAATAAAAAGAAAAATTCTGACGTATGGATTCCTCCATACACCCTCAATTTTCCCCAAAATTAAAATAATCCAAACTGGCCGTCCAACCCATCCATCTTTAGTAAAATTTACCGCTGAATCCGAAAATGTCAAAAAAATCTAACGGATGGATTCCCTCCCCTCATACACCCTTAATTCCCCTCAAAAATTAAAAATATCCAAACTGGCCATCCAACCAACCTATCTCTAGTAAAATTTTCCGATGTATCCGAAAATGATAAAAAAAATTCTGACGTATAGATTCCTCCCCGTACATCCTTAATTCCCCGCAAAAATTCAAGAAATCCAAACTGGCCATCCAACCAACCCATCTTTAGTAAAATTTCCCGCTGAATACGAAAATACTAATAATAAAAACAAAATGGGCTTCAACGGCTAGCTGCCGAAGAAAAAACACAGGCTCAAAAAAAATTAATGAGCATTATCCCATACGCATTATATTATGTTTAAGCGCTGAACACGAAATCTTTAGCTAATAAACATATACATACGATAAGAAGGCATAGTTCGGCTTCAGTTTGAGTGTACATGTCTGGGGTTTACTTTAACTTTGGATGTCCAGCGTTTACTCCGAGTGTGCAAATCTGAGCCACAGTTTGAATTTTCATGTCTGATGTATGGTTTGAGAGAGCATTTCTAAAGTTTAGTTTGAGTTCGACTGTAGTTTCATGTTCAGCGCTTAAAAACATAGAGTACAATGGGTATGGAATAACGCTTATGAATTTTTTCTTGAGCCTGTTTTTCGGCAGCTAGCCTTTGAAGCCCATTTTGTTTTTTGGTGTGCAATTTGGTGTGTGTGGGGGGACTCCATAGGTTAGAATTTTTTTTTATTATTTTCGGATTCAGCAGAAAATTTTACCAAAGATGGGTTGGTTTTGCAGTTCAGATTTTTTTAATTTTCTTGGGGTAATTGAAGGTGTATGTGAGGGAATCCATACGTCGTTTTTTTATCATTTTCGAATTCTGCGATAAATTTTACTAAAGATAGGATGTCCAGTTTGGATTTTTATTTTGGGGGGGGGGGGAATTGAGGGTGTATGGGGGGAATCCATATGTCATAAATTTTTTTAGCCAATTCTGATTCAGCGGAAAATTTCACTAAAGATAGGTGGGTTGGATGGCCAGTTTGAATTTTTTTTATTTTGAGTGGAATTGAGGGTGTATGGGGAGGAGCCCATACGTCAGAAAAAATTTTTTTATTACTTTCGGATTCAGTGGGAAATTTTACCAAAAATAGATGGGTTGGAGGACCAGTTTGAATTCTTTGAATTTTTAGAGGGAATTGAGGGTGTATGGGGGGAATCCATAAGTCAGAATATTTTTCATCATTTTCGGTTTCAACGGAAAATTTACTAAAGATAGGTAGGGTCATGTCTCTAAAACAACACTTTTTTTTCGGCCTGTGTAACTTTAATAACTATTTTTCGGAAATTATTACTGGAATTGCGATGAATTATACCAAATATCAAGTCAAATTATTAACAGGAAATTACTGAGCGCAGTCCAAAATTACTGATTTTCAAAACATTTCATTAAATAAATTTAAAAAATCGGTAAAGTTATATACACAGAATTCTGTAAACGAAATGACATTGAAAATAATAATCGGAACATAGTTATCACTGTTATTACAAAGAAAACCTGATAAGTTTGGGTAAAAAAAATATACAGAGTGCTCATCCAACAGCAAAAGTTCAATACTAAATAACAGGTGCCAAATATGCAAGGCTTGTGCAAATACCTTTACAAATTCCACCATGACTGAATTATTTCTGACCACCCTGTACATTTTTCAATAAAAGTATCACACGTGCATATGCCAAATATTATTGCCACCTGTCACATTTTCAATTCCACATTCACTTAGTGGAGTGGAAGTATAGTGGTGGTTAAAAAATTTCATTCACAAATTTTTCCATCTATTTTAGTGGCAAAAAATTTTCAAAAATGTTGGTGAAAATAAATTTATTTTTTTTTTCTAAAATTAGTTTATAATGTCATGAAACGTGAAAATTTTAAATTTGAGCCAAAAATTTCAAATTTTTCTAAAATAGGTTTCGAATGTCATGAAACGCGGAAATATTAAATTTGAGCAAAACAAATTTTTTTATATATATTTTCCAGTGAAAGATTTACCATTTCTTCGAAGACAGTAGGGTCAACTACCTACCAAATTTGACTGCTCTCCGTCAACTAGTTTTTTAGTAAATGCACCAACAAACAGACAGACAGACACAGACAGACAGACTGACGGAATTAAAAAACCTATATTTTCATAATCTACGTGATCTGAAACGTCAAAATCCGAAAAAATCTTGGGGGGTGATTTTTTCTCGAATACAACACTTCCCTTCGGTATGCGAGGAAAGTAATAGGTTTAGAATGCCATGCAAACGTGGAAATTTTAAATCTGAACAAAGGAAAAAAAATTCCATCTATTTTAGTGGTAAAAAATTGTTCAAAAATTTTGGTAAAAAAATTGTTTTTTAATTTTTTTTAAATAGGTTTAGAATGTCATAACACGTGGAACTTTTAAATTTGAACAAAGGAAAAAAATGTTTCATCTATTTTAGTTGTAATTTTTTTTTTAAATGTTGGTGAGAAAAATTTTCAAAATTTTTGTTTCTGAAATGGGTTTAGCGTGTCATGAAACATAGAAATTTTAATTTCAACAAAAACATTTTTTTTTTATTATTATTTATTCCCTTTAGACGGTCCACCCTGTATATTTTCCAGTCAAAGTTTAACCATTTCTTCGCTGACAGTAGCGTCAGCTACTTACCAAATTTGACTGCTCTCCGTCAAGAAGTTTTTTAGTTAATGCACCAACAGACCTATATTTTCGTAATCTACGTGATCTGAATCGTCAAAATCCGAAAAAATCTCAGAGGGTGATTTTTTCTCGTATACAATACTTCCCTTCTGTATGCGAGGGAAGTAAAAAGTTATCTTCAATTTAAAGAACATAGCCAGTATATATAATAATATTACTATATTACAATGTACATTACTAAAGTTCTTTTTGGCGTTATTCATTGGATATCCGTTGTTAAATTTAATTAATGCACTCCTGAAAACTGGAAAAATCCCTTTCGTTTTAAAATGTAGTGTTATCGTGCGAGTTCCCAAAGTAAGTAGTCTTGAAAATCTGAACAATATAGGCCAATAAATTTATTAAACAAAAATATGGAAATAATGGTATATATAAGCAACTATATAACTATTTTAATATAAACATTAATATGTTGTATAGTGGACAGTCTGGACTTCGACAACAACATTCTTGTGAGACATTAGTGCAGTTAATGTGTTCAAAATGGAGACGAGATACTGACCAAGGTGATATTGTTCTTAGGGTTTTTGTAGATCTATCCTGAGCATTTGAGACGATCAATAGAGCGGATATAATAGCAAAATGTAAAAGATATGGAGTAAGAAATAATGTTTTGGCTTGGATTAATAGTTGAAAGGTATCACAGAACTAAGTTCAATGGCGTTCTATTGGCTAAAATCAGAAGTGAATATGGGGTGCATGGAGTGTGCTTGGTCTTCTGCTATTTATTGTTTATATGAACGACATATGAAATTTATTATATACTTCGTTTGTAAATCTCTTTGTTGATGATGCACTTATATATTGCCCCACCCTTTATAAGTCAGCTCATGCATGGTAGTAGAAATACGGCGATACGATATCACACCGTGTCGCCCAGTATCGTCATGATAAAACGTTCCAATTTACCTTTTCTCGGAGCTCAGATTTGTTATCATCCCGTACGTACACCATGCATTCACACTAATTTTTTCATTAGTGCATCGCTTACTGGATCGGCCCACTGGGAGAGCTCAAAGAAACGTTAAAGATGATGACCATAAAAAATATTGCGTGTCTAAAATGATTATCGTACGCTTCCATAACGACTTGTGGCCTGGCGCAGCGTTTAAAATTTATTGGATAATATAGTAGCTGTTCATTACCTTAGTCGATGGCTACTATTTTCTTTTCAAGGCATATTTTATGCGCCTAGGAGTTACTTTGTAAACACCTCGCTGTGTTAAAATTATGGTGGAAAAAAATAATGCCTTGAGGAACTCTAATACAGTAATTAACTGCCTGATTTACTTGATTAGTATCGTGTTAGCTAGATGGGATATTAAGATCAAGGTATCAAAGATATAAATCGATAATTTACATATTTAATTTTTTGCTAAATATTTAATTTAAATACACTGATGCGGACAGCATATATAGCTCTCTTATATGGATGGGATGTGGAAACTATTTATAAAAATATAATTACATACAAATGTAAATTCCATACAATGTAAAGTTTCTCTGAAACAGAAGGAAAGGAAATCATTATGTAGGGTGTAATTAGTATCATGTCATTAAAAAAACTGGTGGTGTAGAACAACTAGACAAATAAGATACATTGTATAACATGGGGTCTAAAGCCCATGATGACATTTTTTAAAACAAAAATTACAATATTCTTATCGATATTGTTTGAGAACTGGTGGCATACTGGGGTAAGCTGTATTGATGAGAAGTCCGAATCTATAGTCTTAACGCGCAGATTCACCGAAAATAAAATCATAACGCCAATTTCTATAAGGGGTCAGAAAATTCCGGAAAGGGAGTGCGTGAAGTACTTGAGTGTACGACTACACAAAAGACTGACATTTAATAAGCACATTAATGATACTTTACAGGCAGTCTATTCCATGTCCAGAAGTCTGTACCCGCTCCTGGCTAGGAGTAGCAGACTAAATAGACAAAATAAAAAATTGTTATGTACAGTTATTGTGAGGCCGGCTCTTACATACGCGGCGCCGGAGTGGTGCAGCGCGTCGGCCACGTCAATGAAAAAACAAATGTATACGCCTCATCTCAAATTCTTCTAGATACACCTCCATCAGAGATTTAAATGAGCGTTGCAACGACATAACACCACTAGTGGACTACATCAAAACTACATCATAAAAATTTTATGAATTCAAGCTTGGTGATAGTCCGCTTACAAACAACATCACACAAATCAGACAGCACAATGCACCATTTCGCATTAAACACAAATTACCATACCAAGCGTTGCCCATCTTCCGACAACAGTTGTAGCCAAAACTCTGTGTCTTCTTTAATTCCTATCTGACACAATTTTCAATCTTCATTCCTTCCTATCCCTGTCTTTGTTTCTTTTTATAATTTTTGTCATTTTGTTCTTCCTAATTATATTTTTAATTAATTTTGAAGTGGATTGACATAGCCATACCTCGCTCTTATTGAATTTCCTGAAATGGGTTTTCTGGTTAAAAATATTCCCGTAAAACCAATTTTATTAATATTTTATACCTTTATACTACTTATATATTTACAAATTATTTTAAATTTACATAGTTAGATAAGCCTTAATTTTCACTTGCCTTTTAATTTACTTTTTGTAAAAGGAGTTGGTATTTGTTAATAATTTTTTGTAATTCTACCTGACCTCACTCCGTCCAGCTTTACAAGTACTATGGCACTTCTCGGCTGGCTCCGGACATGGTTGTTCGGGTGAGACAGATTGTTTTTAATTTTTAATAAATATGTTTTTGATTTGGTTCGGCATTTAAAAATCGCGTTCGCAGAAAGGCTAGATGTTAAATGGGTATACAAACATTCGAATATTTTAAATCTCGGCAAATAACAATTTAATATACATTAAGTTGGGTTATGTATGGGCTTGAACTACTTGAACTTTCCTTGAACCATCCAAAAGGAACGTTCAGCTAATTTGTTCTTGATCCACTGCAGAACGCTTGAACCGTAATGGTACAACTTAAATTCATTACTTGATCTCTGTTTAGCAGTGATCCAAAGTTCAACAAGATGGTACATCCGAGCCTTAAGATTTATTCCATTGACTTACCGTTAAAGTCGTTAAATACTTGGTTACGTACAGACACTACTTGTTCGTTCTCTTTGTGCTGCATTTTGATTTTGGGGCTAGTCTTTCTATTTTTTTCTTTATTGACAACGTTAGTTAACAGTTTAGTGTTTTAATTTACCAAATGTGTGAACGGAGTGCGTATGTCATTACTTCGACGGGCCGAAATGTGTACTGATGGAGATGGAGGTCACTTCGAATAATTTTTGTAACAAATTCAAATTAATTATTCCCTTATTGGGTGTTCCCTGTTGGGCAATAAAAGTGTTCGCTATTTGGTTCTGGTATGTTTATTATTGTTTACATCGATTTCACTAGAAACAAAAGTCTCGTTGTTTAGATTACGATACCTGTTTAGAAAAAAATATTGTTGGTGTGACGAATAGAGTTATCGTGGGCACTTATTCTTGATTTTTATGGCATTTCTGTATATTAATTTAAGTTTATTTTTACTTACACATCCATATAGTGTATTGGAAGTATAGTAATCGCAAAAAAAAATCAATTTCTGTCACGTTTTCTTTGGAGCGGTTTAAGATATTGAATTTAAATTTGGTACGGGTGATTTTTTTAACCTGAAACTTTCAAATATTTGGAGTAATAAGCACTCTACAAAACTACTTTTGTTCGAAACATTTTTTCTGAAATTGTCATTTTTTTTAATTATCCTGCGAGGAAAGATCAAAATTTTAGAATTTTGCGATTTATTTACTCGAAAAAGAAGAGGTTTGAACAAAAATTGCAGGAGACAAAAAGAGCTTGGAATCGTCACAGGAATGTTCTCATTTTTTTTCAGAATTGTCCAATGCCCTTTTTGATCCACTTTATCCATTTGCAGCATCCTGTCACATCTTGAAAAAAGAGAAATTTAAAAAATGAGTAGAGTGAATTGTTGTTGTGACTGATGTACAAGGAACATTTGATGTGCATTTTCAATAAAATCAACAGGAAAAAAAATTATATTATATATATTTGAAAATTTTAGCCTATTTTTAATTATAACTTTTTCATTTTCAACTTTACGGTAAGAAATAATTAGAACAGATTGTAGAGAATTCAGTTCTCTACAAAAAAGCCTTAGACATATTTTTGTGAAACTTACGGTTCACAAGATATCGCGGAGAAACTGCTAACACCGCCCTTTTTAAGATGGCTGCCACATGGGGAGGCTTTCAACCCCGAAAACCGAGTTTTATACGCACACTGCCCCCCCCCCAAGCAAAAAAAGAAAAAATCTTAACCTACCCAAAATACAAGGTCAATGTAACTTTTCAATGGCCTATACATTTTGAGCCTATTCAGGTGAAGAGTTGGGGATGAGTTAGGCTAAATATGGAAAAATAAGTAAACCCAGCTGGAGCTTGTGATTTGGTGTATATACTAGAAGCCTAGGTCTCAAATTTTCTAATGACATTCTGCATCCCCCATCGCCACCCCCACTCCATTACTAAAGAGGTTAATAAAATAAAATTGAGAGGTTGACTTAAAATTTGGTACACGTATGTATTATCACGACATATGGAACTAGATTATATTTTGAGATGATGCCGTTGAAGAGTTGGGGGTGAAATAGGTATAAATAAGAAAAGCAAAAACTTGATTTGATATACAGGGTGTAATTAGTTTCATGTCATTAAAAAAAACTGGTGGTAGGGAACGACAAGACAAACAAAAAACCTTATATAACATGAGGTCTAAAGCTCATAGTTTTGGAGAAAAAAAAAATAAACAAAAATTTCCAAAATACTTAATAACCTAGTTTGAGAACTGCTGGCACATTGGTAGGTTTTATTGCCTCGCGTCTTGTCGCACGAGATACTCTGACATTCCTGCAAATAAGTATGCCAACAAAGTAGTTAAAAGCGATCGACAGAGGACATCGTCATGTTTTTTGCTTCTTCGCGGCCAATTATCCTATTAGGCGTGCTATCTCTCCCTTGTAATATTCTCAAGTAATAATTTCCGTTTTGTCCTTACTTGGTAAAGAACGCACGCATGACGCGACGTAACCGTTCCTTGGTGTTGTCCGTTTTCTTTTTGAATTTTGTGCCACTTATGACAAGATTTATTTCATTGACTTATCGTTCGTCGTTAGTGCTTGGTTACGTAAGACACTACTTCTCGTTCGTGTGTGTTGTGTTACTTTTTGGATTTTGGACCAAGTTTTTCTTTTTGTTTTCTTTATTGGTAACGTTAATCCACAGTTTAGTGTGGTATTTTAAATCGCAGATTTTGGACATTATGGGAGATTACACTTATCCAGAGCTCGCGGATATGGACTTGGTACATGGAGAAAGTGGTGGAAATGCAGCTGGTGCGGAAGAGCTTTAGAACAATTGCAACGACGTATTTCAATGTGCATAGAAACCATAAAAAATGATCCTAATTTACCAAATGTGTTGAACGGAGTAAGTATGTTATTAGTTCGACGTACCGAAATGTGTATACGTGGAGATGGAGGTCATTTCGAACAATTTTTGTAAAAAATTCAAAAGATTTGTTCAGTTATTGGGTGTTACCTATTGGGCATTAAAGGTATGATTATTATTATTAGTATTCGTTATCTTGTTTCTATCTGTTTATTATTGTTTACATTGATTTTCATAGAGACCAAAGACTTGATTTTTAGGTTTCGATACCTGATTGGGAAAAATTATGCATTCGATTCGTTAAAAAAATCAGATTTTTTCCTAACTTAAAATACACAACTATTTTCTGTTATCGTATCTCGGACGTCCAACTGTTCGTTTTCCAATTTCATAAAACAATTACTAATTTTTTAAGCTTTTAACACAATGTTACAAATGTTAATAAACCACTTTTAAATATTATAAATTCTTATAAACGACAATAAAAGCTACAATAGCAAATTAAAAAACACATGTAAACAAGTCCTATTTAAACCCCTGCGGCCATCATATGCTTGCGCTTTGCCGAAAGAGAAGGAATTATTTACATTTTCATAATTAGTGGTATAAAAAGTTCAATACAAATAATCTCATCAAAGTGCCGCACTTCTACCGACGGGAACACAAGTCGGGTATTACAGTTTTTTATCATTTCTAATATTCGGAACTACAACATCCATTGACCCTGAAAAACAGTGGTTCTCAAATCTTTCCTAACATAACATTAAAAATGTAAACCCAGGTCAGTTTTTTTCAAAGTGCCCCTAGAGAAAAAGGTCATATAGGTTTTCTGTTTGTCTAGTCGGTCCCTATTACCAGTTTTTTTTAATGACATGAAACTAATTACACCCTGTATATACTAGAAACCAGGGTCTTAATTTTGTTTGTGACATCTGCCAATCACGATCCGCCAGTCTAAATTTCACATCAAAACCGACGCAAAATTGCAGACGTTGGTGGTCTGAGGAATAATAATGTGCTGAAATTATATATCACAAATTACCATTTATTATATTCGCATTTTAAGCAGATTACGACAGAAGCATTGGATGTTATTCCTAGATCTTAGGAATGCTTCTGTAAATTTAGTTATTATTAATGTTATTATAATAATCACAGTTACACTTGAATATAATGGCATGTAGTAGGTGCTCACAGAGTGATTTAAAAGTCATTATTTTCACTAACGGAAGATTCACCGATCTGGACCGCTAGTTTTGTCGCGTTTACTGTTATGAGGTGTGTGTGTCTCCACGGACATCCACAGTAACGAGTTATTACTTCCACATCCACGTAGTGGATTGAAAGAATAGTAATCGTAATTTTTTTTTCTTGAAATAGGTTTAGAATGTCATGGAACGTCGAGATTTTAAATTTGAACGAACAAAATTTTCTGTCTATCTGTCGGTCTGCCGGTCTGTCTGCCTGCAACTTTTTTTTGTCCGCACGTTTTTTCCGGAACGGTTTAAGATATTTTACACATATACATTATAACGAGATCTGGAACTGGATTGTTTTTTGAACATATCCAGCGAAGAGTTGGGGGTAAATAGGGGGAAATAAATAAGACAAGCTGGTAAGAGTACAGACACTTCAAATCTGGCGTATGTACTAGAAGCCAAGTCATCAAAATTTTTTATAATATTTTCCATCCCTTAAAAGGTTGATGAAATAAAATTGAGATATTCACTTGAAATTTGGTACACGTATCATAACGACATCTGGAACTAGATTATATTTTAAGATGATCCCATTGAAGGGTTGGGGGTTAAATAGGGTTAGATATGGGAAAATGAGTAAAGCAAGCAGGTATAAGAGTACAGAAATTTGGGATTTGGTATATATACTAGAAGTGAATGCCAAAAGTTTTTTTATAATATTATTCATCCCCCCCCACCAACCCCACTCCCTTATTAAAAGAGTTGATAAAATTAAATTTAGATTTTCACTTGAAATTTAGTATATGTATGTATTATAACGATATCTGAAACTAGATTATATTTTGACATGATTGCGTTGAATGAGTGGAGGTGGGGTAAGTAGAGGTAAATAGGGAAAATAAGTAAAGCAAGCTGGTAAGAGTACAGAAACTTGAAATTCGGTGTATGTCCTAGAAGCCAAGACCTCAGATTTTTTATTTATTTTTCTAACCCCACACCACCTTTACTCCATTATTAGGGGGGTTGATAAAATAGAATTGAGATATTCACTTAAAATTTGGTAGACGTGTGTATTATAACATCTGGAACTAGATTATATTTTGAGAAGACTCCATGGAGGGTTGGTGGTTAAATAGGAGTAAATAGTGGAAAATAAATAAATCAAGCTGGTGAGAGTACAGAAATTTGGGATTTTGTGTATATACTAGAAACCAAGGCTTCATATTTCTTTCTAATATTGTTCAAACCGCACCACCTCCGCTCCATTATTAATGGGATTGACAACATGAAATTGAGATATTCACTTGAGAGTTAGTACAAGTATGTATTGTAACGAGATCTGATGATTCCATTGAAGGAGAGGGAGGTGGTAGGTTGTGAATGGAGGATAATAAGTAGGGTAAACTAGAAACTTCATTTTTAACGCATATGGTAGAAACCAAGCCTGAAACTTTTCTGGCATTGCCCAAAATATGATTAAAATTCTATGACGAATAATTTCCGCATACTAGAGTGCAAATCTAGTCAAGATATTTCCTTCAAAATGACTTGGATGAAAAATCTGGATGTGAAGTAGTGAGTCCTTAGGCAGCGTTTTTTTTAAGATTCGATTAGGCAGAAAAGACCAAATTCAACGTATGAATTAAACAAATTAATATAAAATTAAATTGTTAAAATAGCCATAATGGGAGGGGGCCATACGATTCTAAATGAATTTTCTCGGAAAAAGTTTTAAACAGAAAAGGCCAATTCAAACTTAAGATAATTTATTCATTTCTGCATATTATAATTATCTCGTCTGACAATCAAGCGATGCATACCATAGGATGCAATGCAACAAAAAATTATTCTGTTTAAATCGTATTTATTTATTTTTCTGTCCAGGCGGAGTTCAGCTTAACTGGTCCACCGCTCAACCAGGACTATTACATAGGACTTTTACTGTCAATACTTAATGAATTAGGGATGTGTCGATCTTACATTTTAAAAGGGTTTGATCGATCCATGATTAAATAGAATGAACCAATAAATAATGAATGTTAGTGACTTTCGTATAATAAATAAAAAAAGTCCTGGTCGACTTCTTAAGGTGGCCATTCCCTGGAAAGAGATATCCGATAGGGAAATATTTAATATTTTTGGCCGTAACTTTTTTTCCTTAGTACGTATATTTAAAAAAACTATAAGAGTACCTAAGTAACACGACTATTACTATGAATTTTTATTCAATAATTTCAGCGGGTTGCAAAATGGCTAGATTTAAATTTAAAAATTATGTTAATCTTCCTATTTCGTAGCTTTAAATCGAGCTATTTTGCAAACCACTGAAATTATTGAGTAAAAATTCATAGTAATGGTCGTGCTATGGTTCTACTTAGGTACCCTTATAGTTTTTTTGAATATACGTACTAAGAAAAAAAGTTATGGGCAAAAATAATAAATATTTCCCTATCGGATGTCTCTTTCTAAGGAATGGCCACCTTAAAGTATTTTCAATTCTCTCAAATTGCAAAAGGTGTTATTGGAACCAAATGAAAGGATTCGAATTTAAACATTTGCAGGGTTAGTATTCACCTCTCCATAGTAGTCATTCTAGCGCTACATGAGAATTTAATTTTCCCGCAAAATGCAGTGATATGACCCCACGCGAAACGACGCATCATGAATTGTTCGCTTTCAGTCTTCCATCATATCCACACCCACTTCTATAGTTTCCAGTTAGGAAACGCCTTTCGAAATTATAGAAGAAACAGTGAAGGCAATTTTTTATATGCAATTTAAGGAAACTTTTCAAGTTGAGCAATTAAGAAATAAATGGTATTTTCAGACCTCAATATGTTTATTTTAATCATATTCTAGAATATGGATTTATGTACGCTCATAATGCTTTATCTACAGATAAGGAAGTAAATTTCATAAAATAAATTTGAGATCTGTTACACCAAATAAGCGCAATTTAGTAGTGCCTGCTTACTCTTATACAGTTTGACCCATTTTGAATGGAAATTCCCCTGTAAAAAATGTGTCTATTATCTGATTTTAACGGGGCTTTTTTTGAAAGATGGGCCATCGAAAGCTCTAATTTAGAGATATGTTTCAATTTTCAAGACCTACTATGATTTTTTTCAATATCAAAAATAGACAAATTTGATTAGCGATTTTATTTAAAATCTAACTGTACCACTGGATTCAGAAATATCTCAAATGGATAAATCCAAAATTTCATGAAAAATATTAAATAATGACAGATTTATGACAAAATTAATGTAGGTAATATTTTATAATAACTTTTACATGATTTTTTTTAATAATCGAAGTAGCCCATGAAAAATAAACAATAGAAAGATAAATTAAGTAGATAGTTTTTATAAATAATAGAGAGTTATTGCCAAATGAAAAAGGGCCGACTTTATTAAAAGAAACTTTAAATAAAGTATCCTGTATTCCAATTTATCATCCATTTTTAAAGTGAGTTATTGCAACCATGTCCTCCTCATACCTTATGTTGATACTTTATTTTGACAATTTTCCCTAACCTAAAACATCCAAATTGGGCATTGCCGGTATTATTATCATTTGTTCGAGTTTAAAATGAATATGGAAGAACAATTAGAAGTAGCTATCCTAGCTGGTGCTAATGATGAAGAAATTGAAATGTTACTTCTACATAACATAATTGATATTTATATCGGTAATGAACAAATTAACGCTGTAGACCCCGTGAACTTCGATTTAAATAATATGACTGATGTTGAAATAGAAGTTAATTTTCGTTTTCAAAGATGGGATATAATACGATTGCGAAATACTTCCTCATATTTGAATCTCACACGTTTTTTATCTTTTTCTTGTGCCATTATCGCCAACAAAAGTAACAATTTACTTAGGGAATTTTCGTCTGATGCAAGTTTCGACAAAAAGTTCCTAAATGTGTCAAAATTAAGGTGCTTTTAATAAAAGAAAGCCTTGCCCGTATTTAAGTTAAATGCGGGATGCCTGTATTTTATTAAAAGAAAATGCTTAACGATATTTTCAATGCGCATGCGTACATGTCATATTAAAGGAAACTTTTATTAAAGGATCTGTAAACCGAAGTTGCAATATCTCTCCATTGTCTTTTAAACAAACTTAATCATACTTGACTTAAAGACATGTATGAACAATTGAAAGTAATAATAATTAGGTATATAATAAACAAAATAACAACACATTACAACATTACACTAAAACTAAAACATGTATTATCGTGTTCATCTTTAAATTTTTGTGGCCTCTACAAGGCCGCCGTTTATTTCGATGCATTTGTGGAATCGCTTTTTAATATTCTTTACGACATTCTGTAATTGTTAGATTAGTAAACTAGTAAACTTTAGATTTTATTAAACCCCATAAAAAGAAGTCCATCGGTATTAAGTCCGGGGATCGGGGTGGCCATCCCAATTAATTTGCTACCTCGAGCTATCCATCGATTAGGAAAGGTTAGCATTAAGCCATCTGGTAACCACTCTGGCATTATGGACAGGGCTGGCATCTAATTGGAAGTGTAGATTTATTATTTCTTGTATTGAAAGTTCATGTAGCATATTCCAAAATTTCTTTTCTCAGGAACTGTAAAAACTACATACTATTCATATTACCTTTAAAAAAGAAAGGACCAGTGATTGTTTCATTGAGTAGCCCACACCAAACATTAACTTCTTGGGAATATTGTCTTTTACAAATAATGGCCCACTCTGGGTTTTCTGTAGCCTAAAACTTACAATTTTGTGACGATACCACCCCATTTGTGGTAAAAGTTACCTCATAGCTGAGTAAAGTAGTTTTCAAACAATTTCTGTTATTAAGATACTCTCCTTGAGCCCACAAGCAAAATTCCATCCGTGTTTCATCATCACCAAGTTCCAACGTATGTAAAAACTTGGGTTTGAATGGTTTCCTTATTCTATCTAAGGCATCGGCGAATATTTTCTCTAGGTAAATTCAAATCTAAGCTAGCTACTCTTACACTGGCGTTTGGATCGTTGTTAAAATAATTCAATGCTGTCTGCTCGTACCTGGGTCTTCTTTGTACATTATCCGTTCTTATAATATGCCTTGTCACAACGCCACACTCATTAAATATTTTGTTTAATTTAGAAACGGTACTTTTAGTGTCGTGCATATTCGGGTGCCTATTATTAAATATCTCACATACCTCTCCCAAAGTTCTGTCAGTATCTCCTCTTAGGTGCACTAGTTCAATGTTTTCTACTACATTTAGAGTATCCATAATTTTAACTTAAAACTAATAAACCAATACTTGATAATATTGATCAATCTAATAAACTAATACTTGATAATATTATTGATCAATTTTATAATTTCGTTAACAATATACTCCGAGTATATGCGTATTTTAAAAATTTGATGTCTGACTTTAAAATTTGTCGTCCATGGCACCCTATTATTATCTGTCATTACTCAATAAAAAGACAATATCTATTAAAACTATCCACTTCATTTATCTTTTTATTGTTGGTTTTCCATGGGCTACTTCGATTTTTAGAAAAAATCATGTAAAAGTTATTATAAAATATTACCAACATTAATTTTTTAATAAATCTGTCATTATTTAACATTTTTTCAGGAAATTTTTGATTTACCCATTTGAGACGTTTCTGAATCCAGTTATAGTTAGATTTTATTTAAAAAAATCAGTAATCAAATTTGTCCATTTTTGACATTGAAAAAAAAATAGTAGGTCTTGAAAATTGAAATTTATCTCTAAAGTTTTGTCATAAAGTAGAGCATTCAATGGCCTATTTTTAAAAAAGAGCCACGTTAAAATCATTAAAAATGGCTCACACTGTATATTAGCTACATTATAAATTCAGTATCAATGACCAAGAACATTTTATCACACCTCAACAACTGTAGGTTCCAGTGAATGCTTCAGTTCCACTACAGCATTACTGCCGTCTCTTAAATGGATTCCATAAATTATTGTGTTACAAGCAGTAGCACTTCGTAGAAACATTCACAGGTTTTGCGTTTTTGAATAGTAATTTTATGTCTTTTATGAATTATACATTATCTTTAAACAAGTGTCAAGAATGGGATTAGTCATTAATTTGTAAAAAGTGTGTTATTAAGAAAGTAAGCGTCTTTAAGTCCGGGGGGAGGGGGAGTAGTAATTTTCCACTGACACTTGAGAAGTGTTTTTAAGAGATATTTAAATTGATTTATTTATATTATAATAAATAACAAGCGCCCTCTACGCCTCTTTCGTTCTGACCACAGTATTATGCTGTAAATTATGGTTTAATAAATTTTATTTAATTTAATTTCCCTTCTTATGTCAACTTGAATTTCAAACTGCACGTGAAATGTTCTCACTCATTCGTGGACACTACTACTGAACTCCACATCATCGGTTACAGTGTCCTGCATACCTCTTTTAAATTTATTTCTACAATTTTGTCTAACAAGTTTGAACCATCCATATTCCGCGTGCTGATAAAATTATGATTAAAAACCCTGTGTCTAACAAACACTTACTACGAGTACACGTAAAAGGGACAATAATTCTTCACGGCCTGCATATTTATGAGTAGAAATTTTCCAAGCGAGTGATTTTCTGTAACTTCAAGGTTGCACGTTCTATCTCTCATCTTCTCGAGGTTCACTTAACTAACCACCAAAAGATATGCACGGAGATAGTTCCACTTCACCAGACATTTTAGTGTAATTTAAATTATATTAATGGAAACAGCTTTTAAGAAAGAATGGCTGCGAAACATTGCAGATTTTAAAATACCAGGTGGCACACCTGAGGCTTCAATTGCGTTTTATGTTGATATAAAGGACCCATTAAGAAAATAGTAAATCATCGTATAAGAAATCTGTGAAAAGCCACTTTAATAAAATACAGACAGCTGTCAATATCTATTTTTGTACTGAAACAAAAAATTAACCGTGATTTCCAAAGTATAAATCAATAAATGTACAGAGAATTTTGATAGGTGAATTTACTAATATCAATAATCCACAATACAGTGCCCTTTTTTTTCAATGGTTTTCTTTAGCTCAAAATGTTATGTTGTATGTATATTAGCCCAGTCATTCCATTTGAAATTGATATGGTAACCTCAGTTCACGGAAATTTTGATACAGATTTTTGTCTCCCCTGTATGTGGGCCTGAAAGTGCAAAATTATGACAAAAAATGTTTGTGCATATTCCGCCAATTTGATTTTGGTGGCGAAATAGTTTTTGTCGATAATCTCGCTTGTTATCGATTTCCCGATGAAAACTCACATGAGTTAAGTTGCAGAGAATAAAATTCTTCATTTATATTCATAAAACACTTCATTCAATAATTTACTGATTACACAATACTTCTTAATTAACCAAAGTAACCTTTACACTTTGTTTAATATTTTGCATTTTTGTCACCTCGGATTTCTAAACTCTCACTTATCGACTTCACTTTTATAAAACTTCTGCTCTCTCCTCCGTCGATTTCGCCTTATACGTCCTAAAATTGCCTCTAGATCCATCTAGAAATTTCCAATTCCAGAACAATATAACTCTAGAGCAATCTACAGACTTCCAGAAGAGATGATGGCGTGTATTACTGGTTGCCTAACCATTGGTACTTAATTTCAGCTATTAGTAGTCATGGGCATATCACTTGCCAGGTCTTAGGGGGGGTGGTAATGCGTAACACTGCCCTCTCCTTAAGCGTTAACGTCCCGGTCAGGCAATTCAAAATCATCAGTGAATTTCGCCAGTATATCCAAAAGCACGATCTTCATCTTGGACTTTTTGCTTCGTTGAATAAGATAGCTGACATCATTAATTCGGGTAATAACAGTATACAGTCCATCCCAAGGTGATTTTGGTGACTTTCCTTTCCTTGGCTGTGGGTTGTACAGCCAAACCAGCTCTCCCACCTTGATGAACCCTTTTGAACTACCCTTCCGGTCGTATCGAGCCTTCATCCGGTCACTGGCTGATGATGGCTCCGCTATATCGTTAGCCAACCTCTTCAAAGGAGCTCTGGCGTTGAACCCTTCACCCTTACTCCAGGTCTGTGGTCCCTTACTGGCTGCACAAATCTTGCATTTGCCATACTAAGCCTCCACATCCTGATGACTTTTTATCCAATAAAGTCGTTCTCGTACTTTCTTCGGGGTCTTGTTAACACCGAAGTGTCCATCGGATGTTCCATTGTGCACTCCCTGAAACACCCTCGCTACTCGACACCTGGGAATCACTAGACGCATAACCACCATCTTGGAGGAAGTTCTGCGAGGGTATTACCGATTTACCTGGCAGCACTAGAATCCACAAGATCATTTCCAGAGAACCGGCTCGAGCATTTGGTATGGTAAAACGACCGGATGGCTCGTTTGCCGAATCTGAAAAAGAAACCCTAGAAATTCTTGCACTGAATTACTTCCCAGGGAGTTCGATTCTGATGGACAACCAACTGCCGCCGCCATCGGGAGGGCGACAAAAACGTCCCTACAAAAACGATTGGCAGGTGGCGAAAAAGGTCGTCACAGCCTCAGCGATAGAATGGGCTATTGGATCGTTCCAACGCTGCTACAAAATGGACTGGAGGTACTGCTACCTTTCCTCATCAGATTATACAGAGCTAGTCTGGTATGGAATTATATTCCATCCAGTTGGGCGGCGGTTAAAGTGGTATATATACCAAAAATGGGTCGGACAGAATCTGACCCAAAATCGCTTAGGCCCATTAGCCTGACATCATTTCTGCTGAAAGGTCTGGAGAAGGTACTGGATGGACACATCAGAGGAAACATCCTGAGTATACGTCCTCTCAGTGTCCACCAATATGCCTCTCAACCGGGCAAATCAACAGAACTAGCACTAAACAACCTGGTTGGGAAAATCACCCAATCTCTACAGGCAAAGGAAATTGCGGTGGCAGCATTTCTCGACATCGAAGGAGCATTCAACAATGCACTGCCCGACTCCTTATATACAGCAGCAGCTGCCAGAGGAATCGAGCCAACCATAACTGACTGGATTCGAGCTATGCTGGAAAACAGAATCATTACGACATCTCTAAGGGGGGAAGCGGTGAGCTTTAGGGCCGCAAGAGGGTGCCCACAGGGCGGGGTTCTCTCCCCGCTCTTGTGGTCACTTCTTGTGGACGATCTACTTGCCATTATCTCCCTGTGGGAAGTCGAGATTCAGGCATATGCTGACGACCTAGTCATTCTGGTTAGAGGAAAATCTGAAGTGGTACTTTCTGATACCCTTCAAGATGTACTAGATGCCATTCATATCTGGTGTGAGAGGGAGCAGATGTCTGTCAACCCCCACAAAATGGTAATTATACCCTTCACCAGAAAAAGGAAGCTGGACAACCTGGAACCGCCTTCCATATCAGGTGAAATCATCCCATTTGCGGAAGAAGTGAAGTATCTAGGTGTAACCCTAGATAAGTCACTCAGCTGGAATTCCCACTTGGAAAAGGTAATCCACAAAGCGAGACTGTCCCTGTGGACATGTCGAAGAATTTGCGGAAAATCCTGGGGCATTGGTCCCCAACAAATATATTGGATATACGTTACGGTCATTAGACCAATGATAGCGTATGCGTCAATAGTTTGGTGGTCGAAAGGGCTGCAACAAACGACCAAAGCCAAACTCTCTGGATTGCAGAGACAAGCATGCTTGGCAATAACTGGTGCAATAAGCACCACACCGTCAGCTGCTCTGGAAGTCCTCCTGGAATTACCTCCTCTCCATATCTACCTGGAGAGAGAGGCCAGGTGGGCAACATACAGAATCCATCAAGCGGTAACTAATATGCCGCAGGCTAGCATCATGGAGCACAACAGGCTGTTGGACGACTTAAACTATCACAGCATCCTGGGAATGCCTTCAGATGTGATGCCTACCTTGATCAACCATGAACTGCCCTTTAAAGTCCTGTTTCCTGGAAGAGACGAATGGGATCGGAACAAAACCGACCTGCAAAGGGCAGACAGCTGTTGGTTCACAGACGGCTCCAAAACCCCTGAGGGAACTGGAGCTGGTGTATATAGTCGCAAACCAAAGGTAAATATAATTTCAAGCCTTGGTGATAATGCGACTATTTTTCAGGCAGAAATCCATGCCATTGAGCTATGTGTACGGAGGCTCGAACAGATGCAGCCGAGACACAAATCAATAAAAATATTTTCAGACATCCAAGCGGCTCTTAAAGCCCTTGGATCCTACCGTTGTAATTCTAAAGCGGTATGGAATTGCCAGGAAGCTCTTGCCCGATTGGGCAGAAATAACAAACTGACTCTGATCTGGATACCTGGTCACTCTGGCATGGAGGGCAACGAAGTTGCTGATTCCCTGGCCAGAGAAGGCGCGGCAACCAAATTTATAGGTCCAGAACCGGCACTTGGCATATCTGCTAACTCTGCCAAGGCTGCCATCCTGACCTGGGCTGAATTGAAAACAATTCAACACTGGCAGGAACTACCAGGTTTAGTTCACTCAAAGGAGTTTATCACATACCCCTTGAAGTCAAGAACTAAAAAACTATTAGAGTTAAATAGGCTACACCTAAGAACTCTAATTGGCCTATACACTGGGCACTGCAGACTAAATCATCACCTACATAGAATTGGACTGGTGGAAAACACCGAATGCCGTCTATGTCTGGAGGATGATGAAACGGCAGAACACGTTTTGTGTACCTGTCCTGCAGCAGAAAGAACCAGGTTCTCACTTTTTGGCAAAGGGCAACTGGCGCCAGAGGACCTGGACAGTTTCTCACCCAACAAGATTATCGGCTTTATAAAAAAGCTGAATCTGTTGGGTGAACTATAACTAGGAGTGAGCCACAATAGACCTGATGGTCGCAGTGGAGGGTCTGACAAGAGCCCACTCACATGTCAACCTAACCTAACCTAACCACCTGCTTTCCATCCGGGCATTTCCATGCTCTCCGCAACAGCCCGTTCATGACTTTTCTTTAGTCCCACTGCGCCCATAGTGCCTTCAGTCCCACTTTTTTGTCTGAAACATCCTTCCATCAATCAAAGAGAAATTGCATGATTTGCATTTAGATGTTTTTTAATAATTTAGATAATACTAAATTAATATATTTAAATAAAACTACAAACTTATCGGTCACTAGGTATATATACGCTCTTTACTTTTGTGAATCACTGATCCAACTGACGCTAGTAGGCATAGCCGCGAATCGCCAAAATTGACTTATAGACTTGTTTAAACACTTGTATAGACTTATATAAACACGCATTTCGCCGAATCGCGTACATCATATGAGGACGTTAACGTTATACCAACTTTTGAAAATATATGTTGTTACCCTACATGCTGATAACTAGTATATTAAATCGTTATGACAATACTTCATAATAATTAAGGAAGGTATAATAATGATTTCAATATTATGTAGAGTACGTTTGAACAAATCAGGGGCTTATTTTTCAAACCAAGGAAATTGATTTCTTAATTAATTTAGAATGTTCGTATGATTTCGTACGTCCGAATGCGTAATAAATAACAATTATGATTAATATAAACATAAATCGTGCGAAAACCGATTCGTTTGAAAATGCAGCCCCTGTGGTTATATGCTTGAACTCTTCCGTATACGGAAACATTTTTGCTTTTATCTTAGTCATTTTTTATAGCATTTCTATCTCTTTCCTATACGACTGCTTTTCAAAGGTAATCGTCTATTACCTGTAACACACGAGACAACTATTCTTTAACATTTACACAAGTTTAAATATTTTCAAAAATATTAAAGACAAATAGTTTCAGTGTTATTATAAAAGACAATGACGAAAATTGACAAACTGGGGCAGAAAATACGAATTTACATCCAGTTTGTACAGATTTGACGATTCATAAATGGGTACCACAATTATTATGTATATTTTTTTGAAAGTGTTCTACCTTTTCGATTCTGATGAAACTACTGGTGGTACAAGAACGCATTAGGATCTATTTATGGTATTGGTCACTGGTAGTGGTTATGGTAGAAACCACGTGATATAAGGCTTCGAATGCGTTTTCTATTATTATTATTATTATTGCTGTTTATAAGAGTTTAACGCAACTAAGCAGTTAGTAGTAAGTTCACAATGTTAGCTTTCATACATTTTTTTGTTCATCTCTCTAAGTTGACTAGTATACGAGAAATAACATTTTGGAAGAAGTCCCCATTTTTTCAATTTATTTAAAATATCTCCGCAGCAGCTGAATGTTGGACTGAAAAACCTGCATACATCGTTTACTCATTGACTTGCCTACACGACACCATAGATATTATAGACCGATCGCCCATTCTTATCCGACTATACCCTTTGCAACCTTGACACTGATTTTGATTAGAAAAACTCATATTTTTTTGAGTAAAAATACGTTTTAGATGAAAATTATAAAAAATTTGGAACGGAAATTGAAAATCCCGCTAGAGGGACTGATAGACAGTTTCATAACGAACATTAAAAAAAAAGCATCTTAAAATGTCCAATTTTACGATCTAAAAGTTGATTTGGGTGGAAAACTACAGTTTTTTCCCACTGTACGACGTGACACGCTTTGACTGGACCACCCTGTATTACAGTACCTAGGCAATAACTCATTTAATGGAGTGCAACTACAACATTCTGACTTAGTAATAAAAATAAAGCAGCGGCGAACATTAAGCGCTCTCGCATATTTAAATTAATAAATGTTGCACGTTATGCTCGTTGCGAACATGATATGCTCAGGCTTAAAAGTTAATAAACAAACGGTTTAAACTCTAGCAGTTTTAATTAAAAAAAACTTGAGGGTAACCTACAACGGTGAACGAACAGAAGTTGTGGGAAAGTGGGCTGGTTTAATACACATAGAAAATTTATAGCTACATTAAAGGCCCAGGGTGTACACTGTTCGGAATAATTTTGGCGGCTAATGGAGTTACGAGTTAGAGAAGTTATGGTACTGAAAACACTTTTCATATTATCAGAAAAAATGGGTTTCATATTAAATTAGAATTGTTAAACGACCTTTAAATTTTTTAATCGTCTATAAAGTTTTCTTTACTTATCCAAAAGGGACTACAACGGATACATTTTTTTGGAGCTTATGTACACAGAAAACAAAATAAAACAAGACTTTTTTTTAAATTTAAACTATTAAGTGAAGCAAAGCATGTCTTTGTCAAATAATAAATATGACACGAGGAGGAATTATTTTTGACCGCTGACGAAAGCATACTTTAACAATCGATAGATGAAGTCAGCTTTTGCGCTCACATTTGACAGCGCAAAATTGTCGTTTACTGAGGACTTATGAGTTATGTTACTTTACCGCTCGTCTCCCATGACAACGAGCGATTAAATACTTTTCGTCATACCTTCTTCATGCACCAAATACTTGTTGCCATTTGCGATGGATCGTTATTTTTTTTATTTCATACTATCCGAAAAATGACTATTTCCCGAACTCATTTGCGGCCGGCAAATCGGATATTACAGTATCTGATACCGTAATCTGTTACCTGCGAATAGTATAGTATCCGATACTGTGATGTATTACCTAGCAACACTATCATATTAATGTTACTACTAAGCAATTATTGTTTAGTTTTAACTTTTGACTTTTACGTAAAAATATAAGAAATATAGTATATTGTGTCACAAGGGCAGAAAATGAGCATTACTAGCTCGCGGATATTAGCTGCCCGAACGAGCAAAGCGAAGCAAGGGCAGCTGATAGTTAAGGGCTGCTAATGAGTTTTCGACATGTGCGACACAAAATTGTTTTTCGCCTAGCATTAAACAAAAGCAAAAAAATCGGTAAAGGTATTTACACAGAACTTCCCTCTCTATTTGTGCATGGCGGATACTTTAAAGAATTAATAATTACGAAATCACATTGAAAATAATAATCGGAATATAGTTAACACTATTATTACAAAGAAAACCTGATAAGCTTTGGTCAAAAAAATATACAGAGTGCTCATCCAACAGCAAAAGTTCAATACTAAATAACAGGTGCCAAAAACGGAAGGCTTGCGCAAATACCTTTATAAATGTCCACCATGACTGACTGTAAATTTTTTAATAAAAGTATAATAGGTGCATATGCCAAATATTATCATCTGTCACATTTTCAATTCCACATTCACGTAGTGGAGTGGAAGTGTAGTGGTGGTTAAAAAATTTCATTTTTTTTTATTTTTCAAAAATGTAGGTAAAAAAGTTTTCAATTTTTTTTTTTCTGAAATAGATATAGAATGTCAAATTTAAAATTTGAGCAAAATGGAAAGTTTCCTGCTATTCTATAGTAGTGGTTAAAAAATATTACAAATTAATTTTTTTTAACATCAAGTTTAGAATGCCGTGAAACGTGATCATTTTAAATTTGAACAAAGAAAAAAAAATTCCATCTATTTTAGTGGTAAAACATTTTTCAAAAATGTTTTTTTCTGAAATAGGTTTAGAATGTCATGAAACGTGAAAATTTGAAATTTGAGCAAAAACAAAAATTTCCATCTATTCCAGCGGTAATTTTTTTTCCAAAATGGTGAAAAAATGTTGCAATTTTTTCTTCCGAAATAGGTTTGGAATGTCATGAAACGTGGAAATTTTAAATTTGAGAAAAAGAAAATTTGATCTATTCTATAGTAGCGATAAACAGATAAAAAAAAATTCAAAAAATTTTTAAAACTTTCCAAAAACGTTTTTAAATTTGTTTGAATAGATTCAAAATGCCATTGAAACGTGGAAATCTTAAATTTGAACAAAGAAAAAAAAATTCCATCTGTTTTAGTGGTATAATTTTTTCAAAAATTGTAGTAAAATTTTCTAAATTTTTCTTTCATAGGTTTAGGACGCTATGAAACGTGGAAATTTTAAATTTGAACAAAAAAAAAAAAAATTCCGTCTGTTTTAATGGTAAATTTTTTTCGAAAATGTTGGTAAAAAAATATGTATATATATTTTTTTTCAAATAGGTTTAGAATGCCATCAAATGTGGAAATTTTAAATTTGAACAAAGAAAAAAATTTTTTTCATCCATTTTAGTAGTAAAAAATGTTTCAAAAATGTTGGTGAAAAAAATTTTCAATTTTTTTTTTCTGAAATAGGTTTAGCATGTCATGAAACGTGGAAATTTTAAATTTCAGCAAAAAAAGTTTTTTTATTATTTATTCCCTTTAGACGGTCCACCCTGTATATTTTCCAGTGGAAGTTTAACCATTTCTTCGCTGACAGTAGCGTCAACTACCAAATTCGACTGCTCTCCGTCAAGTAGTTTTCTAATTAATGCACCAACAGACAGACTGACAGACGGAATTGAGAAACCTATATTTTCGTAATCTACGTGTTCTGAAACGTCAAAATCGGAAAAAATCTCGGCGGGTGATTTTTTCTCGAATACAATACTTCCCTTTGGCATGTGAGAGAAGTAAAAAAATCGGTAAAGGTATTTACACAGAACTTCCCTCGTTATTTGTGCATGGCAGTCACTCTAAAAAATTAATAATTACGAACTGACATTGAGAATAATAATCGGAATATAGTTATTGCTATTATTACAAAGAAAACTTGATAAGTTTTGGTCAAAAAAATATACAGATTGCTCATCCAACAGCAAAAGTTCAATACTAAATAGCAGGTGCCACATATGGCAGGCTTGCGCAAATACCTTAACAAATGTCCACCATGACTGAATTATTTCTTGGGATGTGTGTGGAAGTATAGTGTGGTGGTTAAAAAAATTCATTTTTTTTTTAATTTTTCAGAAGATGTTGGTAAAATAATTTTCAAATTTTTTTCTTCTGAAATAGGTTTAAAATGTCAAACGTAGAAATTTTAAATTTGAGCAAAAAGGAAAGTTTCCTTCTATTCTATAGTAGTGCTAAAAAAGTTTAAAAATTAAAAATTCGGTCTACATTAGTGGTAAAAACTTTTTGAAAAATGTTGGTGAAAAAAATTTTCAAAATTTTTTTTTCTGAAATACCTAGGTTTAGAATGTCATGAAACGTGAAACTGTTAAATTTGAGCATTCTAGTGTTAAATTTTTTTCCAAACTGGTAACAAAATGTTGCACATTTTTTTTTCCGAAATTGGTTTGGAATATCATGAAACGTGGAAATTTTAAATTTGAAGAAATAAAAAAAAATTCCATCTATTTTACTGGTAAACAAATTTTCAAAAATGGTAAAAAAAAATTTAATTTTTTTTTTTTTGAATCAGGCTTAGAATGCCATGAAACGTGGAAATTTTAAATTTGAAGAAAGAAAAAACAATTATTTCATTTTAGTAGTAAAACATTTTTAAAAAATCGGTAAAGGTATTTACACAGAACTTCCCTCGTTCATGGCAGTCTCTCTAAAAAAATAATAATTACGAAATGACATTGAGAATAATAATCGGAGTAGAGTTATTGCTATTATTACAAAGAAAACTTGATAAGTTTTGGTCAAAAAAATATACAGATTGCTCATCCAACAGCAAAAGTTCAATACTAAATAGCAGGTGCCACATATGGCAGGCTTGCGCAAATACCTTTACAAATGTCCACCATGACTGAATTATTTCTTGGGATGACCACCATGTACATTTTTCAATAAAAGTATGTGCATATGCCAGATGTTATTGCCATCTGTCACATTTTCAATCCAACATTCACGTAATGGAGTGGAAGTATAGTGGTGGTTAAAAAGTTTCATTTTTTAAAAATTTTTCAAAAGATGGTAAAATAATTTTCAAATTTTTTTCTTCTGAAATAGGTTTAAGATGTCAAAGGTAGAAATTTTAAATTAGAGCAAAACGGAAAGTTTCCTTCTGTTCTATAGTAGTGCTAAAAAAAGTTTAAAAATTAAAAAAGATGTATTTTTAAAATAGGTTTAGAATGCTATGAAACGTGAAAATTTTAAATTTGAGCAAATAAAAAAAAATTCGATCTATTTTAGTGGTAAAAACTTTTTGAAAAATGTTGGTGAAAAAAATTTTCAAAATTTTTTTTCTGAAATACCTAGGTTTAGAATGTCATTTAAATTTGAGCATTCTGGTGTTAAATTTTTTTCCAAACTGGTAACAAAATGTTGCAATTTTTTTTTCCGAAATTGGTTTGGAATATCATGAAACGTGGAAATTTTAAATTTGAGCAAAAAAAATTTTTTCGTCTGTTCTATAGTAGTGATACATAAATGGATTAAAAATGTTTTCAAATTTTCTAAAAAATTCTTCAAAAACATTTTTAAATTTGTTTGAATAGTTTTAGAATGTCATGGAAACGTGGATAGTTAAAATCTGAACAAAGAAAGAAAAATTCTATCTTAGTGATAAAATTTCAAAAAACTTTTTTTTTTAATCAGGCTTAGAATGCCATGAACGTGAAAATTTTAAATTTGAAGAAAGAAAAAAAAAATTCATTTTAGTAGTAAACATTTTTTCAAAAATATTGGTGAAGAAAATTTTCAAAAATTTTTTTTTTCTGAAATAGGTTTAGCGCGTCATGAAACGTGGAAATTTTAAATTTGAGCAAAAAAAAATTTTTTTCAACTTGGTAAAAATTTTTTCAAAAATGTTTGAAAAAATTTTCAAATTTTTTTTTTTCCTGAAATAGGTTAAGCGTGTCATGAAACGTAGAAATTTTAAATTTGAGCAAAAACAAATTTTTTTCATCTTGGTAAAAATTTTTACTTCCCTCGCATACCGAAGGGAAGTATTGTATTCGAGAAAAAATCACCCTCCGAGATTTTTTCGGATTCTGACGTTTCAGAACACGTAGATTCCGAAAATATAGGTTTTTCAATTCCGTCAGTCTGTCTGTCTGTCTGTCTGTCGGTCTGTCTGTCTGTCTGTCTGTCTGTCTGTCTGTCTGTTGGTGTATTTACTAAAAAACTACTTGACGGAGAGCAGTCAAATTTGGTAGGTAGTTAACCCTACTGTCAGCGAAGAACTGGTAGAATTTTCCCTGAAAAATATACAGGGTGGACCGTCTAAACGGAATAAATAGTGAAAAAAAATTTTTTTTGCTAAAATTAAAAATTTCCACGTTTCATGACGCGCTAAACCTATTTCAGGAAAAAAAATTTTTTGAAAATTTTTTCAAACATTTTTGAAAAAATTTTTACCAAGTTGAAAAAAATTTTTTTTTGCTCAAATTTAAAATTTCCACGTTTCATGACGCGCTAAACCTATTTCAGAAAAAAAAAATTTGAAAATTTTTTTCAAACATTTTTGAAAAAATTTTTACCAAGATGAAAAAAATTTGTTTTTGCTCAAATTTAAAATTTCTACGTTTCATGACACGCTTAACCTATTTCAGGAAAAAAAAATTTGAAAATTTTTTTCACAATATTTTGAAAAAAATTTTACTACTGAAATGAATTTTTTTTTCTTTCTTCAAATTTAAAATTTTCACGTTTCATGACATTCTAAGCCTGATTAAAAAAAAAGTTTTTTGAAATTTTATCACTAAGATAGAATTTTTCTTTCTTTGTTCAGATTTTAACTATCCACGTTTCCATGACATTCTAAAACTATTGAAACAAATTTTAAAATGTTTTTAAAGAATTTTTTAAAAAATTTGAAAACATTTTTAATCCATTTATGTATCACTACTACAGAACAGACGAAAAAATTTTTTTTGCTCAAATTTAAAATTTCCATGTTTCATGATATTCCAAACCAATTTCGGAGAAAAAAATTTGCAACATTTTGTTACCAGTTTGGAAAAAAATTTAACACCAGAATGCTCAAATTTAAATGACATTCTGAAATTTTTTTTCACCAACATTTTTCAAAAAGTTTTTACCACTAAAATAGATCGAATTTTTTTTTATTTGCTCAAATTTAAAATTTTCACGTTTCATAGCATTCTAAACCTATTTTAAAAATACATCAGTTTTAATTTTTAAACTTTTTTTAGCACTACTATAGAACAGAAGGAAACTTTCCTTTGTGCTCTAATTTAAAATTTCTACCTTTGACATTTTAAACCTATTTCAGAAGCAAAAAATTTGAAAATTATTTTACCATCTTTTGAAAAATTTTAAAAAAATGAAATTTTTTAACCACCACTATACTTCCACTCCATTACGTGAATGTTGGATTGAAAATGTGACAGATGGCAATAACATCTGGCATATGCACCTATTATACTTTTATTGAAAAATGTACAGGGTGGTCATCCCAAGAAATAATTCAGTCATGGTGGACATTTGTAAAGGTATTTGCGCAAGCCTGCCGTATGTGGCACCTGCTATTTAGTATTGAACTTTTGCTGTTGGATGAGCAATCTGTATATTTTTTTGACCAAAACTTATCAAGTTTTCTTTGTAATAATAGCAATAACTCTACTCCGATTATTATTCTCAATGTCATTTCGTAATTATTATTTTTTTAGAGAGACTGCCATGAACGAGGGAAGTTCTGTGTAAATACCTTTACGGATTTTTTCAAAAATGTTTGAAAAAAATTTTTTTTTTTTCTGAAATAGGTTTAGCGCGTCATGAAACGTGAAAATTTTAAATTTGAGCAAAAAAAAATTTTTTTCAACTTGGTAAAAATTTTTTCAAAAATGTTTGAAAAAAATTTTCAAAAAATTTTTTTTCCTGAAACAGGTTTAGCGCGTCATGAAACGTGGAAATTTTAAATTTGAGCAAAAAAAATTTTTTTTCACTATTTATTCCGTTTAGACGGTCCACCCTGTATATTTTTCAGTGAAAATTCTACCAGTTCTTCGCTGACAGTAGGGTTAACTACCTACCAAATTTGACTGCTCTCCGTCAAGCAGTTTTTTAGTAAATACACCAACAGACAGACAGACAGACAGACAGACAGACAGACAGACAGACGGAATTGAAAAACCTATATTTTCGGAATCTACGTGTTCTGAAACGTCAGAATCCGAAAAAATCTCGGAGGGTGATTTTTTCTCGAATACAATACTTCCCTTCGGTATGCGAGGGAAGTAAAATGGAAAAATATCACAAAAATATTTAATTTTGTAAATACAAACATAATTAAATAAGAGTCTGAGTTAACTTACTCATAGAATTACAATTGTTCGCAACTAATTGTTTTTTACACTTTTATTGTTTGTTTTGAACCCAAATTTGGTTTAAATTGACATTTAGTGAAAAATTATGTGAAGCGTCAAAGTATGCAAATGACAAACAAAGGTGTCTAGATTGTGAAACACTACAGAATCGTGTTGTTATGAGTTTAGCGGCCCAAGGGACGGTAAACATTACTTTAGATCATATTTTTGGGTTAACATGATTCATTTTCACATATGCTAGGCGAAAAAAATTTTAAATATACAATTTCAACAATTATTTTACTTTTTTTGTGTGAGTGCACAGTCACACACAAGAAAAAGAGATCTGAACCCGGGACCCGACATAGGAACCCCTAAGTATTTCGACGTGCTGAACACAAATCCGATATCAGTTTAGCTACATCACTCACCAATTTTGTGTAAATTGCGAAAATAGCCTAAGAAACCTGATTTCTTTAGTCTGTTTTCGAGATTTACAAAAAATTGGTGGATGATGGGGCTAAACGGATATCGGATTCATGTTTAGCTCGTCGAAATAAATAGAGATTAATATGTTGGGTTCCGGGTACCGATCACTTTTCTTCGTGGGTCTGTGTTATTAAAAATTCTCGTACTGTTTTACTGTGATAGCCATAGCCCAACTCTTCGCACAACAATGTTGTCAAAAAGATCATAAGAGAATACAAGGTGTTATTCGAATTGTCAGATACAATTTGCCAAAAGGAATAAAAGTTAATATTTTCATTTTTGTTTCAGGTTGGTGATATTCATATTATGTTCATGCATCTGACAGATTTCGAACAAATAAGGTAAAGAAGGTTCGATTTATTTACATTATTATAAGTAAAAAGTGCAGTGCGCGACAAAAAGAAAATATCTTTGTTTTCATTTTATTTCGGTTCTTAAAGGCATTTCTTTTACCCGTCATATGTTGATATTGGCCAGGTGGTACAGCTGTATGCATTTCTGTTAAAAAAAAAAGTTACGACAGATTAAAAATATGATAATTTGAAGAATCAGTCTCCGCCTGGTAACAAATATTTTCATAATCGGTAGTGACTCCTGAACTATCGGTCTTAGTTTTATTTCTAGAAAGTCTCAATTTTGTCCAGATTTTGTTTGTTAAATTTCTCTGTTAGACACATATTTTCCAGTAATTTAGATATATCTCATGAGTAAAATGAGCTTTTAATAGACCTTGAACTATACCAAGTTATATAGTCTAATTTATAAGGTTACAGTTAGATCTATTCGCTGCATGTGTGGTTGCTAAATAAGTTTTTGAAAAGTAATACTGCATGTAAAACAATGGATAAATTGTTAAGGGTTCTGCAGAATTGTTTTGTTGGGAAATACACTAATTGATAGAGAAAAAACACTCAGTATATAATTACTGGTGTAGTTCCGACAGTCGAGCCATTTGAATATATATGTTCTTCTGAACATTTTTTAAAAAGTATCACAAGATGATTTTTTTCCAAAGCAATCAGTTACCCTATATATAAAAAATGTTACAAAAAAAATAAATTGCCTTACTAACGTATCATATTTTTCTAATCAACTGAGTATAGATTTTAATTTATACATGAGCGTACCTATTATATTATTATATCGGCATTAAGGAAATTTCAATGATTGATATTATTTTCACGTATAAAGTCGACTTTAGCGGCAGGCCATTATATATCACTAGGCGTTCCTATTTATGGAATTTTTACAGACATAGTTATTAATTCTCATCAAAACATCCAGCATAGCGTGATCAATAAAGCTACCTTCGTCTTAGATTTAAAGAAATACCTGGTGATAGGTGATATTTAAGTCATTTCCTTATAATTTATTAGAAAGTGGAGGCATTTCGCGTGGAATTATTAGTTTTTCTTTTGTCCGCAGTGTAGTAATTTTGCTCTGAATGCACCAGAATGTTTCTATATCTGCGAATGTAATTATATATAATCAAATTATACCATCCTTTTATTTTTAAGGCACAGACACACACAGACATATGTAGATTTAATGTCGGTCTGAGAATGAACATGTATTGAAATACATACCTTTTAAAATGCCATTTTAATTATGTTCTTGGTAATATTATTAAAAGATAACCGTTTACAGACAGCTTATCTCGGCTACTTTGTTGCGCCGGCAATCCATATTAAATTTCTTACATGATACAAAGTAACTTACCCTTGGATATTAGCATTAATATCGTAAAGATGCAGAAATAAAAATGGGGTAGCAGTTCATTTCACCGAAAACATCGTGTAGCGTGGGTCAAGGCATTAAAAACTGTGAAAGAATTATTAATTTGACACGTCCAGGAGATATTTTTCTGGCACTGTGGATCTAATCCAATTAACCACAAACAAAATATACTTAAATAAATATTTAAGTTCCTAATTTACTTGTTTTCCTTGCATATCCATATAGCGAAGTGGAAGTGTACTAATCGTAAAAAAAAATTATTTTTTTCTCGAAATAGGCTTAAAATAAGATAAAACGTCAAGATTTTAAATTTGAGAGGAATAAAATTTCTGTCTGTCGGTCGATCGGTATGTAACTTTTTTTGTGCGCACGTTTAAGGTTTAAGACATTGACTTGAAATTTGGTACACACATGTATTATGACGAGATCTGGAACTAGATTATATTTTGCGCTGATTCCAATTTATTGTTAACTCTCGAAGCATTAAATGTGTGACAAAAACGAATTACATGGTTTAAATACGTTATTAGAGTAAGTTGAAATTCGGCATTGAAAATTGACAAAATCCATATAAAGAGTGATAGTTTTGGACAAATTCCAAAAGAAAAAAATCGAGCCCGTTCCTAGTAATGTACTTCGCTGAAATATAACATTTCTACGTTTCATGACATGAAGAATGGTTAGACTTGCACTGGAAAATATATAGGGTGAACCGTCCAAAGCGAATAAAAAAATTTTCAAATTTTTTTTCTCTACGTTTCATGACATTCTAAACCTAAGCATTTCCAAAACACAGAATCACAGATTTCAAGAAAATGTAATCCATTTGAATGAAATTTTGTTTTCCAAAAGACGTGGTATGTAAATAAATTCATTTTAGGCCTTTGTTCTCATTTTAACTGAATGTTCATAGCCGTAGGGGGTTATGTGGATACTGGTTTAATCTGCATAGCCGTAGGGGACTATGTAGAAACTGTTAGAATGACAATTGTTCAATAAGAAAGACAAATTCATGTTAGGATTTTAATTGCTAGCATAGCCAGAATTCAGGTTATCGAAAGAATGCAAAGATTGTAAATCAATAATTTTACAAATAGTTTTTATTTTAGTTCTCATAGATAGTTTTTTCTGCTGTTTGCAAAATCCTATAAAAAATACGTTTCATTCTTAATCTATTTCAGAAAAAAGAATTTTTTTAACTTTTTGAAAATGTCTTTACCAGTAGAACGATGGGAAGTATTTGTTTGCTCAAATTTAAAATTTCCACGTTTCATGACATTCTAAATCTGTTTCATAAAACAAATTTTTCAAAAAGAAAAATTGTGTGAAAATTTTGTCAAAGAAAATTTTTTTTACTACAGAAAAAAATCTGCAAAGGTATTTACACAGAACTTCCCTCTTTATTTGTACAGGGCGGTCACGCTAAAAAATGATTAATTACGAAACCACACATGAGAATAGTAATCGGAAGGTATTATTACAAATAATACCTGATAACTTTTGGTCAAACAAATATACAGATTGGTCATCCGATAGCAAAAATTCAATACTAAATAAAAGGTGCCAAATATGGAAGGCTTGCGTAAATACCTTTACAAAGAATGACCGCAAAAAAGGCCTAAAATTCGCTTCTTTTTGCATGGTAGATAGCAGGCCAAGGGAAAGAGCAAAATAAATCCTATGGGACTCAAATTATAACTTTGAGAAATTTTTAAAATATAAAACAACTCTGTTATTACTCAGATTTTATACTGTATGAATTTTTTACGGGGTATGTATTATTCTGTAACGTATTTGGAAGAATTTAGAAAATTGTCCTACAACCGTCCAACACCTTGTAATAATTAAAATACCAACACCAGAAAACGAAAAAATTCATTGGTCCTACTCACATGATAAAATCGTCATGGGATTTTCACTAAAAAGCAATTTTTTTCTGAAATAGGTTTGGAATGTCATGAAACGTGAAAATTTTAAATTTTAGCAAAAAAATATTTCCATCATATACCTATTCTATTAGTAAAAATATATTTTAAAATATTTTAAAAATGTTTCTTTTGACTAAATTTTCAAATTTTTATTTTTGAAAAATTTTGTTTATGAAATAAATTTAGATTGTCATGAAACGTGGAAAATTTAAATTTGAGCAAGAAAAACTTCCCATCTTTCTACTGATAAAAAAAATTTCAAAAAGGTTTGAATTTTTTTTTCTGAAATAGATTTAGATTATTTAGAAGATCTTGAAATGTAGAAATTTTAAATTTGAGCAAAAAATTCCACCATCTACTCTTGGTATAGTGGTAAAAAAGAAATTCATTCATTCAAATGTTCGCTTTTGAATTTTTTTTCTGAAATAAGTTTAGAATGTCATGAAACGTGGAAATTTTAAATTTGTGCAAACAATTTTTTCCATCTTATATTCTATAAGTATTAAAAATATATTTTTTTTATTTAGCTTATTTAAAGTACGCCTCAGAGTGTTTAAATCCAACTTTTAAAAACGGGCGTGTTTTAAAGTTACCATGGCAACAACTACAACCCGAGTCAAAATGTTAACTTTTTAATAATTGATCTGACAGGAATTTTTGCGGTATTAACCGCGAATCTGCTTTTATATTTAAGTAATCAATGTTAGAACTCATTTTAAAGCAATATACAATCAGTAACAACTGTAGTGACAATAATTAATGCTATGTGACAGATTGCAAATTAATTTTTGCATTCCTTATTTCACACTGACAGGTATCCTGATGACACATCACGAATTCAACCGTTTTACATTCTTAATTCTTATTTCCATTTTTTGTAGTAATAACACCAGTATTTATGATTTCAAAGTGTACCAATAAAAAAAAAGTAGCGTGAAGTATTCGTGGATAACTGTTCTTTAAAACACTTGCTCTATTTCGAGCACTCCGGCTGCGCCGTTGTGCTCGAGAAGTGGCGCGTGTTTTAAAGACCTTAATATCCACTTACAGTTTGTTATAAAAAAATTTCTAGAAAATTTTTTCAAATTTTTCGTTTTGAAATTTTTTTTTTATGAAATAAATTTGGAATGTCATGAAACGTAGAAATATTAAATTTGAGCAAAAAAATTTCGTTTTTCTACTGGTAAAAAAAAATTCAAAAAGTTTTGATTTTTTTTTCTGAAAGAGATTTAGAATGTCATGAAACGTGGAAATTTTAAATTAGAGCAAAGAAATTTTTTTCTTCCTTTATTTTTTCCCTTTAAACGGTCCACCCTGTATATTTTCCAGTGAAAGTTCAACCATTTCTTCGCTGGTAGTGGTGTCAGCTACCTACCAAATTTGACTATTATCTGCAAGTAGTTTTTTAGATAATGCACCAACAGACAGACAGACTAACGGAATTAAAAAACCTCTATTTTCGTAATCTACGTGATCTGAAACGTGTAAATCCGAAAAAATCTCGGAGGGTGATTTTTTCTCGAATGCAATACTTCCCTTCGAGGGAAATAAAAATGTTTGACCAAATTTAAAATTTCCACATCTCATGGCATTCTGAAGCTATTTCAGTAAAAAATATTTCAAAAGAAAACATGTTTTTAACATTTTTTTACAACTACCTTAGTATACCTAGAATAAATGGTGGAATTTTTTTTTCTCAAATTTTAAATTTCTACGTTTCATGCCATACCTACCATTATTTCAGAAAAAACAATTTTTTCAAAATTGTTTTCATTATTTGTTACCAGTAGAAAGATGGGAATTTTATTTTGCTCAAATTTAAAATTTCCACGTTTCATCGCATTCTAAATTTATTTCATAAAAATAAAATTCAAAAAGAAAAATTTGAAAATTTTGTCAAAGGAATTTTTTTTTTATTTTTGGACTACTATAAAATATATTGAAATAAATTTATAGGATTTTGCAAACAGCAGAAAAATTAACTATCTATGAGAACTAAAAAAAACTATCTGGTTATGCTAGCAAATTAAAATCCTAAAATGAATTTGTCTAATTTCTTATTTGAAAATTCTAATTCAACAACTAGCATCTACACAGTCCCCTACGGCCATGCAGATTAATCTAGTATCTACATAACCCCCACAGTCATGAAGATTCAGTTAAAAATGAGAACAAAGGCCCAAAATGAATTTAGCTACCTATTTTTTATTTATTGTGATTCATTTCAACCGTTGCTCTCATTTCCTGGATGGATATATTTTGTTTTGCTTAAATTTAAAATTTCCACCTTTTATGACATTCTAAAATCTTTCATAAAAAAATGCATTTGAATATTTAAAAAAAAAATTGACCAATACTATTGATTAGATGATGAAAAAAAAAATGTTTTCGCCCTAATTTCAAATTTCCACGTTTCATGACGTTCTAAGCCTATTTAAAAAAAGAAAAGAAAATTTGAAATTTCTTTAGCCACTGCTATACTTCCACTCCACTCGTGGATATGGAACTGAAAATATGACACATTGCAATAATATTTGACACATAGTTAACACAATTGGTAAGGAAACCAACTATTATAGTTTTATTGAAAAATGTACATGGTGGTCATCTTAAAAAATAATTCAACCATGTTGAAAATTTGTAAAGGCATTTACGCAAGCCTTCCATATTTGGCACCTTTTATTTAATATTAAATTTTTGCTTTAGGATGACCACTCTGTATATTTTTTTGACCAAAAGTTATCAGGTTTTCTTTGTAATAATACCTTCTATTATTATTCTCATATGTGGTTTCGTAATAAATAATTTTTTACAGTGACCACCTGGTATAAATAAAGAGGGAAGTTCTGTCTAAATAACTTTACCGAATTTTTTTCGTTTGAAATACTGAACTGTGAGACCTCTATTAGTGAAACATTAAAACTGTAAGTGGAAAACTCGATTTATCTTCTAAACGGCCTAAGTAAGACAAACATTTGTAAAGACCTTTTTGTAAAGAAAAAGACGAGCTACAACTTTTGTTGGGAACTTCTTTCTCTATTTTCATTATTTTGGCCGCTAGAGCAAGAGAACTGAAAATCAAGAAGTTTTTCTAAATTTTTTTGAATTTTCCCGGAACTTGGAAGTACAAAGAATGCATCATCTCATTCTCCAGATTATTACCTACTTAAATCCCAAAGATGATCCTTTTATTAATTTTTAGTACCCTAAATTGTTAATTTGCCTGTACTAATATTATTATTAATTAATTATAATTATTGTATGTATTGCAGTGCAGTAGTAAATAACTATCCTATAACTAGTCACATCGCTATACTAAGATGATTGACTAGTAAGTCAATCATCTTCAAAGCAAACAGATAACTACCAATGCCCGTGGTTTGAAATAATTAATAAATTCAGTTAATTCCAGTAAAGTGAAGCAGGTTATCGCTTATCTCGTTTATACCGTCATAACTTTAATCGAAGCATCTGGCATACGTGAGTACTCCATACAAAACGTAATCTGGCGGATTATGAAATGAATTGTAGTGCAGCTTGCATGTTCGAGTCCCATGCACAGCAATTATCACTAGCATTGTGGATTAGCGAGAGCCCTGAACATGTAAATTTTCGTTGCGGAAATTTTGTGGTAATTTAAATCTGAATTTTAATAAAGAGCGATAATTAAACCTTTACAAACAATCTGCCTATTATTTTGCCAAATTTAACGAGCTGTTAGGAATTTTGTTGAAATGCAAAATTAAAAAATCTGTAAAAGTATTTACATAAAACTTCACTCTCCAATTTATTTATTATTTCTGTTAGCTAACCCGACTCGTCTGTACATTAAAAAAAAATTGTTGAGTTTTTTTGCCAAGAATAATATCAACTATATTTCAAATATTATTTTCCTCCGTAGTTTCTTCATTAACAATATTGTTACAGCGACAAAACTGTATAATATTTAACAAAATTAAGTTTTCTCCTTGGCAACTTTGTCAGCCTCAAGCCAAATACAGGGTGTAATTAGTTTCATTTCATTAAGAAAAATGGCAATAAGGACCAACTAGACAAACAAAAAACCTATATGACCTTTTTCTCTAAGGGCATTTCGAAAAAACTAACCTGGGTTTACATTTTTAATGTTAAGGTAGGAAACATTCGAGAACCACTGTTTTTCAGTCAATGGATGTTATAGTTCCAAATATTAGAAATAATAAAAAACTGTAATACCCGACTTGTGTTCCCGCCGGTAGAAGTGAAGCACTTTGATGGGATTACTTGTACCGAACTTTTCATACCACCAATTATGAAAATGTAAATAATTCCTTCTCTTTGGGCACAACGCAAGCATAGCATGGCCGCAGGGGTTTAAATAGGATTTGTCTACATGTGTTTTTTAATTTAGAACAAAGTTATTGTAGCTTTTATTGTCGTTTATAAGAATTTATAAAATTTAAAAGTAGTTTATTAACATTTGTAACATTGTGTTAAAATCTTAAAAAATTAGTAATTATTTTATGAAATTGGAAAACGAACAGTTAGACGTCCGAGACACAATAACAGAAAGTAGTTGTGTATTTTAAGTTAGGAAAAAATCTGATTTTTTAAACGAATTGAGCGCATAATTTTTCGAAAATAATAAATCGAGTCTTTGGTCTCTATGAAAATCAATGTAAATAATCATAAACAGATCAAAACAAGACAGCGAATACTAATAATAATGATAATAATAATCATACCTTTAATGCCCAATAGGTAACACCCAATAACTGAACAATTCTTTTGAATGTTTTACAAAAATTGTTCGAAATGACCTCCATCTCCACGTATACACATTTCGGCACGTCTAACTAAGGATATACGCACTACGTTCAACACATTTGGTAAATTAGGATAATTTTTTATGGTTATTAAAATACGTTGTTGCAATTGTTCTAAAGCTCTTTCGCACCAGCTGCATTTCCACCACTGTCTCCATACACCAAGTGCATATCCGCGAGCTCTGGATAAGTGTAATCTCCCATAATGTTCAAAATCTGCGTTTTAAAACACCACACTAAACTGTGAATTAACGTTATTAATAAGGAAAACAAAAAGAAAAACTTCGTCCAAAATCCAAAAAGTAACACAAAAAACACGAACGAGAAGTGTGGTACGTTATCTACCAAGTACACAAACTGAAATTATTACTTGAGAATATTGCAAGAGAGAGTATACCACGGGTAATAAGATAATTTGGCCGCGAAGAAGCAAAAAACATGGCGGTATCCTCTGTCGGTCGCTTTTAACTGCTTTGTCGGCATGCTTTTCGATTATCTCTCAGGCGCACCTTATTTATCTGCATGAATGTCAGAGTATGCCAGCAGTTCTCAAACTATGTTATTAATTATTTTGGAAATTTTTGTTTATTTTTTTTCTCCAAAACTATGAGCTTTAGACCCCATGTTATATAAGGTTTTTTTGTTTGTCTTATCGTTCCCTACGACCAGTTTTTTTAATGACATGAAACTAATTACACCCTGTATAATTTTCGTCTATCGAATTGTGAAAAACTTGTGAATTTCTTTTAGTGAAAATCCTCCACATGTTCGTTTTAAAAAATAATAAATTAAGACACGAAGAGGGAAAATAATATTTGCAGTGTAGTTGTCATCATAAATATAAAATATACAGTGTGGTCATCCAACAGAATAAATAGACTATATATAACTGTATTATATTTTATTCCTGCACACACTCCACTGAGAGAGAACATTATATATAAATACACATGCTTGGAGTTTGATCACCACGAAAATATATCCATCTTTCTAAGAATAGCACATTTACTTGCAAAAGAACAATATCGTGTTCTTTACACTACGAGTTGCGCTCATCTGGTTCTTGTCCCGTTCAAAAGCAAAGCAATATAATAATTTAGTAATAATCTCGATATTAATTGATGCTGCCTAATTACTTAGATTATATTCTTTAGGTGGCCATTCCCTAGAAAGAGACATCCGATAGGGAAATATTTATTATTCTTGGCCATAACTTTTTTTCTTAGTACGTATATTTAAAAAAAACTATGAGTGCCTAAATAGAACCATAACAAGACTATTACTATGAATTATCACTCAATGATTTCAGTGGTTTGCAAAATAGCTAGATTTAAATTTAAAAATTATGTTAATCTTCCTATTTGCAAACCACAGAAACTATTGAGAGAAAATTCATAGTAATAGTCTTGTTATGGTTCTACTTAGGTACCCTTACAGTTTTTTTAAATATACGTACTAAGAGAAAAAAGTTATGGGCAAAAATAATAAATATTTCAGCTGACTCTTTCTAGGGAATGTCCACCTGCAGAGTTCACAGGCAAAGTGGACTGGCGCTATGCCAAATGTAGCTCTTTTCTGAATTTTTTTTATAGCATCTGTACGAAAAGAAAATTGATATCAATTAAAAAGATATGTGTGATTTATGTAGGTGTTCAAGTATTTACTGGGTCCAACAAGACTTGTTTTCCAAGCACTATCTTATGTTGTATTTTCTATTAGTTTAAAATTAAAATGCAGAGAAAATCTGTTTGTACCTATCAAAGATTTATTTTTTGTGATCGAAATAGCTACTTTTAATTGTTGAAAATTTTGAACTAGAGATTGAATAAAAAGGATACCTCTAGTTATATAGAATACAGTTGAGAACATTTCACGCTGCTAGAGAAGTAATATTAAAACCTTTAAATTAGATGTGGTATACATTAACCAATAAGCATTCTCTGCACTGTTAATATACAAGATAATTAAGCAGCACAAAATCAGAAATACCCTCGCAAACACCCCCAAAACCGTGGGTTCAGAAATTATAGCACGAGCTGCCACTAATGCTATTTATTAATTTACTACTTACAGTACCTATTACTACACAAATATAATATTAGACACTATTTATTGCTTGATGCATCACTTATAGTTCAGTCGGGAGGACTCCAAACTTAACTGACTTAAACTGTCTCACTCCGCCGCTGTCTAGCTCACCTTATATACTCCACAGATGATCTCTGGAATATTCTGATCCCTTCTGGTATAAAAATCTCGAATAATCGAATTATATTCTCGATTCAAACTCCAAGTATTTACTGGGTCCAACAAGACTTGTTTTCCAAGCACTATCTTATGTTGTATTTTCTATTAGTTTAAAATTAAAATGCAGAGAAAATCTGTTTGTACCTATCAAAGATTTATTTTTTGTGATCGAAATAGCTACTTTTAATTGTTGAAAATTTTGAACTCGAGATTGAATAAAAAGGATACCTCTAGTTATATAGAATACAGTTGAGAACATTTCACGTTGCTAGAGAAGTAATATTAAAACCTTTAAATTAGATGTGGTATACATTAACCAATAAGCATTCTCTGCACTGTTAATATACAAGATAATTAAGCAGCATAAAATCAGCAATCCCCTCGCAAACACCCCCAAAACCGTGGGTTTAGAAATTATAGCACGAGCTGCCACTAATGCTATTTATTAATTTACTACTTACAGTACCTATTACTACACAAATATAATATTAGACACTATTTATTGCTTGATGCATCACTTATAGTTCAGTCGGGAGGACTCCAAACTTAACTGACTTAAACTGTCTCACTCCGCCGCTGTCTAGCTCACCTTATATACTCCACAGATGATCTCTGGAATATTCTGATCCCTTCTGGTATAAAAATCTCGAATAATCGAATTATATTCTCGATTCAAACTCCTAGCTCTATCTCTGTAGTGATAGTTGAATTTCCGCACAGGCTTCCAATGCTGCCATCCCTACTAGGAAATTCTCAAACCACCCAAATCAACTTAGAGATTGTAAAATTAAAGAATCTAAGATAATTTTTTTTAATGTACGTATATTATGAAATTCTCTGTCAATTCCTTCAGTCGAATTTTACATTTTCGTTCGAAATCTTTTATAATTTTCTTTTGCTAAGATATATGGGTTTTTCAGAAACTTATAGATATTTTCGATTTTTTTTTCATTTAAATTTTCAATTTACAAATAAGCAAATGATCTGTCAATTTACATTTGCCATTTTCTTTTTTATTGTTGACAACTGCCAAATTAACTGTGAGATATAATAACTGTAAAAGGTGTCTTCCGGTATATAGAAAATAATATAAGATTTTAAAGAAAATAAATATAAAATATTTTAAGACTTTCTAGTTACGTAACTGATACTAATCTCTAAATTTGACAGCTGTCAAAATTTCTGCCAAGTTACTTAAAATGACATTTATTAATTTTTTTTTTAATAAGTACTAAGTTTTTATAGATTTTGGAGACACCTGATAGAAAATTCATGTTTAATATATTATGTTAGTTGGCACCTGTCGAAATTAAAAACAGGCATGTGTGTCTTACATTATTACAGAATATTTTAAATTTCCATAAAAGTAGAGATATTTAAAGTGATTTAAACTTAATTAGTTCCATAGTTGACATTTATTTAAATTGTACACTATTGGCAGCTGCCCATTTTTCAGTCAACTCAATGAAAAACCCGTTTATTAAGTATTTTAAAAATTTTAAATGTTAAACTGTTCAGTTCTTAGGAATTTAGGAGACACTTGACAAGAAATTAATGTCAAATATATTATGCTGTCAAAATTTCTGTCTAATTTAAAAATAAGCATGATCGTCTTTACCTTATTATGAAGTATTTTGCTTTCCCTGAAAAGAGAAAAATTTAAAGTGATTTTCAATTAATTAGTTCCATAGTAAATATTAATTTAAATTGTAGTTTATTGGCCGCTGGCAAATTTCCAGTCAACTTAATGAAAAATGTATTTTGTGCTAAACAGTATATTTTCTATGGATCTTGGAAATACTTGAAGAGAAGTTAATGTCAAATATATTATGTTAATTATCAGCTGTCAGAATAAGAAATAAGCATGTGTTTTACTTTATTAGAGAATATTGTAAGTATCCATTAATAGAAATTAGTTAACACTTTAGCTTTCAGTTTTCCACATTACATAGGACTAAATTTGTTTAACAACTTGGCCTCAGAATGTAACATATCTAGCTAGAAACTTACTGGATTTTAAAGCTAAGTAAAAATTGTTTTTGCTGTCAAAATCTTCCTACACTGTATGCGGTTTTTTGACCTGGTTTTGATTTGACTATTATTATACAATTGTAATGTTCTTATTATGAAAAATAAATTGTTATTATTGTGAAGGCGGCGCCATGGGAAAATAAATTATATGTAATTCTAGTATCATTTTAACACAAACTATACGCTCTCGAAGTATGGCCGCACAGTCATGAGACACCTTGTATATCGAGTGTTCCATTAAAAAAAACATAAGTGTGTGACGCCACGCCTAAGTGTATCACCATGTATATTTGAAAATATGTTTAAGCTACCCTCCTCTGTGCCCTCTGCTCTCTCGCCTTTGAACAATTTCATACCTATAATGGATATGGAAATTGTTGATAAAGGAGCCAAGATGTTTGTGCAAGATGAGACTGAGACGCCCTGTATATTTCAATTCAACCAGTTAATGTCTTTGAGCAGATATTGTACTTAGATTACATTACTGTATTTACTTTCAAGCTAAATAAAATTATAATTTTTGCAATAACCGACAATTCTATAACGATTAAAACATACTAAGTGTACTGTGTTTGTTTATTTGCGAATTAATTACGACTAATTGCACAACAAAAGGACCTTGGCAATGGAAAATGCAGGTCATTGTACTCACTTGGCCTTCACGTTAAGTCATATCTGACCTGTTCTCTTACACGCGAAACTTCCGGCGAACCTCCAAACCTACATTTACACCTACACGGAAGAGTGATCGAAAGAAATTGGGGCTAAAATAAAAACAAACCAAAAGTAAAGCCAGTTTGCGTGGGCTATACAGATAACCGAATGAATTTAATGTTGGCTTATACCTTGGATTCTCTTCTATTCAGGTCGCGATAGTGACAAACGACAGAATTTATATTGCTTTTTACACATTCTTTATTTATCTCTATGTATATCTTGTAAATGTTCGTTGTAATTAACATTCACAGTATAGTTTAATTGTAGATGCCATAATAGAGTCGTGTCGTTTATACAGATACATTAAATACGGGATATTAGCATAAATAATAAATTGTTGTCGTATTAAAGGGCATTTTCCCTCAATGCAAAACCCAAAATTAACAATCCAGCTGACGCTAAAGAGTAGCTTACATCCAAATAGTGTAATCCTGGGACATTAATCAAGATTTTGAGCAAGAGCACATTACTAGTTTTCAATTGATTGCTTCTAGAGAGACTAGATGATTTGTAGGCTATTTCACTCGATTCCTGTAGTTGCTGGTATTCCACAAGGTTCTGCTCCGGGACCCCTTCCTTTCATACTATATACCATGACACCGATCTTAGGAACCACAGAGTTAAATCTTATATATACGACGTACAACACCATTATACCTTGAATACGGACATTCTGCCAGCTCTAGTCGTGAAACTTTTTAATTGTGGAGGCAAAGTGGAGAACATTTCAGTGAAAAGGGAAAGCCTTCGAAAGGCGATATTTTTTAACTTATTCTGGACATAATGGGAGACCTGTAGACTAATTCTCTATTTTGTTCAAAACACGACAACGATTTTTTTTAGTCCTTTGTAGAAATACCACTTTTCTTGTTGCTGTTAATATCTCAAGTTCTATTAATCTGATTGGAATTGATGAAATTACTTAACCTTAAAAATGTTTGGTCATGTCAACCAGACAGAGAACAATATAGAACGCTTGAGTCCAGCGAAAACCAGGATGGCAAGAGGGGAACCGCCAAGCGATATGTATGCCAATCGTATTTTCGTAATGTCATGGCGGGATAGCCTGAGGACTCGCCTGATCTCCTCGTCCATTATCCCGTCTAGGAATGCCCCCACTGTCAATTGCTCTTTAAATTCTCTTGGCGCATTAGGATATGCTAAATGTGCCAGTCTTTCCACCGCAGCTTCAAATTTTTGCAGACTCTCTCCAGCTATCTGAACGCGCAATTTCAGCTGGGTCTGGTATACTTGAGCAAGGTGCTGATCGCCATATCGTAGATCTAAGGCAGCTTCTAAAACTCTAAAGTTCCGTTGTGTGAGCAATTCCAATGCTTAGCCTCTTAAAGCTATGATTAATGCCTTAGCCTTCTCTTCGTCATTCCAGTTGATTGCACTCGCTGCTGCCTCAAACTGTGTCTTGTAAGTCATCCAGGAACTTTGACCATCAAAGGAGGGAAGTTTTAATCGCTGGCCTGATGATACCACTTGCTGGTTTCCCCTTTCCCTCAACTGTTGTTTAAGTTGGTCTATTTCTCCCTCTACCTGGTGCATTTGCTCCTTGACTTCATTTACTTCTCCTTTGACTTCGTTTACTTCTTCCTCGATCTTGTCCATTTTTACTTCGATCTTATTTTTGAGCTCTTCATTGGCTGAAATAAAGGCATTCTGTTTTATCTCTGTTGCTTTCCTTAATTCATCATTGTCCCTTTGACGTCGTTTCTCCTCTTCTTGTTTTTCCTCTCGACGTCGTTTCTCCTCTTCTTGTTTTTCCTCTTGACGTCGTTTCCCTTCTTCTTGATTTCTTCGTTTTTTCCTTATCGTCTTCTTTCCCGTTCTTCTTTCTCTTCCTGCCGCTTTCTTTCCTGTTCTTCTCTCTCTTCCTGACGCTTTCTTTCCTGTTCTTCTTTCTCTTTCTGGCGTTTCTTTTCTTGGTCCATCATCATCTTTTGCATTTGGGCGAATAAGTCCTGTATTTTTTTTTTCGGATGCCATGCTTCTGGTCGTTACCGGCATATAATTACGATAAAATCAACAAAATTTAACAATCACGTCAATATTGTTAAAGTAACTGTCCAAAAATCTTGAAACAGCACCAAAAAAAAGTATTTGTCACTTAGCTACTAATGTTCAAATAGAAAAGTTCTAGAAAGTTCACGAAAATGTACTTAATTAACTACACTAATATCTAAAATTTTCCAAAATGTCTCAAAAATGCACTTAACACTGTTTTTCCTGTTCGAAAATAATCCTCGAATAATGTCCAGTAAATTAGTCCTTCCTGTGTTAGCACTAACTCCGAGAACACTGTCCCAGTCTTCTCAACACTACCGAAAAATCCTCTTGTTAAAATTCCGCGTCTGATACCAATGTTACGTATTTCCACCTCTTAGGAACACCCTCTATGAATCTGTGAGTTCTAAATAATTTTAACAAGGGGTGAACAGCTAACACTTTATTTAATAATTTACTGACTATACAATACTTCAAAATAACCTTTACACTTTGTTTACTTGATATTTAATCGACCGTCACTTTAATAAACTTCCTCTTCTGCGCCGATAATCGCGCCTTATATAATCTGAAATTGCATCTAGATTCATCCAGAAACAATCAAGAATCTTCTCTCATCACACTCTAGAAAAGTCCATTCTCTTTCTACAAGTTTCCAGTCACTTACTATTGGCATAGGCCTATCAATCTCCAGTTCCAAGGGGGGTAATTCATAACAATATTTAAATAGGGACATTGTATTTCATTCTTAGTTGAAACATCGTTTGAAAATGACCTAAAATGCTCAATTTCGTTATAAATTTCTCACTATTTTTGTCGCTAAAGAACAGAATTAATAATGTCTCTAGCTTATACAAATCTGTCAGGTGATTGCACGTTGGCTTCTGTACCATTATTCATCAGTATTTATAATGAGGATGTTCAAGGAATTTTTATATACTTAATATATGCAACCATCAAGAAGCCTGTCAACAACTTTTGTTGACTATGGACATGTTTATAAAAGTGTTCTTTCGGTGTTTAAATTTCAAATTACTGTGGTATAAATTGAAGCGATTCGCCTAGTGACTACTATTACCAAAGTTTTCAGACATTCGAATTTTGCAAATGCAACGATATATTTGTATGTTGATATTGTTATACTGACAATCGAAGGAAAATTACTTAGAAATGTATGACATTTGAAACAGAGTTGGCGAACCGAAAATTTAACAACCATTAAAACTGCCATTCTAACGTTTCCAGTTTCATAGAATGTACTTCTGCTAGACTTTTATAACAAAACACATAAAGATGAATGTGTAGATAAAAGAATAATTGCTTGTTGTCTTATTGTCTAGTTAGGGTACTTGGAATTAACCATATAAGATACATTAAGCTCTACAGTTGGTCTTCTAACTTTACTACTTTCAAGTAGTTTTTTCTCACTGCGGCTGAAACAATCAGGGTTATTAGCCGCACTCTCCTCGTTATACTAATTTGGGTCATAGGTCGATATTAATAGGCAGAGTTTACTAGGATATATTATATGACTGCACGGGACACACGCACCTCACCCGGGGACCTATCAGGGCATATATTAATAGTCCAGTAATTCTAGCTGTAGTCTCATATAGTAGCAAATCGCATTTATATATTAGTATAATGCATTTAAAATTTAGTTTTTGAAAAATCTACGAATTGAGATTTTTGCCCAAAGGTCGAGACTATATCTGCTAGCTTCCGGTCCCCCCCATCTTGGAAAGCGCGAATGACGTATCTCCGTTCCTGTTCGCTTTTTTGGAAAATTTATGAGAACTGAAGTTGTAGAATATCATTTTATCGTTCATTTTTAATTTATCTTTTTTTGTGAATTGATATTGTAAAAGTTACAGATGTTTGAAAAATCAATTGTTTTACTTATCAATTTTTCAACTACTGAATGAGACTTCTGGGTGTAAAACTCTGAATAAAAATTGTAGAAGACGTAATTACCTTTAGTTTAAATGCTCAACGAAGTTTCTGTGACTAAGGCTAAGGGATATACGGAGACACAAGAGTGTCTAAATGTCTCTAGATCGAATATCGTCGCATGTACAGCACCTAGAACACAATGTGAACACGCTGTAGAGTATTTTGAGAGTAATCTAGACACAACTCTCGATACTTTTGCCGTCTCCGTGTATTCTTAGCCTAGTAGTTCTAAAGATATAAAGCCGCAAGGTCAGTATTACGCATAATCAAGGTCTCACATGCCCAACCGCTGCTGCGCGCATTCGAGCCCACATTGCCCCTCTATTGCATTTCGCCGAAAATTATAAACAAATGATAAAATATTGAGGTGGAAACATTAATATAACGTCGCGTTTGCTGAGCGATATGTGGCCAAAATTGCGAAAGTTACAGCAGTTTTAATTTTATTTTCATCCCCCCCCCCTAATCGACCTAGCGATTTGAAATTTGGGCACAGTACTTTGGACCCGACTATCTATTGGGAAAAAAGGCAATTCGCTAAGTCGCTTTCACGGCACGGCTCTTGGTACGTTCCCGCCGCAGCTAAAAATTCGTATACAAAACCGTACATTCAAATTGCAATATCTCGAGAACCACTGGACCGATATCGACGAATCAAAATTCAATTTAAGCTCATATGTGAGCCCTCTATTTTTATCTCATACATTTTTTCGATACGAATCAAACTAAGCGAGTTACGTCCGAAAAACTAATTTTCCCCATCTTTACATACAAATTTCCCCCCCTACACCGCCCGTGAGTCGCCCACACGGGACACCACAAGTTTCGGTAGGTCCGACTTTATAATATCACAAAAATAAAATAAAAAAAAAACTTTGTCACTTGCGAGGATTTTTGGACCCCACTAAAATTGGCGCCACGATTTTCTGAGTACGATTAGGGGCGTCAAAGACAAGTTTAAATCTGAAATCTGAAATGTCGGGGTGCCACCCCTGAGGATTAGGCCTTTAAATCAAGATGGCGACCTTGCCATTTCAGATTTAAGCTTGTCTTTGACCCCCTTAATCATACACAAAAAATCATGGCGCCATGTATAAATGCGATTTAAAATCTCCGAACAAACAAATTTGTTTTACAATTTTCATTTCTACAACAATTTTGTTTTATTGCTATTTTATTACATTTATAAAATTCCATTAAAACAAAATAGTCGTATAACATTTAAAGTTTGCTTGTTGGGCTGCGATTACTGAACTATAAACAACAAACCAGGGTAAATGAGGGTCTTGGATCTGAATTTGTAGTATATATGAAAACACAGTGGGTAAACTGAATTGGATCTAAAAATATAATCTTGAAAGATATAACAACTTCTCACTAAGTTAATAAAGATAAGTTCTTGTATTGCCGTTATCTCATTGTCTAAGCCTAATGATACATTTATACGTATTTTTAATTCAGTGGGAATATTATGAGAATGTGGGCAGTTCTTAACTATAGCTTCGACAGTTAGTTGGTCATTATGTCAAGCATGGAAAAGGTTGTTCACCTACAAATAGACAACTTGATTTAAGATGCGTATGGCCTATTCGAAGCATAGTTAGCTAGTTCTATTTGTTCTTTGAGATTCAGTTTCACTAGTGGAATAAATTTTGTGTGATTTGTTTGTCTATTTAATTTTGCATTTGTGTCAAAAGCCTACCCTTGTTAAAATGTTGTTTTATATTTTATCTTCAAGCAGCAATCCATGTTCAAAAAATGCGATGTATGTTTGTGTACTGCTTGTACTGTGAGGGAATGTAGAAGGGAAGCTAATTAAATCTTATAATTTCATTGCATCTCCTCTTCGTACTGCAAGTGGTCAACTAATTACTACTATTAATTTTCGAGATCGGTACAACATTTATTGACATTATCTTAAAATCTTTAATTTGTGAGCTAAAGCATATTAAATTTTAAATGAATTTTTCATAATAATTAACAAATATAAGTCAGTAGATCAGAGTTTTTAAAGACAGTATTTTAATTGATTGCTATACTTCACTGAAAGTCTGGAGTTAGAGATGAATTTTAATAATGGTACTTTTCGAAAATATAACAACAGGATACTGTCTGCGAAATTATGAACTGAGTAAAATTGAAAGAGGATTTTACTCAAAAGTTTGAGTGATTCTACTGCTAAATATGGTTGAACATTAAAGTCAACACTGAGCATTTTATTTCAAGTAATGCGGAAGCAAACGAGTTTAATGAGTATTTCTCTAGTACCGATCTTCAAGTTGGCAAAGTGCGTCATGTTGATTGCCGAGGTAAAAGAATTAAGCCTTTGCGTGATGGCATTGCTTTTGTATTCTTTGGAATTTTCTGAGTAAACCTGGAAGAAATATTGTATAAAATTAAACATATTGTTATTTGTTCCGATACTTTTAATACATTTTATGCAAGTTTCATATTTACAACATATTGGCCTTATAGCATACGTCAAAATAATAGATCATTACCTACTTTAAAAAAATCGGTAAAGGTATTTACACAGAACTTCCCTCGTTCATGGCAGTCTCTCTAAGAAAATTATAATTACGAAATGACATTGAGAATAATAATCGGAGTAGAGTTATTGCTATTATTACAAAGAAAACTTGATAAGTTTTGGTCAAAAAAATATACAGATTGCTCATCCAACTGCAAAAGTTCAATACTAAATAGCAGGTGCCACATATGGCAGGCTTGCGCAAATTCCTTTACAAATGTCTGTTCTATAGTAGTGATACATAAATGGATTAAAAATGTTTTCAAATTTTTTAAAAAATTCTTCAAAAACATTTTTAAATTTGTTTGAATAGTTTTAGAATGTCATGGAAACGTGGATAGTTAAAATCTGAACAAAGAAAGAAAAATTCTATCTTAGTGATAAAATTTCAAAAAACTTTTTTTTAATCAGGCTTAGAATGCCATGAAACGTGAAAATTTTAAATTTGAAGAAAGAAAAAAAAAATCATTTTAGTAGTAAAAATTTTTTCAAAAATATTGGTGAAATTTTCCTGAAATAGGTTAAGCGTGTCATGAAACGTAGAAATTTTAAATTTGAGCAAAAACAAATTTTTTTCATCTTGGTAAAAATTTTTTCAAAATTTTTTTTTTCCTGAAATAGGTTTAGCGCGCCATGAAACGTGGAAATTTAAAATTTGAGCAAAAAAAAATTTTTTTCACTATTTATTCCGTTTAGACGGTCCACCCTGTATATTTTTCAGTGAAAATTCTACCAGTTCTTCGCTGACAGTAGGGTTAACTACCTACCAAATTTGACTGCTCTCCGTCAAGTAGTTTTTTAGTAAATACACCAACAGACAGACAGACAGACAGACAGACTGACGGAATTGAAAAACCAATATTTTCGGAATCTACGTGTTCTGAAACGTCAGAATCCGAAAAAATCTCGGAGGGTGATTTTTTCTCGAATACAATACTTCCCTTCGGTATGCGACGGAAGTAAAAATAACGGCCAAGAGCGTATTGGACATTCAGAGCATGCCATTCACACTAAAATTGTCTGTAATCTTATGCTATACAGGGTGTTTCGTGAGTGATTGGCCATACACCAGTGTGGGTACAGTACCCTGAGACGATTTTAAAATGGCCTTTACTGTATCCCTAGGGGGTCGTTCATAAATGACGTCACGCTTCTTTTGCCAATTTTTGACCCCCTCCCCCCCGTGTGTCACACATTGTCACGATCGCCAGGTCTCCCCCCCACCCCCTGGCTGTCACGCCACAGTAACTTTTATGTAAATAATATCAAGGGTGCTGATAATGAATAATCAAGATATTAGACGTAAAATTGTGTTCTTGTATTGTGACATCACAATTGCTTTAGCCCCATCCCTCTCCCCTGTCACAACTTTCAGAACCCCCCTCCCCCCCCCTTAAAACGTGACATCATTTATGGATGGCCCCTAGTGACCTTCGTTTTTAACATATAGCGTGTTTTCTATTCTTTGCCAAAATTTCGATTAGCTGTATTTTTCATTGGCTTCACCAAATCGCACCGAATTTAGTAGACATATTTCACTAATAGTTCTTCACAATTCAATACCGCAAACGAAAAAATATCAGGAACCGTCTTTTTTTTTTTTTCTTTTAGCATTTGTCTAAAATCATCATCCTATATTAGTCCAATAAATCTGTCGAAAATATCGCGTTTTTTTGCAAAAATTATTAACAGCAAACCAAGGTATGTAAAATATCGGAAATTTTCCGTAGAATTCAATGAACTATTTTTAAAACAAATGACAAACTTGCGTCCTCTTCAAAATGGTGGCCAAAGTTTGCAAAAAACAGTTTTTTTGCGTTAAAAAAAAAAGTTGGCGCTGCACAAAAAAAAGTTTAATAGCAGAGTTGTGTAACTTTTTAATGCGGATCGAGCCGGCCCAGTCCGATCTTAGAAAATTGCAAAATTATTTAGTTATTGCAAAAAAGACGTTAAAAATCGCATTTTTTTGAAATACCTGTATCTCCGTGAAGAAAAGATATTCTTTAACGAAACTCGGTGAAAGCATAGTCCAAGATATATCGAATACAAGCATTTTTACAGATTTGCAAAATATTCCAAATTTCTTGCAGAAATCGATTTTTTCGAAAAAAACACGTTTTTTTCAATGTCCAATAGCTCATACAGGTCTTCATATTTTGATATCGGACCAGTCCGAAAAGTTTCCTCAACAGTTGCGCTAACCTGTGTAGTTATTGCGCATATAACGAAGCGATCCATAATATGCGAAAAATCGGTCAAAAAATCGATAATTTTTTTTACCCCAAAAAACTTTGAATATTTTTCACATTTTAAATTATATTGGAACACCATTATTGCCAATGGATAGATGGCATTTTTCTACAAATTTACAAAAAAAAAAAAAAATTGCTCTCGGACTCTGGAGCCGAGAAAATTTTTTTTTTAAAGAAATTCTTGTGGCGCCATTTTTTAAGGTAAAGGGCTGAAATTTGCAGTGGTTATTGTACAATACTTATATTTTCAATAAAAAATCTTCGCAACTTGATCGGCCGTTGCTAAGCATTGCAAATTCAATGAAACTCGGAGCTCGATGCTGTGGCCTACGCCTGCAGCTGCCGAAAACACGGCATAAAATGTTCAAATGTGTGTTCAACGTGTGACGATGAAATTTGCTCAAGTATTGAGGAGAACAGAGTCGTCGCTGATGATATCGACGAAGAAATAGACGAGCCAAATATCACAGAGACTGAGCTAGAAAGAGATGAATTTTCAAACGATGATAACGATAATGATGATTGTGATGACGATAATGCGGAAATAATATTACATGACGTTTACCGTGACAGTAGTAGTGGTAATGAAGACGAGTCTCCTATTAAAAAGCAAAAGAAAAAAAAATTAATGCAACGTATTCTACAAAAACAATTCGAATGCATAAATGAGACATAATAAAATTTTGATGTTTCTTTGGTAATGTAACAAATGTAATAAAGCGTAAAGGAATTAAAATTACTTGCCATACAATAGCAAGATTTCGTAGATAGTTTGGGACGATATTTGACAAACCCCAAAATGTTATCGAGGCGGGCGATGTACTATTAGATTTTTTCAGCCATAGCTATGAAGTAATCTGTAGTAAATTTGCTAAATCGGGAATATTTTATTACCAGTAAAATACCCCTCATAAACTGATAAAAATCCGTTACGATCGATGTCATCGTCAAATTGCTTTTTATTAGAAATGTAACAAACACGCGGGTAATTAAATGAGGTGAATGTGTAAAATAATCAAATCATAAAAGGGGTAATTGATTACAAGAATTCCCCAAACTGCACATTAGGTAGGAACTAGTTGCTTTTTTCTTTTCTAAGTCCACTCGTAAAACAAATAGGTTTTTTAATAATAGGTATAATCAGCTAGCTTAGATGTAGAATATTTTAAAAATGAATTATTATATGTTTGCTTATAATTGTATTGAAATATTCTTTATAGGATTTTGCAAACAGCAGAAAAAATAACTATCTATATAACTAAAAGAAAAACTTTGTTTAGAAATATTAATGAAATCTTTGCATTCTTTCGATAACCTGAATTCTGGTTATGCTAGCAAATTAAAATCCTAAAATGAATTTGTCTAATTTCTTATTTGACAATTCTCCGTAGGGGACTGTGTGGATGCTAGTGTTAGAATGAGAATTGTCAAATAAGAAATTAGACAAATTCATTTTAAGATTTTAATTTGCTAGCATAACCAGAATTCAGGTTATCGAAAGAATGCAAAGATTTCATTAATATTTCTACACAAAGTTTTTCTTTTAGTTATAGATAGTTATTTTTTCTGCTGTTTGCAAAATCCTATAAAGAATATTTCAATAGAATATTTTAAGTTGTTTAAATGGACGTGTTATACTGAAGGGAAGCCAATTTGGCCACAGTTACTAAAGAGAACGCCACTTGCCAGGCGAGTACTATGTCGGTACATAATTTCTACTATAGCGGACGCAACCTTCCGGATGACTTGATGCCTCTAAAAAGAGGCGGACTTTCATTCATTGATCTAGATTGCTTTGGGGTGGATAAGGACCACTAACTAAAAATTGACAAGGATAATCCCATCAGGAAAGAAAGACACTTTCCGATCAGCTACTGGTGGTGTGACATCGGCCTACTTTTATCGTGATAACTTTAGTATTCCCGTGTATAGGTATTTGCATTTTTGAGCTTCTGTTATAAAATTTAACTTCATGTCATCAGATTTCTCAAATTAAACGTTACCTCGTTCATATTGTCACTGGCAACTGGCGTTTCTGCACTAGTTTATAAAGAAATAATTAACTTCATGCTAGTTAAGGCTATTGTATTTGTTGGCCCTTCTGGCAATCAGTTTGAATTTGAGTGTAAATGATTTTTTCCTTTAACAAAGTAATTTTTCTTGCTTAAGTTCGAGACTACGGTCCAATTTCCTTATTTGTTTATCTTTTAAGTTGCATTTTCTTTTGTTTTAATTTAAGTATTAATTATTGTTGTTCTATTTTCCAAACTGATTGTTCTTTTGTAACGTGTTCTTTTATCAGTTTTCAGCCCTTTACTTAAAAAAATGGCTCCACTAGAATGTCTTAAAAAAAATTAACTCGGCTTCAGAAGGTCGGAGAGCAATTATTTTTTTTGGAAATTTGTAGAAAAATGCCAGCTATCTATTGGCAATAACGACATTGCAATATAATTTAAAATCTCAAAAATATTCAATTTTTTTTTGGGGTAAAAAAAATTATCGATTTTTGACCGATTTTTCGCATATTAGGGATCGTTTCGTGATATGCGCAATAATTGCACAGGTTAGCGCAACTGTTAGAGAAACTTTTCGGACCGGTGCGGTATAGAAATATGATGGCCTGTATGAGCTATTGGACATTGAAAAAATCGCGTTTTTTTCGAAAAAATCGATTTTTGCAAGAAATTTGCAATATTTTGCAAATCTGTAAAAATGTTCTTATTCGACATATCTTGCACTACGCTTTCACCAAGTTTCGTTAAAGAATATTTTCTCTTCACGGAGATACAGTTATTTCAAAAAAATGCGATTTTTAACGTCTTTTTTGCAATAACTAATTAATTTTGCAATTTTCGGAGATCGGACTGGGCGGGCTCGATCTGTATTAAAAAGTTACAAAATTGTGCTGTTAGACTTTTTTTTGTGCGACGCCAACTTTTCTTTTTCAACGCAAAAAACTGTTTTTCGCAAACTTTGGCCGCCATTTTGAAGAGGACGCAAGTTCGTCATTTGTTTTAAAAATAGTTCATTGAATTCTACGGAAAATTTCCGATTTTTTGCATACCTCGGTTTGCTGTTAATAATTTTTGTAGATAAAATCCCTCACTTACTGGACTATATATGGATTTTGGAAAATTTCAATGACGAAATTAAAAATATTCTAATAATTTAAACCATGTATTTAGTTCTTTTGGTACACTTTTAATGCTTCAAGAAATAACAACTGAGTTTCACAATAAATCAATTTCTAAAGCAGTTAGAGCCTTTCCACTACAAGAACATCAGTAATTGCAGTCTTTAATTTTGCGATAAAAAATGGAATTTTACTCTGTTGGAACTTGTCACAACGATGTTATATCGTTTGCCAAAATAGCAAAAAAGTAAAAATGTTATCAAACATTAAAATAAATTGTATTTATTAGAACAAATACAAAACAGTAACTGTTAACAGAAATGAAGTAACTGAGGAAATAACGCGCCTATGTTTAGTTCTTACCGTCTGCGTCTCTATAACACACTAAAAAGACCTGACTAGGATTCGAAAATTGTTTCTCTTTAAATTTAGTTCTTATCAATTTCTTTGTAAGTAGTATATATTAAAGTACACTCACAGACAGCAATATTGCATATTTTATTTTTTTTCTCCTAACACTTTCTGAGTTTTTTATTGCCAGAAGCCTTGCACTGAAGGATTTTACGTATGTTACAGCCAAATAAATTACAAATTGAAGCTTTACAGAGGATTCGTAGAAGACTGAATAAAACAGCCTCATTTTGGTTATAAGATTTAATTAGAAAGGGTAACAATACCGACTTTATAACAATATTTTTAGACAAAATAATAACAATTTAGTACTTAGTATTTCTTCCTCTAGCTCTAACAATAGCCTGCATCCTCCTAGACATGCTCCGCAGAAGATGTTTGACGGTCTCTTGCGGAATTCGATTCCATTCTTCCTGTGCAGCAATTCTTAATTCTGCAATTGAGCTAGGAGCTGGATTTCGTGCTTGTATATGTCGCTTCAGGATGTCCCATAGATTTCTATGGTATTATGGCATCAGGACTCATTGATGGCCAGTCTAGTGCCTGAATCTCTACATCCTGAAGGTACTGGATCACTTTTCTTTCGGCATGGGGGCGGGTATTATCATGCATTAGCACGAAGTTATCGTACCCAATAAAGCCGGCATAAGGTAAAACATGCTCTTTAAGGATATTGCGTATGTACCAGTCAGAATTTATTCAACAAGCTCCGTGCGACTCTCCCAACTAATGCCTCCCCAAAGCATAATGGAATCGCCCCAAAGCTATATTTTGTGCAAGATTACATTCTGCGAACCGTTCTCCAGACCTTCTGTATACTAGACCACGTCCATCTGACTTCCATAATTGTATTCTTGTTTCATCTGTAAAAAGGGATTTTTCCCCATTGATGTTCATTCCAATTAGCATGGGCTCTTGCAAATTGTAACCGTCTGATCTTGTGACGTGGGAGAATCCCAGGAACTCTAGCATTATCGGTCATCTCTTGGCGTTGTACATCTTTTACGTCCTTGACCAGGCCGCCTTTTGTATTCTCCAGTTTCATTGTATCGTTTTACTATACGAGAAACAATATCTTCTTGTCTGCAACCCTCATTGGCTAAAGTAACGATTTGAACAGAAAGTAACTCACTTAAATGTGGCATCTCATTCACCGAAACTACAGAAACAAGAAATAAATCACTGGAAATGACATTTTGACAGCAACAAACAAAAGAGCAGTCGTTAGTCGCCAAGGCACACTATGATACGTTTGTGCTATGTTTGTAATTTGTAATATCATTGCTTTCTCAATATAAAGACTATCTCTAAACGTTATTTTATCCAAAACTGAATGAAATTACACGTAAAACCCTCCAGTGCAAGGCATCTAGCAATATAAAACTCAAAAAGTGTTAAAGGAATAAAATAAAATAAAAATAATAAAATATGCAATATTTTTGTCTGTGAGTGTATATTAAATCTATTTCAATAGCGGAATCTTATAATGACATTACCATTAAAATACATTTGATTCCTGTTTTCAATAAGTATGCCAAAGTCCATTCTCCAAAACTCTTCAGCATGCTGCATTTAACAGTTATGTGGAAATAGGCCTCGCTTTTACCAGTTAATATTTTACACTCGTTTCTTTCTTCTAAATCTACATATAGGGTGTCCCGGCACTACGGGGAAATACTTAGGGAGCGTATGGCTTGGGTGAAAATAATACCAAAAGTAGCGATAATTTCTTTTCTTAGGGCGCCTCCCTACGGAGATATTACCATTTAAAGTTTACATATTCAAGGTTTTTTGCCTATTACTTCCAAACTATTTTATCGATTTTAATACAATTTGGACTGTGTACATTTAAACGTAAATTCCAGAAATATAGCTCCCTTCGTATCTTGTCCAAAAAGCCAGGGGTGGAACACCCCTAATGCCTTTTACCCCTAAATATTGACAAAAATTAATTTTAGAAAATTAAGGTCACATTTTTAAATTCCTAAAACAATTTTCTAAAAAAGCAATATTGTTGTTTGAGATCGATAAGCGATCCGTTTTTGAGAAAAAAATATTTTACTGATAATGAACCAAGGAATATTAGTAATATAAACTACCGCATAATACCTGTGAGAAAACAATTAAATAACATTAAACGTCAAATTTGAGGAAAACTTTTCAACGGTAAACCGTCGAGTACGAAAAACAGGTTGATATCCCTCTTAGCAATAAAAAAACAGAATAATAAAAATTAAAGAATAAATATAACTCTTTAAAAAAATAATCCTATTAATTTTTAGGGAGCGTGAAACCGAAACGACAAGGTGAAGGTTGTCTTAGAACTGTTCGTTCAATTATAATAGATGAAGCTGTATTAAATACTGTTGCTGAAGACTTATTAATAAGCGTCAGGAAGCTCTCAGCGCAATTTAACACTTCGAAGTCGGTGGTTCACAGAATTTTGAAAGAACAGCTTCTCCATTCTTTCCTTATCCAGAAAGTTCATGCAATGTCCCCGGACGACTATCCTGCTCGAGTTCAATATGTTAATTGGCTTCTGCAAAAGCAACAGCAAGACCGCAAGTTTATTGGTACTGTTTTGTTCACGGATGAAGCAGGATTCGCAGGGATGGTGTAATAATTTCTCACAATCTGCATAGCTCGAAGGATGAAAATCCGTATGCAATTATTCAAACTCATCAACAACGACAATTCGAAATAAACATCTGGGCGGGAATAATTGGAAATTATTTAATAGGGCTATATGTTCTGGAAAATCGGTCAAATGGGGAAAATTACTTAATTTCTCTACAAGAACATCTAGATGGTTTATTGGAAGATGTGCCATTAGCAACTATAAGAAAGATGACGTCCATGCATGATGGAGCTCCTCTCCATTTCAGCATCACAGTCAGGGAATATTTAGATAAAAAATTTCCCCACCGATGGATTTGCCGAGAGGTCCAGTACCGTGGCCTCCTCGTTCTGCTGATTTAAACCCATTAGATTCTTTCTTTTTGGGTCATCTCAAAAATTGAGTGTATAAGACACCGGTACAAACAAGGTAAGGGATGTTACAAGGACTCACTACCCAATATGAAGCCATTAGGTACAGCCCTGGAATGCTATTCCAGGTTCAGCGATCCAACTTATCTCGCTTACGGGAATGTATTTTTGTACAGGGCGCTCACATCGAACATTTATTGTAGTTGTAGCGTGAAGTCATGTGTTGACGAAATACCAGTCTTTGTCCCTTATCAGTAAAATCATTTTTCCTCAAAAATGGATTGCTTTATCGATGTCAAACAGGAATATATTAAACAATTTAAAAACATACGAAGGGCGCCATATTTCTGTAATAAAGATACTCATTAATACGTACAAGTTTTATTAAAATCGATAGAACGGTTTGGAAGTAATAGGCAAAAGACCTTCTTGAATATGTACCCTTTAAAGGGTAATATCTCCGTAGGGAGGCACCCTAAGAAAAAAAATTATAGTTACTTTTAGTGTTATTTTGACCCAAACTATCCATTCTCGAAGTATTGCCACATAGTGCCGGGACACCCTGTATACAGCGCTCATAAAAAGTGTTAATACATAACTACATTATGACACGTTGACTTTTTTAAATTATTTTCACCTAATATTGACCACCCCCCAACCATTTTACCAATAAAACATACCAATAATGGGAACTAAACGTTTTTAAGAAATTAAATACTAATGCTAGGCATGTTCCTGTCTATTTTGCTACCTACGTTGGTATTTACTTGCTTGTTGAGCGTTTCCGTTACAAAACGCATGTACAAAGTCCATATCTATGTACTCCTCAGTCGTACTTGCAGATATTTCGATTCAGTACTCTACCAGTAATAATAAAGTTTACGAGTATGGTATACGGCACATTAAACCGTATGATATAAATAACTATGGTATTATTGTAGTCAACGCTACGTTTGCATTGCATCATAGCTATCACGATTGCTTAGTTCAAATCTATAATGGCTTGTAACTTCCTAACCAAGGCGAATGGACCCATGCCCATATAGCGTTGCTTTCTTGGAATTGCACCATCGTTCACCTGCCAAACTGTGTCATAAAGCTTATGGATCCATCTCTATAGTACACTCGCCATTAAAAAATTAATGCAACCATAATTTCTATGATATTTAATATGTTTGAACATGTTTAAAAGTGAATTATTTATTATTTGTTTGCTTATAGTAATGAAACATATTCTTTATATGATTTTTGCAAACAGTGGAAAGAAAAGCTATCTATGAGAACTAAAGGAAAAACTATATATAAAAATATTAATGAAATCTTTGCATTCTTTCGATAACCTGACTTCTGGTTATGCTGACAAGTAAAAATTCTTATTTGCCATTCTCGTTTTAACACTAGCATCCAACCTAGTCCTCTACGGCTAGGCAGGCTAAACTAGTATCTACATGATCCCCTACGATATGTAAATTCAGTTAAAAATGAGAACAAAGGCCTGAAATTAATTTATTTACGTACCTTGTCTTTAAACATTTTTTCATTCTAATGTTCTAAATTTTCATAAAATCTCATTCAGTTTCTTGGAAATGATTAGCCTTTGAAACGTTTTTCGTCCTTATTGTGGACTCATCAGAAAAGCCTAAAGCCACTCATAACGATGTTCCATGCAAAACTAAGACAATATCCATGAATAAGTATAAAATATTTCTTTCCACTGTTTGCAAAAATCCTATAAAGAATATGTTTCATGTTTGAACATTTTCTCACTCTAGAAATTATTACTTGTTTTATAATCTTCAAAAAAAAAAGGATTGAATTGCTTCTTTTATTAAGTAAAGAAGTAAAGAACACCTTGTTGGGTATTTAATCTGCAGCCAACGTGCTTCAGATTCAAGCCTTAGCTATTCCCGGCATTCTTGATTTTGTATTAGCTCAACATCTGTTTTCTTGTAAGAACTACGAACTCTCAAATAAAACGCTGACAATTTTATAGTACTGATTGTTTGACAAATTTATTTATGATGGAAGTTTTGTCTTTGTTGCAGCTGCTCATCAATAGTGTTTAAAATTAATTGTCGGTAATAATCAGATCAGTATTATGCCGCTATAATACTAGTAGTGCAGTAAAAAAAGCATTTTAATTTGCACAGTCTGGATACAGCAAGATTATGATTTTATCCTGTTTCGGGTATCACCCGGAGTATATTCCTAAGTTTTGGACCTCGAAAACCTTGTGCTACTTTTTTTATAAACAATTGAATTTTTTTTACTGCGTTTTTCGAGCTTACAATATGAATAACTCCGGTTCTATAAGCCTGATCGGGGCAAACTAAAAACCAGTCTCTTCGTAATAAAATTGCCAATAAATTGCCGTTAGTTTCAATTCTCTGAAATACGTACATAACCTACAAAACTGAAAAAATAGGAAAAAAACAGTATTTTTTTCATTTTAGTGCCCAAGACCGGCAACTCGACCAATTTGCATCAAACTTTCAGTAAATATACTTTTTGATGTAATAAAAAGAGGCTGAAAAGTTGGTGTCAAAATATTGAACCCGTTGGCCAAAATTGCATTTGTTATCTAAAATTTGAAATGCCCGCCATTTTATGCCATTAAGTCCAAAATGAAATTTTTTTATTTCAAAATGTAGATCACGACGTCAGCTTTCGAATGCAATTAAAAATAATTTTTTTTAATGTAATTTTGGTTACTTTTTTTACATTTGTTTATAACTCAAATAACAACAAATACATTTTTTCGGCCATTTTGAAAAACAAATTAAAGTTTTTTATCAGATCTGGTAGAGAATTTTGGGTCCTTTAATTTAAAAAAAAGAAAGTTCATTTTTGTTAACGTGAACTCGAGATATTTAACTTTTTGCATTTTGGCCAATTGTTAATTAGCAACTGCATATTTTGAGCTAAAATTTGGACTGTATCATTCTGAAACGTATTCATTTCATATGATAAATTCAAAAAAAAATTAAGTTTTATAGAAATTTATTTACAAACATTATAATGTAAGTATTGTTAATTGAGCTAAAAAGTGATTTTCCTGATTTTTTCATAAAGCTCAATTGCAAAATGCAATAACTTCCTTGTTTCTTAAAATTCGGCTGACTTTATTTTTTAAATACGTTAGATTTTCCCTCGCAATGCGATCATCAACTTAGTTTTTTGTTAATAATGCAAATTAGTATTTTTTATTTCCAAATTCATATGTACACATGTACCAACGATTGCTAACATATAAACCTGTATAATTTTTTTTTTAAATCTTTCTATATAAATATGAATACTTAGATTAAATTTATATTGTCTTCTAAATATAATGTTTTAAGTTTTATTTAAAAAAGGAAATAGTAAATATTGTAATATAAAAGTTTTAAAGGCGAGGATTAATAATGTGGTAAAAACATTTTATTTAAAAATAAACATTTTTATTCTTATAAATTTACAAAATCGTAATTAATGTATTTTATATCTCTTGCTTGGTAATGTGTACAATTCAGTTTTACTCTCTGAATCTGTTTCAAATAAAACATTTTCACCATTTTCTTCTTCATCACGAATTTGAACACGAAGATCGGGTACATTAACTTGCAAGCGTTCGCAGTCGCTTTGGGGTTCCGATTCTGATATATCGGTACAGCTTGAATATATGTCTGATTTATCTATATTGTCTTCTTCAACTTCACGATTTTCTTCTTCACTGACTACAGTGCATTCTGTACAATTCCTGCAATTAATGTCTCCACAATATTCACACAAACTTGTACATTATAGTCCGAACTTCCTGCATCGACATCTCAGGTCTTTACAGCCGGCTTTACATTCAGAAGCGAGAATTTCAAGAATTTCTTGTGGTATTGGCTGTTTTCTCATTGTCATAGGCATTAAACCATTAATTGTATCCTCCCAACCAAACAATCGTGGATCTATTTCTTCATATTCCAGCTATTTGTGTATTTGAAGATACACTCTCAACAAATGTTCATTTGTAGCTTCCTCGATCGGTGGAAGGTTTTCAATGTAAGTTTTTGGAAACAATGAAATCTTAAATCACCTAAATCCATAGGTTTTATTAGATTACACCCATACAAAACTTTCATGATATTTTAAACACCTAATAATCTCACTTTCACTTGAAGATATTTTTAATTTATATGTCGGCGGCACCGAAAATAATTTCTCCACGCCTATGGTTCTTAGGAGCCCTTCACTAGTACTTATGACTGTTTAATATTTTTGTTAATGTAAACATTCAGGTTGACTTATCCCAACCAATAATAGTTTAAGATTCTGTGTATTTCCTTATATGGGCATAGGAACACGCTTAGGGCGAACGAAACGAAATCAGCTAGTCCAGGGCATTCTATGATTATCTGTGAAAGAGTTAAGATTTGATTATTGCGGGCTAGCGGGTAGCGGATCGTTAGTTCCTTTATTTTACTAAATTTATTCGGTGATATTAAGACTGTATTATTTACTTGCATCATTCGTGTGGAGAATTAGACTTTGTTATTAAATTTTGTATTAAGTGAAATATCAGTGTCGTACTTGTTAACATGTCCAAGCGGTCTAACCCTAAACGTGCCCCCTTAGTATTACACATGTATTAAATTAATTTACAGCTTCTCAAATATAAAAATGTAAACAGGCAATACTGCACGGCAACCGATCTAAGCTGTAAGGAATGGAACTGGTGGGGAATAAGAAAGAGAAAGAAAATGTAAACATTTCTCCTCATTTATAAGCAACTATTCGCTCCGCAGCTAAAATAGGTTTGTACATTAGCAAACGTTGGTTGTATATAAATTTAAACATTTAAAATATTTATTATTATTATTATTAACAAAAAGCTAAGTTGATGTCGCACTGCGAGGGAAAAAATAACGTATTTAAGAAAAAGTCCCTCGAATTTTAAGAAACAAGGAAGTTATTGCTACTAAGCAACTTATAAGCTACTAAGCTTTATGAAAAAATTTAAAAAATCACTTCTTAGTTCAATTAACAATACTTACATTATAATGCTTGGAAATAAGTTTCTATAAAACTTAATTTTTTTTTTTTAATTTATCATATGAAATAATAGGTTTCAAAATGATACAGTCCAAATTTTAGCACAAAATATGCATTAGTTAATTAACAATTGACCAATATACAAAAAGTTAAATATCTCGAGTTCACGTTAACAAAAATGAACTTTCTTTTTTTTAAATTAAAGGACCCAAAATTTTCTACCAGATCTGATAAAAAACTTTAATTTGTTTTTCAAAATGGCCGAAAAAATGTAATTGTTGTTATTTGAGTTATAACCAAATGTAAAAAAAGTAACCAAAATTACATTAAAAAAAATACTTTTTTATTGCATTAGAAAGCTGGCGTCGAGATCAACATTTTGTAAACAAAAATTTTCATTTTGAACTTAATGGCATAAAATGGCGGGCATTTCAAATTTTAGATAACAAATGCAATTTTGGCCAATGGGTTCAATATTTTAACAACAACTTTTCAGAGTCTTTTTATTACATCAAAAAGTATATTTTCTGAAAGTTTGATGCAAATTGGTCTAGTTGACGGTCTTGGGCACCAAAATGAAAAAAATACTGTTTTTTTCTCGTTTTTTCAGTTTTGTAGGTTATGTACGTATTTCAGAGAATTGCAACTAACGACAATTTATTGGCAATTTTATTACAAAGAGAATGGTTTTTCATTTGCCCCGATCCGACTTATAGAGCCGGAGTTATTCACATTTTAAACTCGAAAAACGCAGTAAAAAAAATTTAATTGTTTATAAAAAAAGTAGCACAAGGTTTTCGAGGTCCAAAACTTAGTAATATACTCCCAGTGATACCCCAAACAGGATAAAATCATAATCTTGCTGTATCCAGACTATACCTATCTCCTAATTTTTTTGGCCTTTTTTTACTGCACTATAGGGGCTTCAATATGCAGTTTTTACAGAAGCGTAAAACGCTTTCGTGAAACTGGTGAGTTCAAAAGGCGAAGAGATTCTTATAAAAGCAGGTGAACAAATGCTCGAGGTGACGAGATATATCTTGGTATTCTAAGTTTCCACTATTTCTAGGATACAACTTCATGTTGTTGCAAGACGAAAAAGAAATATCAAGTTTGATTTGGCCAGCGTACAACCTAGACTTGAGTCCCACTAAGCATGTCTAGAATATTTAGCATAGAAGATTGCGATACTTTATTCCTGCCTTTCTTACCTTACATTTGCTGCGTGCAGCGCTGTTTGAGGAAGAGCAGCAAATTGGAGACGATCTTATTCTACACCTTATCGAAGAAATGCCAAGGTATATAAAGGTCGTAATTTACGCTCTTGGTGGGAAATTTATGATACCGTATTTGTTTTATTATTCATGTTCTGAGTGTAGTTTCCTATATTCATTGTCTTAAAGATTGCTGAAAATTATCAAAGTTATATTTGAAAACAGATATCTCATGAGAGAGATAGTGGCTTGACTCAAAAAAGAGAATATTGACAATATATGTGGCTTGAGCATGAAGTATGTAAGTTTTAGTATAACCATGCAACCTAAATTTGTAATTTAACCAGAGCCTATGTATCCCCTGATATAATATGACATAATTTAATCATTTTCTGAAAATTGTGAACCACTGGAAATCTGTGAATTTATATGTAACTTATTAAACAATCATTAAAATCTGTCCAAGTGTGAGAAAATTCATCAAGATTCATCAAACTTAATCAAAATAGTACGTGGAATAATTTTTTGTGGGTGAGTGTATGTATGTACCTGAAAAAATTTAACAAATTGCCCTAGTTCAAATTTTAAGACATATAAATATGTTTTTGCCATTATCAGCAATTTAAAAAAAACTCTTATAAAGACCAAGATGGTTACCAATTGAGAAGAAATTATTTATATATTTGATTGTTGTCCCAGAACATATATTTTATTCTCGATTTAAATCAAAATATTTTTGCCACTGATTAAAACTATATATCGAAATAAATCAGTGACTGCAAATTGGCCTGTTTTCGTATTTTAATTGGATTACAGTAAATTGGAAACTGCCAAATCAGATTATTTTCGCTTCTAAAAATTCGATTAAAACCTAGAGTAATCACACAACTAAATGACATAGCGAATGTTAATTGGTTTTGGAATTTGGCCTTAATAGATATACCAAGCGTAACAGGATCATGGTATACATCCCTTTTCTCCTTTAGGTTTGAAGATAATTGATTGAAATGTAAGATATACCACATATATAATAAGCGACACTTTTTGGCGTACAATTGATTTTTTTTCACTTCCGGTTTCGCCGGAAGGAACACTAACTATCGATTTTTCAATGGAACAACCTATATATTATTGCATTTTTGAATTCTGCATAATTTTCTGAATCCAACGATATCAAATAGGTGAATTTCAAACATCAATTTATTTTATAATATAATTTTTAGTTTTCCATTTAAGTGTGCCATATCGGTTCTGATTTATTCTAAATGACCCGTGTAATGCTACAAAAATTGAGATCCCGTTAAAAGCACTAAATTACGTGATTTTATGAGCAAATAAAATTCACCAAAATTGTTTTTGGGGCAAAACTCAATCTTTTCAAATGGAACCATATTGGTACCATGATACCATTTATTAGTACTGTTAATAAGGAATTTATTCATATATCGTAATAAAATGTGTGATAAATACAAACAAAATTACAGCTAAAAGAAAATAAGAAAATACAATTTTATTCCAATTATCTTGTTACACGTAAGGTGGTTTTGGAATACAAAAAATTAACACAAAACATTACAACAGTTGTTCAAAATGCTGTCCATTAACGTCAATGCACTGCTGAATTCGCATAGCTGTTTCTCGAAGAACGTTCGCCAATTGCTGGACGGATATGCTATTAATTGCTCGTCTTACTCGTAGCTCCAGGTCCTGACGGGTTGTAGCGGCGGTTACATAGACAATATTTTTTAAATGACCCCAAACAAGGAAATCAAGGGGCGTTAAATCAGGTGACCTTGGAAGCCACCTCACTGCTATCCTTGAATTATGGGGAGGAGCGCCATTTTGTTGGAAATACATTCCCTGTCCTAAATCTAAAGGTAACTCATCTACAATGTCCTCAATCTCATTTTCCAAGAATCTCAAGTAACTGGCACCAGTGAGAGGTCCTTCAAATATTATTGGACCAATGATTCTACTACCGATTATTCCAAGCCAATCATTGAAACCGAACCGCACCTGAAAGTTACCCTCCCGTAATAAATTTTGATTTTCTTGTGACCAATATTTTGTATTTTGTGGTTAAATAATCCCAAATTTGTAAACCATCACTCGTCCGGAAATAAAATCAGTCCCAAAATATCATTGTTTGGCTTCACGTTATTATACAAAATCCAGTTGCAATATTCCATCCTACGTTCGTAATCGCTTTCGTATAAGTTCTGGTGCAATTGTTATTTAAAAGATTTATAGTGGTATTTGTGCAAAATTCGGCTTACTGTTTGGTGACTGATGTTCAATTCAAACCCAACTTGCCTTAAAGAAACAGTCTTATCGACTTCTATTCGAGCCAAAACATTAATTTCCGTTCCTTCGTCAATAATAAAGTTTTCTTCGGGATCATTGCGGGGCTCTCTACAGAATTGGTTTTCAACACGTTTAAAATAATTTTTCGCTGGACATTGTCTATCAGGATATCGTCGACCACAAAGGTCCATAGCTGCAATTGCAGTTTTTTACTTTCCCGATAAATATTTAACATGTCCACTTTTTCATCTCTTGTATAAATTTGCTGCATTTCGAACACAACAAGAATTTTAAACAATTTTTAAAGACACAATAAAAACACCGTTAAACCAACAAATGCTTGACAAGCTAAATATTTCATTGCTTTTCAAAGCCACCTTAGTTACTTCTTAATATTTAATTAGAACAAAATCTTATTTTCTTTTAGCTGTAATTTTGTTTGTATTTATCGCACATTTTAGTACGACATATGAATAAATTCCTTATTGATAGTACTAATAAATAGTACCACGGTACCGATATGGTTCCATTTGAAAAAAATGAGTTTTGCCCCAGAAACAATTTTGGTGAATTTTATTTGCTCATAAATCACATAATTTACTGTTTTTAACGGGATTTCGATTTTTGTAGCATTACAGGGGTCATTTAGAATAAATCGGAACCATCATGGCACACTTAAATGGAAAACTAAAAATTATATTATAAAAAAAAATGATGTTTGAAATGTCACTTATTTGGCATCGTTGGATTCAGAAAATTATGCAGAATTCAAAAATGCAATAACAGATACGGTATTATATTTAAAAACCGAAAGATTTTTTTTCACTTCCGGTTTCGCCGGAAGTGAAAAATAAATCAGTTGTATGTTAAGAAGTGCCGCTTATTATGTATGTCGTATGTCCTAAATTTCAATCAATTATCTTCAAAACTAAAGAAGAAAAGGGGGTATACCATGATCCTGTTACACCTGGTATATTATAGAAGCAGACGCATCCCATTTTATAAGGATGTTAATTAATATATTCATGATCATACGATTGATCCTAAAGATTTCTGTTCTGTTCACTCCTCATTTTAAATATCAAATTTCGTATTGTCAACGCGTTACAGGTATTACTTCTACTCTTAATTTGATTAGTGTTATATTGCTGATACATTAAATCGTGATGGTCAAACAGATGTAACAGACCAGACCAGATGTAACAAATCTCGATTATAGACATCTATTGCAAAAATTGTCACAATTTCGATCTAATTTAGTTTCTTAGTTTTTGTTTTTTTCTTTAAAACCTAGCTTAGTAAATTTTTATTAGTGTTATAAATTGTAGACTATTTAAGGAGCTGCTCGACTCTTTATCCTTTCCCCACCTGGATCTAAAATGTCCTTTGTGAATTACCCTAAAATTAGTTGTTGCGCGTGTTAAGCTCTTTACAAAGCTTGTGATTTTCTTTGGGACTTAATTCCCCATGACTTCAGACATTAATTCAGCCTTTTGTAGATGTTTTAGTCTAATGCGGATTGCATTCGCAATGTATATCCCCGCAGTCGCTATTGCAATATAACAGTATCTTCATTTATCATTCTCTGTCTTGCCCATGTTCATTAGTTGATATGCTAAGGGACAATGATCTATTAGAAACTGATTAATCCGTCTTAAGTCAGAGTTTTCGAGTATTATAAGCATTCTTACATTCCTTGTAGAATTAATTATAAACTGTTTCGCTTGTCTTTGACTTGGAGTATTTCTGCAGTAGGATATTTTCTGTTCCTTGTACTTTATAAAAATTGAATTCTTAATTTTTTAACTGTTATTAAGTTTCTCTAACTACTTTGAATGAATCCATTAATGCATTATTTAGCTACCTCGTAACTTCACAATATGAAGTCCCTTTTGCAATAGCTTCACATTTTAATTTTTTTCGTAGGGAGAACGGAAATTTTGTTCAATTCAGTCTTAATGTGCGATGAAAATATTAATTAATAAACTAATTATTCAACGTAGCGAATTCACATGAATGTACAAGTGCTACGCTTGAGTGAATATTTTTTTTTCTTAGGTAGCGTTTTCCTTATGGCTTGTGTAAGGGACACAACGGAACGAATGAGCCACGAAACGGATCATACCAAAAACACGTTGCACACATAATTCTTTCTACTAGCGTTTGGAAAATTATTAATCTGAGTGAAATTTAAAAATTTTAAATATTTCAGTTTAATAATTTCTCCAAATATTAGCAGAAAAAATTATGTGTGTAACATGTGTGAAAAGTATTTCTTCCATATACGGATTGGATTACCTACTCCTAATATGAAAAACAACTTCTTACATAGATAACTAGTCACTCTTGTAAAATATTTAATAAATGCTACCTACTTTAATTTATTTTTTATCTTGAAATATCACTCTCCTACTTCTCATATACTTTAATAAGATGTATGTATTCTTGCACAATATTTGTTATTAACGTGCGTTTCATATATACGTTTACTTGTATAGTATGTTCTATATATAATTCAGCCATATGAAAAACTTACAAAAAAAGGTTTGAAGGAAACCGGCCGCAATCAGTTTTCAATTTATGTACAAAAAATTCACAGATTTCTCAATCCTTGCAACCATCAGGACATTGGAAATGATAACATCATACATGAAACATAAACTATATAAACAGCTACGATCCGTCCCAAGAAACATGATTTTAGGTACTTGTTACAAAAACAACTATTCGCTATTTGTCAAACTTTGTGAATCCATGGCAATGATTGGCGCTGACCACAACCGCATTATAACTTCATGTTCTCCACGCATGCTCATACTGTGTACAGTTGCTCAGTATTACGCCATCTGATCTCGACTCTTTCATGTAGGCGGCCTTGAATAAAACTCGTAACTTTGGCCCCATATACGAACATTAACATTTCCAATGTTAATAAGCGGTGGGACACCCCCGCACCCCCCATTCTTTGCCTGAGACGCTAATACTGCCGCAGCGCTGATAGGTTAAAAATCAACCTAACTAACATAACCATATAACCATCCCATGAAAGATTGAAATCATTATAGGAAAAAGAGAGAAAGTATTATTTCTGCCGTCAAATCAAACCTGAATTTGTGAAAAAATTCATTAATAGTTACAAAATGAAAATAAAAATTTGGCGTGCTCAGGAGTTGACAAACAGTGCTATAGCACAGAAGAAATATTTGAACAGACAAGATTTTGTAGCATTGAGCCGGAATTGTTGGACCGATTATTAACAATTAGATATCAGAATAAGAGCCTACTAACCTAACCTAAGGAAATCATAGAAAATAATTTCAAAAATACGTATTAATCGTCACAAGTTTAAAGAAAAAAATTCAGCAGGCATAGCAGTTTGAACCTGGAACCTTTCGCACCGTAAGCGAAAACATTACCTATGCGCCAACCGTATGGCTGATGATGAACACTAGGGCAGGGAATTCGTCTGCCGCAGCAGCACTAATGCGTCCCGGCTCTCATCCTACACGATATGCTCTCTCAGTACCGTCTTTTGCTGAACAGGCGGTACAATATCGATCGGCGCTGAGCGACTACACACCATCATCGCTTCCCACATAGTAACAAGCTCTTGCTCAGTATCACATCATCCGACTTTGATACTTTCATGTTGATAGTCTTGGAAAAAACTAGTAACTTTTGTCCTATACGGTATATGCGAACATTAACAGTTCCAATGTAAAAGGTCGTAAAGGTGTTACTATCGTCACAAAAAATTGTCATAAATATTTCCTAACGAGTTAAGAACGTGAACCAATCTCACTGAATATAATTGATTAAAATTTGTCCTACCAAACAGATGATTCGTTGAGATAAGCGATCTAGTCAACGTGGACTTCTAGGAGTGGAGTAACTGTTTCTTTGTCATAAAAGTTGAAGAATAAATTTATTAAATTTTTCACACCATTGTCCGGCGGTATACTAATCAGAGGCGGTCGGTCTCATTTAACCTTTTTTGACAGCTATCTTGTATCGCTGGATTTCATATGGAACCTACTATACAATTGTACATTTCCTGGTTTTCAACTGAATGCCAATTTGTCCGGGCTGCTTGCTGTATTCTCAAATAAGAAAGTAAATAAAATGCTAATAACCTCCTAGTTTTCAAATTCAAATTTCACGATTAATCACTGGTACTTATAGAACAAGCTATTTATAAGCTGCAGATATTGCAAGCTTGAATACATACACCTTCATTGTTATATGAAAAATTGAAAAAGCGTTTCCCTTTGTACAAGAAATCCTTAAAGACTGCTAAGAATTAAACATGAAGACAAGCAACACACATTTGCATTCTGCCTTACAAAGACCAGATGACAATAGGAGTAAGGTCGTTGAACATGCAGGGAATATACGTTAAAAAAATACAGAATCGTGGGATTCACACAAAGCTCACGAACTACCGAGTCAGATTGATCATGTGGTCAAGCGAGGTGCCAAATGGAAGAACGTGGCTTGGTTACGCTTAGCGATCATTTGCATCGTTCCCGCTATAGTACAGAGGCTGGGTTAGGATATGAGGGCGTCGAGTCCTCACGAATTCGACCTGCGCTGGTGTCGGCATATTAAAAAAATAATGAAACTATTTGTTTTTGCAATCACATGTTAAACAGTACCTTGAAAAGTTTAACTTGGGCGTCCGCCGATGACTGGTAATTCCCAGGTGGATATTTATTTGACTGAAATTATGTATTTACATCAAAGAAAATCTAACAAAGATGTAACATTATTTCTGATAAATTTCAGTTAGCAGATTTTCAATAAGCAGTCCTCGAGCCTACTCTATTTCTTGTACACAAGGTGTTTTGTCCACTGAAAGCATGTATGACCCTATCAATAACCGTGGGTTGAGAATGTTCGTGGTTCCCCTAAATGTTGCACAACCGATGTAAAGGTTCGTTCATCAGGAACAAGATAATTAGGAAACCGTTGCTGGTATAATACACGAGCCTGACGTACATTTTCTCCAGCCACACTATAATAAAGCACAAATTTTGTCATTATTAAAAACGTAAAACGCAATAATTCACTATTACTACATATTCATAACGACCAGTAAATATAAAACATTCTGTATAAACTATACTGATAGTGATCTTCCAGAGGTCGATCTAACTCTGTCGATATATTAAGATTCCGATTTTGAAAATAAAAATGTATCATATGTTTTGAAGTTGTCGAGGTTAAAACTTTTTTATTTCTTAAGGGTAAAACATATTTTTTCGTAAATTTGCAACAGAATGCCCACATAACAAAATGATATGCAATGTACATACAATGTATCTTCAATCTATGGATATGTATATCCACAAGATGGCGATAGTATATCTAATGTACATCTAATGGATGAGGAATTAACATTCCCAGCAGATACGTTTGTCGCCGACTTCCATATCTATTTTATATCCAGTGAATGTACATAAACATATGCAATGTACATTCACTGGATATGAAACACACATAATATACAAAATCGTATATTTTATGAATATACATTACATATCTCTGAAGTAGTTTCCACGGACATCAAAACGCTTATTGAATACTGCACCCGACGCGTGTTGTCCCAGTCATGTTGGCATCATCGGCAGATGATTAAAACGAAAAGTTTTAATGATCCAGCTGATACCAACACGATTGGAGCAGCACGCATCGAATGGAAGTGTTCGAGTGTTTTGATGTTCGTGGGAACTACTTCAGAGGTATCCAATAGTATCCATATAAGAGGTAATAAAACACAGATAGCTTAATAAGAAGTATATTTTATATAACTATTTTAAACATACACAAACTTTACAAAATAACCTAATATTACACAATATTTAAAATGTTCAATATTGACGTATACTTCTTTACCTTCCGGTAGTTTAACAAATTGTAAACATATGTATAGTTACTCATGTCCTACATATATGTTTAAAACATTCTCAACCATCAGTAAGTTATATAATATGAACGTATGTAATTTTTATTCACTATGTTTATAAAATACATACCCAATATGACATAACAGCAAATTTTTAGACCTCTGTCACTTTCCGCCATCTTTACTAAACACACACCTACCACAATCAGTTAAATATGAAACTTGTAAATTTTCTAACCCTAAAAGAGTATGTATTTACGAATCTAAAGAATTGCATTATAATAAATATACTCTTACATCATGGGAGCTTCATGCAAATGTAACAGCATAATATAGCAATAAGCAAATATAAAATCCAGAGAATGAGAAAGAGTTACCTTTCATCACACATAAACACTATGCACACAACACTATAGGGCTTAATCGCTTAATGGCTGCTGACGCCGGCTATTGCGAACTACAATTCGTAAACAGCCTGGTGCGCTGACGTAGTATGCCATAAATTAGTAGCGCATGCGCATCAGATAATGAGACAAAATTCGTGTACGCGTATAATTTAATTATACCTTAATGGACATGTTATGTATAAATCATTATGTATATACCTCCAGCAATATACACTGTATATGACGCTGATGCATATCAGTAGCTGAATATACATTTCATATCATATGTATATTTAACAATACATATTCAAATTCCAACACCTAATGCATATGCTATGGATGTACATATCCATGAGATGTCGTGTGGGTGGGTAAATTATCATGAAATGAAAATCGTACACAAGTCCCCTCTTCATAATTATTAACAGAATGCGAATTAATAATTCCTCTTAAAACTGAACCCTCATAACGCCGTTTTACAAGAGAATATATGAACAAGCGAAGCACCAAACAATACATATTTATGTAGGTAAGCTGTTATGATTCTTTAGATCGCTGCTTACTTATAACATTTAATTTAATACTTATTATATAAAAAAGAAACTAAAATTCTCCCAAATTTACTTTATTTCCTTAGGTACGTTATGAAAGATAACGACCCGTTGCCAGTGGCAACAAGTATTTGGTACATAAATCATCACTTACGATCGACAAAATAATGGAATTATAGTATACTTACGAGGGAGGTATGATGAAAAAGTTATTAATTATTTAAATATAGAAAGAGATCAATTTTTTATGTTTTGTAATTAAGCAAAAAATGTCTAAAACTTATTTACAAAGAGACTTCAAAAGACATCCTATAGAATGTGCAACAATTATACAAAAAGTACAGTAAATCGGCGAAGAGTATAATGGTTAGCTCCCACATAACAAAATGATATACAGTGTATTGTACATACACTGTATATTCAATCTATGTATATCCTCAAGATGGAGAAAGTATATCTAATGGATGTGGAATTAACATTCCTAGCATATACGTTTATTGCCGACTTCCATATTTATTTTATATATAATGAAAGTACATAAACATATGCAATGTACATTTACTGGATATGAAACACACATCATATACACAATCGCATATTTTATAAATATACATTACATACCTCTGAAGTAGTTTCCACGGACAACAAAACGCTTATTGAACACTGCATTCGATGCGTGTTGTGAGAGTCATATTGGCATCATCGGGAGATGATTAAAACGAACAGTTTTAGGGAGCTAAGAAAACAGGTAGTTAAACAAGAAACATATTTTATATAACTATTATAAATATACGCTAACTTTACATTTATAAAATAACCTAAATTATTACTCAATATTTAAAATTTTCAGTATTTACGCATACTTTTATACCTTCCAGTAAGGTAGTTTAACAAATTGTAAGCATATGTAACAATACTGTTACTCATATCCTACACATGTGTTTAAAAGATTCTCAACCATCAGTAAGTTATATAATTTGAACGTATGTAATTTTTATTCACTATATTTATAGAATACATACCCTATTGACATAACTGCAAATTTTTAGGCCTCTGTCACCTTGCGCCATCTTAACTAAACAAACACCTGCCACAATAAGCTGAATATGAAACTTGCAAATTTTCTAAAAGAGTATATATTTCCAAATCTACGGAATTGCATTATAATAAATATACTCTTACATTGTGGGAGCATATTGAAAATGTAACAGCATAATGTAGCAATAAGCAAATATAATTCCAGAGAATAAGTAAGAGTTAACTTCCACCACAAATAAACACTATGCACGCAACACTATAGGGCTTAATGGCTACCGGCTGTTGCAAACTACAATCCGTAAACGAATGATGCGTAGTGCGCCGACGTACTATGTCATAAATTAGTAGCGTATGCGCATCAGATAATGAGATAAAATTCTAGTTTGTGTATAATTCCTTAATGGATAGCTGGTAGCTGAATATACATTTTATATTTTATGTGTATTTAAAAATACATAATCAAATTCCAGCATTTAATGTATATGCTATGGCTGTATATATCCACGAGATGTTATGTGGGCTTGTTTTATCTTACAAAAGAAAATATTTAATTGTTGTTTACAGATTTGTCTAGTATGTAGTTTTTTGTTGGATATGGTTAACGAATATTCTTAGCCGTACTGACAAAGCGTGTTTGTCAGATTCGGGAATTGAATCATTTCAAAACACCTTCTACTTTTGACAAAATATGATGATAGATATGACACTCCATGCTGTCAGCTATGTTATTTGGTACATAACTCAATTGACACAAGTATAAGAGTGCAAAGTGCAAAGCTCCTTTAAAATACAGGTATGACTTTAAAAAATATATAATTGTTTCATCCATCCTTCGCGTTTTAATAGCATTCGCGTCTTCCTTGTGTTATTTATTGGTTACGGTGGGTGATTCAATTGTCTCTTCCCACCATCAGACGACATTTTGGCGCTGCATGCTATCACGATTTCGCCGTTTATTTATTTATCTCTTATTCAAAACAATGATTTACTTATTTATGCATTGGCGTATTATTGAAGTTATGAATGTTTCTTTTCAAAGCATAAACATGGCTTTTTCCTCGGGCTTTTATAGGTTATTATATACAGACAAACTTGGTAAAGTTATCAGTCAGTTGCAGCCTATGTGTAAACATGAAGGGATAGAGTCGACTTTTTAATTCTTAGTCTATGAGCTAACACTGTTCCTAAAATTAAGTTCAAATATTGCAGATTATAAGATACCGTGCTTTCGTTAATTATTATAAACCACTAACAACTTTACTTTATTCGCTCCCCTGCCTTGCGGCTTTGAGCGAAACTTTCTCCCTTTCTCTCCCTAACAAAAAGCAGAATTTTGTGTTGTCATAAAAAATGTATAAATACATATATATATACAATATCTATATTACCTGGAAGACAATCCTCACACATGCAAGTCTTCAGTCATTATCACCCTCTCTGCCCACTCGTTCCATTTTCTCACTTGTTCATCTTGCACTACCCTTATTGTTCCATATTCGTACTTCCAACTGAGCCCATTTATTTCTCACAAACCTTCTACGTTTCTCCCTATTAATTCTCCCACACACAAACCTTACATGCTCGCTATTTTCCTCTCTTCTTGCATATTCGCCTCGCAATCCACATCCCCCAGACGATACATCTTAAGGTACCCCAGAAAATTCCCGTGTCCCGTCGTCTTCTGCACTCCTTTAAAGGATAATCCCAGGGAAGTGTAAACCACTTCCGGGCATACCCCGAAGAGGGTTCTTCCAGTTTGTTCATCATCCCATATTTTCTGCCGTTCCTCTATTACTTTTTGTCTCGTTCTTGGCTTTCTCCCTCTCCATTCAATCCAAATTTCTTCCTCTTCTATTTCTTCTCTCATCCTTGCCCATTTTGTACTTGCATCCATCATTTGATTCTTTCTATTTTCCCCACTCTCTCTCCTCCATATGATAATACATTCAACTCCTATCCTCCTCATTCTCTCAATCATAAATTTTATGTGAACTAGCTCTCTTTCTCTCGCCCCTACTTTCTCTGACTTCTCGAGGGTCATCAGGCTGTCCGAGACGATGTGCGCCTGCATCCCCTCTTGTGGTCTTATTTCCTCGTCATTAATTCTTTCCAGCTGTTCCCACTCTCCCTACTGGCGTCGGAATTTCCTGTGCGTGTACAACCTACCGACCTCAATTTGAATAAGTCCAGCGTGTGAAATTATAGATAAAACAAAAGTGTAGTTTCAACTATTTTCTTATTTAGCTCGCCTTACCACAAAAGAAGGAAAATGAACTGGTCTTAAATATTCACCATATTAATACATATTTGTCAACAAAATTTGACATGAAGGTAAAATTTTAACGAGCTTAGAAACTATACAGTTCTTTCTAGGACTGTCGACAAAATGTGAGAATTTGCCGAGTATAGCGAATGGTACCTTTCTTATCTTTCGAAATGGATACTAAGCGCTTCAGAAGAAATAATGTTAAAGAAGAATGGAAGATAACATTCTCTCAGATCAAACGACGCAGAAACGACTAAAATGTAGTACTTTTCGTAAATATAAACGTGCGTCTCTGACTTACAAACGCGAGAAATCAATACCAACTTTCTTCTATATTACATATTTAGGTAGAAACATGAAATCACAATTTGAACAAACTTGAAAATGTCGCCTTCTCTTTTGTTAAGTATTGGAAGAAAAATAGAAAAAATGTTCATTTCCGTGTCCTACCGCCAAAATAATCATGCGCTCCTTTGGAGTAAGGGCTAACTGCCTGTAAAATCTCAGCTTCCTAGGTCTTATGCTTTTCAAGATATTTTAGCCAGTCATCGGAGGAAGATCCTGACTGGGAATTATATACGTACATTCGTTAATACAAGTGGCTGCCGCCCTACAGACCTCGAAAATTTCCAGCAAGTACGTCATCTGATCCAAGTTGGAACTTGTGCTATGTCCTCTTACGTAGTATCTTAGTGCGTATGCTACCCAGTCATTCAAAATACCTAAAGGGATCAGACACGACGAATAATAATTGAGACATACACTGATATTACAAGTATTGCAATTGTTGACATTATTAATAAAACTTTGATAACCTGCCTATTACGGATATTCTAATCTCATTTTCAGTACTTACCACTGAAAAGGTACTTCTGTATTTGATGATATAGCAACAAATTCAATATCATTTTATATAATTTTATCAACAATAAGCTGTAGAGTCTCATTTCTCTTTACTTAAACACAAAATCATCCTGGATTTTCAAGGAATTATCTTGATGAGTTGTAATGCGGTTAAGGAAACGAACATATCAAGTTCAACTATATAAGTCCCCCAAACCATTAATTATTCGGAGTGTTGAGAATGTTCTTCTCGCAATATTCTTCAATTCGCAATAATTCGCAATAACGGCAACAATGATGTCGATTGACAGTACCATTAAAAGAAAATTAATATTAGTTATAAAAGCAAATGTTGAAGAGATAATTTGGATCGGTATTGATTTTTTACCTCACTACCTCATGAAACTGCAAACGGCCGGTATTGCTGTGATGTTTTAAAACTATCTGGATAGTGGTACGAGAAATTTCCGTTAAAGCAGACATGTTTCTAGTATTTATTGTAAAGTCCATATTAAGACAACCCACAACCATTTCGTCTACTGCCTTATTTCTACCGGCATCTTCAGTATTCCTTCTTTATTTGTTACTGAATCAGTCTTCCGAAATTTTGGTGCATTAAGGCGGTACGAATGTCAACACTTAAATAATGAGTCCCCCCCCCTTCTTTCATTTAAAAAGGCACAAAACAGAGTTGAGCTATTTTTAGTGGATCACCCTGTAAATCATATTATTAATAAATACTTGTATCAAGACATGCTATTAATTGCAATGTGTCTATTTTTTTTCATGCAACTCAAACAGGAATATACTAACAAGAAATAACAGCATTGAAAGCGTTCTATAAATCATGATCATGAATATTAACGCACATAACTCACCCTTAAAGTTTTGTCTGCACTTTGGAGTTTCTATGGAGACAAACATAGTACGACCTACTTTACTAAGCTGTCTCAGACAGTGGGCCGAATTATGTAGAAAATTTATCCACAAACTTTGTCGTTATTGAATACTGTTATATATTACGTTTGAGACTATAATTTGTCGCTTGGTTACTTACTCTTTAAATATTTTTAGACTTGATGTAACTAATTTTCCTGCTAACAGCGCGAACTATTAACATGTTGGTAACTTGATGTTTGCATTTCTCCAGCTATCTCTCAATGGGCTCATGTAGAATATTTTTTTATTATTATATTTTCTGAAATATCTTTTGACTTTAGAGCGAATTGCAAAAAACTAAAATTTTCTACAGTCTCTATAGACGTACATAACATACAAAATAGAATAATCTGGCTAAAAGGCGTTTTTTTTTCATTTTATCGCCCGGGGACGTTGAGGGTTCCGATCGGCTTCAAACTTTCAGAAAACATATCTTTTGTTGAAAACAAAACACTTTAAAATTTGAACCCTGTGGACACATATTTGAATTGCCCGCCATTTTGTGCCATTAAGATCAAAATGAATAATTCTTTTTTCAAAATGTATATCTCGATGCCAGCTTTCCGTTAACATTAAAAAAAGTTTTTTTTTTTTAGTTATTTTGACCACTTTTTTGGTATTTATTTATGAACCAAATAACAACAAACGGATTTTTCGACCATTTCAGGTAGACGGAAAGTAAATATTTGTTCTAAATCAGGTTCTTTCTTTTGTGAAAAACTTTTCAAAAATGTTTTCAAAATGGCCGATAAAATCCATTTGGTTTATAAATAAATGCCAAAAGAGTGGCCAAAATGACTAAAAAAAATTTTTCAATATCAACGGAAAGCCAGCATCAAATTTTAGATAATAAACTCATTTGTGTCCAATATTAGGGCACCAAAATTTTAGGGTGTTTTTTTTTCAACAAAAGGTATTTTCTGAAAATTTGAAGCCGATCGGAACTCTTAACGTCCGTGGGCGTTAAAATGAAAAAAAAACGCCTGTTAGCCAGATTATTCAATTTTGTATATTATATACCCGCTAGATTTTATTTTCTTTTTAATAAAATGCAATTATTTACAACCGATTTACTTCTTTTTATCTAAGCATGGGTACAAATACAGGTAACGTTTGCAACGTGTGTGTAAATATAAATTTTATTACGCTTTGCAACAAGGCTCATTATATTGAAACATACTCTTTATAGGATTTTGCAAACAGCAGAAAAAATAATTATCTATGAGAACTAAAAGAATGTGTAAAAATATTAATGAAATCTTTGCATTCTTTCGATAACCTGAATTCTGGTTATGCTAGCAAATTAAAATTCTAAAATGGATTTGTCTAATTTCTTATTTGAAAATTCTCATTCTAACATTAGCAGTCACACAGTCCCCTACGGCCACGCAGATTAAACTAGTATCTACATAACCCCCTACGGCCATGAACATTAAGTTAAAAATGAGAACAAAGGCCTAAAATGAATTTATTTACCTAGCTTGTCTTAAAAAAATGTCACTCTAATGGATTACATTTTCATGAAATCTATCATTCTGTTTCTTTTAAATTCTCAGCCTTTCAAACGTTTTTCGACCTTATTCTGGAGCTCATCAGAAAGACACAAAGTTACTCATAAATATGTTTCATGCAAAACCAAGATAGACATCTATTTTTCTGCTGTTTGCAAAATCCTATAAAGAATATATTTTAATGCAATTATAAGTAAACAAATAATAATTCACTTTTAAAACGCTCATTATTTTGAAACTCAATTTTATTGAACAATAAGTTTAATCGGGATAAAACATTTTCGTATCCATGGGCAGAGTATCCCAGCAATAACTAGTGTACTATCAATATTAGTTCATCATAAAAACGTTTGAAATGTGGCTCTTTAATGCTGTCACGATTGATATCAAAAATAAATAAATATGCGGAACTTGTGCATGGACAATCTTGTAGGTAATGTCTTCTAAGTAGGCCAATCATTTTGACAATAATATCAAACGGTTCAAATTTCGATTCAATTTTTATCAAAAATATTTTGTAATCAGTTCTGCTGAAATATTCTAAAAATGCCCCCTTTCCATTTTATTTAATTAAACTAAATATTAGGTACGTTATGTCTTCAGTTACTTCACTTCTGTATAATTGTTACTCTCTTGTATTTATTTTGTTTTAATAAATTTATTCTCTTTATGTTTGTTGACACATTAATTTTTTTACTATGCTGGAAAACGATATAATATCATTGTAACAAATTCTAACAGAGAGCAAAATTCAAGCTTTTGTCGCAAAATTAAAGTCGTATATGCAATTACTGCTGTTTTTGTAGCCGGAAGGTTTGTGACGTTGTTTTGAAAGGCTTTATTAGGCCCAAGTTATTCAAAGGTGGGCCACCCTACTAGCGGCGTGGTTAGCGTTACTGGTTTAACCTGACTAGCACAGTAAAGATACGGAGAGCCAATATGCAGAGGCTTGGGAGCCATGATTAACTAGTGTAATCAAGAAAAGGAAAAACTAGAGATAAACAAAAGACACATATTACATATAACAATAGTACTATATTACAAAATATTATATTACAAAAGATGAAACTATCACAGCATCAATGATACTGCGTAGCAAAGCTCGATATCAAATAGGAAGAAATATTTACAAAATATACTATATTACAAGATACACTATATTACAATTTGCTTAATAGTAAGGTAAATTTGAGGCGTTTACGAGAGACAAAAGAATATATTACAAAAGATATGTCTCGTAAATTAGCTCAAAATTCATAAACTCCATATACACTCGTTATAATAAAATCCACCACGACAATTACCATATATAACCAAACAAAAGTGCATGTACAATACTACGATGAAATATTTAAAACAACGAATCAAGATAAAAGGTAAATATGAATTAATATATTACAACGAATTAATAAAAATATAATCTAACAAAAGATACTATAGGTCTCGCTTGAATCTTATGGGCACTGTGAATTTTAATCGACTTAGCGGTTATGAACCAAACCAACGTTTATAAATAATCTCTTTTATATGAGGTAATAATCAAAAGTACTTATCTTTTGCTTTAAAAATCTTGATTAGAGAAATTCCTAAGTACGCTCCCGCTCTATGAAAATTACAGATTTAGATGTCGTGTAGTTTGACGTTTAAAGACATCCATTTGGCTAACTTGGAATGATTCGCATGTCATCACCTGAATTCCATTTTGAAGTTATGGAATTGTAGAAACGAGCTATGCTCCAACAAAATAATTTATCACCAGTGCAAAATTAAGGAAATCTCTTCGCCCAGTAGGTTTTCCTATATTCAAAACATTAATGCAAGACGTAGTATTATAATCTTGACTTCACCTGAATATCATTTGCTTAGTAGAAAAATCTTAAAGATGTGTCGTGTCGAAAAATTCCGTAATAAATAAACGTAGTATTGTAGAGTTTAGTTACTAATTATTAAGAAAAGTTGACGTATATAAATTTTTAGGAAAGACAAAATGTAACGTTGATATCACTTCGAAGTTAAAGGAAAATTTGTTATTTTAAAGAAAAACCTGAAACAATATTTTTAAACGTTAAATGCTATTTAACGATATATAATTATTTAAAATTATTACCTTACACGTCTATAAGATTTCTCCATCTTAATATCCTCCTTAGAGGTTTAACAAAATTTCAAATACGTCCATCTCGATTGACGTCTCGGGTGAAAGAGAAGGAATTTAACCCAGCGTGGCGTATCGTTAAATATTTCCCGGACCGGTAGTCACGTTGCTTCGCCCAAAAAGTAGTTCTCTTTTATTAAGGGAATATTAAATTAATTAAAGGATCTATATTTGTGTTGATAATTCTACATTTTCATGTGGCTAACAGACATTATTATAATTATAGTTTAATCTACTTTATTTTAAAGTTAGTTTGATTTATTTATTTAAGTTAATTTGAATCTCATAGAGCGTGCGCCATTTATTATTCTGAAGCGTAATCATATATGACTGACAATTTTCCACCTATCATAGAAATAGTTCGTAATAGCACCAGACCATAGGAGAATAAAATTTTCGATAATTAATAATAATTTTCTAATAACTATTCAAAATGTAACGAAAGATGCTTTTGAGCATTCAGCACGTTACAGGTTCTCAAATATTCATGATATTGATTTATTGTGAAATTCACTAGTTGTTAATTCTCGATGCATTAAAAAATGTGCCAAAACAAACGAATTACATGAATCAAATACGTTATTAGAGTATTTTTAAATTCGGTATGGAAAATTGCCAATATACAGGGGACTGTTTTAGGTAAATGCCAGAAGAAAAAATATTGAGCTTGTTTCTGACATTTTTCGATTGTGGAACTCAATTGTGAAGATCTCTATTAGTGGAACATGCCTACTAAATTTGGCTCTATTTGGTGAATAAAAAAATATTGCCGATTGAAACTTGACAAAAAATCGAAAACACGCTTAATATCCAAAACGAAGGACACTAAGGATATAATAAAGGCCATTTTGAAATCGTCTCAGAGTACTGTATTTTGCACTAGCGTATGGCCAGTCATTCACGAAACACCCTGTACATATCATTTTTCAAGTAATAGAAATTAATCAGGCGTGAGTAAAATAAAATAAATTTAATTCCGATATTACCATTTTTTATACCACCTTGTAAATGTTGGTCATCCATTATATTAATACGAACGAACCAGACGACGGTCCACGGCTTTACTCCTGGCCGAAGGATTTTTATTCTTGGGCAGATGAACATGCAAACAACTCTAGTCCCCTGCAATTGCTAATGTCTGCCATCTGAAGCTGGTTCCGAAGTAAAACTTCAACCGCAAAGAATGTTACTGTGGCAAAGGAATCGGCCAAATGATACGTCAGTTGTTAAAAGAAATACTACCAGCCAAGGTTATGTCTAGGGAACTGTAAATAATAGTTTCTGTATTATTTACTGTGTATACAGAGAAAGCAGAATGCCGTAAATATGGTTTACTGTTAGAATGTTATTAAGTGTATGGTGATATGTTGAAGAGTTGCGCGGTATTGCTACCGAGTATAATTATTTGTTTATTTTCTTTTAAATACCTGTTTCTGTATTTTTTTAATGTGGGTAATCATATATTTCTCGTATCAGGAAATTGTGTTTTCTTTAGAGTGTAATTCATCTAGAATGGCACTTAATGGATCAGATGGCATAAATATAATCATTTTTACCGTTAGTTTTCCTATTCAAAGTAAGGATTTGCTAATTCATTATACCTACGCAAAAGTCAACACTTTAATAAGGGAGACGTGCAGGCCAATTGAAACATATTCTTTATAGGATTCTGTAAAATAATTAATGAAATCTTTGCATTCTCTTGACAACCTGAATTCTGGTTATGCTAGCAGATTAAAATCCTAAAATGAATTTGTCTAATTTCTTATTTGGCAATTCTCATTGTAACACTAGCATCCACACAGTCCCCTACGGCCATACATATTAAACTAGTATCTATATAACCCCCTACGATCATGAAGATTCAGTTAAAAATGAGAACAAAGGCCTAAAATGAATTTATTTATCTACCTTGTCTTAAATATGTTTCATTCTAGTGAATTACATTTTTTGAAATCTATCATTCTGTTTCTTGGAAATGCTTTTGAAACGTTTTTCGCCCTTCCAGAGAACTTCTCTCTTTATATATACCGGGCGGTCAGTATAAAAAATTATTAATTACGAAACCACATGTATGAGAATAATAATTTGAAGGTATTATTACAAATAAAACCTGATAAATTTTGGTCAAAAAAATATACAGAGTGATCATCCGATGGCAAAAATTCAATATTACATAAAAGATGTCAAATATGGAAGGCTTGCGTAAATACCTTTACAAATTTCCAACATGGTTGAATTGTTTTTAGTTATATTTTTCAATAAAACTATTGTTGGTGTCGTCCTTGCCAAATGCGTTAACTATATGTCAAATATTATTACCATCTGTCATTTTTTCAGTTCTATATCCACGCAGTGTAGTGGACGGATAGTTGTGGTTAAAATTATTTCAATTTTTTTTAATAGTCTTAGAATGTCATGACACGTGGAAATTTGAAATTCGAGCTAAAATAATTTTCTTTCCATTATCTCTATTCTATTGTGGTGGTCAAAACATTTTTAAAATTTTCGAAACATTTTATGTGAAATAGGTTTAGAATGTCACGAAACGTGGAAACCTTAAATCTGAGCAAAAAAAATTCCACTATATATTCTATAGTTGTAAAAAATAAAATAAAAATTTTACGTTAGCAAAATTTTCAATTTTTTTCTCTTTGAAAATTTTTATGAAATAGATTTAGAATGTCATGAAACGCGGAAATTTTAAAATTGAGCGGAAAAAAATTTCACATCTTTCTACTGGTAAAAAATTTTCAAGTTTTCAAAACTTATCTTTTTTTTCTGAAATAGGTTTAGAATGTCATGAAACGTGAAAATTTTAGATTTGAGCAAAATAAATTTTCCTAGGTAGTAAGAAATAATTTCAAAAAATTTTTCCGTTTGAATTTTTTTTTTCTGAAATAGGTTTAGAATGTGATGAAACGCGGAAATTTAAAATTTGAGCAAACAAAAATTCCATCATATATTCCATGGTAAAAAAATTTTAGAAAAATTTTTCGGACAAAATTTTTAAATGTTTCTTTTTGAATTTTTTTTTTATGAAATGGATTTAGAATGTCATGAAATATTTTAAATTAGAGCAAAAAAAATGTTTACACCTTTTATTCCAGGTACTAGTAAGAAAAAATTTCAACAAATTTTTCCTAATAAAAAAAAATCGGTAAAGGTGTTTACACAGAACTTCCCTCGTTATTTGTGCATGGCGGTCACTCCAAGAAATTAATATTTACGAAATGACATTGAAAATAATAATCAGAATATAGTTATTGCTATTATTACAAAGAAAACTTGATAAGTTTTGGTCAAAAAAATATACAGATTGCTCATCCAACAGCAAAAGTTCAATACCAAATAGCAGTGAAATTTTAAATTTGAGCAAAAAAAATGTTTTCGTCTATTCTATAGTAGTGATAGATTAAAAATATTTTAAATTTTTTCAAAAACATTTTTAAATTTATTTGAATAGTTTTAGAATGCCATGGAAACGAGGATAGTTTAAATTTGAACAAAGAAAAAAAATTCTATCTTAGTGGTAAAATTTTTTAAAAATAGTAAAAAAAATATCTAATTTTGGGAATTTTAAATTTGAAGAAATTAAAAAAATATTCCATCTGTTTTAGTGGTAAAAAATTTTCAAAAATGTTGATAAAAAAAATGTTCAAAACATTTTTTTTAATCAGGCTTAGAATGCCATGAAACGTGGAAATTTTAAATTTGAAGAAAGAGAAATTTTTTTTTATCGATTTTAGTGGTAAAAAATTTTTCAAAAATGTTGAAAAAAATTTTCAAATTTTTTTTTTCTGAAATGGGATTAGCGTGCCATAAAACGTGGAAATTTTAAATTTGGGCGAAAAAAAATTTTTTTCACTATTTATTCAGACCCTGTATATTTTCCAGTGAAAATTTTACAATTTCTTCGCTGTCAGTAGGGTCTACTACCAAATCTGACTGCTCTCCGTCAAGTAGTTTTTTGTCATTTTTTCAGTTCTATATCCACGCAGTGTAGTGGACGGATAGTTGTGGTTAAAATTATTTCAATTTTTTTTAATAGTCTTAGAATGTCATGACACGTGGAAATTTGAAATTTGAGCTAAAAAAATTTTCTTTCCATTATCTCTATTCTATTGTGGTGGTCAAAACATTTTTAAAATTTTCGAAACATTTTATGTGAAATAAGTTTAGAATGTCACGAAACGTGGAAACCTTAAATCTGAGCAAAAAATTCCACTATATATTCTATAGTTGTAAAAAATAAAATAAAAATTTTACGTTAGCAAAATTTTCAATTTTTTTCTCTTTGAAAATTTTTATGAAATAGATTTAGAATGTCATGAAACGCGGAAATTTTAAAATTGAGCGGAAAAAAATTTCACATCTTTCTACTGGTAAAAAATTTTCAAGTTTTCAAAACTTATCTTTTTTTTTCTGAAATAGGTTTAGAATGTCATGAAACGTGAAAATTTTAGATTTGAGCAAAATAAATTTTCCACCTTTTATTCTAGGTAGTAAGAAATAATTTCAAAAAATTTTTCCGTTTGAATTTTTTTTTTCTGAAATAGGTTTAGAATGTGATGAAACGCTGAAATTTAAAATTTGAGCAAAAAAAAATTCCATATATTCCATGGTAAAAAAATTTTAGAAAAATTTTTCTGACAAAATTTTTAAATGTTTCTTTTTGAATTTTTTTTTTATGAAATGGATTTAGAATGTCATGAAATATTTTAAATTAGGGCAAAAAAAATATTTACACCTTTTATTCTAGGTACTAGTAAGAAAAAATGTCAACAAATTTTTCCTATTAAAAAAAAATTGGTAAAGGTGTTTACACAGAACTTCCCTCGTTATTTGTGCATGGCGGTCACTCCAAGAAATTAATATTTACGAAATGACATTGAAAATAATAATCAGAATATAGTTATTGCTATTATTACAAAGAAAACTTGATAAGTTTTGGTAAAAAAAATATACAGATTGCTCATCCAACAGCAAAAGTTCAATACCAAATAGCAGTGAAATTTTAAATTTGAGCAAAAAAAAATTTTTTTAAAATTTTTTCAAAAACATTTTTTAATTTATTTGAATAGTTTTAGAATGCCATGGAAATGAGGATAGTTTAAATTTGAACAAAGAAAAAAAATTCTATCTTAGTGGTAAACATTTTTAAAAATAGTGAAAAAAATATCTAATTTTGGGAATTTTAAATTTGAAGAAATTAAAAAAATATTCCATCTGTTTTAGTGGTAAAAAATTTTCAAAAATGGTAAAAAAAATGTTCAAAACATTTTTTTTTAATCAGGCTTAGAATGCCATGAAACGTGGAAATTTTAAATTTGAAGAAAGAGAAAATTTTTTTTTATCGATTTTAGTAGTAAAAAATTTTTCAAAAATGTTGAAAAAAATTTTCAAAAATTTTTTTTCTGAAATGGGATTAGCGTGCCATAAAACGTGGAAATTTTAAATTTGGGCGAAAAAAAAATTTTTTTCACTATTTATTCAGACCCTGTATATTTTCCAGTGAAAATTTTACAATTTGTTCGCTGTCAGTAGGGTCAACTACCTACCAAATCTGACTGCTCTCCGTCAAGTAGTTTTTTAGTTAATGCACCAACAGACAGACAGACAGATCGACAGACAGACAGACAGACAGACAAACCGACAGACAGACAGACAGACTGACGGAATCGAAAAACCCATATTTTCGTAATCTACGTGATCTGAAACGAATACAATACTTCCCTTCGGTATGCGAGGGAAGTAAAAAATTCCATTAGTAAAAAAAATTTAGAAAAATGTTTCTTTGAAAAAAATTTTCCTTTTTGAATTTTTTTTCTGAAATTAATTTAGAATGTCACGAAACGTGGAAACTTGACCAAAAAAATATTTCCTACCTTTCTACTGATTAAAAAATTTTCAGTTTTTTTTCTGAAATAGGTTAGAATGTCATGAAACGTGGAAATTTTAAATTTGAGTAAAACAATTTTTTTTCATTATCTATTCGATTTAGACGGTCCACCCTATATATTTTCCAGTGAAAGCTTAACCATTTCTTCGCTGATAGTAGGGTTAGCTATCTACCAAATTTGACTATTCTCTGTCAAGTAGTTTTTTAGTTAATGCACCAACAGACAGACAGACAGACGAAATTGAAAAACCTATATTTTCGTAATCTACGTGATCTGAAACGTGAAAATCCGAAAAAATCTCGAATACAATACTTCCCTTCGGTATGCGAGGGAAGTAAAACATTTTGGGTATTTTGTCTTAAAAAATCGACACAGCTAGGTGAAGCGCCCTGTCGATTTAAAGATAATTTTAAAATATACCGCTGTTGTTAGAGTGTTGGAGCATATAGTTTTTTACGTTTTCTAAACAAGAATTTCATTTATTGGTTAATATATATGATCTGTATGTATTTACTGCTCTTTTACATATTTTACATTATTTGCAGTTCAAAATTCAGTTTTAACCAACCGCGAGTTCTTTAATTCATCTCGGACATCTCAAACCCACGCACAGCTATTGTTTACGCGGTGTGTTTTCTATTTAAATTCTCCACCACATATTAGAGCATTGGACATATAAGGAAATTATTATAGGTAAGCCCAGCATAATTATTAGTAACTGGAAGTCTGTAGTTTCACCCTATCCAGCTAGGTCTATGCTTCGGCTCACTATTACCATAATTAATGTCCCGGCAGAGCCTTATATGGTGGAAAAACATTCATAATATGCTGTTTTGTCAGCGTACTGGTACTTTCAGCATCGGACTCCAATCAATGACCTCGTCGATAGACAATAAATTACGAATAATATAAAATAACCGTACTACCATGATCAATAATGCAAGCTGTTTGCATTTTACATTGATGAATTATCGGTATAAGTACATGCAATGCACCAGGGTAGATGCATGTAAATTATATGGTTTTCACTGGCTGACGCAGCGTAAAATTATTATATTTCTACCCACATAGGACACTCCCTCGAGAAATTAACCTGTCACTATGGTTTTCTTAATAATAATAAAAGTAAATGTATTCCTAAGAAAGTCTCAACTATAATAGAGCACGGGTAAAATATTAATAACACGCCACAGCTAATAAAACTAAGTATCTTCAACCCTGAGGATGTTAAATGATTTTGTCAAGGAAGGACCAAAACATTTTGAGACAAGGAATATGCATTCAGTAGTATAAGCTTAAAATTCTAAAAATAGTAATATTTTTGAGCAAAGAATCCAAAAAAACTGAATGTTTGCACAAATCTTCAGAGAAATATACGGTGCGTGCCAGGATAGATGTATCAAAACGTATAATGGACAAAACATTTTCGAACTTTGATGTAATACTAAGCTATACAAGAGATGAGTTACAGGATGCTCTATAACCAAGTTTGTAAAAATTGTCACTAATAAACTAAGTGTATTTTGCTTCCACATCACCGTAGTGAAGTGGAAACACAGCAATCGTAAAAAACAATTTCAAGAAAATTTCTCTGTTGGCTTAGAATGTCATAAAACGTCGAGATTTTAAGTTCGTGCCAGGAAAAAATTTCTGTCTCTTTGTCGGTTCGATTTGTAACGTTTTTCTTTTTGTGCACACGTTTTCTCAGGAACGGTTTAAGATATTGGCTTGAAATTTGGTACACATATGTACTATGACGCGATATGGCTCTAGATTATATAATGAGCTAATTGCAGTGAAGAATTGGGGGTTAAATATGGGAAAATAAGTAAAACAAGCTTGGTATTTGGTATATATACTAGAAGCCAAGGCTTCAGATTTTTTATAATATTTCCTCGTATACTAGAATATGCTAGAAGACAACGCCTCAAATTTTATTATGATATCTGCCTCAAATATTATGTTAATATTCTATGAACAATTATTTCCATATACTAGAGTGCAAATACAGTCAAGATGTTATCCGTTAAAAAGAGACTTTGATGGTAAATTTCGATGTGGGAGTAGTGATTCCTTAGGGAGATTTTTCAATATATTTAAAAATTCCACGAAGAAAAGTCTAATTGTTAAAATAATTCTTATTGCTCGTTTTGCATTACAAATATTGATGCCCAATGTGCATAAATTCCCGAGAAAGGACACCATAGGGAAAAAAGAACAAATATGGCATGATGAAGAAGTCTAAAACGTTAATATTTATACCTTTATAATATGCTATCATTTTTAAACAGGAGCACGCAACATTTATTTTTTTATTTAATACGGGTGTGTTTTCTCCTATCCATCTGAGTACCTAAGATAAAACCAACCTGTGAAAGTCATATTGAAATTGATCAGATTAATACATGTTCTTAGTCTTTGATTAAAATTGGTGTAACACGTTTTGTGAAAGTTAATTTTAATTTTATTTGCGAGTTTAAAATTCATGAGTCACTTATGTTCTCTAAACATCCGCGCATTCTACAAAATATTCGATGACTTATCTTTTACAATAAAAAGCGAGTCATCAACAAATAGTGTTGTTGTTGGGTCCATCATAATTAAGGTCCCATCATGTATGTAGAGCAGAAATAGTAATGGATGGAGTAAATAATAATCTTTTTTTTTTCTCAAATTCAAAATTTCCATGTTTCATGACACGCCAAACCTATTTCAGAAAAAAAAAATTTGAAAATTTTTTTCACCAATATTTTTAAAAAATTTTTTACCACTAAAATAAATTAAAGATTTTGTTTCTTTGTTCAAATTTAAAATTTGTACGTTTCATGGTATTCTAACCTATTTCGAAAAAAACATTTTTTTGAATTTTTTTTTATCAACATTTTTGAAAACTTTTTTACCACTAAAATAGATGGATTTTTTTCCTTGTTCAAATTTAAAATTTCCGTGTTTCATAGCGTTCTAAACCTATTTAAAAGAAAAAAATTTTGAATTTTTTTTTACTATTTTTGAAAAAATAGATGGAATTTTTGTTTCTTTGTTCAAATTTAAAATTTCCACGCTTCCGTGTCATTCTAAACCTATTGAAACAAATCAAATTTTTTTTTATTTACTTGAAAACATTTTTAATCTATTAATCACTACTTACTATAGTATAGATGAAAATTTTTTTTTGCTCAAATTTAGCATTTTCACGTTTCATGACATTCCAAACTGGAAATACTTCCCTTCGGTATGCGAGGAAGCAAAAAATTTACCACTAGAATAGATGGAAAATTATTTTTTTGGTCAAATTTAAAATTTTAACATTTCATGACATTCTAAACCTATTTCAGAAAAAAAAAAATCGGTAAAGTTATTTACACAGAACTTCCCTCGTTATTTGTGCATGGCGGTCACTCTAAAAAATTATTAATTAAGAAATGACATTGAGAATACAGATCGGAATATAGTTATTGCTATTATTACAAAAAAACCTGATAACTTTTGGTCAAAAAAATATACAGAGTGCTCATCCAACAGCAAAAGTTCAACACTAAATAACAGGTGCCAAATATGGAAGGCTTGCGCAAATACCTTTACAAATGTCCACCATGACTGAATTATTTCTTGGGATGCCATTATTCAATAAAAGTATATAATAGGTGCATATGCCAAATATTATTGCCATCTGTCACATTTTCAATTCCTCATTCACGTAATGGAGTGGAAGTATAGTGGTGGTTAAAAAATATAAAAAATGTTCAAAACTTTTTTTTTTAATAGGTTTAGAATGTCACGAAACGCGAAAATTTTAAATTTGAGCAAAAAAAATGTTTCCCTCTATTCTAGTGTTAAATTTATTTCCAAAATGGTGAATGGATGTGGCAAATTTTTTTTTCCGAAATAGGTTTTAAATGTCATGAAACGTGGAAATTTTAAATTTGAGCAAAAAAAATATTTCGTCTATTCTATAATAGTGATAAATAGATTACCTAAACATGTTTTCAAATTTTTTTTTTAATTTTTCAAAAACATTTTTAAATTTGTTTGAATAATTTTAGAATGCCATGGAAAAGTGGAAATTTTAAATCTGAACAAAGAAAAAAAAATTCCATCCATTTTAGTGGTAAAATTTTTTTCAAAATTTTTAAAAAATTTTCAATTTTTTTTTTAAATAGGTTTAGAGCGCTATGAAACGTGGAAATTTAAAATTTTAAGAAAAAAAATTCCATCTATTTCCGCGGATAATTCAAATTTATGTAGCACGGGTGCTTAAACGAAAAAAAATTTTTCGTTACACCATAAATGATAAAGCTGCCCTTCAGGTAAAAGTTGTTCAAGCAGCCTGAGATATCACACCAGCTGAGTGCCGTGAAGCTGCTCAGTCTGTCGTCTGTAGGTGCGAGCTGCATTGAAAATAGTGGCAGCCATTCCGAGCAGTTGAAAATTTTTAATACTTCACCTTTTTGTAATAAATGCCATGAAATGAGACACAGTTTGCTCTCATTTTTCCTTTTTGGTCTAACTCGGAGAGGGTGCATTTTAGGAAAAATCTTTATAGGTAAAGAAAGTCTTATTTCAACCTAAAAAATCGGCTCTGAACGTTTGGCGGTTTAACGCTAGGTCACTCTATATTTATAGAAGCATACACACGGGTCAGATTGGGAACCTCCTACTATCTTAAATGTTTTGAGGACGGTGAAAAATAACATTATTGTTATTAAATTCCTAGTTTTATTCCAGAGATATAAAATTGGTTTTGGATGACATGTTGTTTTCGCACGTTGATGCACGTGCTATTGTGGAAAATGATTTTCATATCTTCGCGTCAGCCTCAGATTATGAACGAGTCGCAAGTCATCTTGCATCCACTAGTTGCTCCGAATACAGCTAGATTAAAACACAAAAACGAGAATTAGTTGTTGAAGAACCAGTTTTTATAAAAATGATTTAAGCATGTACTATCGTAATGGCGATAATTTACTTCTTAGAGTCGAGGAAACAAACCAAAAGAAACGCGAGGGATAGAATTAGAAGAGCATGATTTACAGCGTGAAATTAAGTGAATCAAAAGATGATTAGACGTTACGGCTTTTTTAAAAACGTTATTTAATCGCTTAATGTCTCTCTGCGATATCTGTACAATAAAAGGCCTAAGAAGTGTGGCAAATTGTATTTTAAAAAGTTAGGTTTAATTGCGACGTCAAGTTTGCACTATTCGTAGTTCGTGTGTTACCTGTCATTAAACATGATTAGAATACCTCCTAATTCTGTGCGCATACTACTAGGTTACAGAATGAACTAGGAAAGTTTTTTCGTTAGTTTATTCGTTTACTTTATTTGGTTCTGCAAACCAAACGAAATTTATATTCAAATTACGGAAATATGCACGTAGTGGCTCAGGTAAACATCATACTTTTCGCCCATTTATTTATATAACTTTGCACATTCCATGGGATGCTTTTCACAGTTTTTAGTAGGTAATGTTAGTGTTAGAAAGTTGTTTAATTATAAAATAAAAATATTTTCAAAAAATTTAACATTTAAATAATTATATATTGATCGACTTTCTCGAAAAATAATAAGGTTCTACCTTCAGTTAATACAATAGTATTAACTACTGCTCAAATTTTATCGTACTTACAAAACTCGCGAAGGATGAACGGACAGACGAACAGCCGGCATTTTGAAAGTTGCGTCGAATTCGATTACGAACACTTTACTTTTTTATGTTTAAATGCATGATTACAGATAATGTAAATACTAATATTAACGAGCAAAACTTTTCTTTTTTTTCCTTCTTCAATTCTTTGGGACTTCCTGCCACATATGTGTTTTCTTTTTAAGCAGTGCTGGGGGAATCTACAAAATATCACAATTAACTAGTATGTTACTGGTAAATAACCTCTACGCCTGTGACTTTTACGTCAAAGGACCAGTTAGAGGTTACACTATTTTTAAATAAACAACACAAATAATTATAAAAACTTGAAATTAAATATTTCGCCGACGTTTCAGAAATCTACTCTGTTTCCTTTTTCAAGGCTTTTTTTGAAAAATCTTTTTTGCTGTGTATGATAAATACACAGCTCTAAGAATGTTTGTTATATTCAATATCCATAGATACTTACTATTTACATAGAACTGTTGATATAGTTAACAGTTTTTTTTATTTTTTATAGAAGAAATGATTTTGGCCCTATCATACAAACATTTTACAACAACCTCCTTAAAATGTTTGTATGATGGGGCCAAAATCATTTCTATTAATGATGAAATACTAAACAATGAGAAGCGGTTTATAAAGGAAGTTTTTATAAATAACCAATACCCTGAAAGTTTTGTCGATAAAACCTTCATAAATATTGAGAATAACAATCAGGTACGACAAAAACCTGAAAAACAACACTTTAAGATCTATTCTGACAAAGACGAAACAGAAGAACCACGAGCAAAGTTAAAAAAAATTGCATTTATAGTGTTCCGTGTGAGTGCAACAAACAATACGTGGATGAGTAATCCAGACTTTTTACTGTAAGATTGGGCCAACATCAAAATTATATCAGGAAAAATACAATTCAGAGGTCCAAGATCTGCGAACACGCTTGGGAGAACGGACAAAAGAGGCAGATCACAAAAAAGAAAAATTAAAGAATCCGGGACAATATTATTGGATGAGGATAGATGCGTGTCGAATTGTTCCGTAGATGTCTGTACAAGTTGGTTGCCAATGTTAAAAGAAGAACTTCACAAACTTAACATTAACTATATCAACAGTTCTATGTGAATAGTAAGTATTTATGGATCTTGAATATAACAAACATTCTTGGAGCTGTGTATTTGTCATATACAGCAAAAAAGATTTTTCAAAAAAAGCCTTGAAAAAGGAAAGAGATTAGATTTCCGAAACGTCGGCGAAGTATTTAATTTCAAGTTTTTATACTTATCTGTGTTGTTTATTTAAAAAGGGCAACCTAAAACTGTTCCTTTGACGTAAGAGTCACAGGCGTAGGGGTTACTTACCAGTAACATACTGGTTAATTGTGATATTTTGTAGATTCCCCGAGCACCGCTTAAAAAGAAAATATACATATGGCAGGAAGTCCTAAAGAATTGAAGAAGGAAAAAAAATAAGATAATGCCACAAATAACATTTAGACAACACTTTTCTTCTTATCCCACGTTGATTAAGCAGCTGGGATGCTTCGATATCGCTCTTCATGGGTCTGTACAAATCTTCTGACCTCGTCTGCAACCATTTCCACACCCAGGTCTCTGTGTAGGTCGCTATTTCCATCCCAAGGAACACTGGCCACTCCCCCTGACAGTTTATTTTGAAAACGTTGGATTATTTTAATTCTACTGCTGCACTAGCATAGCCCCAGAGTTGGATGCTCTATGTACGCACAAGTTTTAAAACCTGTTTGTATAGTATTAATTTGTTACGAACAGACAGCCCAGAAATTTTTCCTAGCAGCCAGTACATTTTTCTACATTTAAGATTGAATTCATTTTCTCTTCTTTTCTGTCTTCTTTGTGTTCCTTCCAATTTAGCTTAGCTTCCAGATTCATACCTTGTGGCTAAGAAAATGTAGGTTTTAGTTTGCCCAAGTTGTTCTTGTGTGGGCCACCCTATGAGCGACGTGGTTAGCGTCACTGGTTTAACCTGGCTAACACAGTAAAGATACGGAGAGCAAAGGGGCAGTGAGTTCAAGGCTTGAGCGCCATGATTACTGAGTATAATCAAGGAAAAATAAAGATAAAGATAAACAAAAGGCAAATGTTACATATATACAATAGTACTATATTACAAAATATTATATTACAAAAGATAAACTATCACAGCATCATCAATACTGTATAGCAAAATACCAAACAGAAATATGTACAAAAGAAACTATATTACAAGATATACTATGTTACAATTTGCTTAACAGCAAGGTAAACTTGAGGCGTCTACGAGACAAAAAAATATATTACAAAATATACGTCTCGTAACGTTACCTCAATACTAAAAAATCATACACTACAACAAAATGTGAGCATTTACGAGATTTAAACCGAAATATATTACAAAGGTATCTCGCAAACGATCCGACAAACAAAATATCTACAGCATTAGACATACCAAAATGCAACACAAAATACACATCATTAGATATACTAAAATGGCAACACAAAATATATTACAAAGATAATAAAACTTAACCTAATAAAAGATATGCAATTTCACTCAAACTTGATATTTACTTGAGCCTACCAGTATATAGCCTCCCCGCTGCGTAATGCCAAATACTCAAAAACGGGACACCCCAAGTCATATAACCATAAAAAGATAATACACATTTCTCCGCGCCCCGAACATCCTAATTCCTTTAATTAAATAATCCACGTAAGTGATGCGACTTGACGAGTCAAATCTAGGAAATTCCAGATCACACGATGCATATTATGTTCAAATACCGACATGTCTAACCACTGAGACATCCAAAACAAAAGTACTTTGAAAAGCGAATTTGCGATACTGGTAAAATTCTAACAATATCATGTTATCAATATCATGTTATCAAACAACTACGATTACGTTAAGCGTTGTTATTTGTAAGAGCGAATTTAAGATATAAAAGTAACTACGAATTAATGTGCAGCAATAGATATGTGAAAATAATCCCTTTTACATGTGATAATCAAAGGTACTTTTCTTTTGTTATAATGTCCTGATGGGAGAAATTCCTTAGTACGCCCCTGTTCCACGATGATTATAGATTTAAAAGTTGCGTAGATATGTTTCACATGTGGCTGCCTTCATCCCATTTTGAGGTTATGAAATTGTAGAAACGTATTCGTACAAAATTTTGTCGCCAAGACAAAATGAAGAAAATCTCTTCGACCAAAATTTTGTTTACTTGGTAGAAAATCTTAAATACGTGTTGTGGTGAAACATTTCGTGGTAAAGACAAACGTAGTATTCTTATCCAAAAAGTCATATCAAGACAACGTAAAAGTGTAGCCTTGAGATACTTTGACATTTAAAAGAAAATTTGTTATGTTATAGAAAAAACACCTGATACGTCTATAAGGTTCCTTCATTTTAATATCCCCTTTAGGGTCTAACAGTAAATTTCAATTACGTCCGTCTCAAAGGACGGCTCAAGTGAAGGAGCAGGAATTTAGTCTAGCGCGGAGTATTGTTAGATAGGTCTCGGACCGGCAGTAACGTGGCTCCTTCCAAAAAGCAGTTCTGTTTTATTAACGAAATATTAAATTAACTAAAGGATCTATATTGGTGTCGATAGTTGTACGTTTCATGTGACTAACTGACTTTATTATAAATACTCGACTCAACATTTTTCAGTTAGTTTGATTTATTTATTTTATTTAATTGGAATATTATCTAGCGTGCGCCGTTTAATATACTGATGTGTAAGCATAAGCTACTGCCAATTTCAAATCTGCCTAGGAATAGTTCGTTATAGTACCAGAGCGTAGGAGAATAAAATGTTTGGTTATTAAAATGTTTCTAATAAATGTTAGAAAATGTAACGAAGGATGCTTTTGCGCATTCCGCACGTTACAGCCTAGTTACTTAGCCGTGTTTGCATATGGGCTTGTCCGATTGATGAGAATGATTGCCATCTGTTCAGTGCGTCTATTTCTGAAGCTATCGTACACTGATTTGTTTTCATTAAGTTTAATGCGCCAGCGTTTTGTCCATGGAATAACTCTATTCAAAGCTTCTTGGAGTATTTCGTTAGCTTCTTGTTTAGTTTTACCAACTGCCTGTCAGGAATACTGCTAAACATATCATTTTCTTCTCTAGGTTGTCTGTGAGCCTATAAACCTGACATTATAGTCTCATGCTTTTCTCTGAATTCAAACTAATTTATCGGAATTAAGTTGTTTCCTCAATAATAGATTTAACTCTTTTCAAAAGCAATTTCTCATACAGCTTTGCCATCACTGGCAGCAGTGAAATAGGTCTTTATGAGGAAACTTTAATAATTGATTTTTCAGATTTAAGGATCGTAGTAACCTCTGCTACCTTCCAATGCCTTGGCACATATTTCAGTCTGTACAATGCATTAATCGAGTTTATTAATTGTACTACTACTTTTCTTGGCAATTGTTTCAGTTTGTGGCCAGTTATCAGATCATATCCTGGCGCTTTTCTTGGATTTAAGCTGTCTTAATCTTTTCTAGTACCTAATTCTCTTAGTGTTACATACTCTATTTCTCTGGTGTATTGATTGTTATTCTAGGTAAAGTTGATGCTATCTCTATGTCATTTTGTTTAAATGTTTTCTCCAAATACTCTCACTGGTGATTTCTCCTGATTATTTCTAGCCTACTCTCCGTTTGTATTAGTATTAGTAGAAACAAATATCATTTTCGTTATCATTATTTTCATCAACAATGTTCTTTAGCTTGAATGGGTGAAGTGTTCATTTACCGACTAAGCTAGAGTACAATATAACGTGCTTTTTCCACAACCGCAACTCGATCAGCAACCTGTTTTACATGTGCAGAATCTTGGGTGGTACTTGACTCATAGGAAGTTTTAATTTTAAGATTAGTGAGCACATTCTATGCGAGGGTTAAGAGTTTTCGAGAAACTTAATATTTATATACTTAGTATATATCTTTAGGCCACTAAAAGTCCATATTTCCTACACTGTTAATTCTACAGAAACTTAATAATATTAAATCTTACCTCAAGAGATTTATTTTTCTATTTTGTAATTTTCTGGATTTTTTTTTGTAGTTTTTGAGTCTTTTTAAAAAATCACCTTTCCCGAAGGATAGGCAATCATCTCCAAATAAAAACCAGATATTTAAATTCTTTTAGTTGAATTTCTATGACCTTAAAGACACATTAAAGAAGGATTAATGAAAAAAGAGGATTTGTTGCATAGAGAGAAATCGCTTTGGAACATTTTGCACAATATTGTGGAACAACTTCTTGTTGCATTTTTTAAAACAATAGTAAAATGTTAAAGCACAACGTTATATAGTTTTATACATTTTAATTGTGCATAATTCTTGTGCGTTTTATTTATCCAATATAAAGATTTAGTTACGATGAATTTATTGGAAACTTCGACCAACAAATTGACGAAATTTAGAGTTAAATTTATTTATTTTTTCTCAACAAATCATAGCAAATTTAACTTAATTAATTATTAATAGTATCCTCAAACTATATATTCTGTTGCCATTCTATTTACAATTAGTTTTAAGTAATTGTTTAAAGGATTTGTACAACTTGTGTAACATAAAAATGTGATTTTATTTTATAAACGGTTGTGAAAGTATAGGAGTCCCAATATATTTATTTCCGCTGAACAATAATAGTAATCTATGCCGCCCGCACAACCTGCACAATTTAATGACATAGTTTATTGGTTAAAAATTGTACTGACCGCGCCGGCCACGCTACGCATATACGCGCAGGCAATTACGCATCAGATCCAGGTGGTATTTCGTTAAGTGAAGACGTACACTTCCGAATTATACAAGTACTTACATTTGTGATGGAATTTGTTGAAAACTTATTAACCGAGTGGGGTTTCCTAGATCTAATTCCAGCATTCACATAGGTAAGTACTTCACACAGAGTTACAGATTTGCATATATGTTCTCTTAAATTAACTTCGTTAACATATAAATATAAAAATGGTTTCTTGTTTATATGCGAAGAATGCATGATGCCTATCTTCTAATACTTGATACAGCTAGAGAGTAATTTCGTTTTCTTATGCGAAACGACAGAAAGCTGCTCCTAAACAACTATAAACCCAAAAGGCAAACTTGTAAAAGAACTGCTTCAAAATGAAGATAACACTTCTGATGGTAAGCAATACATTTGATTTTGGTGATGAACTGATAAGTGTTATTTTTTTTTTAAATATGACGTGACTACGACATAAGCTTTATTACTACAAACTGCGTTAATAGAAGCTAAAGAGAAGAAGCACTGGAAGCCTTCCAATTTAGAATTATTAAATGGATTTATTTTAAGCATAAATGTAAGTCACCTACTTCTTTTCAACTAGAACTTTATGCATATAAAATTTATTGGTATTTAAAAAAATTAAAATGTTTTCATTTACCATATGATAATATATAAATGCATGCTCTTTTATGTATTGTTGTTCCGTTAAAATAAAATATTTATTCTTAAATTTTTTTATTGAAATCCTTTAGGAATACCTCCAATTTTGGAAATAATATTTCACAATCTGTGTTACAGAATAATACAATTAAAATGAAGTGGGTACATATAGTGTTTGAAATGAGTGCACGGTAAACCAAAAAATATATACATAATTTGGAGATTATAGAGTAATAAATTGTGCAAAACTAACCTCAGTTCATACTTACTGAACAGCTTCTTTGAATTAAGTGTGTATATTGTGCAAAATGAATTACAAAGTTGACAAAATAAACATACAATTTGTGGATTTCTCATTTAGAAATTGTGGAAAACTAAAAACACATTCTCTTAAAAGACTATAAACATTGTGTCACTTAAGAGCACAATTTTTTGTAAATATGTTTTACAAATGAAGAGGTTTAGATGTGAATGTTTGTTTGGGAAACCATCAGAATTTATTTAAAAATTTCACACAAATTGTAGAAACTAACTTAATCTGTTCAGAGATTTGTTCCACAAGTGGAATAAAATTATGTATTTTTATGCAACCATAATTCAAATTTGTAAAGAATTCTATTTATGTGATTTTTAAGTTCGTACAAAAATTTCAAACAATGTTAATACATAAACTGTACAAAATCATTGCCCCAAAAATGTATAATTTATTTGCACAAATTGTTCCTGTCACCATTTTAAGACCAATTTGGAGTACAATTTTCTACAATTGTGGTAAAATATCACACACATTTTTCTCTTTGTGGAAGTGCCATTCATCTTCCCTCCATCAAACCCCCTCTCTAAAAATGTTAAATATTTTTACAAAACTTGTTGTAACCACCCCTGGTCACATTCACTTTCCCCCTTTTTAAAAATTGTAAATATTATTTACAAAAAAAATTCCATGCCCAGTGGGGGTTTATATACATTATACCGTTAACCTTTCTTCGTAACTTTTTGCCTATAAAATTGTCGTTAAATAAACAAACAAATAAATATCCTAATCTATTTTGATTGAGAATCCTTTTATAGTCTCAGAAGCTTAACGTATAGCAGATTGTTCAGAGTACATCTATAAACAATTCGATTTCTTCGCAAATTTATCACACAGATCGCAACTATGCTTTATGCGTTTTATTTTTATCGAAGTAACGCCATTTTAGTCTAGTCACGACATTTGAAGTTAAGACATTATGGTATCGTATGTATGTACGCCGAGATTTATTCAGCCGTCTTTGGTTTTACCAAATCGGGATAATGTATCGGATTATTATAATAAAAATCTAGCTGGCTGCATTGAGATGTTACCATTTTATAAAGTCACGGTAGTAGGCTGTATTTCGTTAAACCCTGCGGTTCTTTGGAAAAGTGTAACATCAGTGATATCTGAAGGACTATAAATAAACACATCATATGGTGCAAGCACATATGTTTACTTGGAAAGGTGACCTCTAATATGAATTAAATCCAGTGAGCTGGCCCCGCCTTCTAGTGGCTTGTATATTCGCGTATACGTAGAAGCTATGCAAGCTGAGGAGAGGGTTGCGTAGTACAAATACTATTCTTGGGGGGGATATAAAGCAGTCGGTCCCTTGCTTATTAGGAGTTAGGCAAGTTCTCTGTTCGCTTTCAGTCATTCACTGAATGAGTACATTTCACCCTTACGATTAGAGAATGTTTTCTTTTTTCTAATAAAGGTGATTTATTGTTTTTATTATATACCAATTTTCTGAATTCGTAATTTATTATTAATCAATCGAGCTACATCTTCAATAACACTTTTTTCTATTTTTCAGGTAAATACATATGTCTGCTACGTCATTTACCTCGAGAAGCTGGCAGAGCAGAAATTTTTTAGTAAGTTCTATTCATCCGTAAAATAACGTAGAGAATAATATTAATAGCTAGATTATAAGATGTAATGTATTACAAATAACACTTATGTAGAAAAAACACGTATAACGCTGTCCAAAATTGCGTTGTGATAAAAAATATTATTGATATTTTGCGGTATATAATGAAAGCACGTTTAAGTGTGGAAGAAGCCGATTGAACTAAAACATGGAATTATAAATATTGAATAACTTTCATAGGTCAATAAACTCAAGGCTCGAAATTCGAATAATCCCTGAAGATATGAAAACCTATACCGCCCTCCTAAGTCAAAATAACGTAGCTCAAGATTTCTTAAGCAAATTCTAAAGTTGTTTTAAATGAGCAATGTTAATAATTAGTGTAGGCAAGCTAGGTTTTACCCTCAGTCTAACTCGCAGCGCCGTGCAAAAAAGTGCGTTTTTGCAAAAAGCAGCGGTTTGCAAAAACTACACGGTATTTCGATTGAAATTTTGAGGGTAGGTTAAGGACTACTAAAATTCCGACGTGTGCAAATTTGGGCCTTTATTATGTATTTGAATCGGAATTATGAATTCTTGAAATAACGTGCTAATTTGGGTTTCTTGCAATTTGTAATGGAACCATTGAGCCAATTAAGCTCTACCGGGGCTCATTTTGTTCGCTTTTTTATTGCGCATGTTTTTCACCTGAATGCTTTTTTTCGTGTAAATACAGCTTTTCCCTTAAAACGAGAAAAACCGTTTTTCGCGATTCTTCACAATTTTTTTTGCAAATTTCACCAAAGATTCTTTTTCTAAATTAATATTATTTTCTTCCAGAAATCGCAATCTATATCTGACTATTTTTTTGCTGAGGTTGCAGTTAGCCTGTGATCTGGGTGTCTCGAGAGCTAGCTCGCCTACATTAAATCATTAAACCACTACTTTTGTATCCGCTTCAAAGAATTCTATCCAAAAATAAAAAAAAAATTATACAAATGAGCATATCTTTCTTCAGTGGTCTTCTTTTCTCTGTATCTGAGAACAGTTTCCATTCCTAGACGAATAAAAGTCATTTCTGATCACAACAGTTCTCCGTCTCTTTCACATTCTCTCTTTCTCTCTCTCTCTCTCTCTCTCTCAGTAATTGGTTTTCTAACCAAAGAAATATGATATTCTCTCTCTATGGACGACTGTCTAAAATAGAGTTTTACTTTTTCCAAAGAGAGGAGAATGTCTATTTGAAGATGTTTCCAATTCTCTTTGTGAGACGTCTCGAAACTGATTGCAAAGGTTGAATTTTCTTTTCTTGACTTGTGTCATTGTCTCCTAGGTTTGTCAGCAGAACCACCAAGTCACTACCAATTTTACTTCCACTTAGTGTAGTAATCGTAAAAAGAAATTAAAAATTTTTCTTGTTAAAATAGGTTTAGAATGTCATGAAATGTCAAGATCTTAAATCTGAGCGAAGACAATTCTGTCTGTCTGTCGGTCTGTCTATCTGTAACTTTTTTTGAGAGCACATTTTCTTTCGAACGGTTTAAGACATTGGCTTGAAATTTTGCACACATGTATCTTTCAATAATTGATATAAAATTATTTATTCCATATTGTTTACCTGCTCTTACACATATTATTAATTGTATATTGTCACAAAATAAATTTCCTACGTTGTGGAAACACGCTATAGTAAAACCAATAGCAAAAGTTAATAACCCTGCTGAAGTTACGGACCTAAGGCCAATCAGTCTTCTCTGTGCACTTTCAAAAGTGATAGAGAGGCACCTGCACAACCAAATAAATACATACTTAAATAAAAATAATCTGTTTTCAAAATTTCAATCGGGTTTCAGAAAAAATCATAGCACGTCCACCGCTTTAACATATTTATTAGATAACTTTATTACAGGATTGGATGATGGAAAATGCACATGTCTAATACTGCTAGACTTTTCAAAAGCTTTTGATACGCTAGACCATAAAATGTTACTAGCAAAATTGCATTATTTTGGTTTTTCAAGTAATGCAATAGAGCTTATGTCCAGTTACCTCAGCGAAAGGAAACAATGTGTTAATATTAATAAAAATTATTCACAGTCTAAAACCCTAAACAGTGGTGTCCCTCAGGGGTCAATTTTAGGACCATTACTATTTTCTATATATGTCACCGATATGTCCAATAGTTTAAAATATTGCTCGTTACATCAATACGCAGATGATTCACAAATTTATTATTCTTTTAATGTATCAGAATTTCAAACAGCCGAAATCCTAATAAATCTGGATTTAAAGAACATCTATACGTATGCATGCAATCATAATCTTAAATTAAATGGCTCAAAATCTCAATCAATTTTAATAGGTACTCCTTCAACGAGAAAATATTTCACTGCAATTGACTTTAATTTTGTGATAAATAATCAAAGCATTCCTATTGTTGATAATGCAAAAAATTTGGGAATATATATAGATTCGGCTTTAAAATTCGAAAAACATATTGTTAATAAAGTGAAGCTCTCAAATTTTCGACTAAAGAAATTGTATAATTTAAAAAACATTTTAACTTTAGACACTAAACTTAAATTTTGCAATACGTTAATTTTAACTCTATTTGACTATGGCGATGTCGTATATGGAAACACTATGTCTTCTCTAATGAGAAATACTGTTCAAAAAGTACAGAACTCTTGCATGCGCTTTATTTATAGTATTCCATACAGAAACCATATATCACCTTATTTACGTGAATTTAAAATATTAAATATGGAATATCGTAGATTGTTACATATGTATACTTTCATCTGGAGAATATTAAGTACAGGTGAACCAAACTATTTACGTACAAAATTGGTTACCCAAGTTCATCACCATAATACTAGATATATAGAGAATTTTTTGGTAAAACAACATAAAACCGCAATTTTTCAAAAATCATTTAGTTTTATTGCACCTCATTTATGGAATGCACTTGATAATGACGTCAAACATTTTTCTTATAATAAGTTCACAAATACTATAAAAAATATGCTGTTACTTAAACAAAATGAACAACCTCGCTATTGACTGCCTCACCTGTATGCTTCGATGGGTATATACTGCGGGAGACACCACCAGAACTTCAACAGAGATATTTAAAAATGAATTATTATTTGTTTGCTTATAATTGTATTGAAACATTCTTTATAGGATTTTGCAAACAGCAGAAAAAAGAACTATCTATAACTAAAAGAAAAACTTTGTGTAGAAATATTAATGAAATCTTTGCATTCTTTCGATAACCTGAATTCTGGTTATGCTAGCAAATTAAAATCCTAAAATGAATTTGTCTAATTTCTTACTTGACAATTCTCATTCTAACACTAGCATCCACACAGTCCCCTACGGCCATGCAGATTAAACCAGTATCCACACAACCCCCTACGATTATGAAGATTCAGTTAAAAATGAGAACAAAGACCCAAAATGAATTTATTTATCTACCTTGTCTTAAAAAATTGTTCATTCCAATGGATTACATTTTCATGAAATCTATCATTCTGTTTCCTGGAAATGCTTAGCCTTTGAAACGTTTTTCGCCCTTATTCTGGAGCTCATCAGAAAGACATAAAGCCACTCATAAAGATGTTTCATGCAAAACCAAGACAATTTCTATGAATAAGTGTGAAATGATTATATTTGACATTGACTGATAAAAACAACTTCACCTATCTATTAGCTAACTAGTATTGGAGCCTATATACTCTATGCATGTTTAAAAATAAAGAATGTTTCAATACAATTATAAGCAAACAAATAATAATTCATTTTTAAACATGCATAGAGTATATAGGCTCCAATACTAGTTAGCTAATAGATAGGTGAAGTTGTTTTTATCAGTCAATGTCAAATATAATCATTTCACACTTATTCATAGAAATTGTCTTGGTTTTGCATGAAACATCTTTATGAGTGGCTTTATGTCTTTCTGATGAGCTCCAGAATAAGGGCGAAAAACGTTTCAAAGGCTAAGCATTTCCAGGAAACAGAATGATAGATTTCATGAAAATGTAATCCATTGGAATGAACAATTTTTTAAGACAAGGTAGATAAATAAATTCATGTTGGGTCTTTGTTCTCATTTTTAACTGAATCTTCATAATCGTAGGGGGTTGTGTGGATACTGGTTTAATCTGCATGGCCGTAGGGGACTGTGTGGATGCTAGTGTTAGAATGAGAATTGTCAAGTAAGAAATTAGACAAATTCATTTTAGGATTTTAATTTGCTAGCATAACCAGAATTCAGGTTATCGAAAGAATGCAAAGATTTCATTAATATTTCTACACAAAGTTTTTCTTTTAGTTATAGATAGTTCTTTTTTCTGCTGTTTGCAAAATCCTATAAAGAATGTTTCAATACAATTATAAGCAAACAAATAATAATTCATTTTTAAACATGCATAGAGTATATAGGCTCCAATACTAGTTAGCTAATAGATAGGTGAAGTTGTTTTTATCAGTCAATGTCAAATATAATCATTTCACACTTATTCATAGAAATTGTCTTGGTTTTGCATGAAACATCTTTATGAGTGGCTTTATGTCTTTCTGATGAGCTCCAGAATAAGTAAGTAAGTAAGTAAGTAATTTATTCATAATTAATAATACAATATAGAATACACATACAATGTAAAATACAAAATTAGTAATATAATATGCTTCTTATCGCTAAATTATAAAAATGATTTCAATATAAAAATAAGTTTTACCTAATCTTATATGTATATGCATATGCTATTATTCCTCCATTTAGTGTACACCTAGACTACATATGTAGCCTGTGTGTGTACCCATGACAATACTTGTTTAATAACATCGTGTACATATATACATGAAGAATTAAGGGGCCGTATGCTTTGTAAGTTTGTTTAACCACCTGCCAATAGTTTCATAAATCTAACTTTGTTAGTCCTTAAGAATTGGGACACTTTATGAGAAAATAAACCTATATTGTTGAATTGTTTATAATGTGTTGGTAAAATATTATAAAATTTAGGGCCATAATAAGTTATAAATCTTTGGGTTGTTGTATACCTGTTTTTAGGTATTATCACATTTAGATTATGTTTTTGCCTTGTATTATGTTCATGTTGTATTGTGTTTAATATGTTTTTGTGTTTAAAAGTAAATATGAGAACCGATTTGATATATAAAAGTTGCAAATTAAATACATTGAATTGTTTGAATAATAGTTCCGAGGAGTATTGTTTATTTTTTCCTAAGATAATTTTGATTATATATTTTTGTGATATATTTAAAGGTTCTACATTTGTTGGATAGGCACTTCCCAATATCAATATTCCATATCTAAGAATTGATTCGACTAAGGCGTGATACAGTGTTTTTAAGATATTGAAAGGCATTGTATTTTTTAAATGGTAGAATTTCCAAACTAACTTATGCATTTTATTATTTAATTGTTGGATATGCTCAGTCCATTTTAAGTTTTGATCAATTACAACTCCAAGATATTTAGTGGTTTTTGTTTGGAATAACTTCATATCACATTCACAGTTGTATTTTTGTTTATTTAAGCACGTATACGAATGTAATTGCAGTGTATGTATATTTGGTATGTTCTTATCATAAATACCGAAGCACATAAATTTAGTTTTTTCTAGATTAACTGTTAGAAGGTGTTCGACTAGCCACTGTTGTAGTTTCGAAAATTCTAGAACCGCTTTGTTCTTTACATCTTCCCAGGAGTCATCTTCAACCAGGAGAACAGTGTCATCGGCGTAAGCTATAACTTTTCCGTCCATTGGGATATGAAGTATTTCGTTTATGTAAATATTAAACAGAACTGGTCCTAGAACAGTTCCTTGTGGTATTCCATATTTCATCTTTTTTAAATTACTTTTACTTTCACCAATTTTTACACACTGTTCTCTATTTTGAAGATAACTACTGAACAATTTATTAACAATACCTTTTACACCATATTCATTAAGTTGAGCAATTAATAAATCGTGGGACACCGTATCAAAGGCCTTAGCCAAATCTAAAAATATTGCAATTTGTTTTTTCTTACCATCCACCGAGTTATATATAGTTTTTACTACCTCATACATTCCGTCCTCCGTACACATACCTTCTTTAAAGCCATATTGATTAGGGGAAAGTATTTTATTATAGTTTAAGTGTTCTAATAACCTAGATTTAATACATTTTTCTAATATTTTCGCGATGTTATTTATTACCGAAATAGGTCTGTAATTACTTATTACCGTCCTATCACCTGTTTTGTATATGGGTGTTACAACAGAAACTTTTAACAAATTTGGAAAGCAACCCTTTTCAAAACATAAATTAAATATATAACATAGTGGTTTAGCTATAAATGGACCCAGCAACTTTAATATATATGAGGATATCTTATCTTCTCCAGACGAGGATTTATTTTTCAAAGCGTTTAGATTCTTTATTATTTCGTCTTCGGAGGTAGGTTTGAGAAATATGTTTTTACAATTTAGGTTTCTGCGTTTTAATGTTTTGTTAACGTTTATTTTATTTGCCATATTTTCACCTACATTTATGAAAAAATCGTTAAAAATTTCACTAATTTCACTATCATTTACTACGTCTGTATTATTATTTTTTATTATAATTTTTTTATATGGCTTTTTCTCATTCAGACTTTCATTCACCGTTTCCCAAATTTTTTTTATGTCGTTTTTATTTTCTAGAATTTTATCATGATAATAATCTCTTTTTACCTTTTTTATTAAGTTGTTTGTTAAATTTCTATATTCTTTATACTTGTTCAATAAAATGATATTATTTTGATTTTTTCTTAAGTCTTCCTTCATCTGATCCCTTTTCCTGATTGCTAAAACTAAACCTCTTGTTATCCAAGGTTTGATTTTCCTTTCTTTAGAATTAATAATGAAAGTTTTTGTACAATTTTTGATATTATTATTTAGTGTATTTGTAAAATTTTCGTAAGCAAGATTTACGTCATTTATTTGGTATACTTGTTGCCAATTCTCAGCTTGTATCTTTTCTTTTAGTAATTTGTAATTTAGTTGTGTTATTTTATTATTTGTTTTTGTTTGATCTTTATTTCTATTTTCATGGGAGATTATATTTTGGTTTTTTTCTACAAATCTTATAATTATGGGATAGTGGTCGGTAATATCATGTTTGAGTACAATGGGTGTAATATCCATTTTGCGCATTAGGCTCGGAGACATGTTAATAAAACAATGATCTATACAAGATTCGTTTTCAACACTTATTCTTGTTGAAGTGTTTATATAACTAAGAAATCCGTGTTCAGACATTGTGTTTATATATTCATTACTCATATTATCTTGTTTTTTACTTAAATCTATGTTAATGTCACCTAGAAAGATATTTATCGCATTATTCTCTTTGTTTTGTGCAAGTATATCCTGCAATTCTTGTAAAAAAATATTACTGTTTGTAGATGGCAATCTATACACAGCAGTTATATTGAATATAATATCGTTTTTTTTTAATTTTAAGTTTGTAAATGTATTTTCAGATAATTTTTGAGTAGTAAATTTTGAATTAACATTATTTGATACATACATTACCAAACCATCATTCTGATTATGACATCCTTGTGAATAAAATAGTTCATAGCCCTGTATGTTAAACAATTCTATATCATTTATTTTCCAGGTTTCTGATAAAATAATTATATCAAATTTTATTTTCAGACTTTCTAATAAAATGAGCATGCAATCAAAGTTCTTATTTAAGCTTCTAATATTTACATGAATTATATTTAGTAAAGGGGTATTCAGAGTGTGTTCAAAAATATCACTATGATCTGAAACAATACTTGTTTTTATATTTGCATGGTTTTCTAATTGAGAATTATATTCTAATACATCCATTGCTATTTATTAAAAGTAATCTGCAACCCACAAGTTATTATTCATTTATCTTTTATTTATTAATTTGTTTTTTACTTTTCCAACTTATAAATACGCATTTACTAGATGTAGTAGACTAAATGGAAGAATAATAAACGTATGATTGATTAGAGAGTATAAGGTAAATACACAAGAAATATATTCTTCGAATATTAATATTAACTTATAACTATAATAATAAAAAAGAATGTACCTTCAAATAATAGTAAATATAGAACCTAATAGTCTTTTCTACTTATATAAGCTTAATTTTTCACTATTCTGTTTCTATTCCCTGATCGAGTTTCTAGAGATTGTATAGGTAAATGTGATTATGAAATATCTGAGAGTATATAATTATCTAAAAATTAAAATATCTGATATGGTGTTGGTTTAAAATGTACAACGATTATAATTGTTTTCCAACGATTATATCTTAAAATAATACTCGTTTTTGAACGCTGTTCCCTTCTTTGTCAATTATTATATACAATTATTGTCATATAAAATATCCGATTTATCGTTTTTTTTTTTAGCTTAAACTTGAAATTATATACACACATATATACATATATAAAATCATAAAAATAAAATCTTACAATGTTACAACAATCAATATTTTAATTTGTTTTCCTTGCCTCTCTTGTAATTACGGAAGTGGTACTTTGTTTTTTTGTAGCTTTGGTGGAATTAGTAAATTTAGTTACGTCTTGTCTGGTTTTTTTAATTTCGTATTCTTGCTGCTCTATATTTTGAAGAAGTCTCTTTTGCTCTAAATTTGGGGTTTGATATGTAGTACTTTGTATGTATCTACTTGCTGATTGTTCTTCTATTTCTCCTTCTTCAGATGTTCTCTTTTCCAAATCTTCTAAGGTGTACACCTCATTTGAAATAATTAACTTATCACCTTTGATGTATGCCTGAGTACCTCTATTTCTTGCTTCTTTTAAATGTTTGTTCAGTTTCTGTGCTTTTTGACGATCTTCCCAGCACTGATCATTGGCAATAAATATATTTTTCCTCTTTAATTTTCTTGCGTTATTTAGGACTAATTTCTTCTTTTGAAATGTTGCGAATTCTATAATAATAGGTCGATTGAGTTGGCCTTGTTTTCCAACTTTATAAATATCATTTATGTCCACTTCAGCAATGTTAATTTCTAGCAAGTTATTTAGTGTATTTACAGCACCTAATAATAAGTCCTCTTCATTTTCAGTGATACCAAATATGATGATATTATTTTTTCGAATTTTTCTTTCCAAGATCTCAATTTTGTTTTGGTATTTTTTATTCTGGTTTTCAAGAGTAGTAATTTTCTCTTCGTATGTGGATACTAGCGTATTTAGTTCGGTTTTAATTTCAGAGATTTGAATTTTTACTTCATCTCTTATATTCGCTGTCGTATCATTAAATGTCTTTGTTAAATTTGCAAATAATTCATTCATATAATTCTTTTGGGCCTCACTGAACTGTACCATAGTTAAAACTATAATTAAGGTGAGTAGATTTTTTTAATGTGTGAACACTTTGTCACCGTTGGATTGCTGATAAGATAACAGTGTTGTCTTGCTATTACGTATTTTAGTGCAATTTTATATGAATTTGTTTCTACAAAAAGACATATGTTTGTACTCACTCACTGCTCAATTTACGGTCCACTATCTCCCTTAAACGTTTTACAGGCACAAATCAAATAAACTACTTTTTCTTGTAAACACTCATGTACCTTAACTATATCTTCTGCACCATGTGTGCACCTCTTATCAGAATAAGGGCGAAAAACGTTTCAAAGGCTAAGCATTTCCAGGAAACAGAATGATAGATTTCATGAAAATGTAATCCATTGGAATGAACAATTTTTTAAGACAAGGTAGATAAATAAATTCATTTTGGGTCTTTGTTCTCATTTTTAACTGAATCTTCATAATCGTAGGGGGTTGTGTGGATACTGGTTTAATCTGCATGGCCGTAGGGGACTGTGTGGATGCTAGTGTTAGAATGAGAATTGTCAAGTAAGAAATTAGACAAATTCATTTTAGGATTTTAATTTGCTAGCATAACCAGAATTCAGGTTATCGAAAGAATGCAAAGATTTCATTAATATTTCTACACAAAGTTTTTCTTTTAGTTATAGATAGTTCTTTTTTCTGCTGTTTGCAAAATCCTATAAAGAATGTTTCAATTCAACAGAGATACACCTACGTATATATTTTTCTTTATTTTCTTACAAATTTGTATAGGAACTTCAAATATTTTGTAATTTTTCAGGTAATATAGTATTTATTTTGTGTGGGTGCGTGGGTGTGTGTATGTGTGTGTGTGTGTGTGTGTGTACGTGTGCAGGGCAAATGGAAGAACGGCTGCATGTGCCGAATTTGTACCTTTTTACTGTGTATTTTGTGCTGGTAAATAAATGTATTATTATTATTATTATTATTATTATTATTATTATTATTATTATTATTATTATTATGTATTATAACGAGATCTGGAACTGGATTGTTTTTGAACTTATCGGGTAAAGAGTTGGGGGTAAATAGGGGTAAATAGTAAGAGTACAGACACTTGGGATTTGGTGTATATAATAGAAGCCAAGACCTCATGTCCTTTTATAACAATTTTCCATTCCTCCACCACCCCACACCCCCTTCCATTATTAAAGTAGCTGATAAAATTAAATTGAGATATTTACTTGAGATTTGGTACACGTATGTATTATAACGGCATCTGGAACTAGATTATATTTTGAGATGATTCTGTTGAAGGGGTGAGGAGTGACTAGAAGTAAATAGAGGAAAAGTGAGTAAAGCAAGCTGGTAATAGTACAGAAGCTTGAGATTTGGTGCATACCTATACTTGAAGCCAAGGCATCTATATATAGATGTTTTGCTTTAAAGAGACTTGGATGGAAAATCTGGATGTGAAAATAGTGATCCCTTAGGTAGCGGTTTTCCTTATGCATCTTAAGGCAATTGAAGCTGACAAATGCCACTGAAATTATATCAAGCCAAGTAATAATAACAGACATAATCCTGGAGGGTCACCAAAAATTTTGAATAAAGTCAGAAGTTTTAGCAGGTTCCTGCAATAATTAAGTTATGTTAGATTACGGCTTATCATCATATTCTCCACCGGCACCATCAAATCTATTGCGGTTCATTCCTAATTATATTTCACCTGGCTTTAGTTATTTGATAAAGTCGATTATCTTGTTGGGTGAGATACCGTTCCGTTCTTCTGATACCAGTTGCCATTTGCCAAATAAATCTTTCTGTGTAAGACAGGTACATAGAGCCTTCTAGACACAGGTGACATTTAACCCTATTCTGCGCCGGTAAAGATATTGTCTGCAAGCCAATTAGAGTTTTAAGTATATCCTATTTAACTTTAGCACTTTTTTAGTACTTGACTTCAAAGGATATGCAATTAACTCCCTTGAATGAACTAATCCTGATAGTTCTTGTCAGTACTAGTGTATTTTCTTTTCAGTTGAAGTGAGAATAGCTTCCATGGTAGAACTTGCGGATATGCCAGGTGCTGGTTCTGGTTCTATAAATCTGGATGTCGCACCTTCTCTGGCCAAAGACTCTGCCATAGTTACTAATACATTTTGTGGACGCGTCAACCTTAAGATAGAATGCTAATAGAGTTATCACAGTTTAAAAAGAGGGGAAGATATTCTTAACCCTTATTAAATGGTTTAACTAAGATCTGTGATATTGATCTTTGACTGCGAGAGGAGGAAAGTTCTGACATTTTGATTCCAATATCCGTCAATCAACTCAGTAAACTGTACCATCGAGTAGGCAATTCGCTAAAGAAGATTTGTGCCACGCGATATATGCATGCTACAAACACACCTGCAGAATAGTGCTAAGAAATAAAAAAACAACAATGACTTTCCCAAAAATAAAGTAAATATGAACCCGTCATGCATGTTCAATATATTAAAATTACGCACACATAAAGAGTTACAAGCATCCAAGCAATTTAAATAATCTGCATATTATTATTTTTTCTCTGCTTTTATTTTACAATTATCCCAATTTACACTTCGAGGAAATTAGCTTAACAGAATTCCAAGAAACATGCTATACAAGGGAACGTGCATGGGATTGCCGCCTCCTTTTATATTTAGTCAAATTACTGAAAACTTGGAATATTACGTTTACTTACGAATATCGACAATTTGCAAATTCCATCTCGGCGCGGCGCACCCAAAAATATTACACGACAGGCTGTACAGTAATAGTAATTTACATAAAAGACTGCTTCCAGGATATTACCCTATTTACATAACAAGACCGGGTGCATTTTTCAACCATATCTGATAGCTTTTTTGCACTGGAACATAATTGTAGTTCTTTTAAGGGCCAACACAGTTCGTCTAGTCTGGGACCCGAAATGGAAAGCAAAATGGAGTAAGGCTCTCTTCTGAAATTAAATTCCTTCATATTTGATAATTATTTTGAATTTAGGAAAGCTGAAAATCTACTCCATGTAGAGCCCGGTGGGGGTTTTAGGTTTAACACACAAAAACACGAAAATATACAAGAACTATTGGAAAAGTCAGTAACGGGGATCCATTTCATGGTCAATTTTATGTTGTATTTACAAACACTATATTGCCAGTGTTTTAAAAGTTGTGACGTGCATATGTACACTGATGACATGCCGAATTAATTATTGTTCAACGCCAAGATAAACAATGACATAAAAGAATTAGCATCAGTGTGATACGTATTTTATTTACCAGTTCTATGTTCTATTCTAGTAACTAATACATTTACAATTATGGTTATTGCTTTGGTGTAGATTTGTATATATTTTCTTAGATATTTTCGTTCATATAAAATATTCACTTTTAATACCGGTCGAGACATCTATCTGTTTTATGTACAACTGCGTATAGCAGTTAATTTAAAAACCGATTTGATGAGGAAAAAAAAAGGAACAAGAAATCTTATCGATCCGAGCGGCTGAGTTTGTTCGACCGCCGGCGTGATTTTGTAAAAAGAGAAGACGTGTGTATAGTGCAAAATTATTATAAATATCGTGATATACGGCTTATGCACTATCACACATATAAAAGACGAGTCATTTGGGTTGTTGTATGGTGTATGGAACTTTGGCTGTCTTTGATCCTAGAAGGGATGATTTTCTCAGATGGTGAGGAGTATAAAAACGTCTCTAGAATTGCATAGGGTATAATTCGCACTAGAGGTGAGTGTTACACTCCATCCATTGTTGTTATTTAATTTTTATCAGTGGTCTAGCAATAACACTTGTTTCTCTAATTTTTAGGCGTTTTATTCCTGTTGGTTTAGCTTCGTGACAGGGTGTCATTTTAAGACTGTTGTCCATAAATAAAGTGAATCGATGTTATATGAAAGAGAATTATATAGCTACATATATGTATACTGGGTGTCGTCCTTATACATGGCCTAGTTGGGGGAGTAACTGTTGATTCTTTTTGGTACCTGTGGAGGTTCTGGGAAGGCCAAACCCGGGGTGGTAACCTGTCATCGCGAGGAGACGGACAAGGAAAGAATACGATAAGTACCACATAGTGGATGTGTCTAGTACAACCTGTTTCGGTAAACAATTACCAAAAAGAATTTGCCTATTTAAATCACGTTTTTACCCTTTTATTGGTGTGATCCACTATTTCTTCAAACTAGATATAATTTATTATTAGATAAGTTTACTTCATACAACATCACTGAATAAAGTTGCCTATTGGCTATACCTTTTAACAATTTGTGTAACGACCATTCAGATAAAGATCGCTTTGATTTTATTCTGCTTTCTAATTTGCGATATCTTTATCAAAGGGTCGCACTCTCGAGAGGGTAGGTCACCTATATACATTGTAAACTGTTTTTTTTCTTGGTGCCAGAAATATCCGGGATGCATTTCCCCCCCTGGTCTAGTCATTCATATTAATTATTGTCAAAAGTGTATATATATGCATATGTAAATATATTTTCCTATTAAACCCTTATTTTGATCATTAAGTACGTTGCTTGATTTATTCAGAAGGCTTATCGTAAATTTGCACCTAATTTAGTGACTTTGTTAACTAAGAAGGGTATGTAGTCATTTAGAAGTCACTTGGCGCCCTTAAAGTATCTTGAGTATTAATACAATAGCAAATAATACCACAAATCGGACCACCCCGACTCCACTGAGCTTATTTTAGTCGGTGCATACTCTTGCTGTTACCACCGCAAAAAATTACGTAACAGTCAAATTGCCGCCCATGACGTTGGGGCCTTGTTATTGATATTAGTGAGATTGTAAAGGGTTTAGGAATATATATTTATTTAATATAGGAATTTATTATTCTTATTAAGTACATAGTATAATACTATAAATAACTTAAAAAGTTTAAAGGTTTTAAACATATTTGGAATATTTTTATGTGTTATGCATGTTGGTGAAATTGTTATTATTAATGGTGCGTTTTATTTGTAGATAATAATTGTCGAAATATTTCTTTTTGTAGTGAAATATTTTTGTTTTTTTCTCGTAATAACCAAAATGTGTGTGGGGTTTATGATAGCTGATTATAGATATTAGGTTTAGGTAATTGTACTTTTTACTGGATCACATCTGATAAGAAACCTGGTTGCCAGCAATAACGTACTTATTTTTTCTTATTTTTTTTATGTACTTCAGATAAGTTGTTGGTTCTTTTTGCGTTTAGTAATTCACCGTGATTTATTTCTTGCATACTCCTTAAAATATAAATTTCGGCCTGTTTTTTTCATCCAATAATTATAGAGTAAATTATTTTTTTTTGTTTTATAAGTTAGTAGACGTAATATAAAAACAGGCTATCATTAAAATTAGTAATTCGTTTGTTACTGAGGAAATAATATTCACTATTTGGTACTTATACATTTTTATTCTATTAGTACGGGTGAAATAGGTAAAATTTCAGGTCAAATTATTTTCACAAATTTGAATATATTTTCGTATCTTGATTATTTACTTCAAAATTACATCTCAATATGGACGTTAATAGATTAAATCGCAAGGAATTGCAGTTTGAAATGGATGTAAGAGGTGTTAGAAATATTCAGTCATTGACAGTAGAACAGATGAGGAAAAAATTAAGGGATGATATGCGCAATGAGACCTTAGGCGAATTAATTACACCCGAAAATTATAATCCGGACATAGCCTCTGAAATAACAATTTGTAATAATAAAATTATTCACTTGGACGAATATTTGAATTCAAAAGATATTACACGAAATAGCAATGAACATAGATACTTAACTACGAAATTACAGCATGTTTATAGTAGATTAGCTCGTTTAAAACCCGCTGAGGATGAAGCAGGCTTTCAAAATTCTATTAAAAATCTTAGAGATCAGTTAGGTGAAATTGAGCAAAATTTGGACGACAAGTTATTAATAGGTGAAGGGATTCCTCGTACAGAAAACACTGTCTCAGTAGATGTAAGTTCAAATCCACGACCGGTTTGTAATTCTAATACTAGATGTTATGTGCCCGTGCATAAATGGGGTATATATTTTAGTGGTGATGCGAATGATAAAGATGGGTTAAGCGTAAATGCATTCATTGAACGCGTTGAAGAGTTTCGGTTATCACGGGGTGTATCAGACGACGAATTAAAAAATTCCATAACGGACTTGTTAAAAGGAGGAGCGTTAATTTGGCATCGGTTAGTTAAAGCTAATATTAGATCGTGGGCACATTTTATAGAACTTTTAAAAGAGGAATACCTACCTTTTACTTTTGAGAAAGATTTAAAAGATGAAATTCGTAATAGTGTTCAAGATCCACACGAGAGAGTTGGTTCCTATTTTGCGCGCATGTTAAATTTATTTGGTCGATTATCGCATCCAGTTTCGGAAGCAGAAAAATTAGAAACATTACGTCAAAACATTGACCCTTATTATATTCATGGCCTTGGTTCGAACCTCTATAATATTAACTGTGTTAATGGTTTGTTAAGCGAATGTAAAAAATTAGAGAAGACGAGGAACTTGGCTGCTAGTCGTCCAGTAACTAAAAGGTTACATTTTCTAGAAAAAGATTTAGCGGGTCCCAGTAGGAGCGGTTCAGCACCACCAAAAAATAGGGTTGGAAATTTAAATAGTGTCATTTGCTGGAATTGCAATGAGGTAGGTCATAATTTTAGTAAATGTAAAAAACATCGGGACCGGAGATTTTGTTTTCGTTGCGGAAAACGTGATGTCACAAAATATACATGTAGTTGTAATCGGGGAAACGGCGTAAGAGATCGTCAGGTTGCCGGTCAACGATCTCACGTTTAAAGCCGGTAGATAGTTCGTGGGATGCCTGGGTCAATTTTGTAGGGCTTCAATATAAGAAATCTCGAATAGATTATTTATTTTCGTCCGCAAAAAACGATCCACGCCCCTATTTAGAGGTTAGTATTCATGGGTTAAATTTTTTTGGATTGCTTGATTCGGGAGCAAGTCAAACCGTAATAGGTAGATCAGGTTGGGATAAATTAAAGAATTTAAATGTAGTAAATTTAGAAAAGAATACTTCATCAGTTACGGTGGCAAATGGTAATATGTGTAGTGTCTTAGGGTTAGTGCAATTACCTATACAATTAGAATGTAAGGTTAGGTTTATTAAGGCGTTAGTTGTTCTTGATGTTGAAGCTGATATAATCCTAGGTATAGACTTTTGGAAAGATATGGACATAATACCGAGATTTTCTGAACTATTTTCTTGGGAGTTTGGGAATACTGCTAGTTCATTTGGGTTATGTACTATTAGTGTAGAGGATAGACATCAATTAGATATTATAGTTGGCGATTTCTTTAAAAATATGGGGGCAGAGTTAGGATGTGCCAAAGGCGTTTTTCACAGTATAGATACGGGTGATGCAATTCCAATAAAACAACGTTATTATCCTGTATCTCCCTATATTAACAATTTAATAAACTTAGAAGTGGATAAGATGCTTAGTTTGGGAGTTATAGAACCATCTAAATCAGCTTGGTCTAGTCCAATTGTTATGGTTAAAAAGGCAAATAATGAATATCGTTTTTGTATTGATTTTAGGAAGGTAAATCAGGTTACCAAGAAAGATGCGTATCCTTTACCCTATATAAACAGTATTTTAGATAGATTGCAAGATGCGAGAGTTTTGAGTTCGATTGATTTGAAAAGCGCATATCACCAGATTCCATTAGATCCAAGTAGTAAAGAGAAAACGGCATTCACTGTTCCAGGTAAAGGTCTCTTCCAATTCACGCGTATGCCGTTTGGATTGCATAATGCTCCGGCAACAATGCAACGCTTTGTAGATACCGTCATAGGTTATGACTTGCAAGAATCTGTTTTTATATATCTGGATGATATAATCATTGCAACGAAAGATTTTCCTACTCATTTAAGTGTTTTGAGAGAAGTTTTCAATAGGTTACTTTTAGCTGGTCTTACGGTTAATAAGGAGAAATGTGAGTTTGTAAAATCGGAATTGACATTTCTTGGTTATGTAGTTGACAAACATGGTCTTAGAACTGATCCAAGTAAGGTTGAAAGCATGCTTAATTATCCCATTCCAAAATGTGTAAAAGATGTCAGGCGGTTTGTTGGTTTAGTTTCATGGTATAGGAGATTCGTACCTAATTTTGCAAGTTTGGTTTCTCCGTTGACTAAACTTACCAGGAAAAATACAAAATTTGTTTGGTCTTCTGAAGCGGAAGCATCATTTTTGAAAGTAAAAGAGTTGTTAGTGTCTGCCCCTATTCTGTCTCGTCCAGATTTTTCTAGAGAGTTCGTGTTGCAGTGTGATGCGTCTTTGGTAGGTTTAGGTTGTGTTTTGACTCAAAATTTTGACGATGGAGAGCATGTAATTGCGTATGCGAGTAGGGCATTGACTACTCAAGAATCCAAATACTCTTCGACGGAACTCGAGTGCTTATCAGTGCTTTGGGGAATCCAGAAATATCGTTGTTACGTGGAAGGAGTACGATTTAAGGTCATCACCGATCACTATTCGTTATTATGGATTCATAAACTTCAAAATCCCTCTGGTCGTCTAGCACGTTGGTCCTTGCAATTGCAAAGCTATGATTTTGAAATCATACATAGGAAAGGTAAATCCCATGTGGTGCCGGATGCTCTTTCTAGAGCGATAGCTTATGTGGAAGTCAGCGAAAATGATCATGATGAATGGTATCGTAATCTGCTAGGGGAAATTAGGTCCAATCCACAAAAGTATCCGAAATGGTGTATTAGAGAAGGGAAAATTTATAAGTTAGTTAAAACAACATTCTCGTTAAATGAGGATCATGACTGGAAATTAGTTGTGCCTAAATCATTACGTAATGCTGTCTTTCTAGAAAATCATGATGCTCCAAGTTCTGGACATCTAGGATATTTCAAAACTAAAAATCGTATTGCTATGTGGTATTATTGGCCAAAAATGAGCTGTGACATTGCCAGGTACGTCCGCCAATGTGAAGTTTGCAAATCCCAAAAACCTGAACAGAAATCGCCACGAGGTGTTATGAATAAACGAGTAATTTCTCATCCATGGGAAGTTATTTGTACAGATTTCATTGGTCCACTTCCCCTTAGTAAAAAACGAAATCGATTTATTTTTGTAGTTGCCGATCTTTTTACAAAATATGTGTTGTTGTTTCCTGTGAAATCTGCCACTAGTCGAGCAGTAGTGGACATTATGGAGAAACATGTTTTTATGGTATATGGTGTACCAGAACGCATTATCTGTGATAACGGGCGTCAGTACGTAAGTGGACAGTTTCGTAAATTAGTATCTTCCTATGACTCTAAAATTATTTTTAATGCGAACTATCACCCACAAGCTAATCCTACGGAACGGGTTAATCGGGTCATTAAAACTATGATTAGATCATATATAAAAGATAATCATCGGTTATGGGATGAAAATCTGCACAAATTCGGTTTCGCTCTTCGTACAGCTGTGCATGAAGTAACTGGATTCAGTCCGGCATATTTAAATTTTGGCCGCGAATTGATCCCATCCGGAAAAATGCATAATAAATTTGGTACCGTAAGTGATGGACAGGAGATTGATTTCGGCGACAGAAATAATTTAGCGAGTCATGTAAAAGAGCTCCAGGAAATGTGTAATATAGTAAAAGGTCGTTTAGTTAGTGCATACGAACAAAGTTCTAATAGGTATAATTTACGAAGAAGGCCCTTGTCTTTGGAGGTCGATCAGATCGTATGGAAAAGAAATTATACGCAGTCGGATGCTGCTAATTATTACTCGTCAAAGTTAGCTCCTAAATTCATAAAATGCAAAGTTGCCAAGAAAATTTCTCCAAATGTTTATCAGCTGAAAGATGTAATTTCTGGTAAGTCGTTAGGTAACTGGCATGTGAAAGACATCAAGGTTAACAATTAAATTAAAAAAAAAATTATTATTTTTTTTTTTTGGTACGTAAGGGGGGAGTTTGATACGTATTTTATTTACCAGTTCTATGTTCTATTCTAGTAACTAATACATTTACAATTATGGTTATTGCTTTGGTGTAGATTTGTATATATTTTCTTAGATATTTTCGTTCATATAAAATATTCACTTTTAATACCGGTCGAGACATCTATCTGTTTTATGTACAACTGCGTATAGCAGTTAATTTAAAAACCGATTTGATGAGGAAAAAAAAAGGAACAAGAAATCTTATCGATCCGAGCGGCTGAGTTTGTTCGACCGCCGGCGTGATTTTGTAAAAAGAGAAGACGTGTGTATAGTGCAAAATTATTATAAATATCGTGATATACGGCTTATGCACTATCACACATATAAAAGACGAGTCATTTGGGTTGTTGTATGGTGTATGGAACTTTGGCTGTCTTTGATCCTAGAAGGGATGATTTTCTCAGATGGTGAGGAGTATAAAAACGTCTCTAGAATTGCATAGGGTATAATTCGCACTAGAGGTGAGTGTTACACTCCATCCATTGTTGTTATTTAATTTTTATCAGTGGTCTAGCAATAACACTTGTTTCTCTAATTTTTAGGCGTTTTATTCCTGTTGGTTTAGCTTCGTGACAGGGTGTCATTTTAAGACTGTTGTCCATAAATAAAGTGAATCGATGTTATATGAAAGAGAATTATATAGCTACATATATGTATACTGGGTGTCGTCCTTATACATGGCCTAGTTGGGGGAGTAACTGTTGATTCTTTTTGGTACCTGTGGAGGTTCTGGGAAGGCCAAACCCGGGGTGGTAACCTGTCATCGCGAGGAGACGGACAAGGAAAGAATACGATAAGTACCACATAGTGGATGTGTCTAGTACAACCTGTTTCGGTAAACAATTACCAAAAAGAATTTGCCTATTTAAATCACGTTTTTACCCTTTTATTGGTGTGATCCACTATTTCTTCAAACTAGATATAATTTATTATTAGATAAGTTTACTTCATACAACATCACTGAATAAAGTTGCCTATTGGCTATACCTTTTAACAATTTGTGTAACGACCATTCAGATAAAGATCGCTTTGATTTTATTCTGCTTTCTAATTTGCGATATCTTTATCAAAGGGTCGCACTCTCGAGAGGGTAGGTCACCTATATACATTGTAAACTGTTTTTTTTCTTGGTGCCAGAAATATCCGGGATGCATTTCCCCCCCTGGTCTAGTCATTCATATTAATTATTGTCAAAAGTGTATATATATGCATATGTAAATATATTTTCCTATTAAACCCTTATTTTGATCATTAAGTACGTTGCTTGATTTATTCAGAAGGCTTATCGTAAATTTGCACCTAATTTAGTGACTTTGTTAACTAAGAAGGGTATGTAGTCATTTAGAAGTCACTTGGCGCCCTTAAAGTATCTTGAGTATTAATACAATAGCAAATAATACCACAAATCGGACCACCCCGACTCCACTGAGCTTATTTTAGTCGGTGCATACTCCTGCTGTTACCACCGCAAAAAATTACGTAACAAGTGTCCATGCTTTGCAATTTAGAGATAAATCCAACTAAATCGAATACTTTAATCTTTGGGAAAAGCTGAGCCATAATCGAATATGATACAGTTATTACAAAAGACAATTTAGTATCATCCACTAATACCACAAAGAATTTGTCGAATTTGACGTAGATTTACTATAAAACATATTTCAAAATGCATACAGAAAGCGCCTAAAAATACTAAAACACTTCAATTTTTAATTCTAAAATGACATTTTTTGAGCACAATTTAATCCTCCCCCTTCAACAGCTACCGCTTAATTTTTAAATAGAACGAGGATGCCTGTGATAGCTCATTTGAAAGGGTCTTTATTTCTATATCCAGCAATATAAAGTTATTTGAATTTTGTGTATTCTTCATCAAGAAAATTAAATTTGAAAATTTTAAAATGTATTTGAAACATATCCTAAACTATTTACGCCTATGTACCAAATATCTGTCAAATCTGACCTTTCTAATTAATTTTGTCATGTCATAACATTCAATTTAAATGTACTTATAGTTTTTTATGATACGCAGGTGGCAAAATATCCAGCAAAAAGAAAGAAGTAAAAAGGGTTTCCTTTTACATATCAGAAAAAAATATAATTTCTTTATTTGCTACATCTGTACAAACTTGCTGTTGTCAAGTATCCTGACCGTCGCATTTCTCAGTCTACGGTTAGTAGAGTAGAAAACAAATTTCGTGAATTTGGAAGTGCCACAGATATACCTAAATCTGATAGGAAACGCATTTTACACAATGAAAAGAAATTGAATATACTGTTAGATATTGTTGCTATGATGTTACTGAAACATCCATATTGCGTCTTCTAAAAAATAAAGAATACCGCCCATATAAAATTCATTTGGTTCAAGAAATTAACGACGATGACCCTGATCGCCGATTGGAATTTTGCGAAATCATGGCAAATAGACGCCAATATGATTCATTATTTATAAAATACATTCTTTTTTCTGCTGAGGCAACATTCGTATTAAATGGAACAGTCAACAAACAGAACTGTAGATAGTGGAGTACAGAAAATCCACATTGGATTATGGAGACCAATATACCAATGAGGTGGAAACCAGTCAAGGTGGTATTTATACCAAAGGCGGGGTGGAACTCGTACACCCTAGCCAAGTCCCTGACCCATCAGTCTTATGTCATTTCAACTTAAGACGATGGAAAAAATGGTCGACAGGGATATTAGGGATGATGTTCTGGTTAGAAGTCCATTACAATAAGACCAATTTGCATACAGAGCAGGCATGTCCACAGAAACAGTACTTCACCACCTAATTCAGAAAGTGGAGAAAGTTCTGGAACATAAGGAGGTGGCACTGGGTGCTTTCCTCGACATAGAAGGAGCATTCGATAACACCTCCTTCAACTCCATCATTAGAACGGCAAGAGAGCGTGGCCATCAAGGACACCTGCTGCAGGTGGATCGATGGTATGCTCAGAGGCCGTATGGTATTCACCACTATGATGGGCGAAAACCTAGGCGCGTCAGTTGCAGGTGGCTGCCCGCACTGGGGTGTTCCGTCCCCCCTGCTGTGGAATCTTGTAGTTGACGGTTTTTTACGGAAACTCACAATTGAGGGATTTGAAGCTCGAGGATATGCTGACGACATAGTCATCATAGTTAGAGGAAAGTTTAATGACATAGTCAGGGATCGATTACAGATGGCACTGAACGTGGTTAAAAAATGGACCGATGAGGAAGGGCTGAAAGTCAGCCCTTCAAAGACCCACATCGTCCCAAAAGAAGAAGTCTGGAGGACCTACGTCCTTCAGTTCTTCAAAACACACAACTGCAGGTGTCGGGAGAGGTTAAATACCTTGAAGTCAATATGTCAACCAGCAGATCTCCATTGCATCAGACAATCAGGCGACACTTAGAGCACTAGCCTTGAACAAAGTGTCATCTCGACTGGTATGGGACTGCCATGAAGAGCTGAAAATTCTGGGCGAGCAGAACAGAGTCAAACTGCTCTGGGTGCCAGGACATTCCAGAATTGACGGCAATGAAAAAGCTGATGAACTTGCTAAACAAGGAGCAGCTAACATATTCTGTGGCCCAGAATCCGTGCTGGGCATCCCTAAAAGCTCAGCCAGAGGGGCGATCAAAGGCTGGGTCAAGGGCAAACACAAGAACAAGAACCACTGGGGGAACAATCCTTGTAACACTAGTGTCCACATAACCCCCTACGGCTATGAAGAGTAAACTATTATCCGTACGTCCCCTTACGGCCATGAGGATTAAGTTAAAGATGTGAAAAAATGCCTATATATTCAATGAAAAAGTAAGATCTACTAAAAATAAAGCGTTGTGTTTCTCTGACAACCTTCTCTAGCACAACCATATTTAGGTTGGAAAAATCGAAAGCATTTGTCTTTGTGGCTAATTATCTGACAGGAGTTTCCTTCTTGAAATAATTTTCTGAGATCAAAATATGCTTTCATTAATGTATATAAATATTCTCAATCTAAAAAATCTTGTAACGTACACGTGCTATAATTCCACCTCTATTCTTTATTACAGCTCTTCATATGTTTGACATGTTTCTAATAAGTTTGTCAATATGTTGTTAATTAATCATCTTTCGAAAGACGTCAATTTCATTTTCCCTTTTCTACAATATAATATATATCAGAGAAACAATATCCCTTATATTTTAATTAATCTCAATGCAACTTGTGTGTAAAAGGCGCTCGTAGAGAGAAATGCTTATACATGTGCAAAATCAAATCTCCAACATCTGTTACTATATTGGGATAGAAATGTTATATTCCCGCTTCTCCACATTAAGTTAGCACATTAAGTTAGCAATGTCTGGAATAATAGGTTCCCCGAGAGGCGCCTGCCTAATAATAGTGTTTTATAGAAAAATTTTTTTTACTAGTATCTCTAGTTAGGTCAAAACCACCAGTGGCGGATCCCTATTTGGATCAAATTACTCTTTGGGTCCTTGCAGTATAATATAAATTATTTTTAACAGATAGTTATGAGTTATAGTTATGAGTAACGACCCACTACTTTACATTTATTAATACTTATAAAAGTTTCCAGATATCATACGGATCAGGCCATAAAATACAAAACTTATCCGCCATTTTGATGCCGCTATGTTGAATTATTAAATCTGGACCAGATAATTATCTTGAGATCCGTCAACATGGTGGATAAGATTTTACTTATCCGCCATGTCGGCACCGTCATTTTGAATTTCTTAGTTTTAATAACATATTTGTAACCTGCGGCTTCAAGAATCACCAAATACCAATTCCTACTAGAGACGAATATTAAATGACAATGGACTGTTCGCCATGTTTGAATCGCCTTCTTGGATTTTTCTAGAAAAGGTGTCAAATTATATATTGTCATGTGAACTAAATACACATGCCAAATTTCTAATCAATACGACATCTGTAAGTGCATGAAAAGTGTTACAAGTCTAGCTAATAGAAGCGTGTTAAAAATTGAGACTAGTTCATTGTTCGGTTTTTGAGTTAGAATGAGTATAAGGTATTGATGAAAAAGAATCACTACTTCCACATCCAGATTTTTCATCCCAGTCACTTTAAAGAAAACATTTTGACTATATTTGCACCCTAGTATGTGGAAATTATTGGTCATAGAATTATAATAATATTTGGGGCAGATGCCATAGAAAAATATTAGAAAGAAATCTGAGAACTTGGTATCTAATATATACACCATACACCAAATCCCAAGTTTCTGTACTCTTATAGCATGCTTTACTTATTTTTCCACATTTACCTCTACTTACCCCACACTCCTTTAACGGAATCGTGTCAAAATATAATCTAGCTTCAGATGTCGTTATAATACATACGTGTACCAAATTTCAAGTGAAAATCTCAATTTAATTTTATCAACTCTTTTAATAGGGAAGTCGGGGGGTGGTGCGAGCATGGAAAATCTGATTAAAAAAAACCTGAGGCCTTCGCTTCTGGTATATACAGCAATTCCCAAATTTACGTACTCTTACCAATTTGCTTTACTTCTTTTCACTTATTTACCACTATTTAACTCACAACCCTTCCACGGAATCATCTCAAAATATAATCTAGTTCAAGATATCGTTATAATACAAACGTATACCAAATTTAAAATGAATATCTCAATTTTATTTTATCATCCCGTTTAATAATGGAGTAGGGGTGGTGGGGGGTTGAAGTCTGAGGCCTTGTCTTCTAGTACATATACCGAATTTCAAGTTTCTGTACTGTTACTAGTTTTCTTTACTTAGTTTTCCTATTAAACCCCCAACCCTTCAACGGAATAATCCCAAAATATAATATATTTCCTGTCATTATAATATATACGTATACCAAATTTCAAGTGAATATCTCAATTTTATTTATCAACCCCTTTAATAATGAAGGGGGGGGGGCGGAAAATATTATAAAAAATTTAAGGCCTTGGCTTCTAGTACATACACCAAATTTCAAGTTTCTGTACTCTGATCAGCTTGCTTTATTTATTTTCCCTTACTTACTCCTATTTAACCCCCAACCCTTCAACGGAATCATCTCAAAATATAATCCAGTTTCAGATGTCGTTATAATATATACGTGTACCAAATTTCAAGTTGTATCTTAATTTTGTTTTATCAATCCCTTTAATAATGGAGTAGGGGTGGTGAGGGGGTTGAAAAATATTATTTAAAAATCTGAGGCCTTAGCTTCTAGTACATACACCGAGTTTCAAGTTTCTGTACTCTTACCAGCTTGCTTTACTTATTTTCCCCTATTTAACCCTCCAACCCTTCAACAGAATAATACCAAAATATAATCTAGTTCCTGATGTCATAATATATATCTACGTATACCAAATTTCAAGTGAATATCTCTATTTTATTTTATCAACCCCCTTAATAATGTAGTAGTCGGTGGTGGGGGATGGAAAATATTATAAAAGATTTTGAGGCCTTGACTTCTAGTACATACACCAAATTTCAAGTTTCTGTTCGCTTACCTGCTTGCTTTACTCATTTCCCCCCATTTACCCCCCAACCCTTCACCGGATTTGTTAAAAAAACAATCCAGTTCCAGATCTCGTTACAATATATACGTGTACAAAAGTTCAAGTCAATATGTTAAAACGTTCCGGAGAAATCGTGCGGAAAAAAAAAGTTACAGACAGACCGACAGACAGAAATTTTTTTTCGCTCAAATTTAAAAAAAAAAGTTTTTGAAAATTTTCTTACGATTACTATACTTCCAATCCACTTCATGGATGTGGAAGTAATAAAAAAAAATTCAAAATTGATATTCATAAAAAAATATCATATTAACAGTAAAAATTCTTCATCTACATTTGGCCAAACAAGAAGATCTCTGGATATTTCTGTTCCAAATACAATATAGTTACTTTTGAATAATACTATTCGATATTTTGTTTAACAAACCAACTTGGTTGTTTAGTGAATCACTGTTATTCACATAGACCTACTTTCAGAGGTTAAATTTAGTAGTTGCGCTTTTCGGTCTTGACCAGCCGTAGTGGTACCGTTAGTGAAGAATTAAAAATGGCACGCGGGCTTTATGTTATCCAGAAGGAATCATTCTAATAGTTGATATCAGTTTTCGAAAAAATATATTAGCAATTTTTCCAATATCAATGGTGCAAAAATTCTAAATGACAAAAATAATTGCTCTATTTTCTTCTTAATAAAGTGTTAAAATTTAAAACATCAGGTGCAATTGATGGCCAACTTTGCCTCTAAGGCCAATAGTCCGGGGAAAAAATTATACAATTAAAGTTGGAGAATATCAATTTTTAAGGGTTGTTTATAACAATCCATAAACTACGTCACGTTTAACTTTTTTTAAGACACCACAGGTAATACAACCCTTTATCCCAGAATACTGAGTTTAATAAAAAATGACCGCAAATAATGATATATAATATTGAACCGTCGAAGAGATTACTTTGTGATTACTTGTGAATCAGTCATTACAATCTGTTAAAACACTTTTCACTTTTTTTATCACTGAATTTATTGTAATCAAAACGTTACTGCAGTTTCGGCACTTAACGTGCCACTTTCAAACGAACGAAGTGAATGCGAGAGTACAAACGTGTGTCATAATACTTCAAGTAACTTACCTAAAAGCAGGATTCCATAATCTAATTTAAAAGAGGATTATGAAAATTTACCTACAATATTAACATAGACAATTAACAGAATTTGTAAATAAGGGGATTGTCAACACTTAAATACATCAAACAGGGGTGCATAATGTAGATCTAACTAGTCATTGATGATACCATTATAAGGAATTTGGTTAGATTTAAGAATTCCGGAAATTCCAGTAAATTAAATTTATAACTTTTCCCTTATATATGTAATATATTTAGATTTTCTAAATTTGGAAAAGAATGGCCGGATTCTAGAGAATGATTTGAAAACGGTGAATCGGTTTTGTTAAGTCTAAAGGGCCGTAAGTGTTCGTTATATCTAATTTTAAACGTACAACCAGTTTGACCTATATAGAAGACAGCACAATCCGGACATGTCAACTTATAATCACCTGATTTTTCCAGACCATTAGTCTTGTCTTTGGCATTAAACAAGAGATGTGACAGTTTTGGCTGTGATTTAAAACTAACTTTAAGATCATGTCTTGACAAGATGTTAGCAATTTTTTTCGAGATACCCCCATAAACTGCAGTAACGTTTTGGTTACAGTAAATTCAGTGATAGAAGACAAAGTAAAAAGTGTTTTAACAAATATGTAATATATTGCTTTACATTAATTCACTTCCCGAAAATAGATCATTTTTCCAGGCCTCTTTCACCTATTCACTTTAAAACGGTAGCATCATTAGTTTTTGTATCAAAAGTTTTTCAGTAGTTATTTTTAAATTTTCTGTTATTATTTTTCTGTAAGGCAGAAGCTCTAAAAGAAAGTTACTTGCTTTGTTTTCTGTTTTTGGTTCTTCAACAGTGGGTCGGACAATCACAATAACTTATGTAATTAATAATTAAACATTTTAAGAGATTTTCATACATTTAATGCTACTTTATGGCTGAATATGCGCTTCCATGATTGGCTTGTTACTATAAGAGACATTAACGTACTTTAGTTACAATCATCAATAATTAACTGTAAACCCATCAGACTAAATCGCTTCTCCACAATCTGCAATTTAAGATAAGCAACCCCCATTTAACCGTTCAGGTTTCCTTAATTCCTACAGCTCAACTCCATTACAAGACAATTACTCCGTTGCTGTGTTCTATAAGATAGAAACGATCATTGCTACCGTTATAGACGAGAGAAGCCCTAGACTACTGCATAAAAAGAAAGTCAAGAGTCTGGTCAGGTAGCAAATAATTCAAGACCACTAATCCGGCCATAAATCAAGGAGGCTCTGTGCATTTTAAGATACGATGCCCAAAGCCGACGTCTATTTACACTGTTACCGTGTGGGTAGATGTATGTTCATGGAATAAGGCGCCGTCTAGCGTCATTTTTGTAAGGCTATTGGCGATATGTTATAGGGGATTGGTCAGCAGGAGCAGAATGAATTTATGCCTGAGTTTGCAGGATTATGCTAGGCTCTTCGGACGCTACACATCTGCTTTTATATTCACAATAATACATCCTAAATATTCACTTCTAATATATAAATACGATGGTACTGTCGTGAGCAAAAAATAGGAGAAGTCTTATAACGCATCTTTTCTAAAATCTGCTTGTGTACATCTAACTTTAATTTTTGTGACATTGTCAGTTAGTTGTTAAAATTCAATGCACATATTTAAATTGAGACAGATTTACATTAGAAAAAAACCGCTGCCTAAGGAATCACTACTTCCACATCCAGATTCTTCGTCCATGTCATTTTAAAGGAAACATCTTGACTATATTTGCACTCTAGTATGTGGAAATTATTGGTCATAGAATTTTAATAATATTCGGGGCAGATGTAATAGAAAATTTTGAGGAGGTGGTTTCTACCATATACGCTAAAAATTAAGTTTCTAGTTTACCCTACTTATTTTCCACTATTCACAACCTACCACCTCCGACTCCTTCAATGGAGTCATCTCAATCAGATGTCACTACAATATATACGTGTACTAACTTTCAAGTGAATATCTCAATTTGATGTTATCAATCCCATTAATAATGAAGTGGAGGTGGTGGAGTTTGAAAAACATTAGAAAGAAATCTGAGGCCTTGGTTTCTAGTATATACACCGAATCCCAAATTTCTGTACTCTTACCAGCTTGATTTACTTATTCCCTTCTACGGAATCATCCCAAAATATAATCTAGTTTCAGATGTCGTTATAATACATACGTCTACCAAATTACAAGTGAATATCTTAATATTCAATCAACCTCTTTAATAACGTAGTAAGGGTAGTGGAAGGGTTGAAAAATATTACTAAAAAATCTGAGGCCTTGGCTTCTAGGACATACACCGAATTTCAAGTTGCAGTACTCTTACCAGCTTGCTTTACTTATTTTTCCTTATTTACTTCTACTTACCCCCACTCCTTCAACGCAATCATGTCAAAATATAATCTAGTTTCAGATATAGTTATAATACATAAATGTACCAAATTTCAAGTGAAAATTTAAATTTAATTTTATCAACTCTTTTAATAAGGGAGTGGGGGTGGTGGGTGGATGGAAAATACTAATAAAAAAACCTGAGACCCTCGCTTCTAGTATATACACCAAATCACAAATTTCAGTACTTTTACCAGCTTGTTTTCCTTTATATACCTCTATTTAACCCCCAACCCTTCAACGGAATTATCTCAAAATATAATCTAGTTCCAGATGTCGTTATAATACATATGCGTACTAAATTTTATATGAATATCTCAATTTTATTTTATCAACCCCTTGAATAATGGAGTAGGGGTGGTGGGGGCTGAAATATATTATTAAAAATCTGAGGCCTTGGCTTCTAGTACATACACCGAATTTCAAGTTTCTGTACTCATACCAACTTGCTTTACTTATTTCCCCCTATTTACCCCTAAATAACCCCCAATCCTTCAACGGAATCATCTCAAAGTATAATCTTGTTCCAGATGTCGTTATGATTCATACGTGTACCAAATTTCAAATGAATATCTCAATTTTATTTTATCAACACTTTTAATAATGAAGTAGGGGTGATGGGGGTTGAAAAATATTATTAATAATCTGAGAACTTGGCTTCTAGTACATACACCGAATTTCGAGTTTCTGTAATCTTACCAGCTTGCGTTACTTATTTTCTCCTATTTACCCCTATTTAACCCCCACTCCTTCAACGCAATCATGTCAAAATATAATCTAGTTTCAGCTATAGTTATAACACATAAATGTACCAAATTTCAAGTGAAAATTTAAATTTAATTTTATCAACTCTTTTAATAAGGGAGTGGGGGTGGTGGGAAGATGGAAAATACTAATAAAAAAACCTGAGACCTTCGCTTCTAGTATATACACCAAATCCCAAATTTCTGTACTTTTACCAGCTTGCTTTACTTATTTTCCCCTCTATACCCCTATTTAACCCCCAACCCTTCAACGGAATCATCTCAAAATATACTCAAGTTCCAGATGCCGTTATAATACATATGCGTACTAAATTTGGTGTGAATATCTCAATTTTATTTTATCAACCCCTTGAATAATGTTGAATAATGGAGTAGGGGTGGTGGAGGGCTGAAATATATTATTAAAAAATCTGAGGCCTTGGCTTCTAGTACATACACCGAATTTCAAGTTTCTGTACTCATACCAGCTTGTTTTACTTATTTCCCCTTATTTACCCCTAAATAATCCCCAACCCTTCAACGGAATCATCTCAAAGTATAATCTAGTTCCAGATGTCGTTATAATTCATACGTGTACCAACTTTCAAATGAATATCTCAATTTTATTTATCAACCCTTTTAATAATAAAGTAGGGGTGGGGTGGTGGGGGTTGAAAAATATTATAAATAATCCGATATCTTGGATTCTAGTACATACACCGAATTTGAAGTTTCTGTAGTCTTACCAGCTTGCTTTAGTTATTTTTCCTCTTTACCCCTATTTAACCCCCAACCCTTCAACGGATTCATCTCAAAATATAATCCAGCTCCAGATGTAGTTATAATACATACTTGTACCAAATTTCAAATGAATATCTCAATTTTATTTTATCAACCCTTTTCATATTGGAGTAGGGGTGGTGGGGGTTGAAAATATTATAAAAAAATCTGACGACGTTTTGGTTTCTAGCACATACATCGAATTTCAAGTTTGGGGGGGGAGGACGAAAAAGCAGGTCCACCCCTTACGAGGCCGGTACAGGTCTACAGCGATGATTGGGGCAAAGAGCTCAAGCTCGACCCCTAATTATCCGAGACCGTCAACAAAAGTCAAGAATATTGGCGCTCTTTACATTATAAGAGAATTCACACTTCTAGATAACGTACTTTATATGTACTGATGCATTTATACCTTAAATTTAGCTACAACTCTTAGTTTCCTCTATATATAAATTTTGTGATATAATACTTCTAACGTTTATTTCTCCATTATTATTTATTTTTGTCCAAATTGTAGTAGTCCTTCCGTCTACGTATTTTACACTTAAATATTATTTTATTTTATATTACTAAAGTGTACTTAAATTTATCCACATTTTGTATCTTTGTTTTTAACTAATTATTTAAATTATTGTTGTGTTTGGTTTTATATATTTTATGGTTCATTTACTTTACATTATTAGCTTATCCTAGCCAACTTTTACCCTTTTTGATGTGTGAGCACTTTTCTGATTATTGACACTAATACAGTAGCACTGCTCTGGAAGCACGCTGTTTACTATTACGTGCCCCATGTCGGGATATTATTGTTTTGATTTGAACAGGCAGCTGTCGCTAGATGGAGCCTCCCCCATTTCGTCGTTTTACAACGTCGATCTGGCCACTTGGGTAACCAGGCTCTTGTACTAGTCGTCTCGGGCTCGCCTTGCACTGATGAGCACCAGGAAGTGCGAAACTGCAGTATGCAAGTTAGTCTGAGACGGCTGGTACGAGAGTTTCCTTTAATTAGGAATAATTCTTTCGGCTGGTGCTTGTTTAAATCAAAACGAAGCGTTTTGTTGTAGAATGTGATTTCTATACTTAACGCGGCCAGGCTCGCAATTATTTGCAGTTTGGTTTATTATCCTTATGAAAATAAGGATTCACAGAGGTGACTGACAGAAATATTTTATTTTAATACAGTATCTATCTATCTACCTGTATTTAGTTGGTTAGAAAGTTTTCCACCTTGTAGTGTTCAATGAAACTATTGAATATTTACATTTTATTTTTGTATCGAAAACTGCAAGTCCTCTCATTGGTCTAACTTGTACTATCGTGAGCAAAATAAAATAGGACATATGTATTACTTCCACATCCACGTAGTGGATTGGAAGTATAGTAATCGCAAAAAAATTTTCAAAAATTTTTATTCGTGAAATAGGTTTAGAATGTCATGAAACGTCGAGATTTTAAATTTGAGCGAAAAAAAAAATTTCTGTCTGTCGGTCTGTCTGTCGGTCTGTCGGTCTGTCGGTCTGTAACTTTTTTTGTCCGCACGTTTTCTCCGGAACGGTTTAAGATATTGACTTGAAATTTTGTACACGTATATATTATAACGAGATCTGGAACTGGATTGTTTTTTGAGGATATCCGGTGAAGGGTTGGGGGTTAAATAGGGGTAAATATGGGAAAATAAGTAAAGCAAGCTTGTAAGAGTACAGAAACTTGAAATTCGGTGTATGTACTAGAAGTTAAGAACTCAGATTTTTTTATAATATTTTTCAACCCCCCACCACCCCTACCCCATTAATGGGGTTGATAAAAAAAAGTTGAGATATTCATTTGAAATTTGGTACATGTATGAATTATAACGACATCTGGAACTAGATTATATTTTGAGATGATTCCATTGAAGGGTTGGGGGTTAAATTGGGGTATATAGGGGAAAATAAGTAAAGCAAGCTGGTAAAAGTACAGAAATTTGGAACTTGGTGCATATACTAGTAGCGAAGGTCTCAGGTTTTTTATTAGTATTTTCCATCTCCCCACCACCCCCACTCCCTTATTAAAAGAGTTTATAAAATTAAATTTAAATTTTCACTTGAAATTTGGTACATTTATGTATTATAGCTATATCTGAAACTAGATTATATTTTGACATGATTGCGTTGAAGGAGTGGGAGTAAGTAGAGGTAAATAGGGAAAAATAAGTAAAGCAAGCTGGTAAGAGTACTGCAACTTGAAATTAGGTGTATGTCCTAGATGCCAAGGCCTCAGATTTTTTGATACTATTTTTCAACACTTCCACTACCCTTACTACATTATTAAAGGGTTTGATAAAATAAAATTGAGATATTCACTTGTAATTTGGTAGACGTATGTATTATAACGACATCTGGAAGTAGATTATATTTTGGTATGATTCCGTAGAAGGGTTGGGGTTAATAGGAGTAGGGAACAATAAGTAAATCAAGCTGGTAAGAGTACAGAAATTTGGGATTCGGTGTATATACTAGAAACCAAGGCCTCAGATTTCTTTCTAGTATTTTTCAAACTCCACCACCTCCGCTTCATTATTAATGGGATTGATAACATCAAATTGAGATATTCACTTGAAAGTTAGTACACGTATGTATTGTAGTGACATCCGATTGAGATGACTTCATTGAAGGGGTGGGAGGTGGTAGATTGCGAATAGTGGAAAATAAGTAGGGTAAACTAGAAACTTCATTTTTAACGAATATGGTAGAAACCAACCCCTCAAACTTTTCTATGACATCTGCCCCAAATATTATTAAAATTCTATGACCAATAATTTTCACATACTAGAGTGCAAATATAGTCAAGATATTTCCTTTAAAGTGACTTGGATGAAGAATCTGGATGTGGAAGTAGTGATTCCTTAGGCAGCGGTTTTTTCTAAGTATCGTGGGTAATAAGTTATATAGTTTTGGACCAGAAAAATTTACGAACTTTTGACAAACATTTTTGTTGTATTTTGGTACATTCAATAATTCTTTGCTTTGTGATCGTGTCTGATGGTGCGTGTTTCTGTTATTTTTTGAGGTTTCTTTGGATTTTTTATGCGTGAATATTATTGCTGCTAATATATAAAGACCTTTTATATTTAAGATTTTATTTTGTTTGTATAATTGCTCTGTACTATATAGTCTATCTTTCTTTAATATGACTTTTAATAAAAAATTTTGCGAGCTTTGAATAGTTGTGTAAGCATTACTGTACGTTCCGCCCCAACAACTTATTGAGTATCTTAAGATGGACTCAACTAGAGAGTTATATGCGACCAATAGGGTTTGCTTGGTTAATATGTCACGTAGCATATAGAATTTTGGTATTATCCGCCTAATTCGTTTGGTTATATGTTCCGAATGTTTATGCCACTTTAGATGATCATCCACAATTACTCCTAGATATTTTAAGTCTCTAACTCTTTCTATACACGTATTTTCGTATTTTATATTGGTTATATTAGGTGTATCAGCGGCTGTGGGGGCAAATGTTAGAAATTTTGTTTTCTCTTTATTCAGTGTTAAATAGTTATTATTGAGCCATACCGATACTTTCTGAAGTGTGTGTCTTGAATTTTCCAGTGTGTCTTCCCAATTATCACCACATATCAGAACAGTATCATCCGCATAGGATAGTACTTGCCCTTTTATGTCGATGTTGCATAGATCGTTAATATATATTAAGAATAAAATGGGGCCTAGTACGGTGCCTTGGGGAATGCCGATTCGTACTATTTTGTTGTCACTCATGCAATTATTAATTTTTACGCGTTGCTTTCTTTCTGCGAGGTAATTCTTGAAAAGCGTCAGTACATTTCCTCTAATTCCTATTTTCTCACATTTTTCTAATAATTCTTCATGTGGGACAGTGTCGAATGCTTTCCTTAAATCTAGAAAAGTGCAAATCGTTTTTTTGCTTTTGTTGAAATTTTCTACAATTTTATTAATTAGTCAGTATATGGCGTCTTCCGTTCCTTTACTTTCGATAAACCCAAATTGGTTTTTAGATAGTATTTTATATTTATTAATAAATTCCATTAATTTTATTTTAAGGATTTTTTCGAAGACTTTTGCAAAACAGTTTATTACGGAGATAGGTCTATAATTATTTTTATCTGTTGTTTTGCCAGATTTGTGAATGGGGGTGACGACAGATTCTTTAAATTTATTAGGGATTACTCCACTGTTTAGAATGATGTTTATTATGTATTTAAGTGGTGTTAAAATGTATATGTGGGTTTTTTAAATTGTTTTTGCAGTAATACCATCTAACCCTGGTGCAGAGTTATTTTTTAGTTTGCTTATTTGCAGTATTAGGTCATTATCTGTTATTTCTGGTAGGTATAGGGATTTAGTTTGTATAGGTATTTTATTAGTGGTTGGGCCCTGATTGAAATTTATTTGACTTTTTAGGTCGATTCCAACATTTATAAAGAAGTCATTAAATATATTCGCAACCAATACGTTGTCATTTATTAGTTTGCCATTTTCCTCCAGTGAAATATGTTGATTTTTTTGTTTATTTTCATTTGTAGCCTCAGATATTATTTGCCAAATTTTTTTGTAGTTATTGTTTACTCCCGCGATTTTGTCTTTATAGTATAGATCTTTTGTTATTTTTATTAACTTTGTTACATGGTTTCTATAACTTTTGTAATAGTTTTTTAATTCCAGATTATCGGGCTGTAGAATTAGTTTTTTTTTATTCTGTCTCGTCTTTTTATAGAGTTCAGTAGACCATGTGTTATCCATGGCTTGATTTTAACTGATTTGTTTGTTAGAGTTTTTTCGATAGTGTTTTTTTTATATAGTATTTGTATTTGTTAATAAAAATGCTCTTCTTCTAAATCTTTGAATAATTTTTCATATTTTATTATTGGTATTGTTCTTTTTGTTGTAGTGGGTGTCTGTTCTGTTTGGTTCGTGAATTTTATATTAAGAGTGATTGGGTAGTGATCGGTGATGTTGGTTTTGATAATGGATGATATGAAGTTAATGTTATCTTTTTTGCCATTTTTATGTTTGACGAATATACGGTCAATACATGAGCATGTTTGTTCTGTTTCTCTCGTGTAGTTATTAATATATGAGGTATAATTAAATTTATTTACAATATTCAAGTAATTGTTAGCCTCCTCCGAGTTCGTGTTCTTTATATTTATATTAGTGTCGCCTACTATTATTTCAGTGTTCAATTTTTTCAATCGATTTAAATATGTATCTAAATCATTATTGAATGTGTCCACGTCTGTTGAGGGTGGTCTATAAATTGCTATAATTCCAATTTTTGTATTATTTATGTCTAGTTCTATACGCATTAGTGTGACTTGTGCAAGTTTAACGTTTTCTATGTTAACTGCGGTAATATGTTTTTTAATATATATGATGGTTCCGTCGTTTTGGTTGAATTGGCCGTTATTGTTATATAAAGTGTAATTTGGAATGTCAAAGTTCTGCAAATTTTCCGGGTGCCATGATTCTGATAGGATTATAATATCGATATTTTGCTCTTTAAGTTGTTCAAGGAAGATTGTTAGTTCGTTATAGTTTTTATTTAGGCTTCTTATGTTTAAGTGCAATATATCTATTTTTTGATTACTAACGTTGCCTAAGTTACGAAATTTATATATATAATCACTGCAGTTCTCAAATACATTAGTTTCCACATTATCATTTGGGTTATAAATTTCGAAAGGGTCCATAGTAATTTCTAAATGCTAATTATTTGCTTATTATCTAAGTGTGCCTACACAGAGAGAGATATTGATAATATAATAAAAGATCAAGGTGGGAGATTAGTGGAAGGTAACAGTTAATAAGAAAAAGTGGTTAATATTACGTTATTAAATTAAATTATTTAATAAGAAAAAAATTAATTAATAAAAAAAAGAGAAAAAAATGGAATTTAATTAATAAGAAACAAGGAAAAAGAAAAAGGAAAAAGCGGTAAATATAAGTTCTTTTTGTGCCTCCGGTGTGACTAGTTTTCTGTTAATTTGTTCAATTCTTCTATGGTCTTCAGATGGAAAGTTCTGTTATTTAATTTCGCGACTATAGTACCTTCTTTTGACCATGCGTTCAGCCTGCCTAATTTTTCTTGGGCTAGTTTTAATAACTCCATTCTTGGTTTAATGAGCTCTTCTACTATCATGATTTTGCTACCTTTTAGTTTCTTTTTATTATAGAAGACGTTGTTTCGGTCTATCATATTTCCAAATTTGATGATGATTGGTCTTATTTTATCATTATGCTCTATCTTTCCAATTCGATGGCACGTATCTATTCAGCAGGAGCTGATTCCCAATTTTTCTTCGATTAATTTTAATACCATTGTTTTAGTGTTTTCATTTGGGTTTTCGGATAGCCTAAGAATTCGTAGTTCGTGGAGTTTGGCATTTTGTTCTAGCATATTTAATTTTGCTTGAACGGTTAGATTTTCTGATTCGCCTGGTATATTTGTATTTCTAACTTGTTGCTCTAATGTATTAAGTTTAGTTTTCAGCTCCGTATTTTCTGAGTAAAGTAATTTATTGTCTTCCTCTATTTTATTTAGTTTTATTTCCAAGGTATTTATTTGTTTATTTACTTTATCAAATTCGTCACGGATATTTTTAACCACCATAGAGGATATTTGCATAGCGAAAGTCGACATAAAGTCCTTATTATTGAGACATTCTCTCACTATTTCCCCTGCTATGATTTTAACATCACCTTCCTGTGCTTTCGTTAAGACCATTTTTAGTAGCAACTGAATTAGTGTTTATTGATACCAGATAAAATTTGTTGTGATACCGGAGACACGTTATTGTCTTTTTAGCACAATTTCATGGTTTCCATTCGGGGTCTACTACACTTTAAAATTATTGTTGCACTGATAATTGCTTGAGTTACTTTATTTGTACAGTTTATTTTAGTTTATTGGACTTGCCTGTATTGATTTATTGAGGTCTCTTGATGCCAGATGTTTGTTGCCTGTGATGGAGTTGCTGTTCCTTTGCTGTAACTGCACGTGTTGACCACTTTATAAGTTAACTTGAATAATTCTGTTTTTTTCACTTTTTATTGATTATAACTGCACTATTAACTTCAATTTATTTTAATAATTTACCGTTCTGTCCCTTATTTTTTTGTGTATCTTCCAGTTAAATTTTATTTTATTTAAGTTTTTACCAGTTCTCTTTTATGTTTAAGCTGGAGCGACAGCGTAGATGCCCGACCCGAGTAAAGATACGAACCAAATTCGATATTAATTTGATCTTTTGTTGTAAATCTCAATTTAAAAAAGAATAGTTGCAAAAAAAGTATTTTATATTTTAAAACAGAACAAAGCGCATTTTTTAAGGGTAACAGGGTGCATTATTTCTTATAATATCGTTAACATACGTATTATACATTTGCTTCTACATTACTTCGAGTTCAAGGATCGAAAAATTAAATTATTTCAGTTTCTTGCTATAAAATGTTATTAACAATTGAAATTTCGTTTATCGCGTAGACGTATCTTATAGGGGAATTGAAGACGAAAACGCTCACTGGTAAAACGTCTCTCTACGACCTTTAAAGCGAAGATATAAGCAAAAAACTAAATGGCAAAATACATTTCTTTTAAAAAAAAGTTAAACAAAAACTAAAGCCACCAATTTGAGTGGTCAACATTATTTCTTTCGGATTTCTGAGGAAATTCTGTAGGGAATAGGCCATTTTTCAGCTAGTCTCAAAACTTTCCCAGCAATCGTAATTTCTGAAACTAACTTTCCGGGACTATTATAAACAATCACGACTATTTTTTATGAACCGGAAAACATATTCTTAGATATGCATATGTTGATTAGAATGGCAAGAGGAATAAGGATAGAATGCATGATACTTTTTATAATTCCTATTGAAATATCATAAGCAACTTTTTTTTATTCTTAAGATTTGTAATTATTAGGTCAACAACTTCACACAATACTTGAATAAAGTAAAACTGGCAAAATTCGTCCAAAGAATCCGAATAATGTGCCTTATATGGTGGTAGCTAATTTATTATGTTTTCTGTAAAGTTGAAAAAGTAATGATTGAATTGCTTCACTAGTGGTATTATCGCACACAGGGAGCTTTATAAATCCCTAGAACATTGGTGGTGTCAGCGGAATTATTAGATGTAGGCCGTTATTTCCAGAATTTCAATTTTCAAAGTAAAACACTATGGTAGAAATCAATAATTACAGAAAATGGTAACTGAAGTTAGAACTGTATTAGAAATCATAAAAACCTTACTAAACCAGGGATAACGAATCGATAACATTCATCAATCCTAGCAGTAGTTATATAGTTCTTGCCAAAGGCCCCGATCGAATTACCAACTTACTACCTTTCGTTTTAATTACAACGGAGTTTGAAAATTTATCCAATGTACTACCTACCTTGTTTTTCCGTATTTTTTTTTTTCTTTTTGGCATTGGACCTAATCCATTACCCAGTTGCATATATTGAAATTTTACGTAGTTAATTTCAGTGTTTCCTTTAATTAAGCTGGCAAGTTAAAATTGTAAGAAGTTGTAACTTTATTTTTTTTTGTTCTTTGTCTCTAAATGTACCTACCAATCCTGTACAGAAGGAATTGACAAATGTGCACTTTGCGTATTATCTACACATTTATGAGACGTTACTCTGCATTTTTTTCCACGTGGTCTACATCATTTATAACACACAGATATCTAAATGCTCTAGTATTTCGTTTTCCGCCTCTAAAAGTCACAAATTGGCAAATGTTCCTCTTTTTTTGAGTTGATTGTATTTAGGGGTAACAGCTCTTCAAATTCTTCTCATCTTCTGTTTCATCAAATACACGGATACACGATGACGATGACAAGATGACGCAAGAACTTTATTTTTTAGAGTTTCTTTCTAATAAGTTTGGCAAGAAGTCTTTTATTCGCATTTTCTGCTCTCTATTGTTTTTTTCTATTCTTAGATTTATTTCATTTTCAATTATTATTTCTGCGTTAATAAATGGCAAGACTGAATCAGGACTAAATAGAAAAGATATTTCTGTTTGAACTGTAGGTGTGGATGTTAAAAGAGGCCTTACAACTTATAATGAGGATGTCATGGGATTATTCTCTGCCACGGATAACTCTTTTGGTTCCTCTCGATCAGTGAAAAATGAGGGCAAGAAGTCATTCTCATTAAAAATTGAAGAGTTATATAGAAAAATACCTACCTAAAACCTAAAGCATGGGATATTTGATCAATTGCTCAAGTATCCCACTTTATGTAGTGTTCAAGTATCCCACCTGAACCGTTAGATAAAAGAATGTAAATACATACTTAACCCCAACATGTAATACGTTGTTGTTTTGTCCCGAAATTCGCAAATGTGCATTATTATCCCTGCTATTGATTAATTTGGATAAATATGAAATGTTAAAGTCAGTCTTAAGCACAGAATAATTTTAGTAATATTCTCTTTCTTACAGTAATATAAATAGACACTGTCAGGTACCAAACACTAAAATGAACTGAAACTAGGATGTGGTTATGTTGATATGATCAAGTATCCCCCTATCCCGTATTAGTAGTACCCGATACAAATGTTACATATGTAGACAATAATTAGTGGTGAGGTTAAACTGGTGATAGTAGCGATTATGCAGAATTTTCCTACAAGTTAGCTTTGTGAATAAAGCGAATAAAACAAATTGTTTCTATTTAATACAGTACCTGTTACAGTGGTTTTATAAAATAAACTTTTATTTTACCAGAGTGTTTTATTTATTTAATTTCACGTTGAGAAGTATTCTACTGGCCATCCCCAACTGAGAGGTTTTTAATAAGAATAACTGTAAAAGTATCAATGCATTGATCTATATAATAAAATGCGAAATTCTCTCATGTACCTTAACACTTAGATTTTTGGTCGGGATTGTTTCTTAATTTTAATGTCATTTTTATTGACATACAGCATGTTATAGTTAAATATGCTTGACAAAGATGATTTTCGTTTCGAAAAGTAAATTATTCCTTTTGTTAGACCCTGTAAAATTGTTAATAACATATCTGTTTGCCTCACTGTTGTTAATCGGTGTATTTTGTGATACCTATGAAAAAATATCCGTGAGACAAACCAAGAATCAGATATTATAAAATTCTTTAATACGATTATAATCATTGCCCATTTTTATTGGTTAACATTTAGTTAAGTTTCATTCATTTTACTTTAAATAGAACAACAAGGAGCCGGACAGTGGTTCTATTATTATTTAGTTTCAAATCAGTTTCACACATAAACAACAACAAATTACGATACGTATATCTTGAGCTGCATGTCAAGTCGGGATTTGTTAATATAAGAGTATTATGTTATTATAAAAACGTAAAATTATATACAGTTCAATTGACTATGCCTACCACTACTGCCTTGTCCAACGCTGCTGCACAATGCAGCAGGATGGAAGTAATTGGTTAATTTTTTCCTACATTGACAGTTCTTATACTTGTTTATTTTCCTCGACTAGACTATCCAAACAGTAATGGATTTATGATACAAATCGAGGCATTTATATTCATGTATGTAAATGCATGCTTATTTATTCAGAAGTTGTATTTTTTAGCGAAATCTCCACTGTAACTCGTCGACGACCGTAGCGCTTGACCTGCATAAATTCTAGGCTTTGCTAAATTTACGCACAAAATCAAATTCGGCTATCTTACTAAAATATATTAAAAAAATTTGTCTTTTGTATATAACAATATTTTATGGAAATGTGTTTAAATTTTTGTCATTTAAATAAACGAAAAAACGAACATCTGGAACACCGATATTCTTTCATAAATGACCTTAAAATTTTACTAAAAGGAAGAGATTCTCAAGTCGGTATGTATATTTTTTTAGTGCATGTTCAATTAGCTCCTCTGAAATGGCTTAATAGTCCTGGAGCTATCATATGAGAAAAACGCGCACATCCTAACACGTGCTTTTTCACGGAAAATATTGGGACTTTTAATTTTAGATCTACTTTATACTAGATCATGTTTGCAAGGGACGAGGCATATACTGCCAGTGGGCGCTAGAAAAGGCGAAAAAACCCGAAACCCAACAACTTTAAAGTTGTGGAAATATGTTCGTTATATGTGCTTTTTACAATGACAATTTTTGGCGCACGAAGGAAGGCTGCAAAAAAGATATAACGGGTTTTCTCGAAAAAGATTGGAGAAGAAAAATTTTTCAGTTGTGAAAAAGGTTTTTTTCAAATTGTTGCCAACAGTTTGTTTGTGGTCAGATTCACTTGAAATTTTCGCTGTGAAATACCCCCCAACACCTTTAAACCAAATTTTGTTTTATTTTATTAAAGATATTTACAATCTACTCAAATAATCTATTCAACAGGGTAATTAGTAAATAAGATGACAGATCATAGGTTGTGTAGGCTACTATCCATTAACGGTTCTCCATATCTACCTATTCAGCAAGACCTTCGGGCCACAATCTCTTGAGTCTTCTGTCTGGTAGAGGGAGCTGGTAGATTTGACTGACAGTTTGACTTTCTTTTCCATAGTTTCCTTATTTTGTTTTATTAGCATATGCAGTTATAACTTCGTTAATGAATGGAACTCTCAGGTCATTGTGGAGGGTTGCGTTGGATACATACCAGGGAGCGTTTGTAATCATGCGTACATATTTTGACTGGAATATCTGTAAAATTTTCGTGTTGGAAGACTTGCTGCATCCCCACAATTCTATTCGTTACGTCGAAATGGGTTTTAGGATAATTTTATAAATTAACAATTTATTTTCTGGTGACAGCTGTGACTGTTTGTTATTCATCCAATCCATCTGTTTGACTTTTAATTGTAGTTGTTTTCTCTTGGTTTGTATATGTGTTCTCCTGGTTAGCTTTTGGTCCAGATGGAGTCCAAGATATTTGACTTCAGTTTTGACCGGAATTGGCCAATTATTTATTTGAACTTGAGGACAAGTAGTTCATCTAGTAGTGAAGGGGACTTGCGTTGACTTTTCACTATTTACTTTTATTTTCCAACGATGCATTCCATTTTGCAGCTCATTCAAGTAATCTTGATGTATTTGTGAGGCACTGTCGGAATCTGGATCCGATACCAGCATTACAGTATCGTCGGCAAATATGTCCATCGTCCATCAACAATGGAAATGTCGGATGCAAAAAGTAGGTATAGGAAGGGTCCCAGAACGCTACCCTGGGAGCAGATTTGACAGGATGATATTCGGATAATGAGGATTTGACTTTAACTTGGAAAAATCGATCCCCCAGGTAAGATTTCAGAACAGTATTCTTGGCTGGGCGTGTGCAATTTTACTTTATACAAAAGATCTTTTTACTAGACCTTGTCAAATGCTTGCCGTATGTCAAGGAATACGAAAGCACACATTTCTTTCTGTTCCAAGCAGTTTCTAATTTTTATTTACGATCCGGTGACATTGGTGTGTTGAGTAACATTACCTATACCCGAACTGATGTTCAGGAATTAAGTGATCTATAGGAACTTTCTATTTTGGACATTAGGGGCCGTAAAATTATGGGTGTGTACGATGAGAGTTCTGTTGGCAGCTTTCCAGGCTTGGCAATCATTACTATTTGTGCATACTTCCACTGTATGGAATAATAACACAGTCTTAGCATACTGTTGAAGACAGTTGTTAGTAAGACGATAGCCTTTCTGGGCAGCTTTAGTTTTAAGATGTCTCCAACAATTAGGTCGTAACCTGGGGCCTTCTTTGAATTTGTCTTTCTGCTTTCATTGCGAACCTCAGCAGGTGTGAATGTATTAATAGGTAAGGATAATTGGCATGCTGCATTGAGGAAGTTCCTAATTTCTTCATCGTTATGTCATTGTCTAAGATGAAAACTTTAGCGAGATGATCTGCAATTACGTTAGCTTTTTCTGCATTTGTTCGTGCCCAGCTTCTGTCAGCTTTTCTAATCGGAGGGATGGAAACTTTTGGTCTTTTAAATCTTTTTGTAGCTGTCCATAGTGTGCGATCATCAGGATTTAAGTTGGTGATATAATATTCAAGGTGATGGCTCAATCTATTCAACTGTGTCTTATCAATAGGATTTCTTGTTCTCTACCACTTCGCACGAACTCTTCTTTCCTCGATTAATATTTCTCTTATGTGAAGCGGTATGTTGTGGTCACGTTGCAATACTTCTATCGTTTGCGGATCTGGCTTTCCATGCGGCTTTTTGTATTATGTCTCTGAAATTTGCAATAACGTTCTCAATTTGATGTGTCGATTTTATTTAATGATTTATGGTGATGTGTTCATTTATTTCATCTTCAAATTGATCGCAGTTGGTTTCCTTTGTACAAAGGCCCGGACAGGTTTCTATCTCCACTATAGTTGAACTTATGGTAATTATTATAGGGCTATGGTCAGACCTTAAATCGAAATTGGGTTCTGTCTTAGAGTGGATATCTGGAATGACTTTGGTAATAGCAAAATCTACAAGATAGGATAGTTTATTTCTATCTGTTGGCCAGTACGTTGGTTGTCCTGTTGATAAGAAATTTAGATTATTTTGCTGCAATGACTGTAGTAGATTACGACCTTTAAATGTGACAAGCCTCGATTCTCAGATGGTATACTTGGCATTCCAGTCTCCTGCAGCCAGGAAATGTGATCCAAGTAGTTGAAAGAGGTCGTGATATTCTTCGGCTGAAATCTTATTTCTGGGCTGACAGTAATAACTGCAATGGTCTGTGGTATGTTGGGGTTTTCTACTCTTATAATGGTACCCTGTAATTTTGCGGTAGCATAAGTCAGTCTGTAGGGTAAGACGATTTATAGTAGATTTAATTATAAGAGCTGGGTGGTGAGGGAAGTATGTGTTATATTTAGGTATTTCCACATAAGTTCCATGTGTCGAATGACTTTCGGAGATTAAGAGAATGTCTATTTTATTGTAGTTTAGAAATACGATAATTCCATTCACATGGTTTGACAGCCCGTTGGAATTCCAGGCAGCCATTCGTAGTGTAGAAGCGTGATTTTGCCGATGTTAAACCAAATTTGGCGCATTTGAGCCTGATATGTAAAGAAATTCATTTAAAACAGTCTTTGGGTGTTTGACGCCATTTTGTGGTGTTGCAACCAGCCCAAACTCCCCTGGAAACTGAGCTTATTAGTTATCGACTCCCAATTCTGAGCACTTCCACACGTTAACTATCAAAATATAATAATAGACCTTTGGTATATAATTTAATTGTCCATAATTTTCCAACTGTGTTTCAGGGTTTAAACTGAAAAGTCAGGGTTCACTTTTTTTCCACTGTGTTTAATTTCTGTCTTATTTTCCACATAAGTATCCAGTAGGTTTTCATGAGAACATTTGCTTACTTGCATTAGTTTATATTCAAGATTCATTCACTTACTGTTCTTCCAGTCAAGAATTATTCAAAGTTCACGCTAGTAAAATCGATCAACTTGATTGGTCAACTAAATAAAGCCCAAAGTTAGAGAGTTATTAAGTAAGGCGATTATTGTTCTCATAAAAAATTATCTCTTTTATAAGAATCTAAACAGATAAAGACGAGATCCAGTTAACACTGCTTTTATGCCGGTATTAAATTTTAAATTAAATATTAAGAAGATTAACAATTTAAAGCCGATGGCGATTAACTCTCAACCCTATCCGCTTAGCCCCTTAGCAAAGTTCAGTTAAGTATTAATATTTAATAAATTTCTTCAAAGAGTTCATTATGACAAAGGATTGTACAGGAATTTATTTTCACCGACTTAGCAGGACTGGAGCTTCTAACTACTGTTAATAAAATCGTCGGGATTTAATATACGGTTTCAAATCCATGCTAAAATATATATTATTTAACATCCCACATCACATAAATTGGACAATTCCCAAATTTAGGAAATAAAACCTGTCGTGATGTTATACTGGGTGATTCGTGAGGAGAGGGTCGTACTTTGCCAAAAGATAGAAAACGTTGAGGTGGTCTTAAATCCCCAAACAGTAATGACTAAAGCGGCCCCGTTTTCGAAATACAGGTTGTTTTATATTTTTTGGAAGAATATTCTTTTCGCCATATATCTGTAATGCGTAAGCGGAAACCTACGAAATTTTGTGTATTAATTACAGTAGTCATTCACCATCTAATGCCTGGGATATTAATGAATGAATGAATGAAATAGCAGGGCTGGACCCAGAATAAAAATATTTTTAAGTTATTCCTAGAAAATAACACTTTGTATACTGTTTATAAAATATTTGACATTAAAATATTAATTTACACCTAGAAAGATACAACATCCCGTAAAAAATTTTTTTGACACCATTTCGTTGTTTAAATACAAAAAAATAAATTGTTGAGTGTTCATATTTTTTACTTCCCTCGCATACCGAAGGGAAGTATTGTATTCGAGAAAAAATCACCCTCCGAGATTTTTTCGGATTCTGACGTTTCAGAACACGTAGATTCCGAAAATATAGGTTTTTCAATTCCGTCAGTCTGTCTGTCTGTCGGTCTGTCTGTCTGTCTGTCTGTCTGTCTGTCTGTCTGTCTGTCTGTCTGCCTGTTGGTGCATTTACTAAAAAACTACTTGGCGGGGAGCAGTCAAATTTGGTAGGTAGTTAACCCTACTGTCAGCGAAGAACTGGTAGAATTTTCACTGAAAAATATACAGGGTGGACCGTCTAAACGGAATAAATAGTGAAAAAAATTTGTTTTTGCTCAAATTTAAAATTTCCACGTTTCATGACGCGCTAAACCTGTTTCAGGAAAAAAAAATTTTTGAAAATTTTTTTCAAACATTTTTGAAAAAATTTTTACCATGAAAAAAAATGTTTTTTTGCTCAAATTTAAAATTTCCACGTTTCATGACTCGCTAAACCTATTTCAGGAAAAAAAATTTTTGAAAATTTTTTTCAAACATTTTTGAAAAAATTTTTACCAAGATGAAAAAAATTTGTTTTTGCTCAAATTTAAAATTTCTACGTTGCATGACACGCTTAACCTATTTCAGGAAAAAAAATTTTGAAAATTTTTTTCACCAATATTTTTGAAAAAATTTTTACCAAGCTGAAAAAATTTTTTTTTTGCTCAAATTTAAAATTTCCACGTTTCATGGCGCGCTAAACCTATTTCAGAAAAAAAAAATTTTTGAAAATTTTTTTCAAACATTTTTGAAAAAATTTTTACCAAGATGAAAAAAATTTGTTTTTGCTCAAATTTAAAATTTCTACGTTGCATGACACGCTTAACCTATTTCAGGAAAAAAAATTTTGAAAATTTTTTTCACCAATATTTTTGAAAAAAATTTTACTACTAAAATGAATTTTTTTTTCTTTCTTCAAATTTAAAATTTTCACGTTTCATGGCATTCTAAGCCTGATTAAAAAAAAAGTTTTTTGAAATTTTATCACTAAGATAGAATTTTTCTTTCTTTGTTCAGATTTTAACTATCCACGTCTCCATGACATTCTAAAACTATTCAAACTAATTTAAAAATGTTTTTGAAGAATTTTTTAAAAAATTTGAAAACATTTTTAATCCATTTATGTATCACTACTATAGAACAGACGAAAAAAATTTTTTTGCTCAAATTTAAAATTTCCACGTTTCATGATATTCCAAACCAATTTCGGAAAAAAAAAATTGCAACATTTTGTTACCAGTTTGGAAAAAAATTTAACACCAGAATGCTCAAATTTAAATGACATTCTAAACCTAGGTATTTCAGAAAAAAAATTTTGAAAATTTTTTTCACCAACAGTTTTCAAAAAGTTTTTACCACTAAAATAGATCGAATTTTTTTTTATTTGCTCAAATTTGAAATTTTCACGTTTCATAGCATTCTAAACCTATTATAAAAATACATCATTTTTAATTTTTAAACTTTTTTTAGCACTACTATAAAACAGAAGGAAACTTTCCTTTTTGCTCTAATTTAAAATTTCTACCTTTGACATTTTAAACCTATTTCAGAAGAAAAAAATTTGAAAATTATTTTACCATCTTTTGAAAAATTTAAAAAAAATGAAATTTTTTAACCACCATTATACTTCCACTCCATTACGTGAATGTTGGATTGAAAATGTGACAGATGGCAATAACATCTGGCATATGCACCTATTATACTTTTATTGAAAAATGTACAGGGTGGTCATCCCAAGAAATAATTCAGTCATGGTGAACATTTGTAAAGGTATTTGCGCAAGCCTGCCATATGTGGCACCTGCTATTTAGTATTGAACTTTTGCTGTCGGATGAGCAATCTGTATATTTTTTTGACCAAAACTTATCAAGTTTTCTTTGTAATAATAGCAATAACTCTACTCCGATTATTATTCTCAATGTCATTTCGTAATTATTATTGTTTTAGAGAGACTGCCATGAACGAGGGAAGTTCTGTGTAAATACCTTTACCGATTTTTTTCTTTAAATGAGAAATTGAGAGAAAAAAGTAATTAATTGTTACAATCATCTAGTCTTGCATTTGTTTTAAAAGTTATGGCTAGGTACGTACTTTTTAATAATCAAGTAGGTACCTGTCAAAAATCAGTCGTATTGAAATTAAGAAGTGTCACGTCACCACTGTTGCTTTTACTGGTTGCAATATTGTCTTGTAATAATTCTAAATCATGCCGTTTACATACACGAGTAGAGAATACCCAAATATGGTTTTTGTTTAGGGATATTGCAATGGCAATGCAAAATCTGCTGAAAGGGAATACAGACGCCGCGCCGGTTTGGAAATCAACGTGTATCGGATTATAAAACATTTTATAGAGTTAAACAGACCAGGCAAGAAAAAGATTTGATTTTAAATATGGTTGACCAGAACCCAAAAATCAGCACAAGAAGAATTGGTCAACAATTAAATATCCCTCAAACCAGAGTTTGGAGAACTATTAAAGCGAACAAATGCATCCTTAACATATCCAAATTGTCCAACGATTAGTGCCAGGTGATGAAGTATATACTTCCCTTCGGAATACGAGGGAAGTAAAAATAAACCACTCTTAAGGGGGGATATAGCCACCCCCAATTAAATAAGACATGCCCTTTGCATTTTTAAGAGTAAAGTAATGTTTTTATTAATTTCTGGAATATTAAGTTTGCGTGCCAATGGTATGAAAATATTTACTTTTAACTTGTTCAAAATAACCCTTGATTTTTCCAGAAAATCAAAAGTAAAAGAGTTGTTCATTTCAGAAAATTTTATTATTATTATTATTATTATTTTAGTTTCTTCTACTGTAGCGAAATCTTTTATTTTAGAATAATCCAAATTTTTTCATACGATAGCATCGGCAACTTAATATTCAAGAAAATTAATAATAAATTTACTTTACGATTTAAAACGCAATGGATATATTCTCTTTAATTGAGAGTGGTTATATCCCCCCTATTTTTTTAAGTCTTAAAATTTAGGGGTAGATTATGATCAAATTAAAAGTCCACAAAATTAACTCAAAAACAAAATTATTTCAGATTTTTTAACATGATACGTGGGATGTTATCATTTAGGGAGGTTTTATAACCTGTAAGGGGTTGTCTTACTATAATATGGGCACTGAGTGTAAAAAATAGCCTACTTATAGTTAGCCGGTTGCTGGGCAATTTTTTTCTGTACTTTTACAAATTATTAGAAATTTGCTTTTTCGCCTATTTTTGGACAAATTTTGAACCCTGAAAAGACTGGTGGGTGTAGGCACAATTCTGATGCCAAATTTAGATTCAGCGGCTCAGAATACATAAGAGTAGAGTAGTCTAGTCAAAAGATTATAATTTCTTTTTTTGTGTGTGCCTGTGATTATTATTAGTGATAATACTTAACAAATCCTGATATTCACTTGTGCATGGAATTCACTTTCAATAATAAAGTTGTCTAGCTTTTACATTTTTGATACATTATGAGGTTGCTAATAATAAATAATTTGTTTCAGGTACTTATTCACAGAAGCAAATCAACTGCGTTAACCGTAAGTAAAATCAGCTGACAGTGTCGCTTATAGTGCCTTGAAAACGGAAATGAAATTTAGTCCGGTGAGAAATGTTAGGGTTGTTTGGTTTGTGTGCCAAAGTACGGGCCATCCATAGATCATATTCAAGAACCTTAAACTAACAAGAATTGTTTAATCCCCATACGTAATATACCTAGACCAATTTAAAAGAGATGAAAGATGCATAATAATTTACGTCAGACGGATGCCACTGGTATCAATGTGGCAGTTCTTTTTCATGTTGTTAATTTATTCACTTCACAGCAGCAGATTTTTTTTGGTTATCATTAGTTGCGTAGTTTTTATTATTGTGTTAATTCTATGCGATTTAACGTATAGAGCCAAAATTTCTCCATCCTAATATATAAGATATTTTATTACGGAAAAATTTAATAAGTTATGTATATTCCATCATTTATTTATCGCATAAGCATAACCCAGTACATTTAAAATATGCAGAAGTACACGAGCATTTGCTGCCACAGATAACCCGACATTTGCAGGATATAAACTAGTGACATACGTGGGAAGCTTGGAGAGAATTGGTCCAAAACGGCTAACGCATCTTCCAGTTGGCACTACCAGGACTCTGAATTATGTGGTTTGAAACTAAATGCTTGGTTTTAAGTAAAACCTCTCTCAATTCATTAAAACTCCTCCAATGTTCGCAAGCTTTATCTCTACCAAAAAAGAACAATTAGTATCACATCCCATGATGGAGTGAGACAGTCGTAAGAGACTTTCTGGGTTCAATAGTTCTACTTAGTGTGCAGATAAATAAGTAAGAGTATTTGCCAGAACCAAATGCCACCCAAAGTTCAGTGATGTTTACTTGATGAGATACTATCACTGCCAGCATGAGAAATCTATATCCACAGTTCGCCACATGATCGTCGGATATCCGTCTAGTGCTGCATCTAATGCATGGAGCTATAATTCGAAGATCTGTCTTCATTTTAACATGAAGGTATTTGAGACAGGATCACGATTCTCTGATGCCAAAAGCACGACCACCTGTTCTTTTCAGCGCTCCTTTTGGAAGTGATAGTCCTATAGCTAGAGTAAACCCGTTTGACAGAGTCAAAAAAACCAGCGTGCATTTACCTGACACATTTGTAATAGATGGATATATGATTAATCTTTTACCTTAGAGTTTGACAGACAAGAGAAGTGATATGAGTATTTTTCTTAATGGTGCAAACTTAATTTAAAAATGAAATCAATTATTTGTAAAAAAATCAGCTTGACGTTTACTAATCATGGCTCAAAAGTAGATACCTTGCAGGTTCAACGTTATACCTCCACTAACCGGGATGTATGCCGATGGTATTTTTGTAATAACTAAGTGGTAATTAATCCGCAACAAGGAACTCAACATGATTTGTTATGCTCGGTAACATAACCTACAGGTTTAGAATCTCTATCGCTAGACCTCCAATAACTGGGATGTATGCCAATTATATTTTTGTATTCATTTAGTGCAATTTAGTAGTATATATAGAAAATATGCGCTTGATACAAATACTTGCGCCAATGGGCTTGTTCCATGATATTCCTTTTATATGGTTTTTATACTTTTTCATATAGTACTCGATATTCTCATTATACACTTAAAATTTCGTATTAATAACTTTTTCCGTTCTCGAGATATAAGGAGTTGAAATTAGTAATAGTTGTAAAAACCGAGCGCTTATTTGTGACGTCACTATACGCAAGTGGCGTAAGAATAATGGCTTTCTGGGACCTTTCAAATTTAACTTGAAAAGTCGAAAAACATGGAATTTTTAAACGCTGGTAACTGAATAAATACGTCGAGTGGAAGTTCGTTCTATGTGTTTACGGAAAGGAGAAGGTCGGCGATGAATTATAATCGTAAATTGCAGGGTCGAAATCGAAAATTCGTTCTGGCAGGAGTGAGAGAAAATTGTGATTTTTTGACATTTTTTGACCAAATTGTACTCCCCTACTGTCAAGTAGTAAGAAAACAAACAATACTTCGAAAACACTTATAATTATAACCAATAAGGAGCATCAAGTCTATTGAGATCACCGAGTCTATGCGTATAGTGACGTAGCGCCTGGCCACGCCCCATTTTCGCGAGATGGAAATTTGTAATAGTTTTTAAGATACTAAACGTGCGAATAAGATTCTGATTTTTGGCAGATCCATTAATTTATACTTGCACTTTCGATTTATGAAATAAAAAAAAAATGCCGAACAAGCCCATTGTAAAAGACATTTTGAATAATTTTAAAAAAAATCCTATCTCTTTCTTGGTCTGCAATGCTCCAAGAGACAGGATTAATGATGTCTGTAGCTGTCAAAAATGTGTCAGATAATTCAACCGGTTTTTCTATAGATTTTACGCGAGATTCAAAATAAAACATAGTGGCGCCCTTTAATTTCCTTCTGTACGTTTTTTCTTTAACTTTTGTTAATTGTAGTTATAACAAAGTAAACACTTGGTGACAGGTTTTACTTTTTACATGTTTATCCATCCAAATTGGCTGCCAGATTATTCTTACGCTTTAAGATTTCTAAGCCGTGGCAAATTATCAGTAATTGTCTCCTCCATTGCCTTAAATTCACAACGTTACATTATGCATTAAACATTTTAGAATAAATCGAAGCTTGTTGGCTAAAATTCTGAAGTACTTAATTAATTTTTTATTTCGCTGAATGGAACTACTGAATACTTACCTAATTTATTGCACAGTCTATCTCTACTCCAGCATAAGCTTTGAATATATTGAGTTTAAGCTTAAAATTTTCCTTCAAATAATTTAACTCCTATAATAAGACGTAAAATATACAGTTAACAGTAAACCGAGTTGTATTGTTTCGCTACTTCTTTGTCTCCTTTATATCAGTTTATTTTTAGTCTGTTTATTTGAAGGCCCTCAGCAATTAATAATGAATTTACAAATATTTGCCTTTGTATTTCATAAATCATAATGCTTCTTTTGTAGAACAAACTCCTTTCAAACTAAGAAAAACATTTCTAAAAGATTTACTTCACTAATAGCGACCCTTTGACACAAAGTCCTATTTGGTGTCTAACGAATCCAACAACCGAGACGGTTTGCAATCTCTCAATGAAACCACATAATTATAATAAAACTTAAAAGGAGAAATACCGTCCCAGATTCACCGACAGGCGCTTTAAAGTGTGAATAAAAATGAGGAAAACAGTGGAAACGGGACTCGATGAAGAGCTATAAGGTCAGACGTCAGACGGCAATGCGGTATACTCGAGTGAGTCGTCTCTAGGTACCGTTCGTTTATTACACAATGCTCGTCAGGTCACCATACGAAACTAAATAACTGAGTTACGCATTTCAATTCAGCTTCTTTGGAATCACGTTACAGTTGAAGTAATGGATACAATTCAGTTGCTATTTACCGTTGTCTCGATAGGCTACTGTCAAAATGTTTAATGAACAACTATTAACGAGTTTATGTATGTATTTATTTTTAAATGCAGTATACAGGCTGCGCACAATTAACAGTGGATTTCCAATATTAAACTACTACAATGTCGCTAAACTTACCTTAGTACAAAGGTGGATATTAGCGGAGATCCAGATATATTTTTAATTGCCTCACATAACGTTTGAAGTTGTTCAAATATTGTTATGATAATTGGTGAATAGGGGTATTTTGAGATGAAAATTCAAATCTGCTCCCATCTTTTTTGTATATCCTAAAGGGGACCACATAAGCAATATTTAAGTTGTAAATGTACTCTTAACTGTTTTATCTGTAACGTCATTGTTTTTGTGATTGATTGATTGATTGATTTGCCAGCGTAAGGTCGGGATTGCTGCCACTTTCGGACATCCAATCTTGATGTTTTTATATATCGCCGAACCGGCTGCATACGCTGTATTGGATATCGGACATGTTTGTTGCCAGCAGCGAGAGCCCGCTTTTATTCAGTAACGATTCCACAGGTAAATAGCCATTTATAGTAGAAGCGTAAGTAAGAGCCCCGAGGAAACATTTGAGATACCCTGTATACCGAACTTCTAGGGTAAAGCAAAATACAAAGTAAAACCTGCAAAAGCTAAAAAGAGAACCATGAGAACATTTGGGACGCTCTGTATATCAAGCAGACCCCAACTCCTTTGACCTGAGAGACATCTTTTTATTCGTAAACAAGCTATTCGTTATACTCTTCTCCGAATTTTCTACAGTTTTTATATAACTGTTGCAAATTGTATAGGATATTATTCCGCAGTATTTTTGAATATAATTTGCAAATAATATTAGTTTTAAATATTTTTTGTTTAAGTACGAAACATAAAGAATTAGATTCTTTTAACATTAAAAAATTAATAACATTTTATTTATTAATCGATTTTATTCAAAAACAATAGGTTTCTTCCTCTAGCTAACACAAACTGAGTACCAAATTTCAATACAGTTGGACTTTTCGTTTTGAAAGTGGTTCAGAATTCTATTACCAACACAGCGATATGAAATTTTTTTCTCTACGAGCAGTATTACCGGTTTTAGAAATGTGCCGATCGAATGCAATATATTCCTCGTTTTGTATTTGCGAAGAGTATAATGAGCCCAATATTTTGACCATGTGACAAGGATTAATAAACCAATAAAACATAACTTATATTTTCGTCCGTTGCACTCGTTGCTTCATCCTACTTAGCCAGCCCGTTGGCCTTCATCGAAAAAGATAACTTTACGGTGCACAGCTTGTATTATATTGCCAGATGATTGTGTCACTTTTTCAAGTTTTTTACATACGCTTTCAGATGATGCCACATTCAACCGATATATCTTAATCAAATATCAACTACACGAAATAGTGAGACTCATGCTAATTTATATCAATCAATGTAGAATTGTCCACGCTTCAATTCAACACAATTTTGCACAATGTCTCACAGTTTTAATCGAGTTTATTCGAGATTTAGTAGGAGCTGCACCTGCGTGACTACCCCCGGCACTATCGAAAACCGAACTCCTCCCAGCAACTTCATTGCTTTGTTTATTAAAAAATTCGTAACTATTCTCATTTTGATGAAAAGAAAGCACACATACTTTTTAGTCTTAGAAATTGATCGTTTTCGTGGAAACCGTATTTTAACAATCGGTTTCATAATTCATTATTAGAAATTTTAACGCAGTAGGCGTCGATGCCAACAATACTTTGACATTTAAACATTTTCTTCGTGATAATTATTCATTTTTTTCTATTTTATTTATCTATTTTTTGGTAATATCAGTTATTTAACGACAATCAGAACATACCGAGACATAATAATTATTCAAACTCAGATATGAGAGATATGTTTCATATTTATTGTCAACTGAATCACAGTGGAACGTGAATATTTACCAAAATTCCCAAAGAGATTGCATGATGGTCCATATACTATTTTAAAATCTATTTAGAAAAGGCGAGAGAGGTTCCCCTGACCGATGAGCTGCAGATCATTCCAGATGAGCAGTGCGCCTACAGAACCGAGCACTACACCGAGCTCCAAGTATTACGTCTAACGGAACACATCACGGAGGGTTTCAACCATCTACAAGTCACAGGAACGATGGTCTTCTGGCGAAGATGCTGTCGATCGGTACTCTCCCCCTAGCTGTTAACCACCTACACCTCCGACATGCCAAGAACCGCAAGGACCTGTTTGGCGCTCTACGCAGACGACACGGCCATCATTGCAAGATCATGGAGCGCAAGACTTGCCACCCGCAACTTCCAGGAAGCAGCATCCCTTCTGGAAGAGTGGTGCAACAAGTGGAAAGTCAAAGTTAATGCGAAGAAGAGCAAAGCCATACTCTTCAAGAGAGTGAGGAAGCAAACTCCCACAGGACACGTCTTCATGAACGGCGACAACATCCAATGGCACGATACCGTCAAGTAACTTGGCGTTATCATGGACAGAAGCCTGACGTCGAAACAAAATACGGAAGCAATTATACGGAATGCAAGGACGAGAAGGACTCTACTCTATCCTATGATAGGTAGACAAAGCCAACTCAACCTGAGCAACAAGCTCACGCTCATCAGGACCCTCATTGCACCCATTCTGACTTACGCCTCCGTTGCCTTCAAGCCACCTACTTGAAGAGGACACAACTCATGGAAAACGTCGCACTCAGGTGCGCCGTGGATACATCTTGATTTGTCAGAAACGCCGACATCTTCAGAGACCTGGAATACACTCCGGTAACTGAAGTCATCCAGGACAGAGCGAAGCAACTATACGCCCGTGCAGCAGATCATGGGAATCCGCTGGTTAGACAGGCGACTGACTACGACCCCAACGACGCTCCTAGGCACAAGAGGCCGAAGCTCCAGATCCTGGATAATGGGTAAGCATAACTAACCTTCTGCATTTGCAGGTGGGGTAGTCGTAAAAAGCAGGCCCACCCCTTACGAGGCCGGTCCAGGTCTACAGCGATGATTGGGGCAAAGAGCTCAAAGCTCTACCCCTAAACATCCGAGACCGTCATCAAAGTCAAGAATATTGGCGCGAGAGTGGTTCATTTCATCCTGAACGTGATTACTTAGGTCAACCGAAAATTATTACGCCTGACGACAAAGATGAAATATTCATTTGCATTGCAGATGATCCACAAATTGGTACAAGACGATTATATGCAGTTACACCAATCCATTTCCATTTTAATAATATTGCATGCAGAAAAATAACATGCATTACATCTTACGCCTGTGCAAAATTTGTTGCCTCCCGATCTTACATTAAAACATCAGTCTGCAAATGACATTCGGAACAGACAAAATATTGACCACTAATTCGTTAACATAATGTTATTAGAAATAGTTTATGAGTAATGAAATCATGTGCAAATGTGCACAATCTTACAGAATCGTGGGGCGAATAGGGCTGTTGGGTGGGTGAAAGTATGTAAGGAAAGAGAAGTGTTTTTGCAAGTTTATTGTATTTAAAAGTAATTTTGTGCAGTGGAACGTTTTTTTTTTCAAAATTTTTAGATAGGTCAAAGTCGTCCCTTGAAAGTCGGCAGGTGGTATCCGAGAAGGGCAACGAACATTTGCGCCGTTTCTGTAATTGAAGATAAAATGCCAAAATAGCGCAAATACTCCTTGTCCTTTTCGGATATCACCTACAGACTCTCAATGGACGACCTTGACCTATCTCAAAATTTTGCAAACGAAGCATTGTTCCACTGTTCAAAATTACTTATATTCTACAGTTCAAAATTACTCTCAAACCCAACAATTTTGCGTCAATTCATCTCACTTCTTACAAACTTCTACACGCCCAGCACCTCTGATCGCTGCATGATTCCGTAAGACTGTAGGACTATTGGACATTTTCACATTATTTAATTACTCATAAACTACTTCTAATAGTATCTACTACATGTCACACGCAATAGAAAATCAAAATACGATAATTGGATGTCGTAAACATTCAACATTTCACCATCATTTATACCGGGATAAAATTGGTTACTGGCAACGGGAGCCTAGACACGCCGATTATGAAAATATGTTTACACAGAAGTTTACCGTTTGGCACTTTTTATTCATTATTTACTTACTGTTGTATGATCACCCTGTCCTATATACGTTTTTAATAAAAATATATCAGATCCACTAGTCTCTCGCATAAAACAACCTTAATAAAATTATACCTGCCATATTCCGGATGTGGTATACCTAAGTGGTAGTTTTTTACTTCAGAATTACACAAGAGAATCATAATATTAAGAGAATATAAGGTAGACAACTCTAAAAGGACAGATAAATCAGAGATTTGTGCCGCTCCCTCTTCTTTCGTCTACATAATTTATTTGTATTTTAATACCCCATAAGTTCCGGGCCAGGAAACATGAAACATAATAAAACAGTGCCAAAAGACACCTCATTATAGAGATTTTCCGGCGCTTCTATCCGGAAAATGCTCTAATCGTAATTTATTTAATGAAACAAAAAACATTTTGTTTATTTCGGTGGATTTATTTGATAAAAGCCTGAAATGCCACACTGGCTACAGTACGAGACGTTTACATTGGACGAATTTTTCATCTGCTACTTCAAGCTTAATAATTCCTTATTTTTATGCAGTACCGTACCGTGGAAGCCAAACAAATACTTTTCTTTGGAGAGAAGATAAAAAAATTATGTAACCAAATCAATGTTATTGGTACTATAACATTAATATCCTACACAAGCCAATTGGTTATGTAGGAAATGTATAAAAACATTCTATATACATGCAGAGTAAAACTTACATAAAATTATCCATATTATGAACTCAATGCCACTAAATTTTAAAAATTCATTAATACTGTTTAAAAAAATTGTACTACTTAACTGTTTGTACTTTACCGCAGGTAAGGTATTCATCCAATTTGGGATTTTGTTATGTTCATAACAATTAAAGGCATAATCATATGACATACGTCTATTGTCATCTATCACTAATCTACCTATGTTTTTATATGAATGTATATTTTTATAAATGTGTGTTAGGCAATGAAAAATATACATTGATAGAAATGTTAAAATACCTAATTCAAAAAATGTATCTCTTTAATCTATTCACGATCCGTAACTATTCTGATAGTTTTTTCCTGTAATGCAAAAATTCCGCTAGCTTGTAAGGCGTGAGCATATTTTATCAAACCATAAGTTATACGATACTTAGCGAGTAACAGTTACAATATTATTTGAAATTTTTTGGCAAGAATGTGTTTTTTTAATAATGTTTGGATGAAACCAACATAAATTTGAATAAAAAAATACTCCTAAAGATGTCGTTTTTTCTGGATTTTTATAATTCTTAAGTAATCTATAGAAAATAATTTATAGTTTTATTTTCATTAAACGATAGCATACTCGATGCGAATCATTCTAAAGCATTTAACTTAGCTTGGCCTATTCGCTTTGGAACGATATCCAATTTATTGTCATATACCAGGAGTGTGGCTTCATATGCAAATAATACCAAGCTAACATCAGGTACGGACTATTCGTTAATTTTTCATTTACATAAATTAAAAATAAAGTCGGTCTTAAAACTGATCCCTGTGGCATACAACTCCAAATGTACTAATATGTCAAGTATTACTTAGGCTTATGTGCTGCTACTCTAGAATTAATTCGTAAATACATTATAAGCACCCTGTAGGACCTTAATTAACTAGAAGGTTTGATTAAATTAAGTTTGGGAAGGTTACTGCATCCGTTTTCTGAAAGCCGCTTTCCAACTTATCTCACGTTGTATTTATCGGACTCGTATCGGCTTTTACTTCTTAAATATGAAATTTTGAAATTCAAAATTTTAATTTTTTCCAATTCTTTGGGACTTCCTGCCACATGTATTTTTCTTTTTAATCGTTGCTCGGGGAATCTACAAAATATCACAATTAACCGTATGTTACTGGTAAGTAACCTATACGCCTGTGACTTTTACGTCAAAGGATCAGTTAGAGGTTGCTTTTTTTGAACGAATAACACAAATAAGTATAAGAACTTGTAATTAAATATATCTTTTTTTGCTGTGTATGATAAATACATAGCTCTAAGAATATCTGTAATATTCAATATCCATAGATACTTATTATTTACATAGAACTGTTGATATAGTCAACAGTTTTTTTAAATTTTTATACAATGTTAAGTTTGTGAAGTTCTTTTTTAACATTGGCAACCAGGTTGTACAGACATATACGGAACAATTCGACACGCATTTACCCTCATTCAATAATATTATCGCTGATTCTTTAACTTTTTTTTTTGGTATCCGCCTCTTTTGTTACATTTTTTACCGAGTCCCAGTTTATTCTATGTCCATTCTCCCAAGTATGTGCGCAGATCTTGGACATCTGAATTTCATTTTTTCTTACATAATTTTTATGTTCGCCCAATCTTACACTAAACGGTCTGGATGACTCACCCACGTAATGTTTGTTGCACTCACACGGAATACTATAAATGCAGTTTTTTGTCAGAGTAGATCTTAAAGTGTTGTTTGTCTGAAATACCGACCTAATATCAAATCTATCACTGATACCGTGCAACTTTTCGAATAATCCGCATACATAAGGAATTAACGCTGTGTAACGTTTTTCAGGTTTTTGTCGTACCTGATTGTTATTTTCAATATTTATGAAGGTTTTATCGACGAAACCCTCAAGGTATTGGTTATTTATAAGAACTTCTTTTATAAACCGCTTCTCATTGTTTAGTATTTCATCATTAGAAGAAACGATTTTGGCCCTATCATACAAACATTTTATAACACCATGTGCATCGACTGATTTGAGTTGAAATTTAAATATCTGTTGGTATGTGTTGGTTTTCTATAAACACTTGTTTCAATTGTACCATTTACTCTTTTAATTAAAACATCTAAAAATAGTAATTCATTTCTAGTTACCGTTTCTAAAGCAAATTTAATAGAAGGTTCTTTATTACTTAAATGTTCTAAAAAACTATCTAGTAACTCAATACCGTGATGCCAGATGGCAAAGATATCATCCTGTATGCACAATTTTGAACATGTCTGGTCTCAAACTCCTTCATAAATATATTGCTTAAAATCGGTGACCATGGAGAACCCATTGTCATACCGAAATCCTGCTGATAGAAATCATTTTCCAATTGAAAATAAGTTGTTTTTATACACATAGTTAAAAGTTCCATTATGGTATTTACACTCAGTTTAGTTCTAGCTTCCAAATTATTTTCGTTTACAATTTGTCTTTGATTAATTTTAAAGTTTTGTCTACTGGGACGTTAGTGAACGAACTAACTACGTCAAAACTAACCATCAGATGTGTATTACGAATATTGTTTTCATAAACTTTTTCAATAAAATGTTTTTTATATACGAGTCAGTATTTCCAGATAATGGATTAACAATTTTAAGCAAGAGTTTTTCCAAATTATGGCATGGTGGATTAATGGAACTAACAATTGGTCTTAATGGGATATTCGGTTTTTGTATTTTTGGTAAGCCATAAAAATGAGGAGGCTTGTTATAGTAAGCTTCCGTCATTCAAAGTCTTTAAATAAATTTTTGTATTTAAATAAAATTTTCTAAATTTTGCCCACAATAGATTTTGTTGCAGTTTTACTTAATTTTGAGTATGGTCCTTCATTGATAAGTGTCATGATTTTTTCATCATGTGTATTTTTATTTATAATGACTATGGCATTACCTTTGTCCGCTGGCAACATTTTAATGGTTCCATCTCTCTTCAACAATAACATACTGGTTAATTGTGATATTTTGTAGATTCCCCGAGCACCGGTTAAAAAGAAAAAATACATATGGCAGGAAGTCCCAAAGAGTTAGAAAAAATTAAAATAATGCCACAAATAACATTTAGACAAAATTTTAAGGAGCTGGAAACGTGTTGACTTGGTGTCACTTTAGCGCCACTAATCTGGACTGCTAATTTACATTGTTATTTTTAATCTTATTGTTTAATTAAAATGGCGAGTAGTGGTTTCCTACAGCTTTAGTTGTTTAATCTAATAATCACAGCATTCCTTTTTGACATTCCAACATTAATGACGTCACGCTAGTAGACTACAGCAACATTACTTAATTGATTATGCTGTGCTGTCAGTATGTGATGCGATGGCTGAACCAAAATTCTGCAGTGAAGTAAACGTATCTGTAATTTCTATAGTATCGTGAGTAAAAAGTATTATTCAGTCATCCACTTTACATTACTTGACAAAATATCTCCTACTTCTAGTAATAAGTAATTGCACCCTATAGATAAGCTAGAAAAGGAAATTATCTTACACTTTAACCTTTTCAATGTAAAACGAAATAAATTCAATCAGGTATTTACCAAAAATGTATTGTGTGTTGATTGATGAAATTTTTATCTCGCTGCAGTTCATAAAAAAGCCAGTGACTGGACACCTGAATAACGAGGGCTTAAACACATTTATTGCAGAAGCAAAAAACACATTTTTCGTATTATAATCAAAATATCCAGGAAAAGTGAAAACAATTTTGAGATTGGACAAAAAAATTGATCGTATTTTATTAGCAACTCTCATTCCGGAGAATAGGAAAGCCTTGAAGTTAAGGGAAGCACAAATCAATGTCTACCGATGACTGTACAGTGCACGGGACTAAGTTAAATATTCTTCGCAACTGCAAAGAGTCGATATCATTTATCTATTCTGTAACTAACTCTAACACAACATCAGTGTTCTTTTCAAAAGTAAAACTGTTGTCAAATTTTTTCCGAGGAAATCTAAAATGCCTGAGAATAGTTCATCTCAGCACTCTACAATGCTCGACAATCGGAAAGCAGCCTGAGACAGCAAAGATTTACCTCTTTCAACAATTTTATCAACCAAGTGAATAGCGCTTGTGCTATCGAAACTACACCCACATCAGCTGCAGCACACTAGCACTATCATCAAACTTAACTCCAAGTTCAAGCACTGTGAATATCCTAATCACTCGATCCCAGAAGTACCATGCAAACAACCAGCTCGGTAACCTAATCATAGCCCGCGCCGGCCTCCGACGCTAAACTAAGCGTCTTTGGCAGAACACAATCCTTAGCTACACAGTTCACACTTCCTTCCAATTGACACCCTGCGCTTCCAACTAGTCAACACCCCCCAAGCCCCTCCAAACTCCGAGAGAGCTCGGCAACAACCGTTCTCCCTTACGACAGACTAAAGACGCTCCAGGGAGCCGACATATCAGCGAAGAAAGAAGACCAAGGCAGAAGAGTGCCAGAAGAAATGACCCACCTGGCAGGTTCCAATAGCTAGAACCAGGGGAGGTCTGCTAACACGCCTACACAGTCCGCAGGCCCACCCCTTACGAGGCGGGTCAGGTCTACAGCGATTATTAGGGCAAAGAGCTTGAACTCGACCCCTAATCATCCGGGACCGTCATCTTCAGTCAATAATATTGACGAAAGGTGAAGACAATTTTTGCAACCGCAGCTATTGCCTCTGAGACAAGGAGTGTTAATGAGTCAGAGCGGCGGCGTATTAATACTCGAAATGTGAGCATAGAAGCGTTTGTTACGAATTTCTTGGGCAGTGCATAGTGACAATAGTTCGATTCTTCAAGAAACACTTTCCTAAGACGGCATTCCACATCCTATCATGTTTTTGTTCCTGCCAATCGGATAGGCTGGAACGTGTGTACGGGTGCTTGAGCCTTTTCCATCATACAGAGACGCTTAGTCTGCGATTTTGTAGTCTGAGGCTAATGTGTCCTGTGGTTAACGGTAGTTTTTGACTATGGTTATGTTAGTAGAGTTAATTATATTACTAATATGTTTTTGTTAATTGAATTTAAGTGCTGAATGGATTTTTAAGTGTTTGGCAATTTTTGTGGCTCTTTTGGTTCCAATAATTAAGCTGTTCTTCTTTGAGTCTGAAATGCAATAATTGAACATTTATTTATTTATTGCTTTCTTGATATTTGTTTCCGTCTATTTTCTTACCAACCTGAGAGAGATAGACTAGATGTTATACGGTAAAAAGCACACCCTCCGACCGACGAGAATTATACTCCTAACACTCTGTATATATTAAGTGATTGCTAACTGTATGAATGAAAAGTATAAATATGTAATTCATGAACGAACCGTTTAAATATTTATGAAGTAGACAACTGTTACGCAATCCAATTCCTATTCACTCAACAGTTTTTTACTGAATTTAGATAAGATGTAAAAAAGATTTCAAATCGGTAGCTATTATAATCACGTATATGCGCTTTCGTCTTGCCGAAACTAGACAGTTGATAAAATCTGTTTGTGATATCTTCCGCATAATTTTCACATTTACGTAAGGAGGTGTAGATGTAGGCTAGAAAAATGGGTTCATTACCAATTCCTTGAACGTAGCCTTGTGCTCAAAATGAACGCGTGTACATGTAACAAGTATATCCCTTAACAGTAGATTGGGTAGTAAAATGTACGATCTGATAGTGATGCAATTTCAAGAAATGTTTTCTCACGGACTGTAAGCAAATATCCAATGTCACGGTGATAACCAAAAGGATAAAAATATTCATACATTTGTTACGTAATATCAGAAAATTTATATCGTAACTTTTATATCTATGACATTTATACAGGGTGCCTCAAAGTTCTGAATTTGGTCGATTACTGTTGTATTTAAAGTGGTAGAAAGATTTTGTCTTGGTTTTCAATTCCGCATACGAAAATACGTATACATACATGGTGTTCCGTTTTCGTTGGCCGGCATTAACTTCGTTATTTTTCGATTTTTTTCTCACTTATCGAGTAAGCTGGTAAAAGTACAGTAACTTGGGACTTGGAACTTAGAATTTGTTGTATCTACTAAATGGCAAGGGCTCAGAATTTTTATAACAGTTTTAACCCACTTTACCATCCCCACTTCATTACTGAACGGGCTAATGAAATAAAATTGAGATGTTCACTTGAAATTTAGTACACGTATGTATTGTAATGACGTCTGATTGAGATGATTCCATTGAAGGGGTGGGGGGTAAATATGAAAATATAAATAAGGAAAGCAATTAAGAGTTCGGAAACTTTTGGTGTATATGTTAGAACGCTTCAAATTTTTTTATGACATCTGTCTCAACATGATTAAAATTATATGACTAATTATTTTCACACACGTAAGTGCAAATATAATGAAGATATTTTACTTTAAAGAGACTGGGATGGGAAATCTGGATGTGGAAGTAGTGCTTCCTCAGGCAGCAAGTAATAAATACAGTAAACGGTGTTTAATAGATTGATTATAATGGCTGATTGTTAATATTAAAACAAAGTAACGGCTTCCATATAAAATTTTTGTAATTTCTTATTTTACTTCCACATCCATATAGTGGATTGGAAGTATAGTAATCGTAAAAAAAAATCATTTTTTTTTTAACTAGGTTTAGGATGTCATGAAACGTCGAGATTTTAAATTTGAGATACATTTTTTTTTTACGAAACCGATTTTTTGTAGAATATTTATTTATTTATTTATTTATTTATTCAACAACTTTACAGGCGAAGCCCAATTATAAAATTGTAAAGAGACGCGATTTACATGACTACATAAATAGTACAGTCAACATATGAAAATAACAAACAATGATTTACAAGGAATGAACAAAAAGAGAAACACACAAATATATAATACCTTACAAAACATACAATCACATACAGTGAACATAGTAGGTAACGCTTAACAGTTGCAATAGCAATTAGGTATATGCTAAGTAACAAGGTATACATATACATACAAAAAATAAGTAACAGACCGTTTTATATGCGGTTTAAATTTCGTTAAGAGTGATTGTTTTAACATGTCTTAAAAAATTGGAAGGGCTAAGGGCAAATAAATCAAATCTGGAGTGGGCAAGATTACCTAATACGCATAATCTTACTAAAGGGCTGGACAGGTACATATTCGTTATGAACTGTGGAATATAAAAAAGGTCAAAATTTCTACCTATTCGGTTTGGTACATTAAATGACAATTTTGAAAGAAACTCGGAGTTGTCAGAAAGGTGATTTAGTAGTTTGTAGATATAGATTAATGAGGCATGAACACGCCTCAGCTCAAGAGATTCATAGTCATATCTAAGCAACAGTTCATTGTAGTGAGCAAAATGATCATACAAATGCGTTTCTTCATGTAGAAGATACTTAAGAAATTTTTTTGACTACTTTCTACAAGATCAATAGAATTGCGATAGAACGGTGACCAAATGATTTGACAATAATCAAGGTTAGACCTAACAATGCTGTTATATAATACTTTGATACACTCTATGTTAGTGAAGTCTATTACTTCTAATAAGGAAACCCAGCTTTTTTAGACTCGCATTACTTATTTGCCTTATATGACTATTAAAAGATAGTGTTTTGTCAAAAAGAACACCGAGATCTTTAAATTCTTCAACAAGGCGAAGTTCAGTATTATCAATAGTATAGGGGAAATCGATGGATTGATTTTTGTTAGAAAACGTCATCGCTACACACTTTTTAATGTTGAGATCAACTTTGAAGTCATTGCACCACGTAGAGATATTGCTTAGATCCTGTTGCAATAGGGTACAGTCGTTAGTATTTTCGATTCTGCGGTATAGCTTGCAGTCATCTGCAAAGAGAAGGCAAGTTGAGTGACACAAGACATCAGGCAAGTCATTAATAAAAATGTGAAATAGCGTAGGACCCAAATTACTTCCTTGGGGTACGCCGGAACTTATTTCAAAGTTTGATGACTGGTAGCCATTTAGATTGATATAAACTTGTCTTTTATAGAGATAAGAACAAAGCAGACATATGATATCAGAGTTTATGTCATAGTTTTTTAATTTAGAAATGAGAGTCTGATGGTCCAGCCTGTCGAAGGCTTTAGCTATATCTGTGTAAATAACATCCAACTGTATATTATCTTCAATGGCGATTTTAGCATGCTGGACAAGATTTAATAAGTTAGTATTAGTAGATTTTGCAGATAAGAAACCATGTTGAGAAACGGAGATTACAGGTTTTACTGAGCTGTAGATAATTTCGTACATGGTCGTCTCAAATAACTTGGAGAATGCACATAGAATCACGATTGGTCGGTAATTTGTTATAATTTTTTTATCAGCTGATTTGTGTATTGGTAGCAGTCGCCCCACCTTCCATTTAGAAGGATAATAGGCATTTTTTAGGGCCAAATTAAATATAATACATAACGGTTCTAACATGAGTTCGGCACACGCCTTTACCAGGTATGCCGGTAAGCCATCAGGCCCTGCGGCCCTTTTAGGTTTTAACTTTTTAGCAGCTCTACTTATATCTTCATGGGTTATCATAATACTAGGAAACGAATTCGATTTTTCAATAGGGCATTCAAGCGTCTCAGGTAAGTACACTGAGCCAAAATATTTAGCGAAACCCTCCGATATTTCTTGACCGCCTTTAAGCTTATGTTCATTGTACGACATTTCATTAGGAAAGTTGCTGTTGTCAGTTTTTGTATGCAAAAATGACCAAAATTGTTTAGGATTTACAATTAAGTTATTTTGAACTTGTGTTACGTAATGCAGGTATGCTAGTCTGATTTGCCTTTTTAATTCAAATTTAAGTTCTACTAGATGTGGATTTAATAAGTGATTGCTTTTTTTTATTTGTTTCCTGTACCACTCTTTTTCTTTTATTAATTTTATAATAATATTATTGAACCAGGCCGGATACTTCGAGGGTTTTGGAGAATGCTTAGGAACACTAACATCCAGAACTGAATATAGTTTATCGTAAAAGTTTGCAACAAGATCATCCACCAAGGTGAGATTATGTAGAAAGGACCAGTCCACGTCCAACAGTAAGTTATACATGGATAAAAAATCCGCTCTTTTAAAGTTATAGGACCGCTGAGGAGCTCTTTTTACTCCTTTATTGGTCAGTTTGCCATCAAATTTCACAACAATACTGGGGTGATGAATATCTTCCCTAGTAATAGGATCACTGCACCTTTTCAACTGTAAAGCTAAATTACTAAAAACTAGGTCAAGAATTGCCAGATTAATTAATATATTACAATTACTCGAGTGGTATCACTTTTTAAATTTTTTATCCGCAGTTTAAAAATTTCTAAACTTTTCTTTATTTCTATCCCTGGTACATTTTGCTGATTTTGTAAATATCATGTCAGGCTTGAAAGTTAGCCAAGTTCATTTTCAACGTGTTAACGAAGCTTACTGAATTGCAACTTCTTTAAAAAAATTAATGATATTCAGATCTAAATTACATAAAAAAGATTAAACCTTTATTAAGCTTGATCGGATGCTTTGTTAAAACAGGAAAACTACGAAAACAATTTCATACATCAGGAGAGTTCATAGTTTTGATAATTATGTATTAAATTCAACCACATTTCATTTTGTGAGGCATATGCCAGCAAATTATACTAACATGAACGTTTACATTTATCTGTATATTTTTAGTTGGCAGACAGGGAGTTGAATTTGTGGCTAATATAATTAGGATACAAATAAATTAGAGATAGTTATATCGTAACTTTTCTGATGGACGAAGCATAACATTAACGTAACAATTTGTTCCTAACGAAAGGGGCATTGGGCAGTTGGCAAGTCTTATATATAGGTAATAAAGTACCTAATAGGCCACATAAGTAACAAATATTCTAAAAAAAATTAAAACATTCGGATAAAAATCTGCTATTTTAAATATTTCAAGCAATTTTAAAGAATACAATATACAAAATGAGACGTAACTGTTCATAAAACAGAAAAAAGAAAGAAAAATTATATACCAAAAATCAAAAAAGAACATCTTTGTAAAGTGGAGTAAAACTAAAATTTCTAGGGAACTGTCTCACTATAGCAGTATTTTTATTGGACGTTGTTGTAAACATTACAGCAGAGTTTAATCATGTATCCCTTCGAGATGATCGGGATCATCCTCATTATCGTCCGTTGAGTCTAAATCACTCGATGCTCGAGAGTTCCTGTCTGTAAAATTTTAACGAAATTATTAGAAAAATATATTTTTTTTATTTTTATACTTACTGTTAAGTCTACATATCTTAATTCACTGTCACTGTCGTGACCTTTGTTGTTTTCATTGGAATCGCCAACGAGAACATCATCAACCAATTCAGACTTGCCATCATTGATACACCAGTTATAATTTTCTGATGATTTTTGAGTTGGCTCATGCAAATTTGTATTTAGCCAGATGCTGGCAATGTTTGAGCTTCGCAGTAGCTGCTATTGAAGTTCAGTATGGCATGGTGGCAGGTTGGATGCATCGCAATTGCAGATGCGTTTTGAAAATGAATCTTCAGTACTTATCTGCATTTTTAACACCATACATCCGACAAATAAATTCTTTCAAAACAAAAAATGCTGCTGAAGTATTAACGTCCTCTTTGTCAAGGTCTTCAAATGCTCTTTGGTATTATAACGCATTCAATAATTTCAATGACTTGTTTTCCACTTTGTGGAAAAATGAAGGGTTGTAATCACATCTCGTAAGAGTGTGAGAACCAGGCAAACCTCTTGATAATTGTGTTCCCAACTTTGCAACCTATTTAATACCGAAGTATAAGTATAAAAAGTGCTTCCAAGTGCGAACGGCAGCTCGTATTTTCGGTGGAGAGCATAGGGGCGTGGGCAAAGAGTGTAGACACTCAAAGGGCGCTAGCTGGTGGATACTAGATGCAGAGATATAAATAATTTTGCCAGCCAAGAACAAAATTAAGTTACTAGCAATCATGCAATGGAAATATTAAAATTAACTAATAATATCAAAATTTACACTTTACTATAAAATCTCAAAATCTAGGCAAATATAAGGTACATTAGTGCGAATAACAGGAACATGTAGATATTAAACATTTATTACAACACAAATGAGATATACAACAACAAAAAATAAATAATTTCACATTTACGTGATCTATACGCATACAATTCTAAATATGTCTTTGACCCTATTAAAACTATTCCAGTGATTTAATACTGCTTTAAGAATGAGATTCTCTTGCAACTATGAGTAATGTTTTACGTAGCAATGAGTGATGGTTTACAACAGCGAATTAAAAATTTACTACGAATTAAATTTTGTTCATCACTGAAATGTGATATAAACACACAAGAATTTGTGAACCAATAACTACTGCATTCGCTGTGCAAACTTGGATGTTAATTAGTGATATAAAATGAGTACATATTATATTAAAAATATTTCACCTGTGACATGGTAGAAGGTAAATCAGCATCACATGGTACCATATGTTGCTTTCGCAGTAAGAATCTTAAGTATTTCGTTATTATATAAATAAACTTTCTCAATTTATAGCTGCAAGATTGTGGTATAATTTACTTTATAATATATGAACAAAAAATCACATTTTTTAAATATGTAGCCAAAATGAAACTTATTTAGAGCCTTGGCATTCACCTCGACTACTTTAGCGTGACGTACATTTCGGACGTTGACTACAGTCATAAATGCATGCAAGGCATTAGACTTCCTGCATTAAATTTCTTGGAGACTACTGCGAACAACTCTCCAAGCCAACTCTGACTGTCGACCAGAACCATATATAACTATATATCTGAGTAACAGATGCTACTGCTGCTGCTGCTGCTGCTTATCCCAATACCAGACCCCATATAACCAAAACTACAGCACCAAACACCTGGGCTCTTACATAAATCACTCTACTAATAGCCTGACCCAAGCATAGGCCTGTCCATACATAGGCCTGTCCGAACAAATTGTCTCTGACCTAACCCAAACATAATTAATTTCCAAATGCCCAGTTCCATACATATGCCTGATCCAAATATAGGCCTGTCCAAACACTGTAATAATTACCACAAATAAAAACTATTGCAAGACAAAACTCCAAAATAAAAACGCTTACCTCATATAGAGAGTATTACGTAACCTCGCGAAGCACGTGGTGTCAAAACTTCGGCAACCAATAGAATTCCTTCCAGGATTTTACAGAACGCTTGCGGCAAGGCGATGAGGAATCAGTTAGGACACCAATACAAATCCACGACTGTGATAACGATGTAGAACCCCAAAACCTCCACAATAATCAGGACCGCCGTCCGCCTACCTCGGCTCTCTGTCAAGCGAGAGCCCCGGAAATCTCCCACAGTTCTCAGTATTGCCAACTTGAGCACCTAGAGAAAACTTTCTCTAGCCAATGATAATGCACCACCAGAGGATTAATAATTAAGAGACCGAATTTAACAAATATGTAATACCTCAACTACAAGAATATGCCATTAACACCACTGACTCAAATTATTTTAAAGAAAGCATGTTTGATTTCTAAATGTTAACGTCTTTGCAAATATGCGATACGCTACATCAATTAAAGTACGTGTGGTTGCATACCTCTATACTCCAAGAAACGAATTAATTCGAATCGAATTAACATAAGTAAACATATATTTATGATGTGGCAATTTTAAATTCTACAGCTTTTTGATCTGATTGAAGAAGGGGGATCACACTGACTAATAATATTACCAGAACATCTGTATCTGAGCATTGAATTAGAATATTGCAAGACAGACGACACGAAATCAAGACACGCACACGGTATGTTCAAATCGTTCTGCATCGGGGTTAAAACCGATATTTTGTTCTGTACTTAAAACAGTTGACATATAAACATTTAAAATTGAAGCTTAATTAAACAATAAAAATTTCGTCGTGCACACGACACGTTTAGGAGGATCTATCACCCTTTTAATAACGGCCAGTCGATATACCAATGTTATAGCAACATTTATAAGGTAACTTGCAAACAGCATAAAGAGTTACAGCCTTAACTTAATGATAATTGCGTTCACTATTTTTTTCAAATTGGGGGTGTTCTGCCTCCCTCCGATACCGCTATCAGAGTTAAGCCTTATAGATGATTTTTATACATGCCACCCTCAACATTTCACAAAAAATTGGCCTTAACTAAATAATCACTAAAAAATATCACCAATGTCACCAGCTCCCCTACTAATTCCGATTACGCACAATGTAATATGCAATTTCATAGGTCAACGCCTCTAAAAATCTTTACAGATTAATGTACATAAATGCGTTAAATATAGCAACCGTTTAACCTAAAATATAGTCGGCACCTCAAGCTTTAATGATCTGGGTTAGTGGGTAAGAGCACACCTATATCTAACTTAATTACTATAAAACATGCCACCTTTGAACCTTGACGGGCTACGGGTTACATATCTTCGTAATTTACTTGACAAGTTCGAGCTGTTATATCTAGATCCACGGCGGTTTCTTTGATACTTTTTTAAATAAATTGCAGAAATATAGTAGGCTACATTAACAGTTGACCTTTACTATTGTTGAATACGATTTTTATCTGCATCACACGATTCACTATGGCAGGTCATTTAAGTTAATGGCTGTATATCGTGCGTTCAATTAAAGAAATTAGAATTGACTTAAGAGCTCAAACGCTCGTTCGTTTCTTAAGGTGGATGCACATAGGCGCATAAAGAAAGAGATATAAATCCATTTGTGAAACGTACTGACAATTGCCTAAAAACGAAGTTGATTTTTTATATTTGCAGTGGTAACGGCATTGGACCCCGATCTATTGTCAACAATAAATAACAGTTTACGGAGGTACTTTTAAGATTTTTACGGCTTTATCTCCTTTAATTATATGACTCCGCCGAAATTGTGAAACATTTCAAAATCGCTTTTTTCATTTAATAAAGCGAAAGAGTAGATCATCCCAGATCACAGTTTTGCAAACCGTTGTATAAATCTAGTCATATGTACGTACGTATGTATCTACAAACTTGGTGTGAAAGTATACAGAGTCGGCGGTATACAAAAATGTCTAGTGCTTCTCCGACTGCAATAGACTTGTGGATTCACGATTTCCCAGAACTGCAATTTGATGGAACAGATCTTTATTGTAGTAGTTACAACAACATAATTTCTTGGATATCTAAAACAAATGTTAATAGACATATTTCCTCACAAAAGCATATTAGTGCTAGTGGCTCTACTGATAGTGACAGTCAACGCAGTTTTAATTTACATTTAGTGGAAGTGATGGTGGGATGTAACACACCTGATCAAAACTAGATAATCCACTGTTTAGACAATTTTTGGCAAACTGTGTTAGTGGCAAATGTAACAACGTTTAGATGCCGTCGGAAACGACACTCAGAAGAAAATATTTATCAACGAAGTGTGATATTGTTAGACAAAAAATTTCTTCTGAGCTTACTGGGAAATAGATCTGGGTTAGTGTGGACGAAACCACCAATGCTTGTGATGAGAAGGTAGCAAATGTTTTAGTGGGTGCATTGGAGAAAAACTGTTCAGTACGTGGACACTTGATCGCATCTATAGTTGTAGAAACGACAAATTGTCGCATTATAGTGAAGGCAGTGAATTCAAGTCTACAAACGTTATGGGGTGACAAATATGTAGAAAATAAGGACAAGGTCTTACTGATGGAGTGAATTATATGAAAGCTGCAGGACGAATTAGGAAGGAAACATATCGCATTATGCTGTATGTAACATGTCTAGCACATGGACTCCATAGAACTGCTGAAACTATTAGAGGGTGCTACGCAACAGGCATTTATGGATCCAACTGTTAAAGAAGATCTGAAGACCATACACGGAAGTTTCTCGCAAATTCCTCTAGCCATACGGGAGCTTCAACATATGTCAATAACAAAATTTACTGCAGTTGATGCAATAAACATCGTTTTAGATCTCCGACAACATATTTTTCAATTACCCAGAGAAATCGCTGACAGGGTTGAAACCTCAGAACCAATCCTGACTTTCACGTCACCGAGATTCCCGATCTCTGGTAATAAATGATTTGAGTGCATGTATATTTAGAGACAATATTATTTTTAACGCATAGTTAATATTATGACCACTGTGAAATTTTAAATATTCTGTATTCAAATATTGAAACGACATGATGAACTACATTTAAACAGTTCAAATATCGATTTTAAGGTCTATAACACCGGCTGAATCAGTTTTGCATTCTGCGTCAATTTAATTAAAATTGTATCTATATTTGCGAAATATAATTTAGCATTTTTATCCTGTTTGTTTACGGTTGAAAAAAGTCAGAACGATTTCCTAATCACGCCGAGGCATGTACATTGTACAATGTATACTTAACTGAGAATTAATGGACCCTTGCTAGTCGTATAATTAGAATTCAAGTGCGAGGCTATGTGTAATAAAACGGATTCTCTGTCTCTACAACCACCAATTAAATCTTGACTCGAGTGTTTCCCTCTTGTAGATAAGACTTAATTTGGAATTTAGTAAGCGACTTGAAGTACTCACTGAATTTATCTGCATACATGAAGTTGTGGGAAAGTTGTTATAATACTATTTCACATTATTTCTTTCAGAATTCTAGTGTATGGGTAAATATTCACGGCTTGGAAGTTGTAAAAATGAATATCGATATTACTTTGTTTTAATGTTTTAAATGTAATATTAAAATGGAAATTGATTGAGGAAGCCGTTACTCTGTGGTAATCCATAACAATAACGAAATTGAGTAAAACACTACTATATTTTACTTCCCTCGCATACCGAAGGGAAGTATTGTATTCGAGAAAAAATCACCCTCCGAGATTTTTTCGGATTCTGACGTTTCAGAACACGTAGATTACGAAAATATAGGTTTTTCAATTCCGTCAGTCAGTCTGTCTGTCTGTCTGTCTGTCTGTCTGTTGGTGCATTTACTAAAAAACTACTTGACGGAGAGCAGTCAAATTCGGCAGATAGTTGACGCTACTGTCAGCGCAGAAATGGTAGAAATTTCACTGGAAAATATACAGGGTGGACCGTCAAAACGGAATAAATAGTGAAAAAAATTTTTTTTCGCTCAAATTTAAAATTTCTACGTTTCATGGCATTCTAAAACTATTAAAAAAAAAAAATTATTTTTTTTACCAACATTTTTGAAAAATTTTTTTCTACTAAAATGATAATTTTTTTTTTCTTCAAATTTAAAATTTCCACGTTTCATGGCATTCTAAGCCTGATTCAGAAAAAAAAAATTTGAACATTTTTTGAATTTTTTTTTTACCAACATTTTTGAAATTTTTTTTACCACTAAAATAGATGGATTTTTTTTTATTTCTTCAAATTTAAAATTTCCACGTTTCATAGCGTTCTAAATCTATTTAAAAGAAAAATTAGAAATTTTGTTTACTATTTTTAAAAAATTTTACCACTAAGATAGATTTTTTTTCTTTGTTCAGATTTAAACTATCCACGTTTCCATGGCATTCTAAAACTATTCAAACAAATTTAAAAATGTTTTTGAAAAATTTTTAAAAAAATTTGAAAACATTTTTAATCTATTTATCACTACTATAGAATAGACGAAAAATTTGGTTTGCTCAAATTTAAAATTTCCACGTTTCATGACAGTCCAAACCAATTTCGGAAAAAAAAATTTTGCAACATTTTGTTACCAGTTTGGAAAAAAAAATAACACTAGAATAGATGGAAACTTTTTTTACTCAAATTTAAAAGTTTCACGTTTCATGACATTCTAAACTTATTTAAAAAAAATATGTAATTTTTAAATCCTAAACTTCTTTTACCACTATTATAGAATAGACGGAAACTTTCCCTTTTGCTCAAATTTAAAATTTCTACGTTTGACATTTTAAACCTATTTCAGAAGAAAATATTTAAAATGTTTTTTTTAACATTTTTGAAAAATTAAAATAAAAATGAAATTTTTTTAACCACCACTATACTTCCACTCCATTACGCGAATGTTGGATTGATGTGACGGATGGCAATAATATCTGACATATACACCTATTATACTTTTATTGAAAAATGTACAGGGTGGTCAACCCAAGAAATAATTCAGTCATGGTGGACATTTGTAAAGGTATTTGTGCAAGCCTGCCATATGTGACACCTGTTATTTAGTATTGAGCTTTTGCTGTTGGATGAGCAATCTGTATATTTTTTTACCAAAACTTATCAAGTTTTCTTTGTAATAATAGCAATAACTCTATTCCGATTATTATTCTCAATGTCATTTCGTAATTATTAATTTTTTACAGTGACCGCCATGCACAAATAACGAGGGAAGTTCTGTGTAAAGACCTTTACCGATTTTTTTACCACTATATTTATAGTGGTAAAAAACATAGTAGTGTTTTACTCAATTTCGTTATTATTAATATTAAAATATTTAAAAAAATAATTAACACATTTAAAAGACACTAGCAGCTGTGTACTGTGTTATTTGACTCAATCAAGTTTATTTTCAACTTGATTCTCAAAACCACAATTTCCCCAAATATGCAAAACAGCTCGCTTGGTTTTTAAAACGATTACTGGCAGAAATTGGTAATCACCAAAATTCATATTTTGAGCGAACTGTATGAAAAAAATAATGTTCTTAACATAAAACTATTTTTTATAGGGAGTAGCGTTCAATCAAAAAATTAAAATTTAGCCCCATTTGCGGTATAAGTAACACCGCCCCATCCATTCTACACTACTAACTTTCAAGTGAATATCTCAATTTTATTTTATCAACCCTTTCAATAGGGAAGTGGAGTTGGTGGGGGAGGTTAAATAACATTATAAAAATCTGAGGCCTTCGCATCTAATATACACCAAATCCGAAGTTTCTGTACTCTTACCAGTTTGCTTTACTTATTTTCTCGTATTTACCCCCCAGCTCTTAAACGGAATCATCTCAAAATACAATCTAAATGTTGTTATAATACTGTTACGTATTTCCACCCCTTTTGAGAAAAACCCTGTCTGAATCCGTGGGTTTCAAATAATTTTAACAAAGGTAACCTCTAACTATTTAATAATTTGCTGATTACACAATACTTCTAAAATAACTTTTACAATGTTTTTATTTACACTTCGTATTTATAACCTCACTTTTCGCTACCAAATTTCCTTTTGATAAAACTCTTTCTCCGCCGTCGATTTCGCCTTATATATCCTGTTACATCACCACTTGGCCTTAGAAAAATTAACGATAGTATCACCGGTTAAGGTGATAACCAAAGGCAATTCATCCAACACACGAGTAGTGACGGCGAACGGCTAGCTGATCTGGTACGTGGCTGGGATTTCGTGGCTTCAATTAATATATATATTTTTAAATCAGCCAGAGGTTCAACCAATATTTTTGTGATATTTTACTAAGCTAGTTTTGTTCCAACACTCAGAGGTAGGTTAAAATGATGTAAATATTATGAGCGCCATCCACAGAAAAATTTAAGAGTTACTGCTACCCCTGTGATGGTGAAACCAACCGCCGTGCAAAGATTTGATCTTATGGCGGACAGACAAACAGAAAAAATGAAAAATTGAATTTTACGATAAAAGAGACATATTTATTAACACCTTTAGAAAAATGATCAGCATATGAAAAAGTCAACGAATTCAATCAATATAAAATTATAAGATGATGTTATCACTTATCAAATAAAAATATTAAGTAATATTACCACAATTTTCTAAAGAAAATATTTATAGCTTAATTAACTTATAATTAATAGTAGAGAAATACTTTATGCAATAAAAGTTAAAAAGTTATAGGTATAATAAATATTACACACAAAAAAACCGCTGCCTAAGGAATCACTACTTCCACATCCAGATTCTTCATCCAAGTCACTTTAAAGGAAACATCTTGCCTATATTTGCACTCTAGTATGTGGAAATTATTGGTCATAGAATTTTAATAATATTTGGGGCAGATGTCATAGAAAAGTTTGAGGAGTTGGTTTCTAACATATACGTTAAAAATGAAGTTTCCAATTCACCCTACTTATTTTCTACTATTCACAACTTACCACCTCCCACCTCATCAATGGAGTCATCTCAATCAGATCTCACTACAATACATACGTATACTAATTTTCAAGCGAATATCTCAATTTGATGTTATCAATCCCATTAATAATGAAGCGGAGGTGGTGGAGTTTGAAAAATATGTGATGGAAATCTGAGGCCTTGGTTTCTAGTATATAGACCGAATCCCAAATTTCTGTACTCTTATCAGCTTGATTTACTTATTTTCCCCTAGTCACTCTTATTAACCCCAACCCTTCTACGGAATCATCCCAAATTATAATCTAGTTCCAGATATCGTTATAATACATACGTCTACCAAATTACAAGTGAATATCTCAATTTTATTTTATCAACCCCTTTAATAATGTAGTAAGGGTAGTGCAAGGGTTGAAAAATATTATTAAAAAATTTGAGGCCTTGGCTTCTAGGACATACACCGAATTTCAAGTTGCAATACTCTTACCAGCTTGCTTTACTTAGTTTTTCCTATTTACCTCTACTTACCCCCACTCCTTCAACGCAATCATGTCAAAATATAATCTAGGTTCAGATATAGTTATAATACATAAATGTACCAAATTTCAAGTGAAAATTTAAATTTAATTTTATCAACTCTTTTAATAAGGGAGTGGGGGTGGTGGGGGGATGGAAAATACTAATAAAAAACCTGAGACCTTCGCTTCTAGTATATACACCAAATCTCAAATTTCTGTACTTTTACCAGCTTGCTTTACTTATTTTCCCTTGTATACCCCTATTTAACCCCCAACCCTTCAACGGAATCATCTCAAAATATAATCTAGTTCCAGATGTCGTTATAATACATATGCGTACTAAGTTTCATGTGAATATCTCAATTTTATTTTATAAACCCCTTGAATAATGGAGTAGGGGTGGTGGGGGGCTGAAATATATTATTAAAAAATCTGAGGCCTTGGCTTCTAGTACAAACACCGAATTTCAAGTTTATGTACTCATACCAGCTTGCTTTACTTATTTCCCACTATTTACCCCTAAATAACCCCCAACCCTTCAACGAAATCATCTCAAAGTATAATCTAGTTCCAGATGTTATAATTCATACGTGTACCAAATATCAAATGAATATCTCAATAATATTTTATCAACCCTTTTAATAATGAAGTAGGGGTGGTGGGGGTTGAAAAATATCATAAATGGTCTGAGACCTTGGCTTCCAGTACATACACCGAATTTCAAGTTTCTGTAGTCTTACCAGCTTGCTTTACTTATTTTCTCTATTTACCCCTATTTAACCCCCACTCCTTCGCAATCATGTCAAAATGTAATCTAGTTTCAGATATACATAAATGTCCCAAATTTTAAGTGAAAATTCAAATTTAACTTTATCAACTTTTAATAAGGGAGTGGGGGTGGTGGGGAGGTGGAAAATACTAATAAAAAACCCGAGACCTTCGCTTCTAGTATATACACCGAATCCCAAATTTCTGTACTTTTACCAGCTTGCTTTACTTATTTTCCCCTATATACCAATATTTAACCCCCAACCCTTCAACGGAATCATCTCAAAATACAATCTAGTTTCAGCTGTCGTTATAATACATATGCGTACTAAATTTCTTGTGAATATCTCAATTTTATTTTATCAACCCCTTGAATAATGTAGTAAGGGTGGTGGGTTGCTGAAATATATTATTAAAAAATCTGAGCCCTTGGCTTCTAGTACATACACCGAATTTCAAGTTTCTGTAGTCTTACCAGCTTGCTTTACTTATTTTCCCCTATTTACCCCTATTTAACCCCCAACCCTTCAACGGAATCATCTCAAAATATAATCCAGTTCCAGATGTCGTTATAATACATACGTGTACCAAATTTCAAATGAATATCTCAATTTTATTTTATCAACCCTTTTCATATTGGAGTAAGGGTGGTGGGGGTTGAAAAATATTACAAAAAAATCTGACGCTTTGGCTTCTAGTACATACACCGAATTTCAAGTTTATGTAGTCTTACCAGCTTGCTTTACTTATTTTCCCCTATTTACCCCTATTTAACCCCCAAACCCTTCAACGGAATCATCTCAAATTATAATCTAGTTCCAGATGTCGTTATAATACACACGTGTGCCAAATTTCAAATGAATAACTCAATTTTATTTTATCAACCCTTTTCATATTGGAGTAGGGGTGGTGGGGGTTGAAAAATATTATAAAAAAGTTTGATGCTTTGGCTTCTAGTACATACACCGAATTTCAAGTTTCTGTACTCTCAACAACTTGTTTTACTTATATTTCCCTATTTACCCCAAATTAATCCCCAACCCTTCAACGGAATCATCTCAAAATATAATCTAATTTCAGACGTCGTTATAATACATACGTGTACGAAATTTTAAATGAAAACCTCAACTTTATTTTATCAACCCCATTAATGGGGTAGGGGTGGTGGGGGGTTGAAAAATATTATGAAAAAATCTGAGGCCTTAACTTCTAGTACATACACCGAATTTCAAGTTTCTGTACTCTTACAAGCTTGCTTTACTTATTTTCCCCTATTTACCCCTATTTAACCCCCAACCCTTCACCGGATATCCTCAAAAAACAATCCAGTTCCAGACCTCGTTATAATATATACGTGTACAAAATTTCAAGTCAATATCTTAAACCGTTCCGGAGAAAACGTGCGCCAAAAAAAGTTACAGACAGACCGACAGACCGACAGACCGACAGACAGACAGAAATTTTTTTTCGCTCAAATTTATCTACCTATTTCACGAATAAAAATTTTTGAAATTTTTTTTGCGATTACTATACTTCCAATCCACTACGTGGATGTGGAAGTAATATCAATGAAATTCTCAGAATCTCACCAATCCTCCTGACGATGGATAGATAGTGGATGAGGGCTCCTGGTGAGTTCTGGTAGCTTTTCCTAACAGCCTCTCCGAATACAGACGGCTCCTCGACGTGGTTTGACGTCTTGCTAAACTGTATAACGCTAGGGTTTTGCTGTTGGTTTGGATTGACTGGACTAAACGGGACTTGACTAAACGAAATTTCACTGGATTATGCTGAACTTGACTAAACTGTGTTTGACTGGACTATCTGTCTTATGAAATCTAGCAGGCATTTAACCATCAAACGAAAGAAGTGATTTTCCTTGTGTAAATCATTTCGGTAAATTATTTCAATAAATTATGTGGATAAATTATGTAGATAAATTATTTAGGTAATTTATGTAGATAAATTATATTGGTGAATTATATATGTAAATTATTTACGAAAATTATTTGGCAGCAAAACTCTTTTATTAGATAGATCACTAAGAGAAAGTTTGATAATAGCAAAAGTGACACAACTCGTGATGGATGATTATCAAAAACTTTAAATCTAAGTATATGCTGCTACAGAATTGGCTACAGAATTGGCCAATTCTGCTATCAGCCAGCTAATAAAAGTGATATCCCCTCTCAAGTATCAATTAACATATTACCATACTTCATAAACTAAAAATTACTAAGAATTTGGGTTCGCGTTGTTCTATGCAACCCACAATACTTCCTGCAGTATATTTGGTTTAACCAATAATTAAGAAACATGTGCTGTGAAATACAGATATATCTACTATTCGATCGAAGCCTCTGTGTTGTACGAGAGCTGTTAGCAAAAACTGAAATACAAAAAGAGTTAAAAGGTTGAAACATGAGAATATAATAAATGTGTACATTCCTAAATTTAAACAGATTGCCTACGATAATTTAATGTCTGGCGTTTTAGTTACTAAAGTATGGTAAATACCTGTACATATTTCTCAAAAATTCATTTTGTTTACAGGAATTTAATAAAATTAGTTAAAGTTGCCAGATGTACGCAACAATCCTAAAATTGCTAAATCCATCTAAAGATTTCCAATTCCAGAACAATATAACTCTAGAGCCGTCTACAGGCTTCATGGCGTGTATTACTGTTTGCCTAACCATCGATACTTAATTTCAGCTATTAGTATCATAGAAGGTGTAATGCATAACAATACATATATGTACCAAACAAGTGAATATCTCAATTTTATTTAATTAAGCCTTTTAACAATAGAGTGGGTGTGGTGGGGGGGATTGAAAATATTTTTTAAAAAGCTTCACTTTTAGTACATACACCAAATGTCAAATTCCTTTACTCTTACCAGCTTGCTCTACTTATTTTCCTCTATTTACCCCAATTTACCCCCTAACCCTTCACCGTTATAAGTTTCAAATACAATTCAGTTCCAGATCTCATTATAGTACATATATGTACAAAATTTCAAGTCAATATCTTCCACTCCACTATGTGGATGTGGAAGTAAAGCAAATAATTTAAAGAGTAGTAATCTGCATGCGCAGTTTTAACTGAATCACTCCGTACAAGAATTTTTATCGTTTTCATAATATCGGTATTCCATATGTGAATAAATCACATTATCATACATCTATAAACCTCCCAACATTTATAAGGCACGATTGATTTTAGCATGAAGCACTAAATTGCATGACATTTAATGCCAGACAAAAATTCCAATTACCCACAGTTTGCCTCACGTGGCGGAGATGGAACAGTGTGCCATACCGTTATTGCTCGTCGGATATTATCATTAGAGGAGGCCACGAAGTGACCCTAGGCCCGCAGCAAGACCATGCAACTGTTGCTCGTCAGTTCTATAACTTCATGACCGCTATTTAGTCGCGAGATGTCAAGCCAACAATGAGCGTCCATGCTCTCTGCCTCTGGCCATCCTTTCATTATTCCAACTGTCCAACGTATATAATAAATGCTTTACATTCTGTTAATGGAGTTAAGGATGTTGATGATAATTTCAACAGTGCATTGTGCAATTGTATGCTATTTGCGCCTGCTTCGATAATGAATTTTAACTGCAGAGGACATGCGAATTTCTTTAGTGCCATGCTGACTCTCATCTGTATAGAGGCGTATAATGGTAATAATGCCGGGATTTGATTTTACTTCCACATCTACGTACTGGAGTGGAAGGACAGTAATCCTAAGAAAATGTTTAAACAATTTTTTGTTGAAATAGGTTTAGAAAGCCATAAAACATCGAAATTTTAAATTTGTGAAAAAAAAACGTCTGTTGGTCTGTAATTTTTTTGCGCACGATTACTCTGGAAGCGCGGAAATATTTTCTGAAAATATGTTCAAGAGAGTACGAAGAGAACTTGCGGAATCCGCTTTAGCTTCCGGTGAATTGAGAATATTTCCCCAGTATGTCGAAATAAGTAAGCGTTTGTCATCATATCTTGTTTCTAGAGATTTGAATGCAATATGATAATTATCAGATTTGAATGGCAATTGCTTAACTAGTTTTAGAGGTTCATCAGACAGGGCACTTATTAAATATTGGAATTTATCTATGTCTGACAGTTTTGTACTACTATGTATTAATGATATAAATAGGTCATGAAATGAAGTCCAATCAATAGGATTCCCTGAAAATGTAGGTATCGGAATTTCTGGTAGACGAACATTATTTTGATGATTTTCAACATTAATTTTTTGATTTGCATTAACAACTGACTTCATATTGGTTAATTGTATATTAACAGTTTGAATGTTATCGTACAAATCATCTATTTCTTCTACCATTGAATTCAGTTGGTCCAAATTTTCAGTAGAAAGTTTACTTAATTTTAGCAATTTACGCTGTTCCTGAAAATCCTCGTAAATGAGGTTAGATCTTTTAAATTTTGCATAAAACATATAGTGTGTTGAAGTGTCTGTCATGACATAAGTTGAATATTCTGACACAGCGGTCAATTTTTTAATTGCTATATTGCATTCTCTTACGAAGTCCTCGAATTTCATTTTGTAAGAATTGATAGGCTCGTCAATATATTATTAACTATAAATAAAAATGCAAATTGATTTTATTAATCAGTACTCACAAATAGAAATTATTTCTCACCAAGAAAATAAATATATTAGCGGCAGGTTCAGAAAAATACAACTAGTGTGGTAGTGTCAAATTAAATTTATTCGAGAAATGTCAGTTTTGAAGTAATTTATGTAAATGATTTGAAAATGGACAAGAGGTAAAACTGGTTCTGTTATCTTTTAAAATATCCGGCTCGAAGGACCAAAAATGCATATCAAAGCGGATTTATATTATCGGCAAAGGACCAGTCAGCTTATGTACTAACAAAAAAATAGATTGATTAAGTGGCAAACAAAATTAAAGAAAATAAACTACCTTTTGTGGAACTGAAGAGTTTTACTGATGCTGTTCTTCTTCGTTGGGCCCAACAATCTCCTACAACGTCCAAGGATAGTTCACAAGCTGGATTGTAGGTTTCTTTATTCTTAATGAAGCACTATTAATGTCTTTGACAAGCGGTTTTTGATATATATTGAATTATTTATTTTATTATGCAGAAATATTTGAATTATATATTATTTCAATAATAATTATTGTTGCTATGAGAAAATAAAAACTTAGTTACGGTTATGTTGTCCGAACAGTAGTGTTCTCATTTTAGGAGACTTGGATGAGAAATCAGGATGTGGATGTAGTGATTCCTTCGGCAGCGATTTGTATATCTTGTCAATAAGTCAGATTATCCTTTCAACCATACATGATTTAAAATATTTAATCAAATTAGGAATGATATCAGGAAAATATTGTTATAAGTAGTACAAGGTGACCCAGAGTTATACCGCCAAACGTTCAGGATTGATTTCACAGATTAAAATACGACTTTTTTCTTCTATAAAGTTTTTTCCAAAGATAGATCCTCTCCGAGCTAGAGCAAAAAAGAAAGAAGAGAAAAAGCTGCGTATCGTTTCATGACATTTGTTACAAAACGTTAAAATTTTAAAAATTCACAAAAACTGCTCGAAATAATTGGCACCATTTTCAATGTAAAACTCACACCTACGGAAGACAAACTGGGCATAAACCTTGTCCTCCATCGTACTCCATCCAATGAAGTCCATATCCAGATAGCGCGCAGGCGGAGGGCGGAGACAGCTTCTACCACGACCGGTCCATCTTCCCGGAAAATAGTCGTGTAAGCATCGGTTCGCTGGTAGAACGTAATGGGCTGGACATCCATCCAATTGGAATCATCTCCGAGGAAAAAGGCATCATTTCTTGCGCCACAAGAATCATCTGGCTGCTTCTTGCTCTAGCTTGGAGAGGGTGCATCTTTGAAAAAACTTTATAGATGTGAAATCGATTCTGCATGATTGGAGGTTTAACTCTGAATCACCCTGTATATTATGGTTTAAACGTTAGAATACGTCAGAAAAATCTATATAAATTATATCAACTTTACCACCGTTGTCTAATATTGAAGCACTGTCCTCAGCTGGCACGTATTTTACAGAGAGATCGAGAAAGGCTGAATGTTCCGCTCCGTGAATATTTTTTGGGTGCCACTCACACTAATTTGTGATACTTTCAACATTTGGACTTTGGCGATAGTGATTAGTTATATGCGCGCGATGTCAAAATTTAGACATTTGTTAGTTTAGGAACATCAAACCCAAACTCCCAAGGTGTTAAATGGAAACAAATCGAAGTTCTCATTATATTTCGTAGATATTGTATCATACAAAATGTAAAGTTCTGGCTGTTACTACTTGTGGAAGTGTAGCAATACTAACTGACGCCATTTTTTATTAAATTACCTCGATTTTTCAACTAGGAATATTTGAGGTTGGAACACGACAACTTCGTAAGCTTCGACTTTTGATACCTTGGACTGTTGGACTTATTCTTTTAATCATGCACTCCTTTCAAAAGTCATATAACTACAATATATGTGTGCGTAATATTCGGAAATACATCGACAACTTCTTTCCATACACATATCCTGTACATCATAAGACAATTTCGAAAAATATAAACTCGTCTCCATCTTAACAAACCAAACTATATGAATTGAGTAAGGATAATCGTTTATGTCAAATAAGCCAAACTTAAGTTTTAAAGTGTCACAAAATCCGCAACATATCAGCTGATCACAAAGTGGCGGCCATTTGCATTTCAATATTCTCTATTCCAGTAACGTAGGAAATTAGTTAAAATAATATACGAAGAATAGAAATGAATAATAAAAATTTCACTGTCTTTTGTGTGTCACGTGACCTTCCTTCTTTCTCGTACTTTCGGTAAGGTTCACAAATGCATGAAAGTTATAATTGTCACTTTTGAATCTTGAAGGACAACTGCAGTATAGATGTAGCCCAGAAATCGTTTACACAAGTATGAAAACACTGAACAAAACACTTGACTAGCATTTCGTCAACAAAGTTGGCATCATCTGGATATAATGCCAACTGACGAAAGTTAATAAACTTAATGAGCTTCCAAAATCGAATAAACGTATGACAGGATCCGAAATTTGACTAATGGCTGCGGCGAATCGAAAAATATTGGATAGTCCCATAATAGAGAGAATTGCAACGCATAAAAGCAAAAGAGTAAAAAATGGAGTGGAACGTTATAGGAAAATTATTATAAGAAAGGCAGAAAAAGATGCTTAAAATACAAACTATCTACAAGTTCTCAAAGTGAGGAATTGTATTTTTATTATTATTCATTTCATTTGTCAAAAAACAAGTTACAGCTGATCGTCTGACGTAAAAGTCTCAAGCGTAGAAGTTATTTCCCAGTAACATACTGATTAATTGTACTATTTTGTAAATTTCTCGGATGCTATTTAAAAGTGAAGACACACGTGGCAGGAAGTTTCAAAAAGAAAAGAATAAGAATTAAGAAAAGGCCTCACCTAATACTTAGACAATACCATTGTATATTTATTAATAATTTCAGTTTATAAAGAATTTCAGGTTAATTTATACTGGGCCATTTTTAACACCTTGAATATGACTAAAAAGATCCAAAATACTGTGATTGGAGAAAGTTTCCTGAATTTGAGCTAGTCAATTTCACCCTTCGATACATTCCAGATAATCCTTGTTTTATTAGTTCTAACTTCTCGCAAGAGGACATTTACATTGACTGCTAAATAAAATCTGCGCCTCAGCATAATATTCTCCCAGAACATATTCTCATAGATTAGAACTGATCTTCTCTATTTTTTGTCAGGGCACTAGTTGACGCTTTGAAGAATCCTGTTAGAAGGAAATAACATTATGATTACTTCCACCATTAGTTCTTATTAATAATACGGTAACACTATGTGACGTTAAATTAGATTCCGCCCATACATTTGTATGTGGGAATATAAACTTAAAAATTAGTGAGGCTACGATTGTTTTTTAATGTTGCTGTTGGTACCTGAGGAAAAAAAGGATATGAATTTTCTTCTTTACTTTTGTTGATAGCAAGGAGACCAGGTAAAATAATGTGTATTCATATTTATCGATGGCTCAGTAAGAATACTCCAAGAACCTTAATGTTTACTATGTGATTTTTAGTCATTATAACTTAGGTTCATTGTTTTGTTATGTCTGGGGTGTTATTATAACTTCATTTAAGGTAATTTTCCGTGTTATTGTTAGAAAGAAATTTCGTTGCTTAACCTAAAAATGATAAACGCACATACGAAATTTAGTAATCACGACGAGCGGGCATATATTTTATGACTTTTTGTAATGGTTCAAGCTAATGCTATTTGCTCTCACCTGTAGTGGAGAATCCTCATTTAGTTAAACAAATAAGGTTGTAAACATTCGAATTTATCTCTCCTTGATCAGCTGTCATATTTAAGATATAGGGAATAACGTGTTACCAACATTTGGTTATAAATGGAATATTTATTAGTCATTAAATCGTGGTTTTATTTATTTTATTGTTTATATGGTCCAATAATGGGTTTTGTGTATCTTAGTTTCTATTCTAAGGAGAGTTTTAATCATTCTATGGCTGGAACTAATTTTCTGTTACTTATCAATTCCTAGGGTATTTTCCTATGAGATGTTGAATTGTGATTGGTCGTTAAAACATAAAAAAACAGGTGATTAAGGGAAAAAAACGGTTGGTTTCGAAAACCGGCGTGCTCTTCCTTTCTTTATTGAGTCGTCAAGCCGATTAGTCAAGATTTTTATAATTGCTTGTAAAAGCAACCCCAACTTAATTACGGGGGATTATACTATAAAATTCTTACATTTGGAAGGCCTAATTGTGTGTAGCTGTTTGAAGCCAAATTTTGTTATAGAGGACTTCTAAATAGGCAATAAATACGACATTGTTGAATACCTGTTTGTGCCCTGACGATTTTGCGGGTAAGCACCATCTTGAATTTTCTGGAAATACTGACTCCTAATTTTTGTCATTCTTTTATGTAGGCAATTTAGGCAATTTGGATAATTTTGGGTAATTTGAAATAATTTGGAAAATCTGGAAAATTAGACATTGTACTCAAGTGGTTGGTACTAAGTTACATAAAATTGTGAAGCTGATAAGCTGTGTATGTCTATGTAGTTTTTATCGACTTGGAAATTGGTGAATCGATTGTTGGGAGGTCCCGCGAAGCCATTTTTCTGAAGTCGTCGTTTTGGTATGGTCACATGTTACAGTTGAGACACATGGTTTCTGGTTATGAGGTCACATGGATTTAAATGTTGATGAGATACTGAAGCTGAGGTGTACATGAGGTTTTTTGCAGTAACAACAGCATAGTAACCTGTACTAACAGATTTTTGCTCAACGCTGGATACCGGATGAGTACCTTTTTTTTCTAATGTTACCAGGATAACTACAAGTTATATGTGTATTAATAATCTGCCGTTATATTTTAATCTTTACTTATTTCTCTATATATATATATGATATTTATGGTCAAATATTTTTATTAGTTACTCAATTAAGCATATGTGAAAATAAGACATGTGAGTAACTGCGCAGTTAACATCTTATTTACAGGTATTTTATGGTTATATCATTAGTTTATAAGGTATATCAATCTTTTTTATTTACGTTGTTTATTGGCAGCGTCAATATAGAGCAACATATTTTAATTTAACCTAACTATATATCATTGACAGTACATCGTTAGAGATCGTTAGTAAATCGTCAGTATATTTTTAACAATTCATTTGCAAAATATCAGTGATCAACCAATAGTGGTTTTTGTAAAAAAGTAGAATATTTTTATTTGTAAGTATTGGTGCAATAGTAATTATTAATCGTAGATCTAGCGAATAAGATTCTTTTTTAATAATTTCCTATTAATAATATTCAGAAAACTGAGCCGATTTGTACATTATTAATTGTATTTTGTATGTAAATTAAATAATTATTTTAAATAGATTTCTATTGTGTTTTGACTTAAATTAAATTTAACACGGTTTTTGGTAGTTTTTTGATAATCGGTGTGTCATACTCAATCTAAGGGGGCTGGAATTTATAGGAAATTACCTGGCGCTCATTTCAACTTATGGCAAGATTGAAATCGTTAAAAATAAACGATCTTCACCTCTGAGATTCTCGTGATAGAGCTAGCCGACCTTAAGATTTAAGAACTAATTGTAATTTAGAGTCAAATTTCCCTTTGTATTTCTTAAATTCAATTTGACCCGTAACAAAGTTTAATTTGGCGCCTGGTTTGACGTAGCAAACATGTGGGGCCATTTTTGATTTTATTTTGCCACTTATTTTTTTTAAATAATTAAGGATTTTTTTTTGCGGTTATTAGTTATATGATCTTTCGATTTACTGTCATAGAGATTTAAAAAAAAAATAATTTTTTTTTGCAAAGCCATACAGCATGTACATAGCAGTTTAGAGATATATCTATTGTTTGCGGTGACCCTAACGGAAGCTGTGTATTTATGATTGTTCTAATATTATATCTGCTTATGTTATAGTTGCATACTATACATGTAATCACGTAGTAAGTCTTTCTGTGACATTTGAGTTGTGCCATTTTCTCTTCAATACGTTGAAAATAGTTGACATATCATTGTACAAGTACCCATGGTACCGTTTTATTTTTTTCTGAAAATAATTTACTGAAATATTTTCATCATTTGAACACATTTTCTTGGGTAGGCGTTATATATTTAGTTGCTATTTATCACATTTTTTTGATTTTGTTATTGACTGATCGCCTATTATACAGTGTGGATATACTTACTGGTTTGAAACTAGGTCTCGTTTTTGTATTATCACTGGGAATTTTCAATTGCAATCGTTTTACTCCCTTGATACTAAAGTTTATTTTTGGTACTGTTAATATTTTTTTTTTGACAATGGCTTCCAAGTTAGATGCGGGAAGATTGAACAAGGATGAACTAAAGTATGAATTGGAGATTAGAGGATTGGAAGATGTTGGGACCGTGGAACAAATGCGAGGTACATTAAGAAGAATCTTACGGTTGGAACGGGCAGGAGATTCATTAACTTATCCAGATTATAATATGGACTGCGTTGAGGAGCTTGCAACGGCTACCACTAAAATAAAAGAAATTGAAGGGTTGATAAAGGACTTAACGTCTGGTGAAGATAGTGGACCTTATAAGAAAATTGAAGCGAAGATCAGCCACATTTTAATGCGAGTAGATCGTATTAAAACAAAGGATGACGATACTAAGAAGCAACGAAGTCAGTCATTGGCTAAGGTCTTGCAACTACAGTCAACTTTATCCCGAAGAGTCAAACAAGTCACCATGGAGGAAAATATTTTGGATGTGACTGCGTTGAGTGTACAAGGTGGAAGTGGTTCAGATTCAGACGACAGTGTGGGTGCAGTTTTTGTGGTCAATAAGCCAATAGGGTCGAGTTCTACTCAGATCCCTGCTAATGTTACCCCAGTTAAATCTATTCCAGTGATTAAGTGGAATGTTACATTCTCTGGAAAGCCCAAAGAAATGTCTGTGTTAGCTTTCATAGAAAGAATAGAGGAATTAAGTGTTGCGAGACATGTCTCGAGTCAAACTCTTTTTGAATCAGCATCGGATTTATTTACTGGTCATGCTTTGGTTTGGTTTAGAGCCAATCATTCGAAATTTTCTACTTGGGATAACTTATGTAAAGGTTTAAAAGAACAGTTCTTAGAGATAAACCATGATGAAAAATTATTTCAACAAATCAAGGAACGGAAACAAATGGATGGAGAATCGATCGGAATTTATTTCGCATATATGAAGAATGCTTTTGCAAGGCTTTCTGTCAAAGTCCCCGATGGATCGCAGATGAAAATATTGCGAGAAAATATTAAACCTTTCTATCAAATTGCTATTGCTCGGGATGAGCCAAAGTCAAGTGCGGAGTTGGAAGAGATGTGTGTGAAATTGGAACGGAGATGTTCATCGATTGATAATTTTTCATCTGCTCCTGTAAAAAAATGGGCTGTGGAACCTGATCTGATGTATATTGCAGCGGAACCTTCGACTATTCCATCTACATCTAATCAAAATAATACGTTTCCTAGACAATCGTCCAACACTTCTACTCTCACATGCTGGAATTGTCGTGCGAAAGGTCACCATACACGTCAGTGTCGGCAACCAAGAAGAAAATATTGTTTTAAATGTGGAACTCCCAATGTGACGAAGTATGATTGTCCAAAATGTAAAAAGCTAGATTCGGGAAACGCGAATGCGAGCCATTAAGAGGTCGGTTAGTGGAGGACTCGTGTGCGACCACTCTTTCTAGTGTTTCGGATGAAGCAAAATTTTCTCGACAAAAAATTATTTTAGATTATATTTTAAGCCATGTAGAGGATGATCAAAGACCTTATTTGGAAGTGTCAATTTTTGGAAAGAAAATGTTAGGATTGTTGGATAGTGGAGCAACCAGAACCGTTGTCGGAAGAAAAGGTTGGAAGATATTGCAACACTTAAATTTAAAACTTGATATGGAAGATTCACCTAATTGTACGTTAGCCAATGGAAGTAGGTTGCCAAGTAATGGATCGATTTTAGTACCAATGGAACTCATGGGTACGGTGAAGCTTATTAAGGTTTTAGTATTACCAGATTTGGATCGTGGTCTTATATTGGGAACTGACTTTTGGAAAACAATGGAAATAATACCAGACTTGAAACGAGGTGTATGGAAATTTTCGGATGTGGAAGAAATATTTGAATTAAACCCCATTGAGGTTGACCTGAACTCGGAACAACGTCGCTCTTTTGATGAATTTATAGAACAGAAGTTTAGTTTAATGGGAAATTCTGTTGGATGTACACACTTAGTAGAGCATGAAATTGTTGTAGATTCCCCTCCGATTAAGCAGAGGTATTATCCTGTTTCACCTGTGGTGCAACGACAAATTAATGAAGAGTTGGAAAAATTATTGGAGTTGGATATTGTTGAACCGTCTACTAGTGCTTGGTCGTCGCCTATCATTTTGGTAACGAAAAAAGAAGGTGGTTATAGATTCTGTGTGGACTTCCGAAAATTAAACCAAGTAACAAAGAAGGATGCTTATCCTTTGCCATACGTATCAACGATTTTGGATCGGTTAAAAGGAGCTCGATATCTTAGTAGCATTGACATTAAGTCAGCTTATTATCAGATACCGTTGAAACCTAATAGTAGAGAATATACGGCGTTTACAGTACCGGGTAAAGGATTATATCAATTTAAAAGGTTATGTTTTGGATTAACGAATGCACCAGCTTGTTGGCAACGATTGATTGATAGAGTTTTGGGTGCAGATTTAGAAGAAAGTGTCTTTGTCTATTTGGATGACATCATCATTATATCTCCCACTTTTGAGAAACATATGGAAATCTTAGAAAAGGTGTTTTCAAGACTGATAGCGGCTGGATTGACTTTAAATCGAGAAAAATGCAAATTTCTTCGGTCTGAATTAAAATATTTAGGATATGTATTAGACAATAAGGAAGGATTGCGAGTTGATCCGGACAAAGTTCAAGCAATCTTGAATATACCTACACCAACTTGTGTACGCGATGTTAGAAGTTTCCTTGGTATGGCATCCTGGTACAGGAGATTTGTTGAAAACTTCTCTTCTATTATTGCCCCTTTAACAAATTTGTTGAAGAAGAAACAAAAATTTGTATGGACTTCTTCGTGTGAAGAATCTTTTCGACAATTGAAAGAGTGTTTAGTCTCAGCACCTATATTAACTACTCCAGATTTCACAAAGCCTTTTAGTGTTAAAACTGATGCGAGTGGATATGGATTAGGAGCTGTTTTGACTCAGTTGATTGATGGTCAAGAGCGGGTAATTTGTTACTTAAGTAGATCTTTGACAAGGCAAGAGAGAGCCTATAGTACAACAGAAAGGGAATTATTAGCCGTACTTTACGCATTGGAAAAGCTAAGGCCGTATCTAGAAGGAGCTACGTTCACCGTGGAAACGGATCACCATAGTTTGGTATGGTTAGATAATATTAAAAACCCCCATGGTAGATTATGTAGATGGGCGGTGAAGTTACAGCAATATGACTTCAAAGTGATACATCGGAAGGGTAAAGATCATGTGGTGCCTGACGTGCTTTCAAGAGCAGTCCCAATTATAGACTGTATCGCAGAAGAAAAAGATTTAGCATTGAACACATTTGGTTATGAATTTGTGGACATCACGGATCGTTGGTATTTAAAAATGGAAACCAATGTTCTTAAGAACCCATTAACTTATCCCAAATGGAGAGTGCAAGGTGACTATCTATTTAAATATGTACAATGTAAAGTTCCTGAACTTTCAGAGGAATCTGACTATTGGAAATTAGTAGTTCCAAAGGAATATCGGCGGGACATTCTCAAGGAGGTACATGATAGTCCTACTTCGTCTCATCCAGGAATTTTCAAAACATTCGAGAAATTATGTTATCGTTTTTATTGGCCGAAAATGAAATTTGATGTTACCACATATATAAACCGTTGTCGAGTGTGTGCCAAACATAAGGCTGTTCAGAAGAAACCTGCTGGTCTTATGGGAACCCGCCCACAAATAACTAAACCTTTCGAATTGCTCAGTTGTGATATTATAGGACCATTACCTAGAGGAAGTCGAGGATATACTCACATTCTAGTCGTATGTGACTATTTTTCCAAGTTTGTGTTAACTTTTCCATTACGTTCAGCTACTGCTAATATAATTTGTAGACATCTTGAGGAAAATGTATTTTTATTATTTGGAGTTTGTAAACATCTTATCACCGATAATGGAGCTCAGTTTACCAGTAAGGAATTTCGGAAATTATGTGAAAATTACAATGTGAATATTTTGTACAATGCGGTGTATCATCCTCAGAATAATCCGACGGAGAGAGTAAACCGAGTCGTAAAGACGATGTTATCATGTTATATCCAGGAAAACCAAAGGAAATGGGACGTATATTTACCTTTTGTCACTTGTGCGATACGAACCCAGATGCACGAAGTAACTGGTTATACTCCATATTATGTAAATTTTGGCCGAGAATATATAGGCAATGGAAATTTTCACAAGAACACTAATATTAATCGTCAATCAGATCTAGAAGTGGATAGGGCTGAAGAGAGAATAGTCAGAGCTAGTGGATTTGCGAAAATTTTTGAAGATATTAAAATAAGATTGAGGAAAGCGTATACTAAGTCAAGTCAAAGATATAATCTACGAAGGAGAAAAATACAGTATGAAGTAGGAGACATGGTGTGGAGGAAGAATCATGTTTTATCAAGTAAGGTTGACTATTTTAATGCTAAACTTGCTCCCAAATATGTCGGACCATGTAAAGTTAGAAAAGTACTAGGAACTTGTAGTTATGAGATTGAAGAAGATGGACGAATAGTTGGTGTGTATCATGTGAATGATCTCAAACCTGCTATTGAATTAGACTAGTTTTGGTTCATGCTAGTTAAGTACTTCGAATAGGTTAGGTTAGGATTATTATAATATAGTTTATTTTTTTGAAGCCGTGAGACAAGCTATTCTTCAATGTACATTTTAAGTTTGGTGTATATTTATTTTTCTGTTCGGTTGGGTAACAACTGTTGCAGAGATAACAAGTTGTTGCAAGGGTGGGCCACTTTTTGCTGATTATGTCTATAATCAAGCAATTGATTTCAACTATGCGGTTGAAAATTCACCAAGTTTTTCTTTTCTTGTCTTGTTTTAATGAAAATAATACCTGTGACTGCCGAATAATAATTTTTGTGTAAAATATTAGACAAACGATTCAATACCGTCCTTTATCGGTTTATTTTTGAATCTTTTTGGGAATCTGCTGTCGTAATATGTATTCATAATTTTTTTTTCAAATTAGTTATTAGACAAACGACTCTCTCGTTTGTTATCGAGTTTATTGTGTTTTATTGGAGTCCGCTGTCATAATACAGGTTCATCTTTTATAATTAATAGACAGTTTGGTGAAATTTTCTTACGCATTGTTGATATCGAAAAATATGACATAATAACGTCATTTCTCTTTGTTGCTGTCCAAATTTCTATTTCTGTCTTCTATTATCTTTTCTGTCATTCTTATTTTGTGATTTCTTCGATCTAAAGACTTATTTTTGTTGCTGGTTGGACAGATGGGAAGTAGTCCCTTGGGCTTGCGTAGAGAAAAACTTTCTACCTATTGTTTTTAAAGTATTCATAATATTGTTTACTAGTCTTGCCGAAAGGCATTCTCGTGGTCTAGTATATATTGTCTAGTTGTGGCTTAAGTCCACGTATGTCAGGGGAAAATTGTTCGGAGAAAATTTTTTTGGATGACAATTTGGTCTCTGTTAAACAGGGAGTTAGTTTTTCTTTCGTCTATTCATTGGGGTCAAGTCCTTGCCTGGACCAGTAATATCATGTTTTCTTGTTAAATGCTTGTGTTCACGTAGCTTTCGGTTATCAACGCTTTAGAACTCCTTATATCCTATTCTCGGTTAAGTACCTGATCTTACGTAATGCTCTTTTCTTGATGTTTGTTGTTTAATACACTCGGTTGTTATTATCCTAATTAGTAGGATATTTTATATACCATCAGGGAACTTGCTTCGGAATGGGGGTGAGCAGGTTTCGGTCGGGCTGTCTTAAAGGACAGGGCGTTAAGGAGGGTCTAACGGGTATCTAGGTAAGGGGGCTTGTTAGGCAGGAGTGGCCTAGGTCGCCTGACGTTCTTAATAGTGGCAAGTCTGCCTCCACGTTTTTACCTCAGCCCTTAACGTACCGTTCGGCCGGCGCACTGTTCACCGCACCTGAAGCGAGAGTATTCCCAAACGATGGTCCTTTTTGTCATCTAGACGTGGTTTTTTTTTACGTCTAGTTTTAGCCGCTTGGAGCTCTATCCAATATCCATTAACAGTCTAGAATCTGTTAATTAGGCAGTAGTTTTTTTAACTAACTGTATCGTGGTTTAGATGTTCTTATGTCTACACCAATTTTAGCACTGGCAGCCGCTATAACGCTGCTCAGGCATTTCACCACAATGCCTGTGGAGACTGATTCTTTGAGGTCCTCTCCTAAATCATTTCATCTTTTATTTCCTATCATTATCTTTCTCGTTTTACACTGGGGGAAGCATTATCTCTTCTGGGTGAGGTTCTTCAGGAGTTTCCGTGTGCTGTCTAGCGACACTCATTATCGAGGCTTTTCATGCTACTTGACTTGCGCAGAATGGGTGTAAGTCAAACTGCCTCTCATCCTATTCATATTGTTTTGACTACACGTGGACTTTTGATGACTAACCTCGGAGGTGGTGATGGTTATGACTTTGTCAAGTAATAAAACGAGTTTTCTTGTGGTTTCTTGTATAGTTACCTATTATACAAGTTTTACTTCTTATTCCTTCTTTTATAATACGTTTTAAACCTCGTGTTAATTGCAAGTGTGATAGTCTTAGGGCGGACTATTGCCGGGCATTTTAAGCTCTGTTTTTTTATCAACTTTCAGTTTCGTGTAACTTAGAAAAAAATTCTTGTTGAATTTTTTTAAGGGAGAAAGAGGGGGATTTGTGACGTTAAATTAGATTCCGCCCATACATTTGTATGTGGGAATATAAACTTAAAAATTAGTGAGGCTACGATTGTTTTTTAATGTTGCTGTTGGTACCTGAGGAAAAAAAGGATATGAATTTTCTTCTTTACTTTTGTTGATAGCAAGGAGACCAGGTAAAATAATGTGTATTCATATTTATCGATGGCTCAGTAAGAATACTCCAAGAACCTTAATGTTTACTATGTGATTTTTAGTCATTATAACTTAGGTTCATTGTTTTGTTATGTCTGGGGTGTTATTATAACTTCATTTAAGGTAATTTTCCGTGTTATTGTTAGAAAGAAATTTCGTTGCTTAACCTAAAAATGATAAACGCACATACGAAATTTAGTAATCACGACGAGCGGGCATATATTTTATGACTTTTTGTAATGGTTCAAGCTAATGCTATTTGCTCTCACCTGTAGTGGAGAATCCTCATTTAGTTAAACAAATAAGGTTGTAAACATTCGAATTTATCTCTCCTTGATCAGCTGTCATATTTAAGATATAGGGAATAACGTGTTACCAACATTTGGTTATAAATGGAATATTTATTAGTCATTAAATCGTGGTTTTATTTATTTTATTGTTTATATGGTCCAATAATGGGTTTTGTGTATCTTAGTTTCTATTCTAAGGAGAGTTTTAATCATTCTATGGCTGGAACTAATTTTCTGTTACTTATCAATTCCTAGGGTATTTTCCTATGAGATGTTGAATTGTGATTGGTCGTTAAAACATAAAAAACAGGTGATTAAGGGAAAAAAACGGTTGGTTTCGAAAACCGGCGTGCTCTTCCTTTCTTTATTGAGTCGTCAAGCCGATTAGTCAAGATTTTTATAATTGCTTGTAAAAGCAACCCCAACTTAATTACGGGGGATTATACTATAAAATTCTTACATTTGGAAGGCCTAATTGTGTGTAGCTGTTTGAAGCCAAATTTTGTTATAGAGGACTTCTAAATAGGCAATAAATACGACATTGTTGAATACCTGTTTGTGCCCTGACGATTTTGCGGGTAAGCACAATCTTGAATTTTCTGGAAATACTGACTCCTAATTTTTGTCATTCTTTTATGTAGGCAATTTAGGCAATTTGGATAATTTTGGGTAATTTGAAATAATTTGGAAAATCTGGAAAATTAGACATTGTACTCAAGTGGTTGGTACTAAGTTACATAAAATTGTGAAGCTGATAAGCTGTGTATGTCTATGTAGTTTTATTGACTTGGAAATTGGTGAATCGATTGTTGGGAGGTCCCGCGAAGCCATTTTTCTGAAGTCGTCGTTTTGGTATGGTCACATGTTACAGTTGAGACACATGGTTTCTGGTTATGAGGTCACATGGATTTAAATGTTGATGAGATACTGAAGCTGAGGTGTACATGAGGTTTTTTGCAGTAACAACAGCATAGTAACCTGTACTAACAGATTTTTGCTCAACGCTGGATACCGGATGAGTACCTTTTTTTTCTAATGTTACCAGGATAACTACAAGTTATATGTGTATTAATAATCTGCCGTTATATTTTAATCTTTACTTATTTCTCTATATATATATATATGATATTTATGGTCAAATATTTTTATTAGTTACTCAATTAAGCATATGTGAAAATAAGACATGTGAGTAACTGCGCAGTTAACATCTTATTTACAGGTATTTTATGGTTATATCATTAGTTTATAAGGTATATCAATCTTTTTTATTTACGTTGTTTATTGGCAGCGTCAATATAGAGCAACATATTTTAATTTAACCTAACTATATATCATTGACAGTACATCGTTAGAGATCGTTAGTAAATCGTCAGTATATTTTTAACAATTCATTTGCAAAATATCAGTGATCAACCAATAGTGGTTTTTGTAAAAAAGTAGAATATTTTTATTTGTAAGTATTGGTGCAATAGTAATTATTAATCGTAGATCTAGCGAATAAGATTCTTTTTTAATAATTTCCTATTAATAATATTCAGAAAACTGAGCCGATTTGTACATTATTAATTGTATTTTGTATGTAAATTAAATAATTATTTTAAATAGATTTCTATTGTGTTTTGACTTAAATTAAATTTAACACGGTTTTTGGTAGTTTTTTGATAATCGGTGTGTCATACTCAATCTAAGGGGGCTGGAATTTATAGGAAATTACCTGGCGCTCATTTCAACTTATGGCAAGATTGAAATCGTTAAAAATAAACGATCTTCACCTCTGAGATTCTCGTGATAGAGCTAGCCGACCTTAAGATTTAAGAACTAATTGTAATTTAGAGTCAAATTTCCCTTTGTATTTCTTAAATTCAATTTGACCCGTAACAACTACTTAAAGCAACTTCGTGAAAATTACTCTGGTATTTTAAGTAGCTAACTTATTCTATAATAAACTGGCTACTTATGCCTGGTAATGATTTGGAAAATGTGAGAAAATTCCGATTGTATGTAACTGTAGAAAAGTTAATTCTAAGCAAAATTCTTAGATAAGTTATTGAAAGTCATGTTGTACTATTGGGGCCATTGGTGGACTTGACTGGGAATTTGGTAGTCTAATGGAGTCCTACTCCTAATATTCTAAGGTAATTAATAGCATCTTAGGATGCGGACATGCCGAATATGCCTCGATGAGCGCAGTGGAGGTTGAGATCGCGATCGGTACATAGATTTGCAAAACAAATTGTTCTTATAAAACTGGAACATACCGGAGAGGTTTAATATTCCTTCTTTGCCATTCGCTGCCGATATCTACAATTCTACAGTGATGGAAAAACAAACCATTTTGTTTTGCTATATACATAGATATAAACCGGTAAGTGGCTAGGATGAGTTGGTGAATACATCTCTGGTATATACGGATTTGTTTTGCAAAGAGGTGACATCTATGTAGCGATCGCGACCTTGACCTCTACCGCGCTCATCGAGGCATCTTCGACATGTACCCTTAGAATAATCCTGCATGGAGTATAAAGCCTTTGAAATAGCATGGAAGAGTGGGGTAAAGATGGAAGATGCCATTCCCGCCTTTTACCTCATCTTGCGCCTCACCCTTCGAGCTACTGTAATGATTGCGTCTACTATACCTGCACACGCCAGTAGCCAAAAATTTAAAATTTCATGAATGCTAAAAATATTTACGAACAATGTTGTAGGCACATTTCACATAGTTACTTAAAGAAAAAAGATTTATGTCGCAATAGTATTATTCTAGTGAGCTTTCACATAATTTATCACCATGAATAGTAAGCACATTTGACTATATTTTACTGATAAAAAAATTACAGTACATCTTTTCACAATGTCATGGTCAGAGATTAGCAGAAAGAAGAATGCGAATTTAGTTGCATAAGCTCACACCTATCGGCACGATTAGTCATAAACTTGTATATAAGTACATTTTCCAATTACATATACCAGCGAAACTATTGCAATCGTGACGCACCATAATTCGCTTTTGGCGATCTCGGCATTAATTACTGGAAAATATACATTTACAGTTTCTAACTATTACATTTTTAATGGTAATCTCTCTCTATTACGTTGGTGCTCTCAATAATCGTGAACTCTGACAAAGTGTGGGAAAATGGTCTGCAGATTATCTTTTCTAATCCCAATTATAATTATTTTTAAAGATATTTAAACAAGGAAAATTGGATAGATGTATAAGAAAGCAAAACAGTAAACGTGGTTTTGAAAAATGTGTTGGTTTTATGCGATTATTTCGAAATTTAATATCCTTATAAAGAAAACAACCAAAATTATAAACCAAAAACACAATGGAATGTATAGGTATAAGTATTTCTATACAACATTTAAAATTCATCTACAATAAAATGACTGAGGAAACTTAAAACTTTTTATGATAAATTTAACAAAATATGTAAGAAGATAGTTAAAGAGGCAAAGAAGTTACATAATGCAATAGTAAATGAACGATAGGAAAATTAGTCAACATGAGAATTAATTAAGGATATGCTAGCAGTAAAAATAAGAAGCAAGTTATGAATCATATAATCGTAGCAGACAATACTATTAAGAATGGCAAAGAAATAGCTAATAGTTTGAATATTTATTATTATCGAAAAGCCTGTTTTTTAGTCAAAATATCAATTTTAATTTTGAAACAAAAAAAACGTATCCAACCATATTTCTTAAACTTGTTTCCGAAAATACGTCCAATTTATCTCGACTTGATTCCATTTCTTCTGATTTATTAAAGTTTGTTACAAATTATGTAACATATATCTTAACTTTTTTTGATAAATTGTCTAATATCTGATGGTGTATTTTCAGATACACTCAAAATAGTTATACCATTACACAAAAAGGAGCATAATATTTGTATGAAAAATTATAGATCAATATCTTTACTGAATACTAACTATCTCAAAGGTATTATTGGAAAAATTATATTCGGCAAAATAATTTTTTTTTTCAAAGACAATATTTTACAACGCGCAATATGGTTTCACGAACGGTAGCAATGCACATTCAGCAATACTTAATTTTCTTAGTAAATTGTTCAATGACCTTGATTGAAATAAAAAATGTTTCGGTGTATTCATGAATCCAAGTAAAGCCCTTGACTTGGTCATTGGTCAACCATACTTTTCTTATGGCAACCTTCACGAATATGAGCTTAATTATATAACTAGTAAATGGATTAAACCCTTAATTCTCTGGAAGAAATAGGTAATAAAAGTTAACGAAATTAGGCCATGTGAACAAATAGGAGTACCACAAGGGTCCAGTTTAAGACCCTTTTATTTTTTAAATTCAATAATGATTTACAAGAAAGTGATAAAAGTTAAAAATCCAATAATGTTTCCGAATTATAACAATTAAATATATACTAATTAAAATAGAAAAAAGGGCTTATCTAATAAGATTACAGAGTATTATTAACTGTTGGTTCCCTCTTGAGATTGACCCCAAGAATATATAAAAAGAGTCTTTAAATCTCTGGTTAAACGTAACCTACCTATATAATATTTTATTTTCAAACTAATATGTATCTTTATATTAAATTAACGTTTTTACTTAATTTGCCTGTTAACATATATAATATGTTTTGTTGTGGTTGCATTTTACATAACATATACAATATACATGACACATCTGTATTATTGGGGAGCCACAATTTGACTTCTCATATGCCAATGTTATTGGTCTCTTGGAATAAATAAATTGTTATAAAATTCCACATTTCTCTTTGGATAAGATATTTTACTGATTCCCTGGCATTACACCAAGGAATGCAATTCTGCTGGAGCCCGTTCCAGGTTATTGGGTCCTTCTGGCCACGATAGCCGTGTCTCCTCCAACAGATCAGAGTCCTGATCTCAAAAAGGGATTACAGACACTCCAGACTTCAGGGTCGGCTTTAGATGGTTATGTGTTAGCGCATAAAGATTTGTAAGCATGTGTGAAACAATATCTTACCTCGAAATTCTTTTTCGCGAATTCCGTATTAGCCAAAGATGATAAAGTAAATTTATTATAAACACTTACTCGAAGAGAACTGGAGATATAAGGGAACGTAGTTAACAATAAATTAATATACATAAATATTTTTCAATGCCGGTTACAAGAATAAAAGTATACTATCAGATGTAATATGACAGATGTAACTGGGGCATGCTTAAAATATCTAAATTTTCGCAGAGCCACCACATTCATGCCCGGTGTAGCAAAGTCTACCTCTTTGCCGTTTAATAGTCTATTACACCTGTCACAAATCCGGGATGTTTTCTTAAAACAGTATGAAATTGTAATTGTAGCCTCGCAGCAACATCTATCTGCAATTGAAAAATATATTGACGAAGATCAAATACAACGTTTATTGCATCCACTGCAGTAAATTCTGATGTTGAATGATATTGACGGTCTCGTATGACTATTGGAATTCTTGAAAAACATCCGTGTATGGTCTCCAGATTTTCTTAAACAGGTGGATCTATAAATTCCTGTAGCGCCTATGAAATAGCAACTGCTTCATTTGGATTTAACTGCTGTATTACGGATTTCACATTTATAAATGACGGTAATAGAAGAAAAACTTTCTTTGCACTAGCTATTAATTTGTTACAACCATGAATAAATTACCAAGAATAACAAAACTATTTAAAACCTAAATTATAATAAACCATTATAAAAATTATTCAAACTGTTCACCGTTATGATTAATACGCAGAGTAGCGCAACTTATCGTTGCACGTCTAACATCCTGTAATTGTTGAGGTGTTATTTGTGCAATTTCGTGTTGAACTCTTTCTTCCAGATCTTGCCTTGTGGTTGGAGTAGTCATGTAGACTCTATTTTTCGAATGCGCCCAAATAAAAAAATCGAGTGGGGTTAAGTCAGGCGACATTGCAGGCCATCTGACTGGACCATGGCGCGCATGGGTCCCAATCCAACGATCTGGAAATAATTGATTTAAGTAATCCCCAATTTTAATAGCATTGTGTGGTCCAGCCCCGTCTTGTTGGAAGTAAACCTCGTCAATATTGGTATTGGGAATTTGATTAATCTGTGGAACTATTATATTTTGGAGAAATTCTAGATATCTTGGTCCAGTTAGAGTTTCGCTAAAAATTATTGGACCTATGATATGGTCGCCCAGTACGCCTAACCAAACATTAAAGCCATACCGCTCCTGAAACCACCCCTGTCTCATAATGTGAGGATTATCAATTGCCCAATATCGAGTGTTGTTTCGAATAAATAACCCAAGGTTTGTAAATCTCGATTCATCAGTGAACAAAATGTTTTTGATAAAATTCTCATTTCTTAATTGGCGTAACTGTAACCAATTACAAAAGGTTATTCTTCGTTGATAATCATTCTCATACAAAAATTGATGCAATTGATATTTATAAGAACGATAGCCGTGTTTCTTTAAAAAATTTCTGGCTGATTCTTTGGAAACTGGTAATTCATGTTCAATTTGTCTTATCGAAATGGTTGGGTCAACATGCACTAAAGCTAATACATTAATTTCCGTTTCTTCATCCACAATAAATCTTTCTTCAATTTCTACATTAGGTTCAGTTCTAAATTGTTGCTCCAACCGGGTGAAATAGTTTCTAGGAGGTTGTCTTTTTTCTGGCTATCTCCGTCCATGCAGACTTTGTGCTCTATGTATTACGTCGAGCCTCTCCATAAATAATGATCATGTCAACTTTTTCATCTCTTGAATAATTTTCAGCCATTTTATATTAATTTTCTTGTTTATAACTAATTCAATTGTTGCGAAGTCTGTCATTTTCATGGCTATCTGCAATTTTGGATTTAAATGTAGATAGGTACCTTATTAAAATGATTTGTTGGCGCTTACTTTTTAAAAATACTTCTATTATTACGAAGGATATCGTCAAGAAATGATTAATGACGAAAAAATTATAGTTTATGAATCATTATTTCTGATTAATAAAAGAAATAGCACAGCGCCAAAAAAAATTCCATAGGACCCCTACGGAAATGAAAATGAAAATGAAAATGAAATTCCGTTTTTTTTTTAACTAAAAATACTTGTACCTGTCAGTAATAAAACAACTATTTTCTTCTTTACAGACAAGTCTACAACCTTACTAATAATTTCCATAGCCTACTTAGTAATTTTCTTACATTAAAAAATTGTTGGTATCTCCCTTATTTTTTGGAATTTCTTACATCTGAAAAAACTGTTGCACTTAGAAATGTATGCTTAATGAGAAACCATCAAAAAGATATAGTCATTCTATTTAAGAAAAAAAAGTTGATGTCACTTCCGGTTCAACTTGAAGTGATATTTTCATTCCTGTTAGTCTAAAAGTAGCTTATTATTGTCTAATTTATGTGTACCAAAGACCAAATTTTTAAACACGAAAACAGCCAAAATATTGGGGCCGTACATTGACTCGTGGCCACCCGGTATTATATGCTTCGTTCAAAATTCTTCCAGCAGCTTTCATATATTTCACTCCATCGGTAAGAAATAATAAAAACTTGTTCTTATTTTCTGCATATTTTTCACGCCAAAAGTCTTGTAAACTCGAATTTGCTGCATCCGCTATAGTGCGAGAATTTGTAGCTTCTAAAACTTTAGAGGCGATCAAGTGTCCGCCCATTGCGCACTTTCTTCCAACGTACCTACTAAAACATTCGCTACCTTGAAGCCGCAAGCATTGACTGTTTCGTCCATGCTAAACCAGATGTACTTCCCACTAAGCTCAGAAGAAATTTTCTGTTTAATATTTTCGCACTCCGTTAATACATATTTTTTTCTTAGTGTAGACTCCGAAGGCACCTTAATATTGCTATATTTGCCACTAATACATTTTTCCAAAAAATGTCCGAAAAGTGGATTGTCTCTTTCGACCACAGTATGTTACATACTACCATAAATTCAACTAACTCTAAGTTAAAATTACGTATGTATGGTTATGGTTTTACTAAGAAACATGTGAATTAAAATTTGTTATGCACGAACAAGGAATTACTTTGTCACATCTAGTCCAATACACTTCTCTACCATCAAAATGTAAATCGGCAAAATCGCGAATCTAAAAATGTACTGTAGCTTGCATGTGTACAGTACGATGAGACATTTTTACGTTTTTAGTACTTACGTCCGAACAAATCTACAGTACGGGAGACACTGAGTGTGAGTAATCTTATTAAATTACTCCTTTCCCCGCCTAGGACTGGTCTTCAGGTAAACAGCAAGTACTGTACCGTATACTTACCTGCTACAATTTAAAATATTCTATTACGTATTTCGTTTTTATTTAACATAGTACGTTTCTTGATAAAACTAAGTTAAGCATTAACATTGTAAAATTAAACAAAATTAATTTAATATGTTGCATGACTTTGTTTTGATACATTGGGAATATTTCAGTACGTGTTTACAATATATAATATCTGTAGAATCCATCCCTGGAATCCGGTAGCTAAATCCGATCTCTACTTATTACCTAATATATCGATATTGAGTTCGGCTAAAGAATCGTTAGATTTTGCTACTTGTTAATTTTGGCATTTGCTCAGTTATTTGCACAATTTATTTTACAGTATGTAACTTTGTTAATTATTAGTCGTCACTCTTTATGTGTTTTATGTAAGTGTCTAACTTAATACAAACATTTTCCTCAATATTTTTAAGAATACAAGTTGTAGAATAGCTGTTGAGTTAAACTTCGACCTTTAGCTTTAGAAAATTGTAGTTATTTTCCCTAATAAGGACGATTTATTATTATGTCGTGTAATTTTGAGCAAAACCACGTAAAGGCAAATTATTTTAAATAGTATAAGAACAGGAGAGCCCAAAGCTACATCGTCTTTAATTTCGCTGCAGGAAATATACGCTGGAGGTGGCTAGAATATTATTACAAGGACTATTGATGTATAAACTAAGCCTTCGCTACTTATTTACTTAATCCTTATTGTAGATTACAGGTACAATATTAATTTAAATACCGTTTATATTTATTGCATACTTTAGAATTTTAATTATCTTGTTGGCAAAATGTATACACAGAAAAAACGCGCAGCATATGCTATACGCAAGTAACACCTGCCCCATAGGTAATTAAATTTAATATAGCTTTTTATAGTAATCAGTAATAGTTTTTTGCCTCGTGGTTAGCACGAGCCGGAGTTTTGTTACCTAATTAATCATAGAAAATATTCCGTTATATTAGCTTAATTAGACATTAATTAAAGTGACATGTTTTACTTATTGTCGGAACTGTTAGATTAATATAAAATTGATGACTTCATCAAGATCCCTTTAGGTGAAGGAAACTCCATCGTTTCTGCTACCATACTGTCCACTAATTAGTCTACTATGATCATATGTAAAGTTTACTGCAGACTTATTGTCGATACAAAAAGTGTCAGGTGCCAGAAAGAAGCATAATATCAGTAACGCTTTGAATTTTCTCGGTGAAATTTTTTGAAGAACATAGTTGCCTAGTAATTTAGAATGTAACTGACAGTATCAAACTAACAGTTAACATTGATTTATAACGAAATTGAGTAAAACACTACTATGTTTTTTACCACTATATTTGCACAAAAACGTGACTGCAGTTTCAACCCTTTTTAGGTCATTTTCAAACAATGATTCAATTAAGAATGAAATACAAAAGATTTGGTCCCTATTTTAATATGTTTCTAGAATTAAACAGATTAGAGAATTATTAAAGTATACAGGTATTTTATGATATCCTAACTATCTAAGGGTGGGGTTTCTCTGAAATTTAATTACATCTTGGTAGCAGTAAAAAGAGGTGAGTACATAATATCTAATTGATCATTTAACAAAATTAAACCATCTTTATTATTGTATTTGTATATTTCCAATGCTTCTAACAAATTAAGTTTAAAACCTTTGCTGGCATAGTGTAGGATTTCCATATTATTAATATCAGGGAAGTTATGTCCACTCTCTAATATGTGATTAGAAAAAGCAGAATCTGTTTTTTGTAGTCTGAGGGACCTATCATGATCGAGGTATCTTGTTCTAAAATTACGTCCAGTCTGTCCTATATATACGCTATTGCACTCTGAGCAATTTAACCTATAGACTCCAGATTTTTCGTATTTATTTGTTTTATCCTTGGCGTTGTAAATTAAATTTGATAATTTTTGTTGGGGTTTAAATGCTATCTTGATATTATGTGCTTTGAGAATATTTGATATTTTCTCTGTCAGTGTATCACAGTATGTGAGTGTAGCGTGAGGTGTTTTTCTTCTCTGACTATGGGATAAATTGCTTTAAAAGTATACTGGTTTTGTTTCTTGTTTATTAATTTTGCGATAACTTCTGTGGGGAAGCCATTGTTCTTGGCTATTTTTTGAATTATTGAAAGCTCTGTTTTTATTTGCGTTTCTGATAAAGGCAATGAAAAAACTCTATGTAGCATTGAATTATATGCTGCCAGTTTATGTGCGTATGGATGGCAAGAATCAAAGGGGATAGTTATATCAGTATATGTAGGTTTTCTAAAAATATCAAATTTGAATTGGTTATTTTTGTGTGTGATAGTTAGGTCTAGAAAATTTGTTGTATGATTTGTTTCTCGTTCTAATGTAAATTTAATTTTTGGGTGTATGTTATTAATAGAATCTAGAAAAGTGTGTAATTGTCTAGTAGTACCCTTAAAGCATGCCAAAGCTTCGTCGACATATCTATACCAAAAATGAATGTGATTCTTGCCTGGTTGCGAATTCAGTATACTTTCCTCTAAATTAGACATAAAAATATCCGCTAATAAAGGGCTTAGAGGTGATGCCAACGGTAGACCGCTGTTTTGAATATAAAATTGATTATTGAATTGAAAGTAATTTTGACTGGTGCATGTGTCGAAAGCTAGTAAAAGTTCTGTTGATATAATGCTATTTAATTTACTTTTATCTAATAAATTTTGAATAAGTTTTAAACATTCATCTGGGGGGATATTTGAAAACATGTTTTTAACGTCGAATGATACCAGAAATGAATTATGTGGGAATGTGTATTTTTTAACTTCTCTGCTAATTCTAAGGAATTCTTTATTCCATGTTTGGGTTTAAAATCTGTATGTTGTTTAAAAACTAGATTTAATTTCTTACCTAGTTCTCTAGTTGGACTATTGATATATGATACTACAGGCCTAATGGGGTTATCCGGTTTATGTGTTTTAATTAATCCGTATAATTTTGGAGCTAAGGGATTCATGTTAATTATTTTTAGCTTTTCGTATTCCGAAGGATTATTTCTATGTTTGCCAGCGGTTGTTTTAATTTTGTTTGATATTTTTTAGTGGGGTCTTTATTAACATGAGTAATATCTTCTGACTGTATGAAATTATTTACTTTATTTGCATAGTCTGTTTTGGTGAGAATTACCGTGGCATTTGATTTATCTGCTTTTGTTACTACTAGATTGTTGTCGTTGATTTTGGCTATGATTGATTTTATAGTTTGTTTGTCTATTTGGTTATTACTTTTTGTATTAGCTAAAAAGGGTTGAAACTGCAGTCACGTTTTTGTGCAAATATAGTGGTAAAAAACATAGTAGTGTTTTACTCAATTTCGTTATTGTTATGGATTACCACAGAGTAACGGCTTCCTCAATCAATTTCCTGAAACATTGATTTAGTTAAATTTACACGAATTATATTGCTTTTGGCAACTTAGCTGAAAAAAAATTATATATAAAGTTTAAAAGTACAAGTGCTATTTGGAGAGCATGTCACCAATAATTTAATTAAATACACCAGACAGTACTTTCTAAAATGTTAAATAGGTGCTACGAATTGTAATGTATATTGCACAGTTCTGACAAACCGAATTAATAACTTGCAGTTACTTTTTGATGTAATATCGTAACTAGAAGTTCTGATAAATATTAGTACGATATTTGTAGTAAAGAAATAAGCATTCTTAAATTTATGAATTTCGAGGCAACAGGAAAAAGTTATAATTTTTTCTTTTAGAGGACATATTTCACCCAACATAGAGTTCCGTATATTCAATTTCTGAACGTGTGTGAAGTTGTTTATGTAAACCGTGGGGTGTCGATTTATTACAGAGATTTATCGCAAATGTTCTGAACTATACTGTTATATTTTACCCTATTATACTAGCAAGCTGCCTGTGGCGAAATCTTTTTGTCCCAATTTCTCACGAAACGGTAGTATTTATTTGTATTGTTTGTCTTGCTTATAAATTAGTAAGTGATATAATCAAAACATATCTAATAATATATTTTTATTTTCAGGTGCGTCCCTAGCCGTCAATAAATAACCACATCGTCCTTTACATCGTAAGTAGCTAAACACTAACAAATAATAATCCTTCATTTTTGTTGCACCAATTTTAAATAGAATACAAAGGAGTTCTAATAGAGATGAAATGAAGTAAATACTAAAAATCGCAATCGTCGCACTATACAGGGTGTCTGCCGGACATGCACAAATATTTTGCATGTGTTGGTCCAAGTGACGCAAGAAAGTCTTATAGAATTCTTGTCTTACTCCAGCGGTTTTGCTTAGACTAAACATTTTCTATAATTGCGATATTTTCAGGTCAGATAGTATCTATAATATTGAGTAGATCAATGATGGTTGTTTACCATGGGCTATATGCCGTTGCTCACCAATCTCTATGTTTGTTCTGTCCAGTTTTAAGTTAAATATGTTAGAAATAAAAAAAACTATATATGATAAAAAGGTAATCAATTAGGTATTATTGAAGTTAAATTAACGGTTATTAGTTTAAAATACTCACAATGAATGGCATACAAAACACTGTAGATTATATATGTTTAAGAGATCGTTTAGCTCTCTAGCCTGTCTTTATCTTGATCTAAAATATATTTTATGAATTGCCTCATAATTGGTTGTTGCTCAAGATTTTCCCTTTTTACATAGCCTGTGGTACTACTGGAAGCTCATTACTCTATGTTCTAAGCCATGTATGTATTCATCCTTTCGTAGGTACTTGGCCTAATGTGAATTAATATCTTAATTCGCAAGACTGTTCCCAGTCCCTGTTGTAATGTGGCAGTATCTGCATTTGTCATTTTTTACTTTGCCTATGTTATCTCAAGATGTAGTGACCTGTTAGAGTGTCTGTCATCAATCAACCTTTAAGTCAGACTTTTCGAGTTCTAAACGTTGTCGCTCCTTGTCAAATAAGTTACGAACATTTTCGCTTGTCTTAGGAATATTCCTCCAGTAGCATTTCTTCTGTTTCTTTTCTTATTTCATTATGTGGCCTTTATAAGGTTATTCACTACGTACAAAGAAAATAAAAGAACAATTGCGTTAAGTTGGTCACCTAAGAATGATAAAATCACAAAATGGTATTAAATTTAGGGGTGCATTTTTAAGGACGAACAGGGTGGTTTTCTGATTCTTTTTTTAATTTACTTCAAAAACTAGGTTTTTCAATTCCGTCAGTATGTCTGTCTGTCTGTTGGTGCATTATCTAAAAACTACGTGACGGATAATAGTCACATTTGGTAGGTAGATGTCACTACTACCAGTGAAGAAGTTACACTTTCACTGGAAAATATACAGAAAATAAATAGACAATGAAAAAAAATTTTTTTCGCTCATATAAAATTTCTACGTTTCATGACATTCTAAACATATGAAACATTTTCTTTATAGGATTTTGCAAACAGTGGAAAGAAAAGCTATCTATGAGAACTAAAGGGAAAACTATATATACAAATATTAATGAAATCTTTGCATTCTTTCGATAACCTGACTTCTGGTTATGCTAACAAGTGAAAATTCTGATTTGTCATTCTCATTTTAACACTAGCATCCAACCTAGTCCCCTACGGCTAAGCAGGCTAAACTAGTATCTACATGATCCCCTACGATATGTAAATTCAGTTAAAAATGAGAACAAAGGCGTGAAATTAATTTATTTACGTACCTTGTCTTTACAAATTTTTTTTTTTCATTCTAATGAATTACATTTTCATAAAATCTCATTCAGTTTCTTGGAAATGCTTAGCTTTTGAAACGTTTTTCGTCCTTATTGTGGACTCATCAGAAAAGCCTAAAGCCACTTATAGCGATGTTCCATAAAAATAATTCACTTTTAAACATTCTAAACATACTTCAGAAAAAAAAAATCAAAAAAAAATCAAAAAAAAAATTTCAAATGGAAAATTTTTTTGAAATTTTTTCTTACTACCTAGAATAAAAGGTCGAAATTTTTTTTTTGCCCAAATTTAAAATTTTCACGTTTCATCACATTCTAAACCTATTTCAGAAAAAAAATGTTTCAAAACTTTTTGAATTTTTTTTTTTGTCAGTAGAAAGATGGGAAATTTTTTACAAACTTAAAATTTCCACGTTTCATGACATTCTAAAATCATTTCTTAAAAAAAAAATTCAAAAAAAAGAATTTGAAAATTTTGTCAAAGAAAAATTTTTCTAAATTTTTTTTGCATAGAATATAAGATGGAAAATTTTATTTTGCTCAAATTTAAACGTTTCATGACATTCTAAATCCATTTAATAAAAAAATTTTCTGGGAGCTCATTATCTCTATGTTCTAAAGCACTTATTCATCCTTTCGTCAAATTGAAAATTTCCACGTTTCATGACACGCTAAACCTATTTAAAAAGAAAAAATTTAAAAAAATTTTTTACCAACATTTTTGAAAAATTTCTTACCACTAAAATTTTTTTTCTTTGTTCAAATTTAAAATTTCCACGTTTCATAGCGTTCTAAACCTATTTAAACAAAATTTTTTTTTACCATTTTTGAAAAAATTTTACCACTAAAACAGATGGAAAAAATTTTTCTTTGTTCAAATTTAAAATTTCCACGTTTCCATGGCATTTTAAATCTATTCAAACAAATTTAAATTTTTGTTTGAAAAAATGTTTAAACTATTTATCACTACTTACTTATTATAGAATAGATGAAAACATTTTTTGCTCAAATTAAAAATTTCCACATTTCATGACATTACAAACCCATTTCGGAAAAAAAAATTTGCTACATTTTTTTACCATTTTGGAAAAAAAATTTACCATTAAAATAGACTGAAAAATTTTTTTGCTCAAATTTAAAATTTTCATGTTTTATGGCATTCTAAACCTATTTCAGAAAAAAATTTCACCAACATTTTTTTTTAAATTTTACCACTAAAATAGATGGAAAAATTTTTTTCTTTGCTCAAATTTAACATTTTCACGTTTCATGGCATTCTAAATGTATTTCAAAAAAGAATTAATTTTTTTACCACTACTATAGAATTGAAGGAAACTTTCCTTTTTGCTCAAATTTAAAATTTCTACGTTTCATGACATTCTAAACCTATTTCAGAAGAAAAAAATTTGAAAATTTGTTTACCAACAGTTTCGAAAAATTTTAAAAAAAATGAAATTTTTTAACCACCACTATACTTTCACTCCATTACGTGAATGTGGGTTTGAAAATGTGACAGATGGCAATAATATTTGGCATATGCATATACTTTTATTGAAAATTGTACAGGGTGGTCATCCCAAGAAATAATTCAGTCATGGTGGACATATGTAAAGGTGTTTGCGCAAGCCTTCCATATTTGGCACCTGTTATTTAGTATTGAACGTTTGCTGTTGGATGAGCACTTTGTATATTGTTTTGACCAAAAGTTATCAGGTTTTCTTTGTAATAATAGCAATAACTATATTCCGATTATTATTCTCAATGTCATTTCGTAATTAATAATTTTTTAGAGTTCTGTGTAAATACCATTACCGATTTTTTTAATTTAGCTCAAAAACTAAGCAGAATTCGAAAAATATACAAGAGTACTTTTTTGTAAAAAATTGAATTGAATTTTGCGATGTTGAAAAAACATTTTTTATATGAAATATAAGCATAAACAAATCTGCAAGAAAGAATTTTTTTTCTCACATTGATGTTTATAACTTCTTCCTGAGTAGAGATAGGTGTACGGATTGCTTCGGTTCCTTTTAATTAGATTACACTGTATTCATTTAATTTTGAAGGTATGGCTTCAAACGTAACCTACTCCTATAATTCATATTTAGCAGCAAATTACAAATTTGTAATTTGCACTTGTTTATGAGATGGCAATTCATTAAACATATTTAACAAAACCCATTAAAGTCGATAACTATAAATTATCTCTATGGGTGGTTCAATTCCAGTGGTTTTCAGACCAGAAACGTGGCATGTTTGCTACTCCACTGAACCAAATTCAAAGAGATCAAAGGCCAGCTAGGCAATCAGTAAGGATACTCACGCTTTAGCCATGTGAATATGTATTTCGGTGAGATTTTTAGTCATGAAGGGAATATTTATCAAAATAAAAGTGCAAATTGCAAAGCTCATGCTGTAAAGCTAGCTTTTGTATACTTGTTGACTCGCTTTGAAATATTTTCCGTGTGTGCTTGGCTTATAAGGCTTGCCTTTAGCGTTTGTTTGCTATTTAGAGGGGTTTTAAAGAAATAAAATCCAACAAGGGATGACTAAAATACAAATTGGCTACTTTCCGCTCTAGCTGATGAGTTACTAGTGCATGTATGGTACACATCTCCCCAACGGCTTGAAATTTAAAAAAATGTCTCAAATAAAAATTGTAAGAGATCAAGAGTAGCATAATGTAGAAACCAATGATAAAATTCACATTGCAAACAAATTTAATTCATAAATAAATCTCCCGAAATCTATAAAACCTAATCAACAAAATATTAATAATCATAACATGTTCACTATTGTAGATGAATCGATTGTTCTACATGACGTTTTCGAGTCTGAAATTATTAACAAATAATTAGAAAAATTCTAATTCAACCGGACATGATAATTTTTCTATAAAAATTATTAAACAATGTGCTCATTTTCTTGACAGACCCTTGTGTAACATTATAAATCACTGCTTTGCTGAAGGTCACTTTCCAGATATACTTAAAATATCTAAAGTAATATGCCTTTTTAAGAAAGGAGATTCTATAAAAATTTGTAACTATCGTCCCATATCTTTACTATCAGTTTTTTCTAAAATAATCGAAAAATTGCTTTCAAATAGAATAATATTATTTCTAGAATCTAATAATATACTGTCACCTAATCAGCACGGATTTAGAGTAAACCGCCCTACAATTTCTGCTATACTAAGCTTCCTAGATAATATTTACAAAAACCTTGACCAGGGTAACAAAGTCATGGCCTGGTTTGTAGATTTATCTAAAGCCTTTGACTGCGTGGACCATGATAATTCACTTATAAAAGTGGAGGGTTATGGGTTACGTGGTCAATGCAAAAAATTAAGATCCTATCTGATGAACAGAAAGCAGTTCGTTGAATACTATGGCAAAAAATTGCAGGAAATGGACGTTAATATTGGAGATCCCCAAGGCAGTGTCCTGGGCCCGGTCCTATTCTTGTTATATGTTAATGATATTGAAAACTTTATTTCCACTTTTCACTGTGCTTTTGCTAACGATATGTCTCTCTGATCTTGCAATCAAGACGTTAATATAATGTCTGACCTTCTGCAAGATAATCTGATTTCTTTTTTTAATTATTTCACTACAAGCAGTATGGCAATGAATCAAGCAAAAACGTTTTCGATGCAATTTCATCCTTTTAGTGCCCACTACATATCTAGTTCACTTATTAAACTTCAGCAAAAAACAATTGAACAACTAAGAGATTTTATCCTATTAGGTGTTTATAAAGATGTCACTAAACTGGAAAGCTCACGTAGATTATGTATGTAAAAAGTGTGCAGGTATTTGTTTTGCTCCAAAAAGGTTATCCCAAATTACAAGTCAAAATGTTGTGAAAATATTTTATTATTCAAATTTTGAATCGACAATTAGATATGGAGTGATTTGCTGGGGTTTTTTAAGGACAGCCAGTCGTGTATTTGTGCTGCAAAAGAGAGCTTTACATTTTATGTACGGATTACAATTTCGAGAATCTTGCAAACAGACATTTATTTCGCAAAAAATACTAATTTTGCCATGTTTGTATATACTTGAAGTATTAACTTTTGTAAAAAACACATTCACTTTTCAAAATATATCACATGAATACAACACACGTCATGGAGAGAATTTGTTATTATTATTATAATTATTCTGAAATCATTTTCAAATCTACAGAGTGTTTCACATGATTGTGACAAGCTAATACTTATATTTAAATGGAACACCTAACCTTTTCTTATATATTTACATTAGACTCTTAATTCTCTATTTAGGCATGTTTCATTTTTTACACTACGACGTTGCCACGGTAATTCATTTTTTCTGATACAAAATGCATTTGCAAAGAAAGTAAAATCTGTAAAACGCGTATTACCATAAATTTTACTGTGATTTCACTTTCAACATCAATCAAGAACATCAACTAAGTTCCAACCCTCTCAAAGTCGAACCAAATTCTACAGGGTGTTCTCCACAATAATTCAAACTTTTTCAATAATAAAGTGTCATAACTTCATGTTTTCAAAAGAAACACCCTGTATGCTCTTACTTAAAATGTTTCAGTACTCAGTTACCCACACGATGATATCCCATAGTAACAATTTTTCTCGAAAATTTTTTGAAAATTCAGGTAAAAAAATAGTGACTATAGGGTATAGACTCCCAGAGCATATTGTCAGGTTTAAGTCCGAAATCAACAAAGCAATAGTTCAATGTACGGTAATAAACAACCATAATAGACCACCGTAAGTAATTAAAGCAGAAAAATACCGCTCATTACTCATACCTTGTGCGCAGGCAACACACCCCATATTTTTCAGGTCGTTTGTTTCCCCTTGAAGGGCTTATTGCCAATTTATAAAATGTGGGGTCTAAGGTGAATAGTTTGGGAGTTTTAAATTAGACCAATTTTTAGAGCAATAAACGATTCCATATCCAAAATTACTTACTAAGGTGCTCAAGCTGATTCCATTGACCTTCAAGTACTGATACAGTCGCGTTTCAAACACCTGTCTAACATTTCGGAAAACTTGTGACGTTAAGTGTTGACATTCTTGAACAATCCTTTGTCCTAAATCACCTAGCGAATCTGGTTGAGTTGCATGCACTTTTGTCATCAAATGCACCCACAAAACAGGAGTCAAATCCGGTGGCCGAGGTGGCCACTCCATCATCAGACCTCTTCTACCTATCCATCGACCAGGGGGATGTATCATTAAGACATTGACGGAGTCACACTAAAATGTTGTAGCTCCAAACTATTAACTTTAGACCCCCCATTTCATACATTTTTAAGCTCTTCGAGAGAAAACTAATGACCTAAAAAATATGTTTTTTTCCATTCAAAAAAAATGTAAGGGTGATTCTGAGGGTGAGGGGTGGAACTAATCTTAGGTCTATTAATAAGAAAGTGTATTTCCGTATTATTTCTTTTTGACGTGGTTTTGCGTTTTTTTTTGCAAAAATCGATATATCCAAATTTATTTAGGATTGATAGTTTCACTGAAACGAACCGTATAAAACAAAGTTTATGTAAGACATGCAGTGTAAAATGAGGGTAATAGTTCGTAAGTGTTGTTTAAGTTATGTGCAGATAATTGGTAGTTTTCATCATAAAAAATTACGAGAACAATTTTTCTTTCTAAACTTAAAATAAAATGCAAGTAAAGTATTTATTCGATGTTCACGAGCATAACAATTTTCCTTTCAAACAATGGTATCACTTTCTGATGTTTCATTGGTGAAACTAACATATACAAAGCATGTCTCGCAATAAGCGAATATAGAAATAAGTAAATTTTTTCAATCAAGTGTATAAGACACACTTTAGAATTCCAAAATATTTCTACCAACTACCAAAGTTTTCCTATAAGAGCTATCTCTCCCTGTATACACAATATTGACTTAAATCGTAATTGTGCTGGCATTCTAAAACTGTCGATATTGCAGCTTTTTTGACGGCGATAATCGTTCCTTGTAAATAGCTACTGTTCTTTTCTTTGTCTATTTTCATGCTTGACCAAGAAAATTTGTCTGGTGAACGGTGATACACAATACTGACCTAACACTGAAAAATAATTTGTAACTAATTGTTGGTACAACCAAAATTGCACACCCCGCAAATTGTTATAAAAGACGAGGAAATTGATTTAAAAAATGAATCAGTATCAACACCAACTCCAATATATAGCCTAGGAGGTGACTACGGAAATGATAAAGATGCACTGTAAAAAATGATAAGGTGCAGTGAAAATGTTTATGTAAGAACCTTCCTTACTAGCTGAAAGGTACATAGCTGTGTAGCCAGAAGTCCATCCCGGGAGGGAAGCGTAGGCTGGCGGTCAAACCCGTTCATTTTTAATCAAATTAAAATCTTTGAGTGCAGCTCTGAAATTTTGTGTAGTTATAGTTTTAACTGTAGAAATTGCGTACAATTATTGCCAGAAGTTTAGATCGGGGATTAAACGTTGCCAGAAGTCTGTAAAGTTGGAAGAGAATTGTTAAAATTTGGTCAAGGTGCAGTTCTGGCGATTTTATTTTTATATTTAAAATCTCCCTATTCTTCCGGGTTTTTCGGTTATTAACGTACCATTCTTTTTGGAGGCGCAGCGGGCGCCTGAGCTAACCCGACAAGTGGCCTCGCTGAAGTCAACTATCTTGCCTCGCGGCTTCCAGTCTCTTATTTATCTATATCTAGCAAGACCCCCGTCAAAGGAACCCCTTCACTCTCCACTCTCCAATAACTAGAGGAGAGTCGATCGTCCTACGCTTATAGTCTAGTTTGTAGCACTGTTTACTTCTTCTATGACTCTTTCTGCCCATTCATTCATTCTTGTGATTACCTCACTGTTGACTCTGCCATCAGTGACGAGATTTATCCTCCCCCCTAGTTGTCTATGGTATATTTCTTCTATTGCTTCATATCTCTCTCTCTTATTACATTCGTACATAATGTGTGTATTACTGTCCTCGTTGCCAAGGTTGCAGTTACAATAGCTGTGTCTTCTTTCAATTTTCCCAATTCTTGCTAGATATGCTTTAAAGTTTCTGTGTCCGGTGATCATCTGTGTTGCCTTAAAGGTAAGTCTGATTCTTGTGTTTGTTACTTCCTCGCATACTGTTCTGAGTCCTCCTTGGTGAGGTATCATCTCCCATCTGCGTTGCCACTTCCGTTTGATTCCTTCTTTCATTTTCAGCCTGGTCCTTTTCTTACTGTTTGCCCAGTCCCCTTCTATATTTGTTGTTTCTTCCAATTCCGCTGCTTCTTTGGCAAGCCTTTCCGCGATATTTCCTCCGTCGTTGATTTCTTTATTTTTCTTTTTTTATTGACGTACCAGTGACATTAATTGATTGATTGATTTGCCAGCGTAAAGTGGGCATTGTTGCCGATTCCGGGCATCCATGGAGGTTCGTTCCAATACGCAGCTTCGTCGTCAGTCGGACACGCCTAACGGACGGCCAAACCGCGTGCTGGAACCAAATCTCGACATGCTTGTTGTCAGCAGCCAGAGCCGCATGACGCATGGGGTGGGAATATAGGATGGGAAGTGTAGGTGTTTGGGAGATGCTTCTTTTAAGTTTCCATGCTTCTATTAAGTTTCTATTTGTCAACATCGGCTGGGATGTGGTGCAGGTGTTTGCGAGATGCTTCTTTTCAGTTTCCATGCTTCCTTTAAGTTTCCATCTATCGTCATCTCCTTATTTTTCTTCCTCTGAATTTTCTGTTTTTGTCAGCTTTTATTTTATTTTGTATTAATTTATTAACCGCTCCACAAGCAAATATCCATCTACGGTGGAGTTGCTGGGAAGGGCCTTATCTCGCGGTAACAATATTTTTTTGCGCGTTATGATAAAAGAGGTCCGAAGGGATAGTTTGCTCACCCTGTATGTCGTTTCTTTGAAACAATCGGTTTCAATTTCGGGCAGTTTTTCTAATTCATCACCTACATATTATGTTTATTACCTGTATATTATGTTTAATATCTTTTCAGTTTTGATCTCCATTTCTTGTTTAAAATTTAATAAACAAACCAATGCAAATGCTGCATAAACAATAACTTATCTGTTTCATTCACACAACTGGCTGGCTGTTGCTTATTTTATACCACCCACTTCAAGAAGGGACGAATCCAGGTATAGAGTTTACGGTCAAGCACTCAAGCAGTACACTTTTCTCGGGTTGTTTATATACACTATTTTGTATTGCTTTATTCAACCAACATAATTTAATCAGATATCATCTATATGAAGTAGCCATACTCGCGCCAATTTATATCAATCAATACAGAATTGTTCAGACTACAATTCAGGACAATTTCGGCGTTATGCTGCCGCTTCATCCGGATTTATCTCGATATCTCATAGGAGCATAACAAAAAACAAATCAAATTCGCGAAATTTCAAAAAATGCTATTTTTCGTTCACTTCTATCGGCTCGAATTTTCGATTTCGCCCATGCAACTAACGATGGCCGTGAAAATGCCAATTTCGATCTTTTGATATCGACATTGGGAAGCCCTCCTGCTGATGTATCTATTTAGTTATGGACATTTAATAATTTCATGTTTTGCTTTTTCCAACGAGACTAATCGAAATTTCAAGTCCACCCCGACCGTAGGACATCGCGTTAAGCGACGACATCCACAGCACATTTCTTGGTTCGAATCCTGTACGGGCGTACTTCTTTAATTTGTTTTGAACTTTTTGGCTGATATTTCTTATCCTAAAATTACATCGCATTTATTTATTTATTTATTTCTACAGTTAAAAACTATAACTATTCAAAATTTCAAAGCTGCACTCAAAGATTTTATTGCTATGTACTTTTCAGCTAGTAAGGAGGGTTTTTACATAAAAATTTCCACCGCACCTTATCATTTTTAATTTCCGCCAGATCTCCGTCTAATAGTCTGTGTAATGAAGCATTATAAGACAACTTTTTTGTAAATATTTCGTGCAGACGAGACTACCTTCCCCCCTTCGTTTCCGAGGGTGCAGGAGAAGGTTTTAACCACCGCAACCCCCTGAATCGGCCAAAAGCCAACCCTGGGGGGGGGGGGGAGCACAGGGAGTCGCCTGTCTAACATTACTACAAACCTGTGTGTTAACATTCTTGAACAAGCGAATCTGGTTGAGTTGCATAGACTTTTGTCCTCAAATTCAAATCCGGTGACCGAAGTTACCACTACATCATCAGACTTCTTCTACCAGGGGATGCATCATTAAGAAATTGAGGGACAGTCACAGCAAAATGTGGGGTGCTCTGTCTATTTATCTGTAACTCCGAAACTATTCACTTTAGACCCCACATTCCATACATTGGTAATGAGTTCTTCGAGAGGAAATTAATGACAAAAAAACATGGGGTGTTTCATTCAAAAAAATTGTGGGAGTGGCATACATTTGCCTACTGCTGTATAAACTTAATCTCCCTGTAAATATTGAAAAAAATATACATACAGAGTGATCTTTTTTACGGAAATAAAATAATTAAATTAAAAGTCCGGACCTGGAACTTTTATATATTAATAACACTATTATATAAACTGGGATAAGTATGTAAAGTGAACTTCATATTTCAAAAAGTCAAATAAAAAATTCCCGACAAAGGAGTGAACACGGCGCGAGAAACCCAAAAAAAAGCCATAAAACTTGGCCATAAAAGTGTCAAAGCCGACGTAATTTATTGCGGTTCAGGACCGTACTTAAAATTATTGTGCCGTGAGTTACAATCTAATTAATTTAATGTATGGTTGATAAATAAATAGTTATTTGTTACAGTGATAACGATAAATTAAAAAAAAAATCTGTTTTGTTTGTGTTAAGATAGGAATAATATTTTACATATTGGTGGAGTATTGATTAATTTTATTAGTCTAAATTAAAATTATACCAAATATTCTTTTGTTGCTCAGTTTCGCCAATAATAATTTAATATACCTATCGAATTATTATTGTTGCCCAGCAAGGACCACGAGGAGGTACGAGCAATTCCTTGCCAAAAAATGTGGGTTCAGAGTTAAGATTATCGATATTATTAAAATAGGTCAAAGAAATAAAGTAAATTTTTTAATTCATTAAATAAAGAAAATATTGAATTTATGTCAATAACCCGTAATCTAGTTAACCCAGATTAAATAAATAAATAAAATTCTAGAAAACAAACAAATAATTGAAATAAATAAATTCAATTCTGTACAGCAACTAAACAACTATAAAATAAATAAATTCAGTTCTGAAAAAGAAACAAATAAATAATTATCAAATAAAATATGTATAGATATAATATAATATATAAAAATCACGTTATATTGCATTTGTGCGTATGTAAAACACTAATGAAACGATAAATTCACAATGTACACTAAATCAAATCACATATAACATTTTAGTTAAAACTCTAATCACTACACTCACTCAACACTTCACAACCACTTTCTAAATCGGTATCATCGTCGGTATCTAAATCTACAGATATTATTAAACGGTCTAGATTAGGGCTGATGCTTTTTTCTAACTTAATAAATTCATCTTCAATTTTAATGACATGCTGAATATATTTTTTCCAATTACTTGGTGTTATTTCTCACACTTTAGCTTTAATAAGGTCGACTACTCTGGCATCAAATTTGGGGAAGGTGTTATTTTTGCGAATACGTCTTTTCAGCTGACTCCATATTAGTTCTGTCGGGTTAGAAATGCACAAAGATGGAGGTAACCGTAAAACTGTATGTCCTTGAGCTTTAGCTATGCTATCAATCACATATTGTTTTGGGAGGTTTTGCTTCTTAACAATTTCCAAAAGATCTTTCCTCCTAAAATTTTCTTCAAATTCCAAATTATGTTTTCGGAGAAATTCTTGAATATCTTTTTTCTTTGTTCCCGTATTTGGTATTTTCTCAATTTGTCGCGAATGATACGAAGCATTGTCTAAAACAATTACGCTGTTTTCTTCTATATTTGGTAGCAATGAAGTCTGAAACCATGCTTCAAAAATATCCGCAGTCATGTTTTGGTGATAGTCGACGTTTGAATCTTCCAGTTTTTTTCAACTTAATTTGAGACCCTTATGCACCCATCCATATTCTGATTCACAATGTACAATTACTAATCTGGTTCCTTTATTTGCAGGCATATCAAATTTATATTTCTTTGAACCATCTATCCAGCCCTTTTCACTGTATCATGGGTATCATACCAAGTTGCATCTAAATAATAAATAGGTCGTTGTTCATTTCGAAATTTTTTTATATTTTTCAAATATTCATTACGCCACTGCACAATTCTGAAGCTTTCCATAATACCTGCCCTTTTATTAACAATCTTGAACCTAAATCCTATTTTTATTATCCAGCGCCGAAGTGTTGCTTGAGTAACTGACACTGCACCATTTGTTTTCAGTTCCATATGTATTGATTCCACCGTTGGTACCTCATTTTCCACATACTTGCTATAAATTAAATCTCTTAACAATTTCACCATAGACGAATCTAATGCTCGTGCTGCTCCTTTATCCGATCTAACTTTTCGATTAGGACCACATCCTTAATTATTCAATAGATAGACCGTTTTGAAATTTCTGTTAAGTAGGCCGTTTTTTCCACGGCTTCTTTTTCACCTTCACTTTCTTTTATATTTTTATAAATGTTTAAAACTACTTTTTTAGTATGTTTGCATAAATATTGTCTAGAATTTTTCTCTGTAATTTGCGAGCCATTACCATTTCCCATATCTTCGTTAAATTCTCTGCTGGTGCTAGGTTTAGGATCTTCCCCAGGCCTGAACATTATCACAATATTGTTTTACCACAGCCACTAAAAGACGGAAAACACTCGAATATTTCACCATCCGCCGGAATATTTTTACACAACTACATAAAATACGCTTAAACAAAGAGCAATTTCACTTATCTGTTAAAGTATTATACATTCTAGGCACTCACAATCAAAATAAAATGTAAACACTGAACCACACACTGTATTATTGTATGAAGCACACAACCTATATATTCTAAATATAACAAAACTCGTTCGAAATATCGCGGAAGACTGTGGTCCGTCTCTGCTTAATACCTGTGCCGTTCTGCTTGCCCTTTTACAGCATTATTTATGTGTGTAACAAATTAAGTAAACAGTAGTGACCGTTATATAGTAAAATATTTTAGGAGTGAGTGGCGTAATTTATAAGAAATTATAACTGATACGGGCGAGTTTCTCTTAATTTCTTATTTTAATCCATGCCCCGCTCTATCCTAGTGGTAATAGGCGGCAAAGCTTTGAAATGTTTTATCTGGCTTAGAAATATGAAGTTTACTTTTTACTTTAAACTGTATAACATTTAAATGAATTCTGATAAATAGTAAGGATGTTCTGGCCAAGAGAAATGTTGGTCATATATAAACTATAGACATTAAGGCAACGAATTTTCTATCTACCTTCTATCTTATCACCTTAAGAGGAATGTAGAATTCATCGTGGAACACCCTGTATAATGTACAATGAGAGATTCTTAGATACCAAGTAAATCTATATCTATCTGTCACCTACATATCATTAATTTTTTCCAATAAATGTCAATAAAGTCATATGTGAATAAATTGTTTTATATACGATTGCAAAGTAATCTTAGAAAATATTACGTCGAAAAGGTGTTATTAAACTCCACGTCAATTTATTATTTGATGTATTATGATAAAGCAGTATATCACATTTCCTTTATCGCCAGAGCGTTGATAGTCTTATTTAATAGCATATTTCATATATTTTCTGTAACGTTCTAGAAAACTGCATTACCTGTAATATTGCTTGTATTTTCACGGTGAAATAAATTCTCCTTAGTCTTTAATGGGTAATATTCCGAAATTTGTTTTCAGTATATTTAGATTTCTTTTACGAGAACCAGAGATTTCTATATTAATAACCATCCTGCACACTAAGATTAATAATAATAATAATAATACCGCAGGAAATAAAGTGGGCTACTCAAGAGCCTACTGGATGACTAAGACAATTAAACTTATGATCAACAACAGAAAGAAAGCTCTCAAAAGTGCATTTACCACTATAAATTCTATTTGATTCAAGACATGTTGGATAAGACTAGATTTTTCTAGTTCTTCCATTCTTAAGACAGGCAATATGGTCCTTGAATCCTATTATAATTGGACGTTCCGTATGTACAATTGGGCAACATACGCAAATTTTTAGTTGTAGGTATTTTAGTTTTGATCATCTCCTGATGATGCCAACATGTTGTCGAAATGCACGTCGAGTGCTAGTATTCGAGGGAGAAGACCGAAGTTTAGCAAGATAACAACTGTATGTAAAATAAAGTAGCGGCCCTAACATTGATCTTTGTGGCTCACTAGATCTTAACTTCCAAAAGGTAGAGCTATTTATAACACATTTCTGCATTCTGTAGGAGAAGTATGGATGAATGAGGTTAAGCGTATTTTCAGTAAGCACATAGACTTTTAGCTTTGACATTAGTCTAGGATTAATGGTATCGAACGCCCTAGAGTAATTCGGTATAACTAGAATAGAATTTTTAGCATTGTCTAAACTACCAATTAAATTATTTGTAACTTTCAAAAATTCGCTAGTTGTACTGTGTCCTGTTCGAAAAGCTTACTTGTTTCAGGAAGAATGCCGTGCGTTTTTTAACATTTGGTTATGCATTAAACGTTCCAATACTTTATAAAAATCGGCAATAAACTCATTAGCCGTAAGTATAAAAGGCTTCATTTCATTCATTCATTTTATTCAATTATTTACCCACTAAAATTTACCAGGTGTTAAGCAATATACCTGAACTAAACTGAGCATGAATATTTAAAGCATATTTTTAAAGAAAGTCATGTCCTGATGCGTTAGAGTTACTATTAGTCCTTCTGGAGACCTCATCATTTGAATAATTCTGAAATTCAGACGAAGCACCGTGTTAAAATTATAAAAATTTTATAGCAATTTATTAGATTCATGTAAACATTTAAATTTACATTATTCGACGCCACAAAAAAGTTATTAATTAAATCGGGATTGGGTGATAAACAAGATTTAGTAAAGTTTAAAGTTTTAGGTGTTTCCTCTATTTCTTATTACTTTTAGAATATGGAATATTTTGAACATATGCCCTTTTTCTCGTCGAGTTGACGAATTATTTTCAATCGTCCCTAGATCTAGTGTGCTTGGCTTTTGAGAACTTTCTTTCTGTTGTCAATCATAAGTTTAATTGTCTTAGTCATCCAGCAGGCTCTTGATTTGGAAGTTGTTATAGTTCTTCCTCACGAATCATGAATGTCAAATAATGTAGTAAGATGTGTTTCTTTCTTCCAATACTTTGAGACTTCATGCCACATGTATTTTTTTCTTTTTAAGCGGTTCTCTGGGAATCTACAAAATATCACAATTCACCAGTATGTTACTGGTACATAACCTCTACGCCTGTGACGTTTACGTCAAAGGATCAGATAGAGGTTGCTTTTCTTAAATAAATAACACAAATAAGTTAAAAAACTTGAAATTAAATATTTCGCCGACGTTGCGGAAATACAATCTGTTTCCTTTTTCAGTCTCCTTTGAAAAATCTTTTTTGCTGTGTATGATAAATACACAGCTGTAAGAACGTTTGTTATATTCAATATCCATAGATACTTACTATTTACATAGAACTGTTGATATTTTTAATTTTTATACAATGTTAAGTATGTGAAATTCTTCATTTAACATTAGCAACCAGGTTGTACAGACATCTACGAAACAAGTCGACACGCATCTATCCTCATTGAATAATATTATCGCCGATTCTTTAATTTTTCTGTTTTTGCTATCTGCCTCTTTTGTTAAAATTTTTGCCGAGTCCCAGTTTATTCTATGTCCGTTCTCCCAAGCGTAAGTATCTATGGATATTGAATATAACAAACATTCTTAGAGCTGGGTATTTATGATACACAGCAAAAAAAAATTTTCAAACAAGCCTTGAAAAAGGAAACAGGTTAGATTTCCGAAACGTCGGCGAAATATTTAATTTCAAGTTTTTATACTTATTTGTGTTGTTTATTTAAAAAAGGCAACCTCTAACTGAGCCTTTGACGTAAAAGTTACAGGCGTAGAGGTTATTTACCAGTAACATACTGGTTAACTGTAATATTTTGTACATTCCCAGAGAACTGCTTAAAAAGAAAAAAATTCATGTGGCAGAAAGTCCCAAAGAATTGGGAAAAATTAAGATAATGCCACAAATAACATTTAGACAATACGTAGTAAGATGTTATTGAGAGAAGTAATCATACCATCGTCACTTTCTAAATCACGAATTAGTACCCAAGATAAATGAAATGAATCTTCTAACAAATGGCCATAGTCATATCTAAATTCCCTACATGAGCAATAGAATTCATCTTGTTTTCCTAGAACAAATTAAAAATTATTTATTTTAACTTATACAATACACATACCTATTGGTAACATCGTGGTAATTATCATTTATAAACAATCTTTTTTAGATAACTGCCATCTTCTCAGAACAATAAAGTTGTGATGTCAATTCTGCGTCACCCTGTATGTTGTATTTTTGGTTGTAGTTGTTTCATAACAAATATGTGTGTGTGTATGTGTCCGTTTTAATGACCACTATTACAGCTTGCTCACCCAACCTTCCTGCTCGAAATAGAGAAATTAACTATTCACCATTTATTCCTGGTACCCTGGGCGGGGTTCCAACATATCATTAGTTGTAGTAATTTTTTGTTACCTCCCAAAGCAAACATTAATAGTAATTACTTTTTAAACAATTTATCTTCGCCTAGCATCAAATCCCAAGCCACAATAGATAATTATATTAATTTAATAATTATGTTCACAATTAATATTCATTATCTCATTTCACTTTCAAATTCTTGCCCTAATAAGCGTGCAAATTACTAGTTTTGCGTTAATTTGTGCCTAACGCCTAAATAATGATATTAATTTTAATTACTCTATTGTATTTATGCCGGTTTTTACCTTCGACTATTAACAATTCTGTGGAGCATTGTGTGGGAGAATATATATTAGCATCAGTTCATCGTTTTATTACATTAAATTACCACAAAACAATTTATATTGCTTTTCTTGTAATAATCAATGTTAATGTGGGTAATCTCTACCACTTTGCATTTAAAGCACACGACAAAATTTATATGATAAGTATTTTCTGCAAAGTTTCGCGATTGCACATAAAATGAAGCAGGTCGTTAATAAGATCTGAAATTAAATGAAAATCATATTATATGAGTAAAAGTTCATTTTGTATAAACTAAATCCATTCAAAATCTACCCAATCAATTATATTGTAGACATTTCAGGTCTCTATATCACTCATGGTAAGTGGAACATAACCTGAGGATGTTTAATCTCAACTATGCAGAGTGTACCATTATAATTTGCCAATCTTTTTCCACAGAAACAGTTTCCTAAAGCATGTCTGGTATTATCCTCATATTTTGGTCAAAAGAATGTAACCTTGAATTATAGCCTATTACTAATAGTTCACCCTGTATACAACGATAGAGTGAATGTAACAATCGACTGACACAAAAAGATTCAAATTTCTTAAAGAATATATTTGTGGATTTTTGATTCGGATGGTTTTAAATATATTCATGATCGGCTATATCATTAATTCATTAGGACTGAATACTTGTATTTCTTTTAATCGTCTTATGTTCTGGCGGAGTTAGCTATTTCTCCACTCAACTAGGACACATATGCATGAACATCAACACAACAACCATTCTCTGCGATATTACCATCTACCACAGTTTAGACTCGGAGAAATAACAGCAACTAGACATGTTGTGCCACTTAACAGCGGTCTGTGCCATTGCTACCGTCTCGGTAACAGTTAAAATACCGCAGAACATGGTAGAGTTAAAATTTTCTTATCTGTTAAACAAAAATGGTCTAGGAACAGACTCCTGAGTTACACCAGAATCAAACACATTGAGAGAAATATGAGGCCTGACATGTGAAAGACTGCTTATTTTTTTCAATTTAACAAATATTTAGTACCCGTTAATATATTTATTGCACCCAAATAATTAGTTTGTTATAATAAGAATATGCTACATATTCGTTTAATTGGCAGAACAAAATGATTTATTTAAGGCGTATTTGTTCTTCGTAACTAAATTACCATACAAAAATAATAGATTTAGTTGCGAGAAATATATTTGTTTCTCCCAAATCTATTACAATATTACATTTATTTCCTAGAAATAAATATTTTAGCATAGAGTCAATCATAATATATGTGAAATAAATATTTATTTCTAGGAAGTAATATTTATTTCTGACAACAAAATATTCATATATGGGGCTTTGCGCCGAAAGTATGTGCACCTGAAGAAGTAGGTGGCGAGGCGAAGCCGCCGTTACTCACACAAAGAACGACCAGAAGTTTATTGCTTTTATGCTTTCTGCATCAGTTATAGTTTTGTGTTTCATTTACTGAATATGAATACAAGTAATCAAGATATTAGTGTTAATAATTTGTTGCTTAACTGGGGCCTTGGGTGCCTACAACAAACCTTTAAAGACAAGTTTTAATTTTTATTTTTTTAGTTCAACCACTGACTTTCTTGCATGATATAGTTATTAATTTAGATACATCAGATCTAGAAATATTTATACAACTCGTATATTTCAGTCAAAATATTTTTATTCGATAATAAAATAAACTGAAAAAGTTCAACTAAACCTTTTGGTCGCCATATTTATCCTTGTTGCATTAACAATTTTCTGACAAAGAAGTCTATGGTTTTGTTTGTTTTGTAAGTTATGTAAAAGATAAAATAATGGTAATATATAACTTTAAAACTTACCTTGAAAAGTTTGTTGTAGGCACCCAAGGCACCAGTTAAACAACAAATTATCAACACTAATATCATTACAACTAAATCAAATCAAGGATTGTTGTTGAGAAAGAAATATTTACTTATTACAAATAAATATTTGTTCGCTAAAAATAAATCCAAGAAATTTTATAAGAAGCCTTGTTTATGACAAACAAATATTTATTGCTCAGAAACAAACGTATCTTTCTCATGAGTATTTTGATTTATTTGACAATAATAAATATTTAGTTTTCAATTTCAAATAGATGCCTTGGTATCCACAAAGAAATATCTAATTGGCCAAATACAAATAAATAATTTCTTTCCTTGAAATAAAATTTGTTTCTCTCTCAGTGTAAGATTCTATGAAACTCTGATATTAGACAGTTTTTTAATAAGAATGTTATAATTAAGTCTATCGAAAGCTCTTTTGAAATCAAAATATATTACATCTATTTGAGTTGGCACATCATTGGATTCAGATATGTATGTCGGAGATGTCCCCTTAACGTTCCCCGTGCGGACGCCTTCCGATCCTTTCGTAGACGCCTTTCGATAGTCTTGTGAACGCCTGCTAACTCATAATTCATTGAAGTCAAGAGAACGTTGTCAACAAGTACCGACTGCATTAATGTAAACATCTCGATATGTGGTCGTGTGAACCATTAGTCTGGAGTCCCTGGAACCCTCTTCCCGGCGAGCGAAACAAAATGCCTGAAAGTCCCGTAGATAAGTACCTAGTCTTAAGATAAACTCGGTACAGAATAGTTGAAATCGCGGGACTGGCAGTGGTGGACTGCTAGCTCCAGTATTTTGGTGGTATTGTTTGTATTTTCAATCTTGAGACATTTACCTGTTTCGATAAATCATAAATCATGTTATTTTGTTATTTATGCGTTATTTATGTGATTTTATTGTGTTTACCAATGTGCGGCCTAAATATAATAGATCCGCCCTGAAACGCCCCTCCCCTTGCCGTCTTCGACATGTATTATACTGTCTATGTGCTTAATATGATATTTGTCACATTCGTATTCTTAAATTTATGATTTTTCGAATTTTTTCTGTATGCAATAATTTCTAGATCCATTTACAATATAATAACTAAATTTGTGAATTAAAACAGGATTATAAATCCAGCAGTTCTAAAAGGATAGTGATATTCGCAAAGAAGTGCTCGCGCCATTACCTATGTAGCCATAAAATAGGCATGATCATAACGTAAACACAAAAATATGTTTGTTCGTAATTACATAATAATAATGTTGCATTAAAATAGAGTGTGCATTTCGTATTTTCATAGTAATTGCTGTTCATGATTTAAATAAGTCATATATGAGAAGGCAATTTAAATAAATGTCTAAGCGTCTTAACCACCTCTAGTTAATTTGAGTACTACTCGCTGCAAGGCATGTATTGATGGCGCATGCGGTCAAAGGTGAAAATGGCATGCATAGAAAATACCTACTAACCATTGGCGTCTCCAAAGGATGCAAAGGAATCGGAATATGCTGCGTTGTCTAGGTGGAGTTGTTCCAAGGATAAACATTTGAACATTTGACATTTTCATAATACTTGATTAAATTGGATTTATAAACTATCTTTTAATGTATACCAATTGTAGACATTTGTCCTGCATAACTGACGGTCCTACTTTCCAAAATATTAGGAGAATATACAGGATGCGCCACTTAAAACTCTCGAAACTTGTAACTTTCTTATTTTTTATGTGACGACCGTGTTGGTCACATCAAATTGAAGACATTTTTAAGGTCTTTAAACATGTACATAGTAATTGGAAAAAAATTTTTGGAATAATTATTAAGAAAGAAAAATAATTTCCCTGAATATTTTTTTACCTCACCCTGTACATGAACTGTGTTAATGTTTTCTTATAAAGATTTTAATTAGATTAAATTTATGTAACTACGTCAAATTCGACTTCTGTTTGGCTTTAGAAAGAAAAAATTAAAAACCCTCCAATTCCAAACTGAATTCTTTTAAAACAACTTTGAAATGATTGTAAATAATAATTCTATGCTTTATTTGTAAAAGGGATATCATAAACAATATTTAATGTAACAAGACAGCAACAAGAAATAAAAGGGATAAATAAAGGAAATTGCAAAATTTATAGGAGTAAAATCATCTCTTTTTTCCCGTAAGGGGAAAATTGAATTACAATATTTGGCCCAAACTGATAAGTGTATTTAAAATAAAAGCGCTCGCGTCACAATAAACAATAATTTTCAAAGTTAATTCAACCAGGTAAGAAAGTCTAGACACTACAGTTGTGTATCACAAATATTGTTCAAAATTTTGTCCATTGACGTGAACACAGTAAGTCATTATCTTTATTAATTCACCATTAACTGTACCTAATAGAGTATGACGTCGAATAGAATTACGTCCATTCCTTATTCTGTTTCAAAGCTTCTGAGTTAAGAGGTTGGCTTTCATACACAAATAAATGTCTTAAGGTAACTCCACAAAAAAAATCCAGCGGATTTAAACCTGGCGATCTAACTGGCCATCGCTATGACCCAGAATTACCTAACCACTAATTTCTAAATGTCGTGTTTAAATAAAATGAAACCATATTGGTGTTATGTGGAGGAGCACCATTTGGATAGAACCGCATATTTCTTCCATCTTGCAGGCAAACTTCTTCTAAATAATATTCTAAGAGCTAGACTTTGATCTTGGTTTAATTAAACTGACTCGTTGGGATATTTCACTTTTAAGCTAATTTTAATAATGGAATTTAATAAAGAAAAGTAGGATAAAAATTATATTTGATATCCCGCTTTTATACATCGAGGATAGAAATCCGGACTAATAGGGGATGGCCAAATTATTGCTTTTACTTTTTCGCGACACGAAATTTATTATAATAAATAATTAATATATTTCTTTTTTATTTCTTATTTCATATTATGTCCCTTTCATATTATTCTTCAGTAGTGTACAGTATGATACACGTTAACTTTATATTTTACCTGAAAATGTCTTTGCCGCGACCATCGAGGATTTCTGTCATTCGAATAGTGCATGTTGTGTCTTTTGACACTGCCGCTTTCATTGAACGTCGCTTCTTCGCTCCAACGAATTTTATAAGGTAAATTTCTGCATATTTCCTTCAGTACAAACATTTCTGCTATAAAATTCAGTCACCGTAGATAATCACCTTGGGGAACTTGTTCGGAAGACGGCTACGCGTTTAAAAACAAAATCCTTTACCTACCAACATTGTCAATGTCGGAGTTGGGGATCGAACCCAGTACGCAATAGCCAATGTGTGCAAGCGTGCTCACCATTAACACGCTATAGCACCTTGCTGGTAGCATTCAATAATTGTAAAATCAGTCCACTTAACGTGTTATCAAAATTCAAAATTCAAAATCGCTCAAATCATCCTGTAGTGGTACAATATCACACCAGACCGGTAGAAGTTTTTAAAGAACCACTCAAAAACTAGCTGATTCAGCCGTTTATCAGAGCAGTCCAACCCATAGATGCATCATTACAATTTTGTACCGGGCGGTAACAAGAGCAAAAGCACCGCAAAATTGTAATGACTCATCTATGGGTTGGCTTGCCTACTCTCATATAAGGTTGAATCAGCTATTTTTTGTGTGGTTCATTAAAAATTTCTACCTTTCTGCTGTGATATTGTATACTACAGGGTGTAATGAGAGACGGCGGAGGTCCGAAGGATAATGATGCAATATTACTTTTAACTCTAACACTAATGAATATAGTTTCTTGCTAATAATAATAATAATAATATAATAATAAAACATTCACTTTCCATAAGACAACATTACATTGTTTAGGAATGGTCAAACACAGTACCTTACAAACTAATTAGAGAAAGAAATCAGACCCAGAATATAAGCATTTTGAAAGCAAAATCACTTTTTAATTTGATTTTAGTTCGAACAAATTTCCTGCTAACTTGCACTCTGTGGGTAAATTATGGGACATTTTAGGTCCTATATAATTTGGGGAATTACTAGTAATATTGAGTTTTACGAATGGTATACGAAAATCCTCTCGATTTCGCGTATTTATATTATGTATTTCCCTATTCTTATTAGACACTTCTCTATTTTTAAAAACATAAACATAAACTTCAAAAATAAATATAGTTGGTAAAGTTAAGATTTTGTACTCTCCAAAAAATTCTTTACAAGAGTGAGTACTAGAGACACCTGCCATACAACGTTTTTGTGCAACAAACACATTCTGTGAAAGAGTGGAGTTTCCCCAGAAACAGACACCATACCTTAACCTAGAGTCTACTTGGGCATGATACAAATTTATTAGTCGTTCCTTGGTTAATAACATTTTAATATTTCTGAATAGAAATGAGATTAAAGTTAATTTAGAAATCAAATGTGCACAGTGCCATTTCCAGTTTAAATATTCGTCTACATATAGCCCTAAGAATTTTACGCTTTCATTAGAATTGGCGATTGAAGATTCATTTTTAATATTTAGAGAAAGAGATTCGCAAAGTTTTTGGAGATTATGGAATTGAATTACCTCTTTTGTTGCAGGGCTCCCAGATAAAAGGGGAATATATAAAAAAAATACTTTAGAGGCTGATGTATCAGCAATACAGCAGGGCAGGGTGGTCACCCTGTGCCCTGAACAAAATTTTTATGTTTTACGTGTAGTCCCCTCTCTGCATTTAATTGGTGGCGAAAGAGGCTCACACGGCCGACTAGACAAGTCCCTGGGGAGTGGATTCGATAAATTGGAGCTTGGATGTATGCTGGTGAAAACAAATACGCGTCTTAATATAACAGATTTAATGATTATATTTAGGTACGCTTACAGCCAAATCCCACAGAAATAACATTACACACAATCAGTATACTTAGATGTGTGGCCCACACTTAACCTAACACAAAATATACGACAACTTAAAACAAATAAAATCTTAACTAATAATAGGCAAATATGACCCCCCCAAAATATACTGGCTTAGACCGTTACATTAAAATACTGAATAATAACATAAAATGAACAAAATAATGTGAACTAGGTAAGTGACGATAGGTTAAATTGACTAATGTGAAAAATTTGCAAGCGTGGTGTTCAAAACTACTAAAAATTTAATGGGTCATGTGCAAAATATTTACTGATAATTTAAATTTAACCTGTAAAACATTACGTACAATATATGGAAAAACCTGTAGTTACGTGGGTCGAATGACAGCAATTTAGTACCTCAGAAAAACTTACTGGGTCTCTATGCCTCACGTAGACGGTGGGATGTGATATCAGGTCCCTCGTTATGCAATTTAAAGACGCTTGCCTCCAGCAGGTTTCACAATGTATACCCTAGGCCTACCAGGGGAGCGTAGCTTCCAATGGAACCAGGCAGGAGAGTCTCACTGGTACAACTCAGGATTCCAAATTCAACGAACAGCTTGCCAACCAAGTTTCAGCAAACCCAAAGTTCACATACAGATGTACAGATATCCAACAGGTAAGATGTGGGGTCTAACATACATGATGCGATACCAGTAAAAGTCCAAAATAAAATGAAAATGAAACCAAATGAGAACAAAAGGAACAAAATAACAAAAAGCCCTGCAATAAAGAAATAACGAGTATTACAAATCTATTTTTTAAAGAGATTTCAGAGGCATACCTTAGATGTTGAGTGGGCTTACAGAATTCCTTTGCCATGTGCTTCCAGCAAGTTGATTTATCCGGAAAATTCCGTAGCAGTACTTCCCAACAGAAAATAATGAAAACATCAAAATAAAATACTGCTAAATTTGTCACTACAGCACCATATCCAATTAAAGGAGCAAATTCACAAAATGCTATCCACGTGCTCAGTGACACAACTTATCTTCGGCAGGCAAACGGAAAAAATCCCCAAAAATGGCCAAGACGGAAACCTCTGTCAAAATCCGAGAATGACTAAAACTCTGTCCATGGGTACGTTCCGAATGAACACTATACAACATAACCCACAAATCTGATAAATCTCCCTTAATGACGTCTATATTCCACACATAATACAGTATTTCGTAATTCCATTAACAAAACAATAAGTTTAATTGACAATAACGGTCTTGAAAATATTATAATCGAGACGTTCGAAACTCGCTTCCTAAGAAATTAGGTACAGTTACTGTGCGTTGCTAGCAACGCGTTGCCAGGACCAGCAACACTATGCGTGGCTCACATGGAGCACGAACGGTAGGCAACCAGTTATACTATATATAGACTCGACTAAAACGATAACATATTACGATATTCTAATTTAATTGTACAGATACGAAAACAGACTGTAACACTTTCTGCATTAAAGTATAATTGACGTCGGTTGAAAGAGGTTGATACTTTATTTATAACGTTATTACATTTGATTTTTAATTTATTGCTTATTTAGTCTAAATTAATGGTAGAAAGGCCATCAGCATACATAGAAGAGAAATATTTAGTTAACATGGAGTCAAATCCATTTACATATAATATAAATAGCACTGGGCCCAATGCTGACCTCTGTGGTACCCCCATGCTTAAAAGATGTTTGCTTCTGTTATTCAACCGTTCTTTACATATATTTAGTAAAACGCGAACAATTTTACGAAAAAACTATATTTCTGTCAACACACTCCCCATTATTATTTTGGCCTTAATACCTATGATAGCACGTTGAAGCTTCCTTATAACTTTGACGTCTATTTAGCATGATAACGATGTGGCCAACTTTCAAGATAGTATACAGAATGTATGAGATTGAAAACATACAGTTGCTTGATTACGATAGTATACAAAATTGTGCATAAGAAATTTAAATCTATGGATTGTTCTATTTATCCCAAGTTACATGATTTTTATAGACGTTTCCGCACGAATGAGGGTATGCGCTTGAATTATCACTTAATAATAACAGGTATTCACGCGCTAATTTGTACCTTGGAATTTATTCATTGATCTACTGAAATACTTTTGCGTGGATGAGTATCACGGCTCAGCTTCTTATAGCACAGCTATTTTATTCTGCTAATAAAAGATTTTTCCTCGTTTTATATCCTTTATCTCAAAGCAGTTAAAAACCGACTTAATGATGAAATTTTACGATGCAATAAGAAAATAATAATAAACTTTTCATAGGTATAAGAATTTTTATTACGAAACTAGAATGTAATGAGTATGGTACGGTTGTGTTAAATAAAGTATTTAAATATATAAATAAATAAATAAATAAGCGCTTTATTTGTTTAACAGGCACTCCCTAATTATATGACAAATATTTGCAAATAACATAAATAGTTAGATAAAGGTCACAATAGAAAGAATTTTTTACTTCAATGCAGCCACTGAGGAAGTTTACGCTTAGTGAACGAGACGTTGGCGAAAGAATAAAGTTATTTCATCGTCCTGAACTGACCAATCTTTTTCCACCACTACCATTTTAGGACATAATTTCTAATTGATGATATTTTAGGAGAATTTTTGACAAGAACATGGGTTTGTTCCAACAAGTTAGAACTAATTTTGGACTGAAAACATGTCAACATTACAAGAATGGGCTCATTTATCATATCTTTTGATTTTAGAGCGAAATGCAGAAAACTAGAATTTTTTAATCTCTGTAGAATTCAAAATTAACCATATTAATAGCTGTGTGACGTATACATAAATGGTAAAAAAAATCTAAGGACCAAGGGGATGGTTTAAAGGGGTTGTAAATAAAAAAATATTTTAAAATTATGTAACTTTTTGAATAAGATTTGCGAGTCTACGAAAAAAATGTAAAGTGAATGTAGTGAAATAAATGTAAACTCTTAAGGGGTTGTTTTTGAAGGGGTACAGCAGACAAATTTATATTTCTAGGAGGACGAAATTATTTCAATTATCTTTCTTCTCTCTTTTGTGCAAAATGGTTAACTTTATAATTTTAGGTTATTCTGGAAACAATGTTAAGATATGTTGTAACTTAACTTATATTTAAAACTAATTGCTCAATATACAAACATACATATTAGTGGTAATAAATATAAAAGTAAATCGGCAAAAAATTAGTCGCTATCACTATCATCACAAACACTTTCCTTAGCAAACCAGGCAAATGGAACAGTCGAATATTACTCATAAGTGAATTTTGATCGGCTATACTGAGTTGCTAAGCTTAACTGTTCTGAAAAATGTTGGAGTAGTAGCTGCACTTTTTTCTTTTCGTTCCTTGTCCACTATTACTAAAACTTAGATTTGATTCACATAAACTGGCTCTTTATCCAAGTCGAATATATTTTTTTAAACGAAGATACTTACATTAAGTTTGTAGGACCTCTAGCGCTTAAGCAAATTACACAAGTACAGCTTAATAATTCGGAGAAGTTTACCATTTTCTCCTCCATTCACTCAGAATGATATTTTTCTCATGGTCAATACATTCAATCACCTTGTCGATTGCCCTTACAGATGCTCCATCAATGAAATTTGATTTAAGCAGATGCTGAACTTTTCTCCTCTTGGATCTTTCGTACACTCCTCAAATTTTTTATGGGTCGCCAGGCTGGTATCCCAGCAGAGGTTGCTGGCTGTATGTTGTAGGTAATTGCCGGAAAATCTATGTCGTTACCATCTAGCCAGTCTTTATATTTATTTAGAAAAACTTCCAGTTGTTGAGAAGAATTATCTCATCGTTCAGAAATTTTCTTCAAGAAATTTTTATAACGGTTTTTATATTTTTTGTGCCTTCATCGGTTAAATCATTAATCTCATATGTACTAATTACTTTCAAGTACCCCCGTACGTGATTTTGCAGTGAAACTACGCCACTTGTCGAAAAACTTTCTTCTTGACAATGTATGTTGCGATTCTAAAAATAATAGAAAAACAATCTTCAAGCAAAAAATCGCAGAGGAACTCAAACATATTTATAATGTAGGAACATTTTCCTACAAAATAAGCTGAAAGGTGGCCTGGCACTTTTTGGCTTTCATGTAAGTTCAATCGATAGAAATTACAAACATTTATTATTTTGTGAAAAATAATAAGTGTATATAAAGCCTCGAAGCCACAATCAGTAGAACATGTTTTTAGATTATTTTATACTGTAAATAATGGAGACATACCTATAGTTACTGGATCCATCGAAACATTTAACCCTAAAGAAACTTGCTACTAAATACATCATATGCAACTGCACTCTATAACCTTACTTGCTCCTAATTCTCATTAATTTAATGTTTATATAAAAAATTTTAAAACCGAATATTATGCAACTAAAAGTTATCCTTATATATTGATTAATGTTAAGAATTGTTGCAAGGAGAGATTACACTAGCCAGCTAGCTCATTAGCTCGGTAGAATTTGGGGGTGGGGAAGGCAGAATTTTAATGTTAAAATAAGTTAGTTTTATGCACTTACCGTTATTTATTTCTGTGTATGAGGTGACAAATGATGTTAATTTATAGGCGCCAACTACTCTTTACTTTAGTTGTTACTGAGTATCAAGACCAGTAGAAGATACTCAGAGTGAAATAATAAATACTTGATGTAATGTTATTTATGATTTTAAGTGTTAAATGGATTGTACTAGAGTCCCAGGTAGCATAGATTGATAAATTGATCAAACTGCAATTTTTAACTGTAATAGTTATACTAAATCTAGAAACAAATAAAAAAATATATATACACATATATATCATTCATATTCAATAACCCTGTATGTATTAATATACAATGCAATATTTTTCCTTTTCAAAATTTGGAACCAATTAGAAATTATGTTAACGGATGTATGCATATATGTCATTTAGCAAAAATCTACCTTAAATCATTCGTAAATAATACTGCTCAGAATTTAACCTTAGAGAAATAGATACACAGAATAATAATTAATTCATAAAACTTGGTGATCACCGAATTTTTTACAGAATATGATTATACAAGTATTTATATCTATAATAATAATAGAGACTCATATTTTGATTAAAAATTAGCTGAGTAGCGATGGCTAAGATAAACAAATATCATTTAGTAATGAGATTTAAATAAAGTGTATGCGAATTAAATAAGGTAAAGCTAAATTTAGAAAAATGTTGTATGTTACTTATCTTCTATAAAAATCCTGATGTAATAGTTTTTACTGGACGCCAGTTTCTATGGTGGTAAACGATTCTGGAGTACTCTGACAGGACGTAATCAGGTTGGCTACATTGGCGAGGGAACCATTACAGCGACTTCACTCTTTTATACTATTATGACCTTGGAGATGCGAATTAATATGGCTAACGAAATCTTCTCATTTTAGGTAGAACGGTAACGAACTTCCAGATATTACATCATCCAAACCAGGTTAATTTTTTTTTCTAAGTATTCCAAATTTACAGGATATGTTGATACTTCAATTGAGGGTTATCAAATATGAGGTGACTTAAATATAATTATGATTTGGCCTTGCCTAGCAAACCATCCTCAAAAAAAAATCTTTCTCAGAAAACCTTCCAATGGCAGGTAATGAACGAAAAAAATCCCACCTAGGAAAAACCCTACAAGTCGAATATATCGATATAATAAAATAGAAATACTTATTTTACAGGTACCAAAAAAAATTATTTAAATTCAGATTACTTACGGAATAAATCCGGTTTTCTAAAAATACAGATACATATTTATATTCCTCCAACCTCTCAGATAAAACTAAACTTCTAATGGTTATTTTATATATTAGACATGTGGTCAAGGAGTACGATGCTCGAGTAATTTGACGGGCTGCTTACTGCGTCGCAGTCAGGCAACAAGTGAACAAGTGCCTCCTCACGCGGAAGTTTTAAAACCGACATATTTGGTGACGTTAGTCAAAATAAAAACTAAATTGACATAGTTTTATGATACTCTCTTATACATTAAATGTGGATTTGAGTTACGCATCGGATAAAATGGACGATATTTTATTATTTTACTGGTTTACTTAATTAGGCTCACTTTGTTTAGTTTGAATTAAATCTCTTACAAAGAAACCTTTGATTTTAATATTTACCTTGAAGATATATGACCAGCAATACTATACCATTATATATATAGTTGTCTATTTTATTACTTGAGCTATATACTTAATTTATTTGAAGTTAAATTTAGTTATTTGCTGAACGAAAGAGGGGAGATCACCAATAAATATGAGCTAATAAGTATTCAAATTTTGGAAACAATAAAAATAGCAATTTGCATGCTACAACTCTCTACAATGTCTCTTGCCAGACTAATCCGGTACTACACTTTTAAGGTTAATTTCTTTACTTGTTACTCGGAAGGAACTAATGAGGAGCACTAAACCTTTATTAATTCTTGGTAACTGTTATATACCTAATACATTAGGGTATATATTTTAATGAAATTTTAATCTCAATCTCATGTCATGCTAGATTGGTGAAATGGTCCACTGTGCAATGAAAGGAAATACTTCAATGTAGCGCTGACGAAGTTTGCGTTTAATAAACGAGACGTTGGCGAAAGAATAAAATTATTTTATTATCCTGAAAGTTTAAGTTAAAGAAGTGTAATATTGTGTTATTAGGAAAAGGGCTTAAATGTAAGAGCTACATGCAGAAAATATATCTATATCCATACGTTAAAAAATGTATATTGGCACATAATAACATTAATGTTTTTTACATTCCATCCATTTTATTATTATTATTTTTTTGACGTAATTTTTAAAAACACAAATTCCTTAAAGTTTTTCGAATGAGATCTGATCAGAAACCAAAACGATTTGCTTAAACATATTTTTTTTTTCGGAGTGAACTATTTTGAAAATATTCACTGTCAATTCTCAAAACAATTTCTCTTAACGGGATTATCTGCCTCTTCTTCGTACACAGAACATTTACTCAGATATTTTATGATTCATGTATTATTCTAGCTGGCCCCCGCTTGCCGTATAACACGTCAAACAACCATGTGTCGAGGTTGACTGTCAGTTGTATCAAAGCTCCTCCCCATCATCTCCTTGTCGACATCACCCAACTACGGTCCTGCCCCAATCATATTACATAATATCTATTTTCTTCATTCAAGTACATTTTAACAAAAGCTTGCCCTTAGAATTTTTTTTTTTTACTTAGGCATATTTCATTATTTCCGTTAGAGTCACGGTATGTCTAAGGATGTTAAGGAGTTGCATAGTGAGCTGGTTATTCTGAGTGCAGAATCGGATCATCAGAAAATTGTACTGTCATCGATACTACATACGTATGCAGAATTTCAAGGAAATTGATCAAGCAGAAGTGGTCCAAAATTGGCTTGCAAAATTCAACTTAAACTTACTGATAAGCGTGTGAGTTTGAATAAAATATTGTAACAAAACAAGGTGGAAAATCAAAAGTAAACAGCCTAAAAACTTAGCATTTCAAGTGAAATTTAGACAATTCTACTATCACTTGCCTTTTCAATTTTTGCTGGAGTCGGCAGTGAACACGGACTTTTTAAAAGTGAATTATTTTGTGTTTGCTTATACTTGTATAGTGAAAAACGTTTCAAAGACTAAGCATTGCCAAGAAACAGAATGATAGATTTCATGAAAATGTAATCCATTTGAATGGAAAATTTTCCAAAAGACGAGGTATGTAAATAAATTCATTTTAGCCCTTTGTTCTCATTTTAACTGAATCTTCATAGCCGTAGGGGGTTGTGTGGATACTGGTTTACTGTGCAATACTGTGCATAGCCGTAGGGGACTGTCTGGAAACTAGTGTTAGAATGAGAATTGTCCGCTAAGAAAGACAAATTCATTTTAGGATGTTAATTGCTGGCATAACCAGAATTCAGGTTATCGAAAAAATGCAAAGATCAATCATTTTACAAATAGTTTTTATTTTAGTTCTCAGAGGTAGTTTTTTCTGCTGTTTGCAAAGTCCTATAAAACAACGACCTCTATCTTTTTTCGTCTTTTGACTTTCCTATATAGTCTTTTTCTACAGATTTTATACAAGAAAAATATGTTTTTATCGGTACTACATATGTACTCAAAATTTCAAGGCAATAGATCAAGTGATTCAAAATAGATTTGCAAGATTTAACACCAACTGACTGACTTGACAAACAACTTTTAGATATTTCATGTAAAACTGCATGTCTAGTTTCAGAATCAGAGTTTATGTTTTATTTGTAAATTCGCTTAATCTGCAACACTCAACTAAGCCTGAAATAATTAACGTGACTAACGTAAATTATAATATAACTGACGCATTCCTTAGTAATTTTGCTTTTCTTGCGGTGTGGTCAGTTTCTTGTTTCATACTCTCCAGGGTTTTTCAAAACGACGCCTCTGACAATGGGGCATTGCCCTTAATGCGCCAACCTACAGCATTTGACGGACACCACGAGAATCTCCCACGCTTAGATATGTTATTATCATTAATCAAGATTTTTAATTGTTTTTTATTCACATTTTTAGAATATCCTATTCGATACTTCCAATGGAACAATTTATTGCTGTCGTTAAATTGCAGGAAATGCAATATTAATAATAGTATTAAATTAAAAGTTATTAATCGAACATAGGTAAGGAATGTTTGTTTCTATAGGCAATTTTCCACATAATTGTTTGCGATCGACGACATAAATTAGTAAATTTCATGACACACACAGTGAAAGGTATGTAGTTGACGCTACCGCCAGCAAAGAAATGGGTAGACTTTCCCTGGAAATTATACAGGATGAATCGCCCAAAGAGAATAATGAAAAAAATGTAACAAAAGGCAATACTATTTGGCATATAGTTAACACAATTGGCAAGGTAGACACCAAGTATATTTTTAATGAAAGATACAGGATGGTCGTGTTAAGAAGTAATTCAACTATGGTGGAAATATGTGAAGGTATTTACACCAAAATTCCATATTGGCACCTTTTATTTATCATTTATTTTTCTGCATATTTTTTTAACCCAAATTTATCACTTTCTCGTTCTAGCAATAGTCATAACAACATTTTAATTATTATTAGTGCATTCTGTGAGTCGGATTGAACCTTGAAAAATACAATTTTTTTCTAGCCTAACGAGACTATATCATCCCCCGTTATCGAGGATGCTAAACACGATGACGGGTCACCCCACCCCCCAAACGGCCAAAATCTACCCCCGAGAGGGGAAAATCGCATATCAGTCGATATTAAATGTTTCGTTTGCAGATGAATTTAAATATATTTTTACTTTATGTTGCAATACACTTAATTACCCCCCTCACCCCCTTGGTATTTGTGGTTTAAAGGATTATATACAGAATCTGTAAACATTGCTTATAAAGTTACTGACTAGTTTTAAACCTTCATGTATAGGTTGAGCTCTCATGGCACAAAAGTCTATGTTATAACACTGCCAAAATTTTCTTTATGAATTTAGCATAGGCCAGGCGTCAGGCAGTTAATGCATTATGCGAGTCGGATTGAACCTCAAACACAATTTTTTTTCTAGCCTAACGAGACTTTATCATTCCCCCGTTATCGAGGATGAACACGATGGCAGTGGTTAAATCTCCCCCCAAACGGCCAAAAACTATCCCCGAAAGGGATAAACCGCATATCCGCCGTCTCCTACCAGCCAAACCTCTGTTACCCCCGTTTTCGAGGATGCCAATCTAGATGGTGATGTTGTATTTTCTCCTCGAGATCAGTAACTGAGTTTTTGTTTTTATGCCAATGGACGCAGAGAAGGAATCTTGCACGTGGACCAACTACAGTAAAAGTGGCAACGCGGGGATGCTGCGCGGATTATATGTAAGAGATAACATTTCTGTGTGTACCGCCGCCGCAAGCCCGCGTACTTTTGAATTAAAATTTTCCGTAAGAAATTCAAAAAGTATGAGGATAATGATGAGTTTGCCCGTTTAGTAAGCGAGAAGAGGTCGCGATATTGTTTCATGCTCAGCATCCTCGAAAACGGGGGCTAATACGAGTTTAGCCGACAGAAGACGGCCTATCCGCGTTTCACCTCTTTCGTGGGTGATTTTTGGCCGTTTGAGGGTTAGTGGGGGTCGAGGAGGGGACTCAATATCACCATCGTTCTCAGCTTCCTTGAAAACGAGGTAACACGTATTTGGCTGGTAGGAGATGGCGAATACGCGGTTTACCCCATTCGGGGTTAGTTTTTGGCAGTGTGTAAGTGGGGTGACCTCGGAGAGAGACTTGACCACCGCCATGGGGGTGTAACATAGTCTCGTTAGGCTAGGAAAAATTTGTCTTCCTGTCCGACTTACAGAATTCACTATATTCTCCTGTGTCGTTTCTGAATTAACAATTTTATACAGTGACCAGTATAATTAAAGAGGGAAATTCAGCGTAAATATATTTACTAACTTTTTGTTTTACTTACGTTACGTGGCAAATGCCCTGTGGGAGTCTCTAAGAGAAATCACAACAGCGAGATACATAAAAATATGAAGCCACTTTGGATATCCACCGAAACTTCAACTGAAGTATTAACCACAAAATGTGTTGGGTAAGGTTAGAGCACAATAACAAACTAATCATATCTGAATGAGCTTAACCCAAAGCCAAAGAATTGGAGGATCGAAATACATGAAAAATCTGAAGGCTCAAGGTGCCAATACTATTTCGGAATCGGAAGAGTATAACAGACTTTACTTGGTGGATTCAAAAAGATTCTTATTTATACGACATCTGTAAAGAACTGGACTTACATGCTGACCACAATACTGGCAAGAGGTTCCTTTAGAATTGCAAGAGTTATCACGCAAAAAAACCTAAAACGCGGTCATTAAGGACTCTGATGACAGACGAGAGTCTGATTCTTGAGGTTGGGTGCCAATATTACAAAAGGCTTTTCCAAGCAGTAGAATTATTATCGAAAACACTTCCAGTTGGATTAAGACGTGCAACTTCTCTGCTTGTTCGAGCACCATCACCAAATAATTTAATTAAGTATTTCAATTTTTTTTCTTAAACTGAGACGTACAAGTGGCATTTTATCATATACGAGTGAGAAATGACAAGAGATTTCAAAATTCGAATTCTGTTTCGAAACTCGACGTCTAAGCTTAAAACAAGATTCTGAACAACTTTTCTAATAACTTTTTTCGATATCTCCAACGCGACACAAAATGGAGAATATGTCCTATCCACGGAATCGCAGTAAGCTGGGCTTATACATGATATTTGACTTTAGTACCCTAAGAATTGCAGCTCCTCAAATTCTACCTCGGTACCAAGATTCAAATCTCTACTTCTAAGAATAATTAAATGTCACACTGTAGAATACTATTTAGAACAAAAAAGCTGGTAGTACTTTCGTTTAAACCAGAAGGGAATTCTCGGGCCCGGTCATGTCAAAAAATGTATTTAGGGTGAACCAACCAATAAATTGACCACCAGTAATTGACCAATTTTTTTTTGTCGCTGGATGGGATGTAAACATGATGTTTTAAAAATCCGATAGTATTTTGATAATCCTATAACTTTTATAAAAAAATTTGAGATATAATTTTTCATGGTTATTTTTTGTTTTCAAATCTTGTATCATTTAAGCTTCAAAATTACAATAAAATATTTAAAAAGTTATTGGCAGTGTATTAGGTAGTGGGTAGTGTAAGTTTTAAATGTTGATATTTTCCATGTCACTCTTTGCTACATGAGTGTATTGAAATGCAAAGAGTGCATTTCTCTTTCTAACTCGTTGTTATTCAAACGATATCCAGTAGTTGATCAGTATTTTGTAGTGGTCAATTAATAGTTCAAAACAAATGGTCAGCTACTGGAGCTTTAAAAGCCAAGTGAATTAAATTATTTATATATCTACATAATGCTAACAAAAACTAATTAAAGGTGTAGAGAAGAAAGAAAGGAAGACATTCTCCAAATATAGTGACGAGGATCTTGAGTCAGCAGACATTAGAATCTCAAAATGTTCAATAAAACATGCTGGAAGCGAACAACATTCGACATTCAACAATTATCAACAAATTAAAAGGTAGCTATTAGAAAATTTGGGCCCCAAACTGTTTTGATGGAAAAAGAGTTTATTAGTTAGGTGAATTCTAGTGAATGCAAAATAGTGACGAACGGCCTAATCCATTTGCCAATTGTGGTCATGCAAATAAATTATTCATGCTTTTTTAAGAATACATCTTCAAATAAGTCTTCAGTAAGCAGAGTCGATAAACATGGCCAGGAGCTGTAGTTATAGAACAATACATTAGAATGTGACATGAAGAAATTAAAGTGCATCTGCAGGAAAATGATTTTAAGAAAGAGAAACTTCCTTATGCAAAGACTTCAAAAAGGTGGTTTCAATAACATGAAGATAAAGAAAATGCCAAAAAATAAAAAGAGGAAGCAAAATGCAAAGAGCTGAGAAAAAAACTGTTGCAAGAAAAAAGAAACAAGAGGAAATTTATAATAAGAAATCTTGTAAGACCTTTAAAAAGAGAAGAATCGAATATAAAAGACGAAGAAGAATGGAAAGAAAGAGGTCAAATGAGGATGATGTGTCACATGAATTTAATAATAGAGACATATTAGAAGAACTTTATTCTGTAGTTGATTTGATAGTAGCCGTTTTTCCAGAAAATGAAAGAAATCATACTGTTTATATTGTCCAACGTGTTTTCCCAGAAAATGTAGTTAAAGTTTTAGCTGTATCGTCTTCTAATCCAGGAAAGACTTTATTCAATTACATGACAACTGGAAGCCACCCCCCCCCTCCCCCAAGTTGTTATGGTAGGTAAATGAATGAAGTATCAATTTAGCAATACAGTTAACGATGTAAAGCGATCTTGCAAAAACCAAATTAGGATATTTAGTTACTATTTATTTAAATGTACTGGAAATTTCCATTTAAGTAAAGGCATAATTCTACAGCATTTATTTCAAATGTTTACCATGTTATGATAAGAACTGAAGGTCAAAAAATTGGTCAACGACTGATAATTCTGGTAATTCAGTGACTCATGTCTATATTGTTACATGTTATAATCTGTTTCTAATCCTCATTCAATGCACTTTGAAACAAAAACCGCCGGCTAAGGAATCACTACTTCCACATCCAAAGTCACTTTAAAGGAAACATCCTACACTCTAGTATGTGGAAGTTATTGGTCATAGAATTTTAATAATATTTGAGGCAAATTTCATAGAAAAATTTGAGGCATTGGTTTCTGCCATATAAATTAAAAATGAGGTTTCCAGCTTGCTCTACTTATTTTCCCCTATTCACAACCTACCACCTTCCACCCCTTCAACGGAATCATCTCAATCAGATGTCATTACACTACATACGTGTACTAACTTTCAAGTGAATATCTCAATTTTGTGTTATCAATCCCTTTAATACTGGAGTGGGGGAGTTTAAAAAACTAGAAAGAAACCTGAAACCTTGGTTTCTAGTATATACACCAAATCCTAAGTTTCTGTACTCTTACCGGCTTGCTTTACTTATTCTTCCCTATTTACCTCTACTTAGCGCCCCACTCCTTTGATGGAATCATGTCAAAATACAATCTAGTTTCAGATGTCGTCATAATATATACGTGTACGAAATTTCAAGTGAAAAATCTCAATTTAATTTTATCAACTCTTTTAATAAAGGAATAGGGGTGGCGGGGGGATGGAAAATTTTATTAAAAAACCTTAGGTCGTCGCTTCTAGTATTTACACCAAATCCCAAATTTCTGTACTCTTACCAGCTTGCTTTATTTATTGTCCCCTATATACCCCTATTTAACCCCCAACCCTTCAACGAAATCATCTCAAAATATAATCTGATTCCAGATGTCGTTATGATACATACGCGTACCAAATTTAATGTGAATGTCTCAATTTTATTTCGTCAACCCCTTTAATAATGGAGTAGGGGTGGTGGGGAGTCGAAAAATATTTTTTTTAAATCTGAGGAATTGGCTTCTAATACATACACCGAATTTCAAGATTCTGTACTGTTGCCAGCTTACTTTACTTATTTTCCCTTCTTTACCCCTATTTAACCTGAATCCCTTCATCAGAATAATCCCAAAATATAATCTAGTTCCTGATGTCATTATAATATATACTTGTACAAAATTTCAAGTGAATATCTCAATTTTATTTTATCAACCCCTTTAATAATGGAGTGGGGTGGTGGTGGGGGGATAGAAAATATTATACAAAATCTTGAGACCTTGGTTTCTACTACATACACCAAATTTCAAGTTTCTGTACTCTTACCAGCTTGCTTTACTTATTTCCCCCTGTTTACCCCCCCAGCCCTTCACCGGATATGTTCAAAAGATAATCCAGTTCCAGATCTCGTTATAATATATACGCGAACAAAATTTCAAGTCAATATCTCAAACTGTTACGGAGAGAACATCCAGGCAAAAGAAGTTACAAACCCATTTCAAGAAAAAAACTTTTTTTACGATTACTACACTTCCAATCCATTACGTGGATGTGGAAGTAAAATGATATGTTTTGTACTTGCAATCAAATATGGCAATTAAAATGACATCAAAGAAATGAAAACTCTTAAGTAGTCAATTATTGGTGGGTTCACCCTATGTCGAATATTCTGTACCTTCATTTCAAATTTTTATATTGAAAAATACCTGATCTCGTGGGCGTCCGGTATAGACTACTACACTTTCCGTTACCGTTTTAATTCCTACCCTGTGCAAACGCACAATCCTGTCATTATCCAAATGCCTGACTAAACACATGTTATTAAAATCGAGATTATGACACAACAACGGTTACGACTATGAGAAAAATACGGCGGAGAATGCATTGTGTATAAGATGCGAAGAAAATAGTCAATCAATTCGCTTCAAAAAGTTGTTCCCATGACAAACGACCTCACGAATGCTTCAAAACGTGATAAGAAATTTAAAATGCTCTACATCTGGGGCTAGCTCAGGTGTTGCTGTGTAATTTTTACGAAAGACGTAGACGTTGATTGTAAAACACTGTTATTATGACAGTTGCCAATAAAAATTCCTACACAGGTTTCGTTTTGTTGCAGTACTTTTGGAGCATGTAGCTCTTAGTTCCATATTTAAGTAGGTTTTTACACTGTTTGCTATTCTATAAAACATCAAGTTACGAGGCGACTTGTGTCGCATTTTAGATTATTTTGATTGAAATTCATAAAGCGCATACAATGTGCAACTGATACACAGTGGTGTGGCGTCCAAGAGGGGTCGATTTCATTAATTTTGTCACGTAGGGAAGTCCATGCTCTTGTCACACTTTAAACTACTTATATCAAAAAGTCACAGTGTGTGAAGAATCACGATAGCTAAAAGCCTTAGAGCTGTGAAATGAAGTGAGTTGAAATGTGTATTGTTACAAAATAATAGAAAACTTCAATAAGCTACATCATGTTTCAATACAAGCTTATAAATGTTTTATGTATCACGTTTTCCTTGGCACATTTACTCAATTTACTGACTTCCCAGCATATGGGAATTGTAATGAGCCCAATAATCGAAAACATTATCAACATATTTTTGTTTGAATATAAAGGTCACTACAATATTTATCAACAATTTTTGAAAAGAAGTATGCGTGTGCAAGTGTGTGTACGTACGTACGCGGACACTTCTTCCTGCATGTTGTGGTTCCAACCGAAACGTATTAACGTCAATATGAAAGAAATTTCATCAGATTCGGTTCAGCCGTTTTTACTTCCCTCGCATACCGAAGGGAAGTATTGTATTCCAGAAAAAGTCACCCTCCGATATTAGATAGATTTTTCAATTCCGTCAGTCTGTCTGTTGGTGCATAAACTAAAAAAACTACTTGACGGGGAACAGTCAAATTTGGTAGGTAGTTAACGCTACTGTCAGCGGAGAAATGGTTAAACTTTCACTGGAAAGTATACAGGGTGGACCGTCTAAAGGGAATAAATAATGAAAAAAAATTTTTTTTGTTGAAATTTAAAATTTCCACGTCTCGTCACATTCTAAACCTATTTCAGAAAAAAAAAACGAAATTTTTTTTTACCAACATTTTTGAAAAATTTTATTTTTCCACTAGAATAGATGGAAAAAAATTTCTTTTTGCTCAAATTTAAAATTTCCACGTTTCATTGCATTCTAAACCTATCTCAGATTTTTTTTTTTTATTTTTTTCCATTGAAAAAAGTTTTACCACTAGAATACACAGAAAAAAAATCGGTAAAAGTATTTACACAGAACTTCCCTCGTTATTTGTGCATGGCGATCACTAAAAAAATATTAAATACGAAATGGCATTGAGAATAATAATGGAAATATAGTTACTGTAATTATTACAAAGAAATCCTGATAATTTTTGGTCAAAGAAATAGTGCTCATCCAACAGCAAAAGTTCAATATTAAATAACAGGTCTCCCATAAATTATTTCTTGGGATGACCACCCTGTATATTTTCCAATAAAAGTATAATAGCATATGTCAAATAGTATTGCCATTAGACAGTTCCACATTCACGCAGTGAAGTGGAAGTATAGTGGTGGTTAAAAATTTAATTTTTTTTTTTTTTGAAATTTTTCAAAACTGTTGGTTAAAAATGTTCACTCCTTTTTCTTCTGCAATTGGTTCAAAATGTCATGAAATGTGGAAATTTTAAATTTCAGCAAAAACAAATTTTTCCGTCTATTCTAATGGTAATTTTTTTTACAAAGTGGTAAAAAAAAAATTCATCTATTCTATAGTAAGTAGTGAATAGATTTTATCAATTTTTTTTATTTGTTTGAATAGGTTTAGAATGCTATGGAAACGTTGAAATTTTAAATTTGAACAAAGAAACAAAAATAATTTTTTTGAAATTTTTCCAAAATCTTGGTTAAAAAATTTTCAAAATTTTTTCTTCTGAAATAGGTTTAGAATGTCATGAAACGTGTATATTTTAAATTTGAGCAAAAAAAAAATTCCATCTATTCTACTGGTAATTTTTTTTCCAAAATGGTAAAAAAATGTTACAATTTTTTTTCTTCCGAAATAGGTTTGGAATGTCATGAAGCGTGGAAATTTTAAATTTGAGCAAACAAAATATTTTCTTCTATTCTATAGTAAGTACCTACTTAATGATGAATACATAAATTTTTTCAAAATTTTTCAGGAAAATTTTTAAATTTTTTTTAATACGTTTAGAATGCCATGGAAACGTGGAAATTTTAAATTTGAAAAAAAAAAATCCACCTATTGTGGTGGTAAAAAAATTTTAAATTTTTTTTTTTTTAAATACGTTTAGAATGCCATGAAACGTGAAAATTTTAAATTTGAAGAAAGAAAAAAATTCTCATATTTTAGTGGTAAAAATTTTTTCAAAAATGTTGGTGAAAAAAATTTTCAAATTTTTTTTTTTCTGAAAATAGGTTTAGCGCGTCATGGAACGTGGAAATTTTGAATTTGAGCAAAAAAAAAATTTTTTTCATCTTGGTAAAAATTTTTTCAAAAATGTTGCAAAAAAATTTTCAAAAAATTTTGTTTTCTGAAATAAGTTTAGCGCGTCATGAAACATGGAAATTTTAAATTTGAGCAAAAATAAATTTTTTTCACTATTTATTCCGTTTAGACGGTCCACCCTGTATATTTTCCAGTGAAATTTCTACCATATCTTCGCTGACAGTAGCGTCAACTATCTACCAAATTTGACTGCTATCCTTCAAGTAGTTTTTTAGTAAATGCACCAACAGACAGGCAGACAGACAGACAGACAGACAGACAGACAGACAGACAGACAGACATACAGACAGGCAGGCAGGCAGACAGACAGACAGACTGACGGAATTGAAAAACCTATATTTTCGTAATCTACGTGTTCTGAAACGTCAGAATCCGAAAAAATCTCGGAGGGTGATTTTTTCTCGAATACAATACTTCCCTTCGGTATGCGAGGGAAGTAAAAATTTTTTGCTCAAACTTAAAATTTCTATTCAAAAAATCGGTAAAGTTATTTACACAGAACTTCCCTCGTTATTTGTGCATGGCGGTCACTCTAAAAAATTATTAATTACGAAATGACATTGAGAATACAGATCGGAATATAATTATTGCTATGATTACAAAAAAACCTGATAACTTTTAGTCAAAAAAATATACAGAGTGCTCATCCAACAGCAAAAGTTCAATACTAAATAACAGGTGCCAAATATGGAAGGCTTGCGAAAATACCTTTACAAATGTCCACCATGACTGAAGTATTTCTTCAGTATTCAATAAAAGTATATAATAGGTGCATATGCCAAATATTATTGCCATCTGTCACATTTTCAATTCCACATTCACGTAATGGAGTGGAAAAAAAAAAAAAAAATTTCAAAACTTTTTTTTTGAATAGGTTTAGAATGTCACGAAACGCGAAAATTTTAAATTTGAGCAAAAAAATGTTTCGCTCTATTCCAGTGTTAAATTTTTTTCCAAAATGGTGAAAGGATGTGGCAAATTTTTTTTTCCGAAATAGGTTTTAAATGTCATGAAACGTGGAAATTTTAAATTTGAAAAAAAAAAATTTCGTCTATTCTATAATAGTGATAAAGATTACTTACCTAAACATGTTTTCAAAGTTTCTTTTTAAATTTTTCAAAAACATTTTTAAATTTGTTTGAATAATTTTAGAATGCCATGGCAACGTGGAAATTTTAAATCTGAACAAAGAAAAAAAATTCCATCTATTTTAGTGGTAAAATTTTTTTCGAAATTTTTTAAAAATTTACAATTTTTTTTCAAACATTTTTTTCTTTTAAATAGGTTTAGAATGCCATGAAACGTGGAAATTTTAAATTTGAACAAAGAAAAAAAATTTTTTTAGTGGTAAAAATTTTTTCAAAAATGTTGGTAAAAAAAATTTTCAAAAATTTTTTTTTCAGAAATAGGTTTAGCGTGTCATGAAACGTGGAAATTTTAAATTTGAGGAAAAAAAAATTTTTTTCACCTTGGTAAAAATTTTTTCAAAAATGGTGAAAAAAATTTTTAATTTTTTTTTCCCCGAAATAGGATTAGCGCGTCATGAAACGTGGAAATTTTAAATTTGAGCGAAAAAAATTTTTTTTCACTATTTATTCCGTTTAGACGGTCCACCATGTATATTTTCCAGTGAAATTTCTACCATTTCTGCGCTGACAGGAGCGTCAACTACCTACCAAATTTGACTGCTCTCCGTCAAGTAGTTAGTTTTTTAGTAAATGCACCAACAGACAGACAGACAGACAGACAGACAGACAGACAGACAGACTGACGGAATTGAAAAACCTATATTTTCGTAATCTCCGTGATCTGAAACGTCAGAATCCGTAAAAATCTCGGAGGGTGATTTTTTCTCGAATACAATACTTCCCTTCGGTATGCGAGGGAAGTAAAAAATATTTTCAAAATTACTGAAGTTTTTTTTACCACTAGAATAGACAGAAACATTGTTTTTGCCCAAATTAAATAATTCTGTTTCATGGCATTCTAACCTATTTCAAAATAAAAAATTGAGAAAAAAATTAGTTTTTTCTCAATTTTTACTACGAAAAAAATCTTTTCTTATTTAAAATAGAACAAAATTTGAAATTTGGAAAATTCTGTATAAACTGGATGATGAAAAAAAAAATTGTCTGCTCAAATTTAAAATTTTTACGTTTCGTGATATTCTAAACACATTTCAAAAACAATTTTTTAGAAAATTAAAAAGAAATTTTAACATATTTTCTCTAACACCATTTCAGAAACTACAAATTCCACAACTAAAAATTGTGTCGGAATAAGTATCATTCCAACATACCGTTACATCGAACAAAAGGTAGCTTCGCATTTGACGTTTTGAACAGTTTGAAAGTTTTTTTGTATAATTTCTAAAATCTTAGTAGAGAAAGTATAGTCTACAACACGTTTGGAATGGCATATTCCACACTAGCGAACCGTAGTCCTCGCCTTCGGCTCGGCCTACAAACTTTTCGCTCATGTGGAATATGGGCTATTCCACAACTTGTTATAGAATATGCTATTATAAAATGGGCGATGGAAAAAAATATTTTGCTCAAATTTAAAATGTCCACGTTTCCTGACATTCTAAATCTATTTGAAAAAATTGAAAATTTAAAATAGAAAAAAAATTTGAAATTTTTAAAATTTTGTATAAGTGGATGACAAAAAAAAATTGTTTGCTCAAATTTAAAATTTCCACGATTCGTGACATTCTAAAGCTATTTGAAAAATTTTTTTTTTTAAATTTGAAATAGAAAAAAAAATTGAAATTTTCAAAATTTTGTATAAAATGGATGAAAAGAAAATTGTTTTGCTCAAATTTAAAATTTCCACGTTCATGACATTCTAAACATATTTCAAAAACAATTTTTTTAGAAAATTTAACATTTTTTATAAAATGGGTCATGGACGTTTTGTGACATTACATTCTAAACCTATTTTACAAAAAAATTAAAATAAAAAAAAATGAAATTTTGTACCATAAAATGGGTGAAAAAAAATGTTTTTTGCACAAATTTCCACGTTTCATGACATTCTAAACATATTTCAAAAACAATTTGTTCAGAAAATTGAAAAGAAAACAATTTGAAATTTTTTTATAAAATGGGTGATTGAAAAAAAAATTTGCTCAAATTTAAAATTCACACGTTCATGACATTCTAAACATATTTCAAAAACAATTTTTTAGAATTTTTTTTTATAAAATGGGTCATGGAAAAAAACGTTTTGCTCAAATTTAAAATTCCACGTTTTGTGACATTCCATTCTAAACCTATTTAAAAAAGAAATTAAAATTTTAAAAAAAATGAAATTTTGAATATTTTGTACCATAAAATGTGTAAAAAAAAATGTTTTTGCACAAATTTCCACGTATCATGACATTCTAAATATATTTCAAAAACAATTTTTTAGAAATTTTTTTATAAAATGGGTCATGGAAAAAAACGTTTTGCTCAAATTCAAAATTCCACGTTTTGTGACATTCCATTCTAAACTTATTTAAAAAAAAAATTAAAATTAAAAAAATTGAAATTTTGAATATTTTGTACCATAAAATGTGTGAAAAAGACATTTTTTGCACAAATTTCCACGTATCATGACATTCTAAACATATTTCAAAAACAATTTGTTCAGAATATTTAAAAGAAAAAAAATTTAAATTATTTTATGAAATGGGTGATTGAAAAAAAACTTTGCTCAAATTTAAAATTTTCACGTTTCATGACATTCTAAACATGTTTCAAAAAAAGAAATTTATTTTGAAAACTTAAAAAATATACATATTTTTAAATTTTTTACCACTACAATAGAATAGATGATGGAAAAAATGTTTTTTCTTCAATTTTAAAATGTGCACGTTTCATTATATTCTAAGCCCATTTCAGCCAAAAAATGTTTCGTAGATTAAAAATAACAAAAATTTGAAAGAAAAGTTTCCCCACCACTATACAGTAGATGATGGAAAAAAGTTATCAGGTTTTCTCTGTAATAATAGGGCTAACTACATGGCGATAATAATTTTCATATGTCATCTGTTAATTAATAATTTTTTAGAGTAAGCGTCTTGTACGCATAAGGAGGGAAGTTCTGTGTAAATACCTTTACCGATTTTTTTTAATAGAAAGACTGCAAAAAAGCGGATATTAGGATTTCTTGAAAAAGATTTAGCCTTGTTAAATTAAAAATCTGCATCAAGTATTCCTTAGCAGACTATATGAAAACAAATGATGATCTTGACCTATTTCCAATGCGGCGCACAGTGGGGCCGAAAGCAACATTTTTTGGAAAAAATTCAGAAAATTCTGAAACCGGCCCAAAATAGCCTCGTGAGTACAGGAAAATTAATTTAAAAAATAAGACTTAAGTTGGGGTGGTTTTCAGGGGGTAGAAATCGAAATAACTCAGTAATATTTTAAAACTTCAGGAATTTATAGAATTCGACCTCTGAATTAATGTAAAAATAGTGAAAAAAATCTCTTTTATAAGGAAAGGTAGTTTTTGGGGGTTGAAATCAAAATAACTGTAATAATCCGAAAATTTGGGATTTATATAGAATTTGACTTGCAAATTAAATGAAACTCATTTTGATGACATACGTTAGCGTTGGTTCTTATCCGGGGGATGTACCTAACGTAAATACATTTAAAAAAAATAAAATAAAAGAGCTAGGGCCAAACATATGAATATATTCTATCAGTGTAATAAAAATAAAATACATTTATAATTTAGTAAAATTTAATAAAAATATATCTAATTATTCACTTTCTAACGAGGTTCCTCAACTTTCGGAATCGTCAGTACTGATAATGGTAGAAACAGTCGAAACATTCGAAATAATACTAACATTTGGCGGCATCAACCGGTCCAAAACATAGCATTCCTCCATTGGACACTTTGTACGTTCATCGACAAATTTCTTCATTTCAGACACTTGATCTTCTAATTTAACGTACCCAGAGTGTCTCATCTTATTAAATAATGTTTGTCTAGTTAAATATATACCCATAGAACCAGATCCTGCAGTAAAAATAAATTAAACATATTAAGTATAAGAAAGAGGGTGATTTTTCGATTTTAACTTTAATTTATTTAGAAACTTATAAAACAAAATGGCGCAAATATGCTCATGATTTTCTTTATTTTCCGGCAAGATCAACCTATTAATGAGCAAATAAATTCAAAATTACAGACATGATATTCTATGATATCAACTAAAACTCTACCAACAAAAATTGTTAACATAGATTCTTAAGAATTTTAAAACTGTTTTTGTTAATCAAGATTAAACATTATTACTTAACATAATTTAACAACTATAATTATAAAATGATTAACTTACCTGTAGGAAATGACGCCATGTTAAAAACAGTAAAATATTTGTAAACACTAAAATAAGATTTCAAAAAGAACACGTGTCTTATCTCAGCTAAATCACAATAAGCTCTGTTAGTCGCGAGGAAGGACAAATTTCGACTGCCATGATAAGAATATATTCGTGTTTTCTGTTCTTCCTACTACAGTATAGTATTTAGTAGGCATTTAACTTTCGAATTGTAGCATTTATGCTGGTCCCTTATTATTTTTTTATTTGGAGTTTTTTCCAAGAATTACTTATCTTGGCCCCACTGTGCGGCGGATAAATTTTATAATTTACCGCCTAATCACTAATATAATTAAACAGGAGCATTAACATAATTTTTGCACGATCGAGGTTTTTTGTTTATTTACAAGATCTGTTTCCAAGACGATAGGTTATGGTTACTGGTTGCTAGGCCTAACTCGTCGGTAAGTGATTTACTTACCGACTTCTGAACGGTAAGTAAAATTAATATAATACTTATGTTATTTCATAAAAATAAAAACAATAAATCGGTAAAGGTATTTACACAGAACTTCCCTCTTTATATATACAAGAGCGATCACTCTAAAAATTTATTAATTGCAAAACCACACATGAGAATAGTAATCGGAAGGTATTATTACAAAGAAAACCTGAAAACTTTTGGTCAAAAAAATTGACAGAGTGGTCATCCGATAGCAAAAATTCAATGTTAAATAAAAGGTGCCAAATATGGAAGGCTTGCGTAAATACCTTTACAACGAATGACCACAAAAATGGCCTAAAATTCGCCTGTTTTTGCATAGTAGATAGCGAGCCAAGGGAAAGAGCAAAATAAATCCTATAGGGCTCAAATGAAACTTTGAGACATTTTTAAAAGATAAAACAACTCAGATTTTATATTGTATGAAATTTTTACGGATTATATATTATTCTGTAGCGTATTTGGAAGAATTTAGGAAATTGTCCTACAACCCTCCAACAGTGAACTCTATACTTTATTGCCCTCCAACACCTTGTAATAACTAAAATACCAACACCAGAAAACGAAAAAATTCATAGGTCCTACCCATATGATTACAATCGTCACGGGATTTTCACTAAAAAACATTTTTTTTATGTAAAAAGAATTTCAAAAACTTTTGAATTTTTTTTTTCTGAAATAGGTTTGGAATGTGATGAAACGTGGAAATTTTAAATTTGAGCAAAAAGAAAATTTTTCCCACCATTTATTATTGGTACACCTAGTGAAAAAAAATTTCGAAAAATATTTGCTTTTGAAATCTTAAATCCGAGCAAAAACAATTTTTTCCTGTCATCTATTATATATTTTGTGGTGGTAAAAAATTTTCAATTTTTTTACTTCTTTTCTCAAAATGCAAAAAAGTGTTATTAATTTTTTTTTTTAATAGGTCTAGAAAGCCATGAAACGTGGAAATTTTAAATCTGAGCAAAACATTTTTTCTCCATCTATTCTAGTAAAAATTTTTTCAAAAATATTGTTAAAAAAAATTTCAACATTCTTTTTAGGCTTAGAATATCATGATCTGGAAATTTTAAATTTGAGCAAAAGAAAAATTTTTCATCATAGTAATAAAATCCAGTTGGTGCGAGCCCCTTCCTCTTTGCGATCTTAAAGATTCGAGATGTTAAGACGCGCTTAATTTCGCCGGTCCGCGCCCGCCTCCGATGCTTCGGGAGGGAATTCTGTAGTGTATAGGCTATACTCGGTTCCGGTATTTTTCCGTGTTTTTTCTTTATTAACGGACGAAAATCGCCTATCTCTCTCGCCTCTTATTTTTGGGAATGAGGAGTCGAGGGGGACGAGAGAAAATAGGGGAAGGCGTTTTGGTATTTCATAAACGTCAAAAATTTACCATTTTCGTTAGCTCCTGCCGGGCCTAATTTTCGAGTTCGACCTCGCAGTTTGCGGCTAGCGATAACTAGAACCTCTCCCCGTTCCGCCGCGACGCCGTACGGCGCTCAAAAATATGTATTTCGAAAAATACGGACGTTTTAAGATTGCACGTTTTTGCGCTGATTCGAATCCGAAGCGAGACTCATTTTTTCGGTTTTTCGCCTATAACTCGAAAACGGCTGGAGCTAGCTCAAAATAAAAAAATCTCAAAGGACAAGAGCGTTTCTTTCCGCTTCCTCCGGTATCTTCAAAAATTCCGTACGACGCTTCGTTTCGGAGATATCGGCCGGAAGGTGCGGCGGTGCGAAAAGGCGAAAAATTTGACGTTTTTACCTTTAAACCTCCATAACTTCTAAACGGGGCCTCCTAGAGCAAAATACTTCGCCCTAACGAAAATGTAGAAAAATGAATTATCTAAAAGTCTTTTTTTTTTTTTTTCTCCAGCTCCAAAGATTAACGAGCTACGGGCGGTCAAAGTGGAAGATTTTTTCGTAAATCTGTGAAATTTTAAATTTAAAAGATCCGAGAAAAGCTACTTTTGTCGCGCTCGCCGCGGGCCTAATTTTCCATTTTTTCGGTCGAACGTGGTATCGCCGGAAAGCTACGTTCTTCTGCTTTCCAGAGAGACGTCGCACGCCGTTTCACTCCCGATATTTATTTACTTATAGATTTTTAAAGTACTTACGGTTTTCGATTTTTACGAAAATATCCATTCTTATTTCGCACAGAACTACACTAAATTTTTTAATTAACCCCGGGCACGTACTGCACGAATAAAATGCGAATCTTCGTGTTCAAATAGAGACCAAGATCGAGCCTCTATGTCCAGTATTAACTAAAATATGAGTGTTTTAAGATTTCATGTTTTACAATTTTCTAGGTTACGTTTTAACACACTCAAATTTGTCACATTTGTCTGGCCCCTGCGAGGCCGAATTTTCGATTTTCCCTATACAATTTGGTATCACGGGAAAGGGCAAAGCTCCCCCTTTCCATCGAGACACAGAACGAGCTTCTATTCCAAGTAATTGCTTAATTATGAATTTATATGTACGTAGATGTTTTTCACTTTCTCACAAAAAAACCCAACATTCACACGCCCGTGCCGGGCCGAATTTCCGATTTGGCCCGCACACTCCACTATCACAACAAAATATCATCCTTTCCGATTAATTTGAGACATAGAACGCCTTTCAACTCCACTTATTTCCTGAGAAATGACCGTTTTAAAAGTCCATGTTTGTGCTTCCGCCATTTTAACTAACGCACATAACAATATACTAGGAATTCTGGGTAATTTGTAATTTACAGAGTGAGCAAAATAATGCTGATATAGGGTGAGCCAAATTCATCGAAAAACGCAATTAAATTTATTTGTCGTCCGATTGACCTGAAATTTGGTACTCGGGGATTATCGACCACGCTGATCACGAATATGATGTCAGAATCGCAAAATTCAAGATGGCGGCGCCAAAATGGCGGACGATGTTTGTCGATTTTGGCGTCACACCTCTCAAAATCGGTATGTGGGGGTTTTTGAGGTCGCCAAATACGAATCCGAAATCGAAATTGAAAAATTCAAAATGGCGGCGGAGCTGCTGGACACATTTTGCCATTTACGGTGCCATTCGTCTGAAAATAGGTATGTATATGTTATCGAGGTCACAGATCACGAATATGTTATCGCAACTCAAAAATTCAAAATGGCTGCCTCTCCATAGCCTAATATCCATTATTTACTATAACTTTCTTATTTCCCAACCGATTCGAATGAAACTCGGTATGTTGAAGTTACTGAAGTAGGTGATTGTGAATATGACGTCGAAATTGAAAAATTCAAAATGGCGGCCGAGTTGCAGGACCTATTTTACCATTTACGGTGCCATTCGTCTGAAAATAGGTATGTATATGTTATCGAGGTCACAGATCACGAATATGTTATCGTAACTCAAAAATTCAAAATGGCTGCGTCCCCGTAGCATAATATTCATCATTTACTGTAACTTCCTTATTTATCGTCCGATTCAAATGAAACTCGATATGTTGAAGTTACTGAAGTAGTTGATTGTGAATATGACGTCGACATTGAAAATTTCAAAATGGCGGCATCTCCATGGCCTAATATCCGTTATTTACTGTAACTTTCTTATTTGCCAACCGATTCAACTGAAACTCGGTATTTAGAGGTTATTAGAGTAACTCATAACGAATATGATTACGGAATTGAAAAATTCAAAATGGCGGCACGAATTATAAAACAAAATCTATCCTTTACGGTGACATCCGTCCAAACATAGATATGTGACTGTTATCGAGGTCACAGATCACGAATATGTGACCGTCGCTAAAGAATTCAAAATGGTGGCGTCTCCATAGCCTTATTTCCTTCATTTACTGTAACTCTCCTATTTACCGTCAGATTCATCTAGAACTCGATATGTGGAAGTTACTGAAGTAGTTGATTACGAATCTGAAATCGAAATTGAAAAATTCAAAATGGCGGCACGAGTTGCAGGGCAAGTTTGTCATTTACGGTCCCATTCGTATGAAAATAGATATGTGAGTGTTATCAAGGTCACGGACAACGAATATGTGACAGTCGTTCAAGAATTCAAAATGACAGCATAACCTAAGCCTACTATTCATCATTTACTATAACTTTCTTATTTGCCGTCCGATTCAGCTGAAACTCGGAATGTGAAGGTTGCTGAAGTACCTGATTACGAATATGACAGTGAAAACTGAAAAATAAAAAACTGAAAACTATAAGCTGAAAAACTTGAAACTGGAACACTGAAAAAATGAAAACTAAAGCTGAAAAACTAAAAACGTGAGAACTTGAAAACTTAATAACTTGACAACTGGGCCACTTGACAACTTGAAAACTTGAAAACTTGAAAATTTGAAAACTTGAAAACCTGAAAACTTGACAACTTGACAACTTGAAAACTTAACTTGAAAACTTTAAAACTTTAAAACTTTATAACTTTAAAACTTTAAAACTTTAAAACTTTAAAACTTTAAAACTTTAAAACTTTAAAACTTTAAAACTTTAAAACTTTAAAACTTTAAAACTTTAAAACTTTAAAACTTTAAAACTTTAAAACTTTAAAACTTTAAAACTTTAAAACTTTAAAACTTTAAAACTTTAAAACTTTAAAACTTTAAAACTTTAAAACTTTAAAACTTTAAAACTTTAAAACTTTAAAACTTTAAAACTTTAAAACTTTAAAACTTTAAAACTTTAAAACTTTAAAACTTTAAAACTTTAAAACTTTAAAACTTTAAAACTTTAAAACTTTAAAACTTTAAAACTTTAAAACTTTAAAACTTTAAAACTTTAAAACTTTAAAACTTTAAAACTTTAAAACTTTAAAACTTTAAAACTTCAAAACTTTAAATTTTCAAAACTTTAAAATTTCAAAACTTTAAAATTTCAAAACTTTAAAATTTCAAAACTTTAAAACTTAAAAACTTTTAAATTTAAAAACTTTAAAACTTAAAAACTTAAATTTCAAAACATGAAAATTTAAAAACTTTCAAATTTAAAAATTTCAAAACTTTTAAATTTAAAAACTTAAAAATTTAAAAACTTGAAAATTTCGAAACTTTAAAATTTCGAAACTTTAAAATTTTGAAACTTTAAAATTTCGAAACTTAAAAATTTCGAAACTTTAAAATTTCGAAACTTTAAAATTTCAAAACTTTAAAATTTAAAAACTTTAAAACTTAAAAACTTTAACATTTAAAAACTTTAAAATTTAAAAACTTAAAAACTTTTAAATTTCAAAACTTAAATTTCAACTTTAAAATTTAAAAACTTTAAAATTTCAAAACATGAAAATTTAAAAACTTTCAAATTTAAAAATTTCAAAACTTTAAATTTTCAAAACTTTTAAATTTAAAAACTTGAAAATTTCAAAACTTTAAAATTTCGAAACTTTAAAATTTTGAAACTTTAAAATTTCGAAACTTTAAAATTTCGAAACTTTAAAATTTCGAAACTTTAAAATTTCGAAACTTTAAAATTTCAAAACTTTAACATTTCAAAACTTTAAAACTTAAAAACTTTAACATTTAAAAACTTTAAAATTTAAAAACTTTAAAACTTAAAAACTTTTAAATTTCAAAATTTAAATTTCAACTTTAAAATTTAAAAACTTTAAAATTTCAAAACATGAAAATTTAAAAACTTTCAAATTTAAAAATTTCAAAACTTTAAAATTTCAAAACTTGAAAATTTCAAAACTTTATAATTTCGAAACTTTAAAATTTCTAAACTAAAATTTCAAAACTTTAAAATTTCAAAACTTTAAAATTTCAAAACTTTAAAATTTCGAAACTTTAAAATTTCAAAACATTAAAATTTTAAAACTAAAATTTCAAAACTTTAAAATTTCAAAACTTTAAAATTTCAAAACTTTAAAATTTCAAAATTAAAATTTCAAAACTTTAAAATTTCAAAACTTTAAAATTTCAAAACTTTAAAATTTCAAAATTAAAATTTCAAAACTTTAAAATTTCAAAACTTTAAAATTTCAAAATTAAAATTTCAAAACTTTAAAATTTCAAAACTTTCAAATTTCAAAACTTTAAAATTTCAAAATTAAAATTTCAAAACTTTAAAATTTCAAAACTTTCAAATTTAAAAACTTTAAAATTTCAAGACATAAAAATTTAAACACTTTAAAACTTAAAACTTTAAAATTTAAAAACAAAAAACTGAAACACCGAAACACTGAAAGATAAAAAACCGAAAAACTAAAAAACTCAAAATTAAAAAACTGAAAATTTACAATTAAAAAAAACCCAAAAAAAGTGACAATTTCCAACTAAAATTCAAGCTTTCTACAATGATTCAAGCGTTTCCTAATCGAGTGCGGAGCACTCGCATTGACAGCTTTAGCTGTCACCCCTCCGGAGGAGCTAGAATGGGCGATAGCCCATTCTAGTCTATTCTATAAATAGTAGTGGCAATTTTTTTTTTTTTTTAATTTTCAATTTTTTTTAAATAGGTCTAGAATGCCCTGAAACAGAAATTTTAAATTTGAGCAAAAGAAAACATATTTCATGTCTTCTATAGTAGTGGTAAAAAAAGAAATTTTTCAAACAAATTTTCAATTTTTTTTAAATAGGTGTAGAATGCCAAGAAGCGTTTAAATTTTAAATTTGAGCAAGAAATTTTCAAAAATGCTGATAAAAAAAAATAATGTTTTTTTTTTAAATAGGTTTAGAATGCCATGAAACGTGTAAATTTTAAATTTGAACAAAGAAAAAAAAAATTTCATATATTTTAGTAGTAAAAATTTTTTCAAAAATGATTAAAAAAATTTTCGAAAAATGTTTTTTTCTGAAATACGCTTAGAATGCCACGAATCGTAGAAGTTTTAAATTTGAGCAAAAAAAAATCCGTTCGTGGAAAAATAATTTTCAAAATTGTTAAAAAAAAAATTATTTTTTTTTTGACGTAGGTTTAGAATGCCATGAAACGGGGAAATTTTAAATTTGAACAAAGGAAAACAATTTTCATCTATTTTAGTGGTAAAAAATTTTTCAAATTTTCTTTTTGAAATAGGTTTATCGTGTCATGAAACGTGAAAATTTTAAATTTGAGCAAAGAAAAATTTTTTTCATTATTTATTCCCTTTAGATGGTCCACCCTGTATATTTTCCAGTGAAAGTTTAACCATTTCTTCGCTGACAGTAGCGTCAAATACCTATCAAATTTATCTGCTCTCCGTCAAGTAGTTTTTCAGATAATGCATCAGCAGACAGACAGACAGACGGAATTGAAAAACCTGTTTTCGTAATCTACGTGATCTGAAATGTCAAAATCCGAAAAAATATCGGAGGGTGATTTTTTCTCAAATACAATACTTCCCTTCGGTATGCGAGGGAAGTAAAAATTTTCTTTGACAAAATGTTCAAATTTTTTTTTTTTTTAAATTTGTTTTATTAAATAAATTTAGAATGTCATGAAACGTGGAAATAATAAATTTGAGCAAAAAAATTTGTTTTTGGTAAAAAAAAAATCAAAAAGTACTGAATTTTTTTTTGCCGAAATAGATTCAGAAGGTCATGAAACGTGGAAATTTTAAATTTGAGCAAAAAAAACATTTTTTTCATTATTTATTACCTTTAGACGGTCTACCCTGTATATTTTCCAGTGAAGGTTCAACCATTTCTTCGCTGGTAGTAGTGTCAGCTACCTACCAAATTTTACTATTATCCGTCAAGTAGTTTTTTTTAGATAATGCGCCAACAGACAGACAGACTGACGGAATTGGAAAAACCTATATTTTCGTAATCTATCTGATCTGAAACGTGTAAATCCGAAAAAATCTCGTAGGGTGCTTTTTTCTCGAATACAATACTTCCTTTCGGTACGCGAGGGAAGAAAAAATAAGGAAATTTCTATTTATTTAAAGAACAACCATTATTACCATTGTTTGAACATTTTATAGACTTCTTCATAGTGATCCTTAGATTTTTCTGGAATTATTGCTGCATTTCCGATCTCCCATGCATTTTATATTTCACTATTGCCTTCGGAATCACTCATTGTAAAAGAAAGTAACACATTAAAAATGTAATGTCAAATTAAATGTGTTTGCTTGTTTGTAAATAATACCAAATATTGTCTTGGAAACATATAGCACAGCCATCTAATTTTACAACAAAATAAAAATATCACATTTGACAAATTGGATTTGCCACGAAATACAGGGTGTAATTAGTTTCATGACATTAAAAAAAGCTGGTAATAGGGAACGAGAAGACAAACAAAAAAACTTATATAACATGGGGTCCAAAGCTCATAGTTTTGGAGAAAAAAAAAATAAACAAAAATTTCGCAAATTTTCAAGAAATTTTTTTGAGAACTGCTGGAATATTGAGGTAGGTTTCGATCTAGATCTGATCTGAAGAAAACTATACTCTAACTCTCACTTGTGCAATATTTTAGTTACTGTCATGTCAGTGTTTCGTTATGTACACACGTCCAACCCGTTCGTTGTTTTTGTTATTTTTGAATTTCGCGTCATTGTGTATTTATAGTTAAGATTTATTTTATTGACTTACCGTTCAAGTTGTCAAATTCTTGATTACATACAGACACAACTTACTTATTCGTTCTTTTTGTATTCCTTTTTGGCTTTTGTATAAAGTCTTTATTTTATTTTTCTTTATTGACAAGGTTAGTTGATAGTTTAGTGTTTAGTGTTGAACGAAGTGCGTATGTACTTAATTTGACGTACCGAACTGTGTATTGATACAGATGCAGAGATTTTGAATCATTTAAGTAGGTAGTAAGCTTTTAACCCAGGACACTCATTTATGTTACAAATGTTAATAAACCACATTTAAATTTTCTAAATTATAAACAATCCAATATTTTGTTCCAAATTAAAAAAACACTCATGTAAAGAAATGCTCTGTTTAAACCTCTATGGCCATTATTTGCTTGCAATTGTGCACGATGAGAGAACGAATTATTTACCTTTTTATACTTGCCTCAGTTCAGTTGAGGCGATACATCAAAGGCGGTCGATGATCCTTTGACTCCGCGTGTGCCGCCCAGCACTCTTTAATGACAATTTAAAAGTTGTATAATTGGGAAGTACAAGTCCATCTACCAAGAAAAGCAGTGGCTCTCAATAGTTGTCTACCATAATATTAAATATGTTAACCTGTTTTTCAAAGTGCCCCTAGAGGGAAAAGTCATAAAGGTTTTTTGTTTGTCTAGTCGGTCCCCATTACCAGTTTTTGTTAATGACATGAAACTGATTACACCCTTTATAAACGTCACTTTTGAATTTTTGTTTATTTCGTAGAAATTAAATAATTTTAATTGAAGTGTAATTCAATACGATCGTACAAAAAACAGCATGAAACGAATGCGGTAACTACAAAGCGGGCAGGCGGTATCTTTACCTATTCAATGATACAGCCGGGCGGACTCCTTTGACGGGAATTTTTTATGTGCCTTGGAAATATGAAGGCAACTATAAACGTCCCTTACCGTTCTTGATACTCAATATACTATATTGTTATTAATATTAGCATTATTTCCTTCTTTTTAGCGAATTATTTTAACAGTTTCAGTTCGTCTTTAAAAGCACAGCTTTTATTATTTTTAAATAATATTTTAAAATATAATAGTCAGTATTTACAAGGTTTAGGCAGTAGCTACTAAATGGATTTATCATCGGGATATCTAAATATTTTATCATTACACTTGAGCTAAGACGAAAAAGTTCCAAAGGGCCTACTACTTACGTTGACAAAGTTCTGTGGTCCAATTTTCATTCTCTTCCGAAACTATATTCTTAATGGCAATATTGTGAGTTCCGATTGTGCACAATATACGAAAATAGAATTCAGTCCTATAAACTTCTATATTTGCTTACAAAGAAATTCATATCAACGTTTTTTACCCTTCTCAAATCTAGAGATCTTTTATAAAAGTAATATGCCAGCATATTTTCGGCAGTAAAACTTATCAGAATTATCCTTAAATTTTATTGGTTATTGAAACTAGTCACAAACACATTCCAGATGTGTATCTTTCATATTGGACTTTGGTAAATGAGTTTAGCTTTGAATCAAGAGCAGTGACTATTTTATGGCGATCGTAACATTTCGATTTATTAACAAGTTGACCAAAGGGGTACCGTAACACAAGTTCTGCCATTATTAGCAAAAAAGCAGTATCTATAGAAAATTAATAATGGAGAAAAACATCTTTTTATTTTTTTTGCAACCGTAGCAACTCACACGGTTTAAAAGTAAATTATTATTTGTTTGCTTATAATTGTATTGAAACATATTCTTTATAGGATTTTGCAAACAGCAGAAAAAAAACATCAATCTTTGAGAACTAAACAAAAAACTATGTGTATTAATGAAATCTTTGCATTCTTTCGGTAACCTGAATTCTGGTTATGCTAGCAAATTAAGATCCTAAAATGAATTTGTGTCATTTCTTATTTGAATATTCTCATTCTAACACTAGCATTCACACAGTACCCTACGGCCATGCAGATTAAACTAGTATCTACATAACCCCCTACGGCCATGAAGATTCAGATGTTTCAATACAATTATAAGCAAACAAATAATAATCCACTTTTAAACATGCATAGAGTATATAGGCTCCAATACTAGTTAGCTAATAGATGGGTGAAGATTTGTTGTTTTTATCAGTTAATGTCAAATATAATGATTTCATACTTATTCATAAAAATGGTCTTGGCTTTGCATGAAACATCTTTATGAGTAGCTTTATGTCTTTCTGATGAGCTCCAGAATAAGGGCGAAAAACGTTTCAAAGGATAAGCATTTTCAAGAAACAGAATGATAGATTTCACGAAAATGTAATCAATTAGAATGAAAAACTTTTAAGACAGGGTAGATAAATAAATTCATTTAACGCCTGTGTTCTCACTTTTAACTGAATCTTCATGACCGTAGGGGGTTATGTAGATACTAATTTAATCTGCATGGCCGTAGGGGACTGTGTGGATGCTAGTGTTAGAATGAGAATTTTAAAATAAGAAATTAGACAAATTCATTTTAGAATTTTAATTTGCTAGCATAATTAGAATTCAGGTTATCGCAAGAATGCAAAGATTTCATTAATATTTTTAGACATGGTTCTCATAGATAGTTATTTTTTTCTGCTGTTTGCCAGACCCATCCTATAAAGAATGTTTCAATACAACTTACACAGTCTTGGCACAATTTTCATGTCATAAATAGTTGATTTTTACTGGATAGATAAAAAATTAACAAAGATAAATAAAGGGTGCTATTTGTATGTCAGATACTAAGCGTACACCTACATTTTCGTTGGATACGGCACAATAAAGGTCTTTGTATCTATAGTTTTGGTGGTACATAAGACATTTTTGTTAAGTTCTATATATAGAAAATTGAATTTTAAGTCAGTATGTGCTAATAATCATTTTTAAAAAATTTTGTAGATACTGCGTTATCGCTAAGCACGGCAGAATTATGAATCTTGGATTACAAGTTCAAAGATACAAAGAAAAACAGAATTTGAATACTTGAAACATATATAAAAATCGGTAAAGGTATTTACACAGAACTTCCCTCTTTATTTGTGCATGGCGGTCACTCTGAAAAATTAATAATTACGAAATGACATTGAAAATAATAATCAGAATATAGCTATCACTATTATTACAAAGAAAACCTGATAAGTTTTGGTCAAAAAATATACAGAGTGCTCATCCAACAGCAAAAGTTCAATACTAAATGACAGGTGCCAAATATGGAAGGCTTGCGCAAATACCTTTAGAAATGTCCACCATGACTGAATTATTTCTTGGGCTGAGCACCCTGTATATTTTTCAATAAACGTATAATAGGTTAATATGCCAAATATTATTGCCATCTGTCACATTTTCAATTCCATGTTCACGTAGTGGAGTGGAAGTATAGTGGTGGTTAAAACATTTCATTTTTTTTTTGAAATATTTCAAAAATGTTGGTAAAAAAATTTTCAAAATTTTGTTCGTCTGAAATAGGTTTAGAATATTGTCTAAATGTTATTTGGGGCATTATCTTAATTTTTTTTTCCTTCTTCAATTCTTTGGGACTTCCTGCCACATGTATGTTTTCTTTCTAAGCGGTGCTAGGGGAATCTACAAAATATATCACAATTAACCAGTATTTTACTGGTAAAAAAACCTCTACGCCTGTGACGTTTACGTCAAAGGATCAGTTAAAGGTTGGTTTTTATAAATAAACAACACAAATAAGTATAAAAACTTGAAATTAAATATTTCGCCGACGTTTCGGAAATCTATTCTGTTTCCTTTTTCAAGGCTTTTTTTGAAAAATCTTTTTTGCTGTGTATGACAAATACACAGCTCTAAGAATGTTTGTTATATTCAATATCCATAGATACTTACTATTTACATAGAACTGTTGATATAGTTAACAGTTTTTTAGTTTCTATACAATGTTAAGTTTGTGAAGTTCTTCTTTTAACATTGGTAGCCAAGTTGTACAGACATCTACGGAACAATTCGACACGCAATTATCCTCATTCAATAATATTATCGCGGATTCTTTAATTTTTCTTTTTTTGCTATCTGCCTCTTTTGTTAAAATTTTTGCCGAGTCCCAGTTTATTCTATGTCCATTCTCCCACGCGTGATAGATTTGATATTAGGACGGTATTTCAAACAAGCAACACTTTAAGATCTATTCTGACAAAGACGAAACCAACAAACCACGAGCAAAATTCAAAAAACTGCATTTATAGTATTCCGTGTGAGTGCAACAAACAATACGTGGGTGAGTCATCCAGACCTTTTAGTGTAAGATTGGGCGAGCATCAAAATTATATCAGAAAAAATGAAATTCAGAGGTCCAAGATCTGCGAACACGCGTGGGAGAATGGACATAGAATAAACTGGGACTCGGCAAAAATTTTAACAAAAGAGGCAGATAGCAAAAAAAGAAAAATTAAAGAATCCGCGATAATATTATTGAATGAGGATAATTGCGTGTCGAATTGTTCCGTAGATGTCTGTACAACTTGGCTACCAATGTTAAAAGAAGAACTTCACAAACTTAACATTGTATAGAAACTAAAAAACTGTTAACTATATCAACAGTTCTATGTAAATAGTAAGTATCTATGGATATTGAATATAACAAACATTCTTAGAGCTGTGTATTTGTCATACACAGCAAAAAAGATTTTTCAAAAAAAGCCTTGAAAAAGGAAACAGAATAGATTTCCGAAACGTCGGCGAAATATTTAATTTCAAGTTTTTATACTTATTTGTGTTGTTTATTTATAAAAACCAACCTTTAACTGATCCTTTGACGTAAACGTCACAGGCGTAGAGGTTTTTTTACCAGTAAAATACTGGTTAATTGTGATATATTTTGTAGATTCCCCTAGCACCGCTTAGAAAGAAAACATACATGTGGCAGGAAGTCCCAAAGAATTGAAGAAGGAAAAAAATTAGGTTTAGAATGTCATGAAACGTGGGCATTTTAAATTTGAGCAAAATGAAAAGTTTCCTTCTATTCTATAGTAGTGGCAAAAAAGTTTACAAATTCATTTTCTTTTTTTTTTTTAGAATGCCATGAAAAGTGAACACTTGAAATTTGAGCAAAGGAAAAAAAATTCCATCTATTTTAGTGGTAAACATTTTTCCAAAAATGGTGAAAATTATTTTCAATTTTTTTTTCTGAAATAAGTTTAGAATGTCATGAAACGTGAAAATTTTAAATTAGAGCAAAACATTTTTTTCCGTCTATTCTAGTGGTAAAATATTTTTTCAAAATAGTAAAAAAATGTTGCAATTTTTTTCCGAAATATGTTTAGAATGTCATGAAACGTGAAAATTTAAAATTTGAGCAAAAAAAAAATGTTTTCGTGTATTCTATAGTAGTGATAAAAATGTTTTCAAAAATGTTTTAAAATTGTTCAAAAACATTTTTAAATTTGTTTGAAACGTGGAAATTTTAAATCTGAAGAAAGAAAAATAAATTTTCCATCTATTTTAGTGGTAAAATTTTTTCAAAAATGGTAAAAAGAATTTTGTTTTAATAGATTTAGAACGCTATGAAACGTGGAAATTTTGTTTGAACAAAGAAAAATGTTTTCCATCTATTTCAGTGGTAAAAATGTTTCAAAAATGTTGGTAAAAAACTATTTTTTTTAAATAGGTTTAGAATGCCATGAAACGTGGAAATTTTAAATTTGAGCAACAATAAATTTTTTCATTATTGATTCCCTTTAGACGGCCCACCCTGTATATTTTCCAGTGAAAGTTTAACCATTTCTTCGCTGACAGTAGCGTCAACTACCTACTAAATTTGACTGCTCTCCATCAAGCAGTTTTTTAGTTAATGCACAGACAGACAGACAAACTAACGGAATTGAAAAACCTATATTTTCGTAATCTACGTGTTCTGAAACATCAAAATCCGAAAAAATCTCGGAGGTTGATTTTTTCTCGAATACAATACTTCCCTTCGGTATGTGAGGGAAGTAAAAATGGTAAAAATACTTATTACATATAATGCTTATGATATAAAAGACCATCCAAATAGTTTTTTACCATAGCTCAAACGATTAGCGAGCTGTTCAAAAAAATATTATATATAACCATAGTTTAATATTATTCCTCTTAGAGTGAGTTGTATAAAAATCACATTACCGATTGGTTAACTAACTGGAGGTAAAATGTGACTGACTTAATTGATATAATGATTTCAGCAACTTCTGATACTTGAAACTTTCTTGTTTTTCAGGTTATAATTCAACAGTTACCTCGCTTTAACCGCCTATCTTTCGGCAGTTAAGAAATTGAACTAACGCGTGCAGTTAATGCTAACCAATTGTTGTACAACACGAACTAACCACTCTGGTTAAGCCTTAACTATGCTTTATACAACCCGCCCTTAGGGCCATTACTTTCGGTCTCCGTTAAACTTTAACCGTGTGCCAAATCATAGAAAGTACAATTGTTTCCATGGTAACCAAATCTGTTTGACCGACGGTTTACGTTTAACGGAGACGAAACTAATAGCCCTTAAACAATACGGTTCAAACGGCTGTTAGTAACGTAATATATTTTACATTGTTTTATTGTACTCTGTATTACTCCAAAAGTATGCTTCTAGAGGGCAGACTATTTACTAAACAAAATATTCCTGTCAAGTTCTTCTATGAATCTTATTTTCATAAGGATAATAACAGCTACTCTCCGGACTATGTCTCGCTGAGCACTGGATTAACAATTGCAGGCTTGGCGCGTCAAGTGTAAAAATTACATTTTACCTCAAAATGCTTGGTTCCGATTGCAACAAACACTAGCCGAACGATTTACTTCCAATTCAAAGAATTCTCTGTATTACTTTGTTTTATTTAAACAGTACATGTATACCGAGCGCTCACGAAATCAGGTTCATACACTTTTTTCTTTGTTTTTCCAGATATAAATTTGAAATTTGAGCACAGAATTTTTGACATAACCATACCCAAAAATGCACTTCCCGTTTAACCAAAAGTATTACTAACTTTTTGTTTTAAATACCATTCTACATATTTTTTTATTGGAACCCTATTTTGCTTATTTAAGGTACGCCTCAAAGTGTTTAATTCCAACTTTTCAAAACGCGCGTGTTTTAAAGTTACCCGACAAACGTGAAGTCAAAATGTCAACTTTTTAATTATTGATCTGACAGGAGTTATTGTGGGATTAACCGCGAATCTGCTATTCTATTTAAATAATCAATATTAGAACTCATTTTAAAGCAATACACAATCAGTAACAACTGTAGTGGCAATAACAGATTTACGAAAAAAAAAAGTTGTCTGGATCTGGGGTCAGACCATACGTTTCTGATGTATTTTTCGACGCTAAATTCGAACCTGTTTTTAAGTTTTGCTCTATCACGTCAGGATTTTGAAATATCCTAACCTAAAAGTGCAAAAAACACAGTTTTCGACATATTTGAGGTTATGTAGCTTTGCAATTTTTTTTTCTCGAAAGGCCATGTAAGGGATCTTAAAGTACAAATCTTCCTCTTTATAATGCCGTAGAGTTTGCTCAAATATCTTTTTTTTTTCGCTGAGATACCGAATTTTTAAAATTGTCTGTTCATATCACATCTTTCCCAATACATTTAATTAGTACGGAAACCTTATGGTCATTATTCAAATTGCCATATCTCAGCGAGAAAAAAAGATATTTGAGCAAACTCAACGGCATTTTAAAGATCCTATATATGGTTTTTACTTCCCTCGCATACCGAAGGGAAGTATTGTATTCGAGAAAAAATCACCCTCCGAGATTTTTTCGGATTCTGACGTTTCAGAACACGTAGATTCCGAAAATATAGGTTTTTCAATTCCGTCAGTCTGTCTGTCTGTCTGTCTGTTGGTGCATTAACTAAAAAACTACTTGGCGGAGAGCAGTCAAATTTGGTAGGTAGTTAACCCTACTGTCAGCGAAGAACTGGTAGAATTTTCACTGAAAAATATACAGGGTGGACCGTCTAAACGGAATAAATAGTGAAAAAAAATTTTTTTTGCTCAAATTTAAAATTTCCACGTTTCATGGCGCGCTAAACCTATTTCAGAAAAAAAATTTTTTGAAAATTTTTTTAAATCATTTTTGAAAAAATTTTGACCACTAAAAAAAAATTTTTTCTTTGTTCAAATTTAAAATTTCCACGTTTCATGACGCGCTAAACCTATTTCAAAAAATCGGTAAAGGTCTTTACACAGAACTTCCCTCGTTATTTGTGCATGACGGTCACTCTAAAAAATTAATAATTACGAAATGACATTGAGAATAATAATCGGAATATAGTTATTGCTATTGTTACAAAGAAAACTTGATAAGTTTTGGTCAAAAAAATATACAGATTGCTCATCCAACAGCAAAAGCTCAATACTAAATAACAGGTGCCACATATGGCATGCTTGCGCAAATACCTTTACAAATGTCCACCATGAGTGAATTATTTCTTGGGATGACCACCCTGTACATTTTTCAATAAAAGTATAATAGGTGTATATGTCAGATATTATTGCCATCCGTCACATCAATCCAACATTCGCGTAATGGAGTGGAAGTATAGTGGTGGTTAAAAAATTTCATTTTTATTTTAATTTTCAAAAATGTTAAAAAATATATTTAAATTTTTTCTTCTGAAATAAGTTTAAAATGTCAAACGTAGAAATTTTAAATTTGAGCAAAAAGGAAAGTTTCCGTCTATTCTATAATAGTGGTAAAAGAAGTTTAAGATTTAAATATAACATATTTTTTTAAATAGGTTTAGAATGTCATAAAACGTGAAACTTTTAAATTTGAGCAAAAAAAGTTTCCATCTATTCTAGTGTTAATTTTTTTTCCAAACTGATAACAAAATGTTGCAAAAATTTTTTTTCCGAAATTGGTTTGGAATGTCATGAAACGTGGAAATTTTAAATTTGAGCAAACCAAATTTTTCGTCTATTCTATTTATAGTAGTGATAAATAGATTAAAAATGTTTTCAAATTTTTTTAAAAATTTTTCAAAAACATTTTTAAATTTGTTTGAAATGTTTTAGAATGCCATGGAAACGTGGATAGTTTAAATCTGAACAAAGAAAAAAAATTCTATCTTAGAGGCAAAATTTTTTAAAAATAGTAAACAAAATTTCTAATTTTTCTTTTAAATAGATTTAGAACGCGATGAAACGTGGAAATTTTAAATTTGAAGAAATAAAAAAAAATCCATCTATTTTAGTGGTAAAAAAAATTTCAAAAATGTTGGTAAAAAAAAAATTCAAAAAATTTTCAATTTTTTTCTTCTGAATCAGGCTTAGAATGCCATGAAACATGGAAATTTTAAATTTGATGAAAAAAAATTATCGTTTTAGTAGAAAAAATGTTTTAATTTTTTTTTTTTTTTAATATGTAGTTTTAGAATGCCATGAAACGTAGAAATTTTAAATTTGAGCAAAAAAAAATTTTTTTATCTTTGGTGAAAAATTTTTCAAAAATGGTGAAAAAAATTTTCAAAAATTTTTTTTTTCAGAAATAGGTTTAGCGTGTCCATGAAACGTGGAAATTTTAAATTTGAACAAAATTTTTTTTTTTTTATCTTGGTAAAAATTTTTTCAAAAATGATTGAAAAAAATTTTCAAAAATTTTTTTTTTCTGAAATAGGTTTAGCGCGTCATGAAACGTGGAAATTTTAAATTTGAGCAAAAAAAAATTTTTTTTCACTATTTATTCTGTTTAGATGGTCCACCCTGTATATTTTGCAGTGAAAATTCTACCAGTTCTTCGCTGACAGTAGGGTTAACTACCTACCAAATTTGACTGCTCTCCGTCAAGTAGTTTTTTAGTTAATGCACCAACAGACAGACAGACAGACAGACAGACAGACAGACAGACAGACAGACAGACAGACTGACGGAATTGAAAAACCTATATTTTCGGAATCTACGTGTTCTGAAACGTCAGAATCCGAAAAAATCTCGGAGGGTGATTTTTTCTCGAATACAATACTTCCCTTCGGTATGCGAGGGAAGTAAAAAAATCGGTAAAGGTCTTTACACAGAACTTCCCTCGTTATTTGTGCATGACGGTCACTCTAAAAAATTAATAATTACGAAATGACATTGAGAATAATAATCGGAATATAGTTATTGCTATTGTTACAAAGAAAACTTGATAAGTTTTGGTCAAAAAAATATACAGATTGCTCATCCAACAGCAAAAGCTCAATACTAAATAACAGGTGCCACATATGGCATGCTTGCGCAAATACCTTTACAAATGTCCACCATGAGTGAATTATTTCTTGGGATGACCACCCTGTACATTTTTCAATAAAAGTATAATAGGTGTATATGTCAGATATTATTGCCATCCGTCACATCAATCCAACATTCGCGTAATGGAGTGGAAGTATAGTGGTGGTTAAAAAATTTCATTTTTATTTTAATTTTCAAAAATGTTAAAAAATATATTTAAATTTTTTCTTCTGAAATAAGTTTAAAATGTCAAACGTAGAAATTTTAAATTTGAGCAAAAAGGAAAGTTTCCGTCTATTCTATAATAGTGGTAAAAGAAGTTTAAGATTTAAATATAACATATTTTTTTAAATAGGTTTAGAATGTCATAAAACGTGAAACTTTTAAATTTGAGTAAAAAAAGTTTCCATCTATTCTAGTGTTAATTTTTTTTCCAAACTGATAACAAAATGTTGCAAAAATTTTTTTTCCGAAATTGGTTTGGAATGTCATGAAACGTGGAAATTTTAAATTTGAGCAAACCAAATTTTTCGTCTATTCTATTTATAGTAGTGATAAATAGATTAAAAATGTTTTCAAATTTTTTTAAAAATTTTTCAAAAACATTTTTAAATTTGTTTGAAATGTTTTAGAATGCCATGGAAACGTGGATAGTTTAAATCTGAACAAAGAAAAAAAATTCTATCTTAGAGGCAAAATTTTTTAAAAATAGTAAACAAAATTTCTAATTTTTCTTTTAAATAGATTTAGAACGCGATGAAACGTGGAAATTTTAAATTTGAAGAAATAAAAAAAAATCCATCTATTTTAGTGGTAAAAAAAATTTCAAAAATGTTGGTAAAAAAAAAATTCAAAAAATTTTCAATTTTTTTCTTCTGAATCAGGCTTAGAATGCCATGAAACATGGAAATTTTAAATTTGATGAAAAAAAATTATCGTTTTAGTAGAAAAAATGTTTTAATTTTTTTTTTTTTTTAATATGTAGTTTTAGAATGCCATGAAACGTAGAAATTTTAAATTTGAGCAAAAAAAAATTTTTTTATCTTTGGTGAAAAATTTTTCAAAAATGGTAAAAAAAATTTTCAAAAAATTTTTTTTTCAGAAATAGGTTTAGCGTGTCCATGAAACGTGGAAATTTTAAATTTTCAAAAAATTTTTTTTTCTGAAATAGGTTTAGCGCGTCATGAAACGTGGAAATTTTAAATTTGAGCAAAAAAAAATTTTTTTTCACTATTTATTCTGTTTAGATGGTCCACCCTGTATATTTTGCAGTGAAAATTCTACCAGTTCTTCGCTGACAGTAGGGTTAACTACCTACCAAATTTGACTGCTCTCCGTCAAGTAGTTTTTTAGTTAATGCACCAACAGACAGACAGACAGACAGACAGACAGACAGACAGACAGACTGACGGAATTGAAAAACCTATATTTTCGGAATCTACGTGTTCTGAAACGTCAGAATCCGAAAAAATCTCGGAGGGTGATTTTTTCTCGAATACAATACTTCCCTTCGGTATGCGAGGGAAGTAAAAAAGAAATTTTTTGAAAAAATCATTTTTGAAAAAATTTTTACCACTAAAAAAAAATTTTTTCTTTGTTCAAATTTAAAATTTCCACGTTTCATGGCATTCTAAACCTATTTAAAAGAAAAAAAAAATTGAAAATTTTTTACCAACATTTTTGAAAAAATTTTTACCACCAAAATAGATGAATTTTTTTTTCTCAAAATTTAAAATTTCCGCGTTTCATAACGTTCTAAATCTATTTAAAGTAAAATAAAAAAAAAAATTTAAATTTTTGAAAAAATTTTACCACAAATAGATGGAATTTTTTTTCCGATTTAAGATTTCCACGTTTCCATGGCATTCCAAATTTATTAAAACAAATTTAAAAATGTTTTAGAAAAATAAAAAAAAAATGAAAACATGTTTTAGTAATCTATTTATCACCATTATAGAATAGACGAAATATTTTTTTGCTCAAATTTAAAATTTCCACGTTTCATAACATTCTAAACCTATTTCGGGAAAAAAAAATTGCGACATATTTTCACCAATTTGGAAAAAAATTTAACACTAGAATAGACAGAAAACATTTTTGAAAATTTGTTCTATATTTTAATCACCACTATACTTCCACTCCATTACGTGAATGTGGGATTGAAAATGTGAGAGATGGCAATAATATTTGGCATATCCTATTATATACTTTTATTGAATAATGGCATCCCAAGAAATAATTGAGTCATGGTGGACATTTATAAAGGTATTTGAGCAAGCCTTCCATATTTGGCACCTGTTATTTAGTATATTGAACTTTTGCTGTTGGATGAACACTCTGTATATTTTTTTGACCAAAAGTTATCAGGTTTTCTTTGTAATAATACCAATAATCATATTCCGATTATTATTCCCAATGTCATTTCGTAATTAATAATTTTTTTGAGTGACTAACATGCACAAATAACGAGGGAAGTTCTGTGTAAATAACTTTACCGATTTTTTTAAGGAAAAAAAAATTCGCAAAACTACATAACCTCAAACATGTGAAAAAAACGTGTTTTTTGTACTTTTAGGTTAAATTATCTCAAAATCCTGACGCGATAGCGCAAAACTAAAAATAGATTCGAATTCAACGTCGAGAAACGTATGGTCTGACCCCAGATACAGACAACTTTTTTTTGTAAACCTGTGTAATTAATCCTGTGACAGATTGCAAATTAATTTTTGTATTCCTCATTTGACACTTCAACCATTTCCCATTTTCAATTCTTATTTCCATTTTTTTAGTAATAATACCAGTATTTATGATTTCAAAGTGTACCAATAAAAAATAGCGTAAAGTATTCGTTGATAACTGGTTTTTAAAACACTTGCTCTATTTCGGGCACTCCGGCTGCGCCGTCGTGCTCTAAAAATCGCGCGTGTTTTCGAGACCTTAATATCCACTTACACTTTAATATACTATTATCTTGTCTGATAGAGATTTGAAATACCTTCTAAAATACTATTCTTGTTGTTAATTATATTATAATTACTGACAAAAATACTAAATTCTCATCGTGCATCTATATTTTCAAACTGTACAGTTTCACACGAATTTATGGATCAATTTTAATTCAAAATTGCATTGGAAGGCTAACTCAAAGCTCTACCGAAAGCGCTCAAAAAATGTACAGTGAGTTTTGGGCCGTCTCTATTTTAAAACACTTATTTAAAAAACGTCTTAAAATAATTAAATTGCCAAAACAGTCATTTGTTTCGGTGAAAATTATTTAAAATTGCCTTATGACTAAATACTATGGTGTGACGTTCTGCTCACCCGGCAGGTGGTTAAGTGTTACTTTGACACTCGACCTTCAGTAGTCGGTTGACGATAAGGGCAGAATGTGGAAAGCTCGGGCGCCAGTTCCTTTTGTGGTGGAGCAACCAATTACCCTCAAAGCCCGTAATATCCAGCGGGTCTAGGGATAGTTACACTTCACATACTCCAAAGTAAAAGACACAATTCAGATTATTATCATTATTCATTATCTTAGAACCTACTATTTACAACACTACTTAAAGCTACACTACCAAACAAACAACCAAGAGTTGGAGCTTAATGCTAGTTTACAGTGAACGAAATTTATGTTAATGTGAGAAAGGCGATGACGGGCGGTTACGGGGCGGACAAGAGTGTGGCAGCGATTCGTCGTGGCGTCGGTAGCATCTGTGGGGTAATTTCAGTTTTGCACCGGCGTCGGATAAATAACTTGCCAACGCAAGAGATCCCAGCTCAGCCCGCTGCAGGATCTGGCGGTCAAGTAGCGTAGTAACGTCGCTATAGAGTACCTACTGTCATTGAGGCAGCTCACCACGCTGCTGGCCAATACCATAAGTGCACTGTCTTGTATTTAATTTCGTTGTGCTTTTATACCCGAAATCTTCACATGTGACCCACTTTGGGAGCGTGTGCAACCTTGCGTGTACAGATTTCGGGTACAAGTGCGGTCTGTTATTGGATACGTGTGCAGATTTAGATCCACGTGTACATGCTGGAATATTATACTACAGCTCGCACGCAGTTACATTTTAAATATATTCCCGGATTACCTAGCAGCTACAATTTAATACAATATAATATAAACATATAACCTACTTAATATTAAACCAGATGGTAGTTTAGAGTGCAACATCCATAAAGAAAAAATGCTTCGTTACAATGGGTATTTACAAAGTATTATTTATAAACTTAAATATCATATTCATGACCACTGAGTAATTGCACAAAATTCCATTTTTCAAGGTCATTCCTGACTCGATTTTAATTTAAAAAAACCAGATGTAAAGATAATTAAAACCTCTAGCAGATAGGACTAAAAAATATATATAGTACCATTTAAAATAAAATAGCTAATGGTACTTTCTGTAAAACCGGAAGTGCTTTTTGGGTCAAATTATGTCAAATAATATATTTTCATACCAAATGTCCTGTACCTAATTTCAAAATTTTATTTTTAAAAATAAAGAAGAGATGGGGGCGTACCTAATTTCGTGAACACCCGGTATACTTATATTTATAAATTTTATTTCTTATTTTTTAAGATATATATTATATTTTTGAAACATATTCTTTATAGGATTTTGCAAACAGTGGAAAGAAAAGCTATCTACTAGCATTCAACCTAGTTCCCCTACGGCTAAGCAGGCTAAATTATTATCCACATGATCCCGTACGATATGTAAATTCAGTTAAAAATGAGAACAAAGGCCTGAAATTAATTTATTTACGTACCTTGTCTTTAAACATTTTTTCATTCTAATGAATTACATTTTCATAAAATCTCATTCAGTTTCTTGGAAATGCTTAGCCTTTGAAACGTTTTTCGTCCTTATTGTGGACTCATCAGAAAAGCCTAAAGCCACTCATAACGATGTTCCATGCAAAACTAAGACAATATCCATGAATAAGTATAAAATAATTATAATTGACATTGACTGATAAAAAACAACAGATCTTCACCTATCTATTATCTAACTAGTATTGGAGCCTATATACTCTTTAAACATTATATTTTTGCCCCGTAATTATTTTTTTTATTTCTGTTGGGTAGCTGTATTTCAAACAAATAAATAACGAATGGAAGAAACATAAAATCTCCATTTAATACTGTACCCCGTATAGTAGATAAAAGAATTCAAAGTATCTTCCATGTATTGCAAACTATAAGATCCTTGTGTCTCCTTTTCTCCGTCTATCATGGAGGTTATAGTCAATGCTCTTCTAAGACTTTTTGTTTGATAAAGGCAATGTTGTGGCTGGTGGCAGACGTCAGAATGAGAAATGTACCTACATCGTCTGTCTTTATTTTTCTTTTTTGTTTGTCTTCACATACCTTATTCTCTTTGCAATATATTAAATTTCAGTAAACTTTCATTGGATCTGGCCGTCTATTCGAATGTTAAACAAAATCACATATCCTTTTCGTACTCAACAAATTCTTTGTAGTAGGCCCTTACGACTCGAGATACCGCTGATTATACAGGGTGTCCCGTAATAATGTGCAAGAAATGTAAGTACTAATTCCTTATCGAAATTGAAGGTGGGGTCCTCATATAAATTTTTTCAAAATAAGCCTTTCTTGTCCAGCTATACCCCTTTAAGGGGTGTGCAAGAAAAACTGTTTTTAATTTCTGAAAATAATGTAATTGGAATAAGACGAAATTTGGCACATCTTGGTTACTAATGAAAGAGCTTCTAACGAAATTATTTCATCCGTCTTCTCCATTAGATGACGTTTGTCCGAAAAAATAGGTTATAATTCAAAATGCACAGAAGGGGTGGTTTAATGCTAGGGTATTAGAACCTATTAAAGATAGAGATAGTAAACACACAAATTTTAAGAGAAGTGAAAATCAAAATGACTGCTTAAGTTATAAATCTAGCAGAAACAATGTTGTCAATATAATTAAACAAGAAAAATGTAAGTGTTATAAGGAAAAAATAGATAATTGTAGGTACGACCCAAAGAGAATGTGGCAATCGCTTAAATCCTTAAAATCAGAGAAATAAGACGAACCCTTTAAAGAAATCCAATTTGAAAATGAAATAAGTAAAAACTCAAATCTATTGGCGGAAAAATTTAATGAATTCTATATGTATATCTAGTATAAACGATATAGTGCATAATAATAATAATAATAATAATAATAATAATAATAATAATAATAATAATCTTTATTGTCCATAATAAATAAATGACCACAAAAAAGTGATATAGGACTAGTCAAATAAGCCACATTTAAAAGAAAAACCTAAACTACTAAAACAACACATACAGAAAAAAATATTTTAAAAACATGGGTCAGTTAAATATTCAGTCACATTATAAAAACACTTTTGTAAAAGAAATTGGCTAACTAACTTTTTAAATAATTTTAAATTGACGACACCTTTAATTTCATAGTATACCTCATAGCAACTATCAGTTTGAACTTGCTGAGTTAGGAGTAAAAATGCAAAATTTTAAGTTGTTGACAAAAACTGAATTAAAAAATCGGTAAAGGTCTTTACACAGAACTTCCCTCGTTATTTGTGCATGGCGGTCACTCTAAAAAATTGATAATTACGAAATGACATTGAGAATAATAATCGGAATATACTTATTGCTATTATTACAAAGAAAACTTGATAAGTTTTGGTCAAAAAAATATACAGATTGCTCATCCAACAGCAAAAGCTCAATACTAAATAGCAGGTGCCACATATGGCAGGCTTGCGCAAATACCTTTACAAATGTCCACCATGACTGAATTATTTCTTGGTGTGACGACCCTGTATAATAGGTGTATATGTCAGATATTATTGCCATCCGTCACATCAATCCAACATTCGCGTAATGGAGTGGCAGTATAGTGGTGGTTAAAAAATTTCATTTTTATTTTAATTTTTCAAAAATGTAAAAAAAAAAATTAAAATTTTTTCTTTTGAAATAGGTTTAAAATGTCAAACGTAGAAATTTTAAATTTGAGCAAAAAGGAAAGTTTCCGTCTATTCTATAATAGTGGTAAAAGAAGTTTAAGATAAAAAAATTACATATTTTTTTAAATAGGTTTAGAATGTCATGAAACGTGAAACTTTTAAATTTGAGTAAAAAAAGTTTCCATATATTCTAGTGTTAATTTTTTTTCCAAACTGGTAACAAAATGTTGCAAAAAATTTATTTCCGAAATTGGTTTGGAATGTCATGAAACGTGGAAATTTTAAATTTGAGCAAACCAAATTTTTCGTATATTCTATAGTAGTGATAAATAGATTAAAAATGCTTTCAAATTTTTTTAAAAATTTTTCAAAAAAATTTTTAAATTTGTTTGAATAGTTTTAGAATGCAATGGAAACGTGGATAGTTTAAATCTGAACAAAGAAAAAAAATTCTATCTTAGTGGCAAATTTTTTTAAAAATAGTAAACAAAATTTCTAATTTTTCTTTCAAATAGATTTAGAACGCTATGAAACGTAGAAATTTTAAATTTGAAGAAATAAAAAAAAATCCATCTATTTTAGTGGTAAAAAAAATTTCAAAAATGTTGGTAAAAAAAAATGTCAAAAAAGTTTCAAATTTTTTTTTCTGAATCAGGCTTAGAATGCCATGAAACGTGGAAATTTTAAATTTGAAGAAAAAAAAATATTTTAGTAGAAAAAATTTTTTCAAAAATGGTAAAAAAAATTTAATTTTTTTTTTAATAGTTTTAGAATGCCATGAAACGTAGAAATTTTAAATTTGAGCAAAAAAAAATTTTTTCATCTTGATAAATTTTTCAAAAATGGTGAAAAAATTTTCAAAACATTTTTTTTTCAGAAATAGGTTTAGCATGCCATGAAACGTGGAAATTTTAAATTTGAACAAAAAAAAATTTTTTTTATCTTAGTAAAAATTTTTTCAAAAATATTGGTGAAAAAAATTTTCAAAAATTTTTTTTCCCGAAATAGGATTAGCGCGTCATGAAACGTGGAAATTTTAAATTTGAGCGAAAAAAAAATTTTTTCACTATTTATTCCGTTTAGACGGTCCACCCTGTATATTTTTCAGTGAAAATTCTACCAGTTCTTCGCTGACAGCAGGGTTAACTACCTACCAAATTTGACTGCTCTCCGTCAACTAGTTTTTTAGTAAATGCACCAACAGACAGACAGACAGACAGACAGACAGACTGACGGAATTGAAAAACCTATATTTTCGGAATCTACGTGTTCTGAAACGTCAGAATCCGAAAAAATCTCGGATGGTGATTTTTTCTCGAATACAATGCTTCCCTTCGGTATGCGAGGGAAGTAAAACAATAATACTTGACCTAGCTAACAAAAGCAGTCAAGATGAAATTGATATGGGATTTTTTAAAGATAATTTCGAATACTTATCGAATCAACTGATTCACATTATTAATGGCTCTTGAAAGCCTGGGTATGCGCCAAGTTCATTAAAAGTATTGACCATCATTCCGGTAAGAAAAGTGCCTAAAACTCTTAAGGCTGAAAAGTGTAGACCTATAAATATGTTACCAGCTTTTGAAAAAATATTAGAAAAAGTAGTATACGTGCAATTACTAGACTTTATAATGGATCAAAATATACTTAGTAAATATCAGTCTGGCTTCAGAGAAGGTTATAGTTGTGAAGTGTGTTGCAATATGTTATCAATGAGTGGGAGAAAGCCAAGGATAAGGGAAAAAGGACCGGAGTAACTTTCTTAGATTTGAAAAGAGCATTTGAGACGATTGACAGAAAAATTTTATTAGATAAGTTGAGTAAGTATGGTATTATGGTGTGGTATTGAAATGGTTCAAATATTACTTAAAATCAAGAGACAGAAGGTGAAATGTGAACATATGTTCTCAAGTGTTATATTGATATGGGGGTGCCTCAGGGAAGCATACTTGGGCTATTGCTATTTATACTATACATCAATGATATGTCTAAAATCTTTAAACATTGTAAATACCACTTTTTTGGTGATGACACTATAATTTACATCTATGAGCATGATTCTAGAGATTTAGTGGATAAAATAAACGGCGATTTAGAACTGGTCTCTAAATGGATGGAAACAAACAAATTAAAATTAAATATTACAAAAACAAAAGGTATGCTCATAAGTAATCGGCAGAAATCCAGGTTATTCAAAGATATACATTTACCAATCAAGATCCAAGGGGTAAACTTGTCATTGGTCTCAGAAATCAAATTAGTTAGGAGTTATTGCTGATTGCAACTTGAATTTTAAGAACCATGTGGACTATATATGTAAAAATATATCTAAAAAAATCGGTGTTCTAAAACGCGTCAGTTGACACCTATCTATAAATGTAAAAAAACTGTCTATAACTCTATAATATTACCTCATTTTAACTATTGTAGTACGATACTATATATAGCCAATCAGACCGATCTAGAACGACTACAAATGTTGCAAAATAGAGCAATAAGAGTTATACTAAAATGCAGTATCTATACTAGAATAAACGATATGGTAAATTGTTTAAATTGGATGAATACAGAAAATGTTCTTAAGTATAACGTTTTAGTTTTTATACATAAAATTAATAAAGGCATAGTTCCAGGTTACCTAAAAAATATTTTAACTAAATCACGAGATTTGCATAATTACAATACCCGAGGAATTAATAATTTTGTCCACGACTATTGTAAATAATGTACTCTTTATGTAGGTGTTTCCTCAAGGATAATGCTATCCACTATTCCCTGCAGTGAATAATGATTTCATTATTCACTGATTGCAGTGAATAATGAGGACAGTCAGTTGTTTATAAGAAATGACATTAGTGACTTTTTACCAAAAATTTTAAATTGAAAATTGCAGCAACCAAAAGACAAGTGTTGTCTCTCTAAGTTTTCTAGGCAGCACTCAAATGTTACATGCCGAAAAGGTACTTTAATGAACACTCAAAAACTACATTAGTAAGATTTCTTCAAAGCATCTATTAGCAACACGCGACAATCCCCAACATTTTTTTAAACCATTTACCTACGTGCCCGCAAACTGTATTTTTTTTATTAGTAAGCTATGACAGTGTTGTCAAAGCGTTGATTTGAAACGTCAAAATTTGTGCGATTTCAACGCCAACGTTATTTATAATAATTTTGCATATTAGGCACTCAAAAAGAGTAATATAATTACATAAATAGATACTAACAATGAAAACGAGATTTCATTGACACCGCCAGAGATAAGGGAAGCTGCAGAAATCGCCTCAGTAAACTTGTTGCTCGAAAAATCGAAAAAATTATATATAATGACATATGAATCTTTCTCAAATAGGAGAAATGAAATGAAGGTGAATTTTAATTTAATATTGAATATTTAATAGTCGTGGACAAAGTATAGTATTCTACTCGCATATAATGGCTATTATTCACTCTGGTGATTTACGACACTCGCCTGCGGCTCGTGTCTTAAACTTCACCCTCGTGAATAATAGCCATCATTATATGCTCGTTGAATAATATACTATTGTAATAAAAAAAGCTAATAATGCATCTATGCACCTTTCAATTTTCTACAAGGGAGTGGTTGAGTACAACCATTTGGGTATTGATTTACTTGAAACTAATTTACATACTTTTAAAAGACTATTAAAAGTTGTTCTGTTATGAATTATATACAATAATATACATATTTCTGCCCACATTATATTTTTTAGTTGATTCTGAGTAGTTTTAATTACATATTTTTGTAGCGTTAGCTGTACGTAGTTTTTTAGTTTAGTTCTAGTTGTATGCCTATGTATGTGGATACTGGGTACCAATGTAAAATAGCAATGTAAATTATGTATTTTAATATATAGCCAAGGGCTAAATAAGCGTATTATCTATCTATTTATCTAGCGTGTACACTGTACACAAAGGGGTGATATTAACTACCCTTCTTATATTTTTGTAAATATCTTTCTGTCTGCTATTCTTTCTTTGAATTAAAAAAGAACTAATCATGATTCATTTTTTCATGTATGATTCATTTAGAAACTGTTTTACCTTTTGAAAAAATATCGTAAAATCGATCGTTTTTGAGAAAAATGAACTAAATTATATATGCCTAAGTGATCAGTCAAAAGCGACGAGCCCTATTATATTAATCAAACCACTAAGTACGCTGGTGTTAAATCATAATTTGGCAGTATTATGTACCGGTATGATCATTTTGTGCTTATAAGTTATTTTCAGATAAAAATTAAAAATCGGTTTTGTACACCCCTTTAAGTGGTTGGTACAGCTGAACAGGAAAGGCTAAATTTTAAATGGTACTTTATCTTCATTTTCGATAAGAAATTGGTAGTTAAATTTTTTGCACGTTATTTCGGGACACCCTGTATAGGCATTTACTGTATTCTTCCAATTAAAATTAATCATCACTAAAATTTACACATCGCACCGGTAGGTATCCTAGGAATTTAATATTAAATAACAGTTTCTCTTATAAAAATTATGACACGGTACCAGAAACCTGCTGTTAGCAACAATGTAATTATTTTATGTCTATATAAATAAAGTTAATTTCATGTTTCTCATGACACGCTTTTTGTATAGTAAACGGTATCTGAAAATTTGTGTATTAACAGTAAACAGTCGAGTCATGGGCAGATACAAAGTCTTTAATATTGTGTTTGGAATTAAAATTATACAGTGAATGGCACTGGGTCATCTTGCATTTTTGTGGGAAACTGTTGCCTATTTATGCCATAGTATGGCTGATACTAATTTGTAAAATGAACAGTAATTCAGATGGACTGAAAGAGGTATTATTTTAACTTATTTAACGTCGAGCTAGTTTCGCTCCAATTATGTAAGTTAAAACAATTGAAGTTTAAGTCATCAGTTAATTAAATAATACTATTGATATAATTTCAAAAACCGCTGCCTAAGGAATCGCTACTTCCACATCCAGATTTGCCATCCAAGTGTCTTTAAAGGAGAACATCTTGACTATATTTGCACTCTAATATGTGGAAATAACTGGTCATAGAATTTTCATAATATAATATTTGAAGCAGATGTCATATAACAAAAGATGTTGGCTTTTAGCATATATACGTCAAAAACGAAGTTTCTGGACACATGTCAGCTTGCTTTACTTATTTCTCTTATTTACCCCCCAACCCCGTAACGGATTCATCTCAATCAGATATCAATACACGACATACGTGTACCAAATTTCAAGTGAATATCTCAATTTTATTTTATAAACCCCTTTAAAAATGTAGTGGAGGTGGTGGGGGGAGTACCTCTATTTAACCCCCAACCCTTCAAAGGAATCCTATCAAAATATATTCTAATTCCAGATGTCGTTATAATACATACGTGTACCAAATTTCAAGTGGATATCTGAATTTTATTATATCAACCTCTTTAATAATGATGTGGTGGTGGGGAGTGGGGTATAAAATGTCATAGAACATCTGAGGCCCTGGCTTCTGGCATATACTCCAAATCCCAAATTTTTGTGACCTTACCAGCCTGCTTTACTTATTTTCCCTTATTTGCCCCTATTTTATTACACCATATGTGTACCGAATTTCAAGTCAATATCTTAAACCGTTCCTGGGAAAACGTGCACGCACTAAAAGTTACAGACCGACAGACAGACATATTGACAGATCGACAGACAGGCAGACCGACCGACTGTTAGCAAGAACATTTTTTTTGCTCAAATTTAAAATCTCGACGTTCTATGACATTCTATTCTACAGTATATTGCTACAAAATAAATTTTTAATTTTTTTTACGATTATCATACTTCCGCTCCATTATGTGAATGTGGAAGTAAAAATGCAGTACCATTTTTATTGATGTTACCAAAGAACTGGTGGGCTCTAAATAGGGATACTGTTTTTATCATCTTTTCATGTTTATGAAGATAATGCTTGCCATGCCGATACTCCATAGATGACTTGCATTTTATATATTTTAATCAAATGAATATTGCTTAGTATTACCATTTATATAGGACGACGTACAATTGAGCCAATAATATTTGGTTATTAATAGCAATTATTAGCGATAATAGTACCGCTAATAATATTATTTATTAATGAGACTAACGTTGCAGGTCGGCTATTACATTCATAATTTAGTGACAGGTGTTTTATTAAGAAATAAATTAAAATTGTTTGTTATCACCTTCAGTCCTTTATGAATTAGGCTTAGTATAAGACCGTTATAATTGCTGTAAAAATTTCATTAGCAATTTATTGAATTAGATTTAATCATGTTATAACTGCATTTTTAATTATTCTCGTTTTAAATAAATTTGTTAATATATAACGATATTTTTATTTATATTTTAAATATCTATTTTTTATTCTTTAAACATTAAATAAACATATAGAATAAACAGATAATATTTGTGGATGTATCATTAAATCAATAAAAGTATTCTGTGTGTAGTACTATTTACGATAGTATGTATAGATCTTTTAATGCAGATACAGAAAAAAAAATTGATTGTGTTCGCAAGAAATATACAAAACACGAAGTATGACGTTGTTATACATTTTTTAAATAACCTACTTCTTGGTTTACTTTTCCGTGTTTACTTGGAGTCACTGTTTTGTCTTTATTGTTTAATTAGGCAACAGTGAGCAACGTCCGACTGCAACGTTCATTTGTTGCAATAATCTTCTTAATAATACCTTAGTAATAATTTGATATATCACCAACCCATGCAAAGTACTTTCGAACCTGACAGACAGACAGTTCCGATGTCTTGTACATCTTTGAATTTTTGTATGCGTAATCAAAAACCTGTAACAATTTTCTCTAATAATACAATACAATATGCCTTAAATAATTTAACAGTTTGCACACCTCTGACGATCACCACGTACTTTTTTGCAATTCCCCAGGTATTCGACGATTTATTGGCGAGCTCTTGATAGTTTATTAGGTACGACAATGAAGACACTGGGCTTTAAAATTACTTACTAGGACAGAACTGATCTCTCCCGTTATTGAACTATTAGAATTCAAAATTAACTTGAAATGACATCACACCAAATGTCCAGATAATTTTTATCTTGTGAAGACATATTTTGGAAAATCGATTACACAAATTTTGTTAATATATCCACCATTGCAATATTACTCATGTAAAATTCCTAATCTAGAAACGGCCGCCTAAAGAACCTCCACTTCCACATTCAAATTTATCATCAAGTCTCTTTAAAAGAAAACATCTTGATACTATATTTGCACTCCTGTGTAAACAGTAAAAGAAAAATGTAAACGTGAAATTTCTCGAATTGGTTTAGTAGCTACGACAAAGTCGAAAATCATAAAACCGATTTAACCTAAATACACAAGTTCCTGTGTTGATAATGATTAAAATGTCGAGAGAATGAGCTTATATTATCAAAGAAGTAAGCATGTCGTGGAAATTGAATAAAACTAGATTCGAAACATTCATTTTGTCAACAAAACAATGCTGCAAATAAAAGAAGTGTGCTGTCCAAAATTATTTATTTTAACAATAAAAAACATTAAAAGATTAATTAAATGGTAGCAAATTTTCTTTCTTCTTGGCATTTTCTGGCTCTATCAATGGTGTTTCGCATATACTTCGCAACACAGCAGGACTTATATTTGCAAAAACTTCGCGAATACGATTTTGTAAAATTTGAGGGAGTGTATAGAAAACTCATTCTTTCACATAACCCCGCACAAAATAATCTAAAATGATTAGATCCGGTAACAGGCCAACTTACAGGTACATATGTTACAATTACTCGCCCATTACACCTGTTCATTAAAGGGGCCATAACTCGAGCGGCATTATGAGGGGGAGCCCCGTTTTGTTTAAAATGGATTTGTTCAGAAACAACAAGTGGTAAGTCCATTTCCTCAATATCATTTTGTAGGAATTCTAAATATCTCTCCCCTGTCACAGGTCGTTGAAAGAAAATGGGTATAAAGATTCTTGTTTCAATTACCCCAACCCACACATTTACTCCAAATTTTTCCTGAAAATAACCTCATTAAATGTTGATTGTTTTGCTTATGCCACATTCCATTATTGGTGAATCTTGACTCATCAAAAAACAATATCAAAGAAACAAAATTCGGGTTAGCGGTATCGTTCTGAAGCAACCAGTCACAATAACCTTATCTTCGGTTGCCTTCATCTTGGTACAAATGATGGTGCACTTATTATTTAAACGCGCGGCAAACATATTTTATGAGAATCTTTCTTGCTCATTCATGACTAATTTTCACCTCGTGGCCAATTTCTCTAGTAGAAGCAGTAGGAGTCACTTCTACAAAAGCCAACACGTTAATTTCTGTCGCTTCATCAACGACCAAAGCTGCAGGATTGTCATCAGTTCCTCTCCTGATTTGTTTCTCCACAACTGGAAACTATTGAAAACATAGATGTTTTTTCGGATACCCTTGGGCAAACAAATCTGCTGAGTTTCTGGAGTTTTTGTAGCATTCTCCAAATGAATAACATATCCACTTTTCTATTCTTTGTATACCTACATGTTAAACAATAATAACAATAACTAACAAAAAAACAGACAACAACAAATTTAAAGATAAAGAGCAAACTTACTTTTTGTTTCCACAGCACGCTTCTTTTATTTGCGGCGTTGTTTTGTTGACAAAATGAATGTTTTGAATCTAGTTTTATTCAATTTCCACGGCATACTTACTTGATAAGCGTATTTTCTCGAAATTTTAATAGTTGTTCACCAAAGAACTTATGTATTCGGATTAATATCAATATAATTTCAATTTGAAGGTATCAATGGATTGGTAAAAGATGTTGCCATTTGAAAAAGTTGACAATCACAAATTAGTAAATCTCACGTTTACATTTTTCGCTTACTGTTTTGTGCATTTGATTGATTTCAGTGCATCCATCGTGGTCTAATTGCAAAAATAAAAATAACGCTAAAAAAATCAATCAGTCTCAAACAAATTTTAAAACTACGCGGTCTTACTATTATAATCGGCTCCGGAATCCAAAAATATATGGGGTGTTCCATTTAAAATTTCAAAGTTGTGGTCATTTCCGGGGAGACCGGAATTGATGGAAAATTATGAAAAATTTGCCGTTTGTTGTTAAAAAAAATTTAATACTTACATGTTCAAATCTCTGGAAACCATGGCTTGCCTAATGATGTCGTTGACGCCCGGTATACACCAAATCTTAAGTTTCTGGACTTTTACTAGCTTGGATTGCTTGTTTTCCCCTATTTACCGCTATTTACTTTCAACGGAATAACTTCAAAATATAATCTAGTTGCAGATCTCGTTATAATACATACGTGTATTCAATTTCAAGCCAATATCTTTCAGAGAAAACGTGCTCAAAAAAAAGTTACAGACAGACAGTCCGACAGATAGAATTTTTATCTTCACTTACATTTGAAATCTCGACGTTTCATGACATTTTAAACCTGCTTCAATAAAAAGAAAAATTGGTAAAGGTGTATACACAGAACTTCCCTCTTTATTTATACAGGGCGGTCACTCTAAAAAATTATTAATTACGAAACCACACATAAGAATAGTAATCGGAAGGTATTATACAAAGAAAACCTGATAACTTTTGGTCAAAACATATACCGAGTGGTCATGCGATAGCTAAAATTCAATATTAAATAAAAGGTGCCAAATATGGAAGGCTTGCGTAAATACCTTTACAAAGAATGACCACAAAAAAGGCCTAAAATCGCCTGTTTTTGCATAGTAGACAGCAGGCCGAGGGAAAGCAAAATAAATCGTATAGGGCTCAAATTAAACTTTGAGAAATTTTTAAAAGATAAAGCAACTCTGCTATTACTCAGATTTTATATTGTATGCATTTTTTACGGATTATGTATTATTCTGTAGCGTATTTGGAAGAATTTCGGGAATTGTCCTACAACCCTCCAACACCTTGTAATAATTAAAATACCAACCAAAGAAAACGAAAAAATTCAAAGGTCCTACCCACATGATACAATCGTCAGAATGTCATGAAACGTGGGAAATTTAAATTTGAGCAAAAAAAATTTCCATCTTTCTAGTGGTAAAAAAATTTTCAAAAAGTTTTGAAATTTTTTTTTTCTGAAGTAGGCTTGGAATGTCATGAAGCGTGGAAATTTTGAAGTTGAACAAAAAAAAATTTTTCCACCTTTCTTGGTATAGTACGTAGTAAGAAAATTTTCAAAAACTTTACTTTTGAATTTTTTTTTCTGAAATAAGTTTAGAATGTCACGAAACGTGGAAATTTTAAATTTGTGCTAAAAAATGTTTCCATTCTATTAGTAAAAAATATTTTAAAATATTTAAAAAAAATTTCTTTGACAAAATTTTTTAATGTTTGTTTTTGGAATTTTTTTTTAATGAAATAAATTTAGAATGTCATGAAACATGAAAAATTTAAATTTGAGCAAAAAAATTTCTCATCTTCATCCTGGTAAAAAAAAATTCAAATAGTTTTGAAAAATGACTTTTTTCTGAAATAGATTTAGAATGTCATGAAACGTGGAAATTGTAAATTTTAGCAAAGGAAATATACCATTTGTTCTTGGTATAGTAAAATAAAATTCAAAAAATGTTTGTTCTTGAATTTTTTTTTTCTGAAATAAGTTCGACATTTTAACATGAAACGTGGAAATTTTAAATTTGAAAAAAAATGTTTTTCCATCATGTATTCTATAAGTAGTAAAAATATATTAAAATATTTAAAAAAAAATTCTTCGACAAAATTTTCAAATTTTTCTTTTTGAAAAATGTTTTTTATGAAATAAATTTGGAATGTAATGAAACATGGAAATATTAAATTTGAGCAACAAAATTTCGTTTTTCTACTGGTAATAAAATTTTCAAAAAGTTTTGAAATTTTTTTTTTCTAAAATAGATTTAGAATGACATGAAACGTGGAGATTTTAAATTTGAGCAAAAAAAATGTTTTTCATGATTTATTCCCTTTCTCATCCTGGATATTTTGCAGTGAAAGTTCAACCATTTCTTCGCTGGTAGTAGTGTAAGCTGCCTACCAAATTTGACTATTATCTGTCAAGTAGTTTTTTAGATAATGCACCAACAGACAGACAGACAGACAGAATTGAAAATCCTATATTTTCGTAATCTACGTGATCTGAAACGTGTAAATCCGAAAAAATCTCGGAGGGTGATTTTTTCTCAAATGCAATACTTCCCTTCGGTATGCGAGGGAAGTAAAAATTTTTTTTTTTTCTTACTTCCACTCCGCCACGTGGATGTGGAAGTAAAACGAACCAAATAGTGTACTGTAAAAAAACATCGACGGAAAGCGTTCGAGTCGTAACGATATGTTTCGAGACTTGTATCTAAAAACTTTTCTAAAACACTGTATTTGAAAGACATTTTCTTTCGTTTTTTCTTATCCCTGACGTGGCGTGAATCGTCAGATTCCGATCCATGAGAATAGTGAGTTATTTATTTATACTTAGCGGGTCTGGTTGACAAGTACTTATGGAATTCCCTATGTGTTACACGATTATCTCTTACCGCACGTTTGGAATAAAATTATATAATTTAAATAACTAGCAGCAACGATTCCTCGACCTCTTGTAATATAAATAGCTATAATAACATTAGAGCCGGAGGAATCCCATGCCATGCATGTATGCATTTGGTTAATGCTACTTGCATTGCTACCATCGCCGGTATCTACGTGATCGGCGTGGAAAAGAAAGAGAGGCAAAGAGGAAGTTGCCAGAACGACACGCAAGAGACAACGGCCGTGCGAGAATACAGCCATAATTGCTAATTGGGCCGAAAACTGCATTGCTAGGAAACTGAACGTTTCTTGTTGACAAGGAAATAGGCCATATTTAGCATAGCTATCGGATGGCTTTTCATTGCCTACATCATCAAAAACGAAGCAAATTATTTTTACAACCATATTTACACAAAGATGCCACTAGAGTTTCAGCATTTATATCGTTATCTAACAATTAAAAAATAATAGTATTGTTTGATAATGACATAACTGTTCAAATTACAATCACAATATTGTGTAAATGTAGTGGTAAAAAACATTTTACAATTTTACTCGTTTCTATGGTATTGAATTGCCCTCGATCGCTATTTACTTACTTTCAAATTACACAGTAAAAAGTTTTATTATAAAAATACACAGGGCACGTATCATATATGTGACAAAATCACCTTCCAAATGATACAAAACACATAAGAATCGGTAAAGGTATTTACACAGAACATCCATCTCTATTTATACAGGGCGGTAAATTAAAAATTATTAATTAAGAGATGACATATGAGAATAATAATCGGAGAATGTAGTTTTATCATAAAAAAAGTCGGTAAAGGTATTTACACAGAACTTCCCTCTTCATTTATAGAGAGCTGTCACTTTAAAAATGTATTAATTACGAAACCACGCATGAGAATAGTAATCGCAAGGTATTATTACAAAGAAAACGGGCTTGCGTAAATACCTTTACATAAAATGACCGCAAAAAGGCCTAAAATTCGCCTGTTTTTACATAGTAGACAGCGGGCCAAGGGAAAGAGCAAAATAAGCCCTATAGGGCTCAAATTAAACTTTGAGAAATTTTTTAAACAAAAAAAAAACAACTCTGTTATTATTAAGATTTCATATCGTATGAATTTTTTACCTATTATATATTATTCTGTAGCGTATTTCGAGAAATTTAGGAAATTGTACTACAACCTTCCAACACCTTGTAATAATTAAAATACCAACACCAGAAAACGAAAAATCTCATAGGTCCTACCAATATGACACAATCGTCATGGAATTTTCACTAAAAAACAATTGTTTTATGAAATAGGTTTAGAATGTCATGAAATGTGGAAAATTTAAATTTGAGCAAAAAAAAAATTCCATCCTTCTACTGGTAAATTTTTTTTTTTTAAGTTTTGAAACATTTTTTTTCTGAAATAAGTTTGAAATGTCATGAGTCGTGGGAATTTTAAATTTGAGCAAAAAAATTTTTACATCAAATATTCTAGTAAACATATATTTTAAAATATTTAAAAAAATTTTCTTTGACAAAATTTTCTTTTTATTTTTGAAAAATTTTTCCATGAAATAAATTTAGAATATCACGAAACGTGGAAGATTTAAATTTGAGACAAAAATTTTTTCCACCATTTATTCTTGGCATAGCAGTAAAAAAAATTTCAAAAAATCTTTGCATTTGAAATTTTTTTTTTTAAATAAGTTTAGAATGTCATGAAACTTGGAAATTTTAAATTTGGGCAAAAAAATATTTCCATCATATTTTCTACTAAGGTCAGTTGGGGTATCTGGGCCCAGGGGGTAACTGGGCCATGACTTTTTTCCGTAAAACTTGTGGGGGTAATTTCACTTCAACCAGTTGGCAGCACTGAAGGACAATGGCATCTCACTATAACAATTAGTCTCATGTTTCTGAGTGTTGTTGCTTTCATGTAGCAATTTTTTAAATTTTGTAGTGCAAAATTTTCATAGCAACTTGATGTAATCTTGATATTTATGAATTATCTACAGGTTTACTGTATATATTATCAACGTTACAGTTAATTTAGCATAAATTAGAAGCATGATATATCCCTAAAATGTTATTGCAAGCACGTGTTCTCCGTTAGGTCAAAAGCTTGAGTGGGTGGCCCAGTTGCCCCCATAATATTTAAAAAATGGGGTAAGTGGGCCAGTTAATTGGGGCATCTGGGCACGCCTGGGACTAAGTTACCCCAAGCACATTAAGTATGTTGTTATTGTCTTTATTCATTAGGTAGATGTAGATCACTTTTTTTGTGCAACTGTACACACTCACACAAAAAAAATGCGATCTGAACCCGGGATCCGACATAGTAATCCTTATGTATTTTGACGTGTTGAATGCGAATCCGATGTCCGTTTAGCTCCGTCACCCACAAATTTTTGGTACATCTCGAAAATAGCCAAAGCAACACCATTTCTTTAGATTATTTTTGCTATTTACTAAAAGTTGGTGGGTAATGGAGCTAAACGGACATTGGATTCGTGTTCAGCACGTCAAAATACATGGGATTACTATGTCGGGTCCCGGGTACAGATCACTTTTTTTGTGGGCCTGTGTTATTTATGCTTACTTGAAATTTGATGTTTTACTTCCCTCGCATACCGAAGGGAAGTATTGTATTCGAGAAAAAATCACCCTCCGAGATTTTTTCGGATTCTGACGTTTCAGAACACGTAGATTCCGAAAATATAGGTTTTTCAATTCCGTCAGTCTGTCTGTCTGTCTGTCTGTCTGTCTGTCTGTTGGTGCATTAACTAAAAAAACTACTTGACGGAGACCAGTCAAATTTGGTAGGTAGTTAACCCTACTGTCAGCGAAGAACTGGTAGAATTTTCACTGCAAAATATACAGGGTGGACCATCTAAACGGAATAAATAGTGAAAAAAATTTTTTTTTGCTCAAATTTAAAATTTCCACGTTTCATGACGCGCTAAACCTATTTCAGAAAAAAAAAATTTTTGAAAATTTTTTTCAATCATTTTTGAAAAAAATTTTACCACTAAAATATGGGAAGAAAAATTTTTATTTTCTTCAAATTTAAAATTTTCACGTTTCGTGGCATTCTAAACGTATTTAAAAAAATCGGTAAAGGTATTTACACAGAACTTCCCTCGTTCATGGCAGTCTCTCTAAAAAAATAATAATTACGAAATGACATTGAGAATAATAATCGGAGTAGAGTTATTGCTATTATTACAAAGAAAACTTGATAAGTTTTGGTCAAAAAAATATACAGATTGCTCATCCAACAGCAAAGGTTCAATACTAAATAGCAGGTGCCACATATGGCAGGCTTGCGCAAATACCTTTACAAATGTCCACCATGACTGAATTATTTCTAGGGATGACCACCCTGTACATTTTTCAATAAAAGTATAATAGGTGCATATGCCAGATGTTATTGCCATCTGTCACATTTTCAATCCAACATTCACGTAATGGAGTGGAAGTATAGTGGTGGTTAAAAAATTTCATTTTTTTTTAATTTTTCAAAAGATGGTAAAATAATTTTCAAATTTTTTTCTTCTGAAATAGGTTTAAAATGTCAAAGGTAGAAATTTTAAATTAGAGCAAAAAGGAAAGTTTCCTTCTGTTCTATAGTAGTGCCAAAAAAAGTTTAAAAATTAAAAATGATGGATTTTTAAAATAGGTTTAGAATGCTATGAAACGTGAAAATTTTAAATTTGAGCAAATAAAAAAAATTCGATCTATTTTAGTGGTAAAAACTTTTTGAAAAATGTTGGTGAAAAAAATTTTCAAAATTTTCAAAATTTTTTTTCTGAAATACCTAGGTTTAGAATGTCATTTAAATTTGAGCATTCTGGTAAATTTTTTTCCAAACTGGTAACAAAATGTTGCAAATTTTTTTTTCCGAAATTGGTTTGGAATATCATGAAACGTGGAAATTTTAAATTTGAGCAAAAAAAATTTTTTCGTCTGTTCTATAGTAGTGATACATAAATGGATTAAAAATGTTTTCAAATTTTTTAAAAAATTCTTCAAAAACATTTTTAAATTTGTTTGAATAGTTTTAGAATGTCATAGAAACGTGGATAGTTAAAATCTGAACAAAAGAAAAATTCTCTTAGTGATAAAATTTCAAAAAACTTTTTTTTTCAATCAGGCTTAGAATGCCATGAAACGTGAAAATTTTAAATTTGAAGAAAGAAAAAAAAATTCATTTTAGTAGTAAAAATTTTTTCAAAAATATTGGTGAAAAAAATTTTCAAATTTTTTTTTCCTGAAATAGGTTAAGCGTGTCATGAAACGTAGAAATTTTAAATTTGAGCAAAAACAAATTTTTTTCATCGTGGTAAAAATTTTTTCAAAAATGTGAAAAAAATTTTCAAAATTTTTTTTTTCCTGAAATAGGTTTAGCGCGCCATGAAACGTGGACATTTTAAATTTGAGCAAAAAAAATTTTTTTTCAACTTGGTAAAAATGTTTTCAAAAATGTTTGAAAAAAATTTGAAAAAAATTTTTTTTCCTGAAATAGGTTTAGCGCGTCATGAAACGTGGAAATTTTAAATTTGAGCAAAAAAAAAATTTTTTTCATCTTGGTAAAAATTTTTTCAAAAATGAAAAAAATTTTCAAAAAATTTTTTTTCCTGAAACAGGTTTAGCGCGTCATGAAACGTGGAAATTTTAAATTCGAGCAAAAAAAATTTTTTTTCACTATTTATTCCGTTTAGACACCAACAGACAGACAGACAGACAGACAGACAGACAGACAGACCGACAGACAGACAGACAGACAGACTGACGGAATTGAAAAACCTATATTTTCGGAATCTACGTGTTCTGAAACGTCAGAATCCGAAAAAACCTCGGAGGGTGATTTTTTCTCGAATACAATACTTCCCTTCGGTATGCGAGGGAAGTAAAAAACAAATTTTTTTTGAAAATTTTTTTACCAACATTTTTGAAAAAAATTTTACCACTAAAATAGGTGGAATTTTTTTTTGAAAATTTAAAATTTCCACGTTTCCATGGCATTCTAAACGTATAAAACACATTTAGAAATTTTTCTGAAAATTTTTTTAAAAATTGATTGAAAAAAATTTTACCACTAAAATATAGGAAGAAACATTTTTTTTTCTTCAAATTTAAAATTTTCACGTTTCGTGGCATTCTAAACGTATTTCAAAAAAAACTTTTTTTTGAAAGACTGAAAATTTTTAACCAACAGTTTTGAAAAATTTCAAAAAAAAAATGAAATTTTTAACCACCACTATACCAGTTCACTGAGTGAAAGTAGAACTGAAAATGTGTCTAATGGCAATAATATTTGGCATATGCTATTATACTTATTGGACAATATACAGGGTGGTCATCCCAAGAAATTATTCATGGTAGACCTGTTATTTAATATTGAACTTTTGCTGTTGGATGAGCACTATTTTTTTGACCAAAAGTTATCAGGACTTCTTTGTAATAATTACAATAACTATATTTCCATTATTATTATTCTTCTTCAATGTCATTTCATATTTAATAATTTTTTAGTGACCGCCATGCACAAATAACGAGGGAAGTTCTGTGTAAATACCTTTACCGATTTTTTTACGTTTAATGTTGGCTTTTGTACATTAACAGAAGTTGTGTTTTTCCTATATTTGAATAAATTTCACACCTAATTGTTATGTAATTCTCTTACATCGTCGACAACTCGATTATGGTGTGGTCTAAATGACTTGTGGTAATTTTTGTACGAAGTTTACATCTTTACCAACAGATCCACTTACCCCAGTTCAAATAACAATCGTTTGTATGAAACCGAGACCCGTATGGTCCAGTTGTCCCAATTTCTAGGGGTAACTGGGCCCATCAGATATTCTATTATTTAATTATTATTATAAAAAAAAATTAAATTTGACTCGGGATTTGAATATTATATATTTAAAGACTGTATATTGTATTATATAAAAAAAATATTTTAGATATTATTAGTGGTTCTCAGGCAAGTTCAAAGTATAATATACTCGCTCAGGTTGTAAAATCATGGCCCAAATATCCCAAGTGACCTTAGTAAAAATATATTTTAAAATATTTTAAAAAATTTCTTTGACAAAATTTTAAAATTTTTGTTTTTGAAAATTTTTTTTTATGAAATAAATTTAGAATATCATGAAACGTGGAAATATTAAATTTCAGCAAAAAAATCGTTTTTCTACTGGTAAGAAAATTTTCAAAAAGTTATGAAAATTTTGTTTTTTCTGAAATAGATTTAGAATGTCATGAAACGTAGAAATTTTAAATTTGAGGGATTTTTTTTCCATTATTTATTCCCTTTAGACAGTCCACCCTCTATATTTTTCAGCGAAAGTTCAACCATTTCTTCGCTGGTAGTAGTGTCAGCTACCTACGAAATTTGACTATTATCCGTCAAGTAGTTTTTTAGACAATGCACCAACAGACAGATAGACAAACAGACAGACAGACTGACGGACTGACGGAATTGAAAAACCTATATTTCCGTAATCTACTTCATCTGAAACGTGTAAATTCGGAAACATCTCGGAGGGTGATTTTTTTCTCGAATAGAATACTTCCCTTCGGTATGCGAAGGAAGTACAAACCTGATAACTTTTGATCAAAAAGATTTACAGAGTGGTCAACCGACAGCAAAAATTAATATTAAATGAATTTCCACCATAGCTGAATTGTTTCTTAGAATGACCACCTTGCATATTTTTCAATAAAACAATAATGGGTGTTGTCTTATCAATTACACAGGCACACAAAAAAAAAGTCGAGACCCAGAGGGGAGACAGAATCCCGTACCCCTGGGACGCTGAAACGGAATATGACAATAAAAGAAAGTATTAATTATTCAATGTTTCCCTTACAATCCCCTTACAACCCTTTTGCGTAGTTGAAATTCCAAAAATCTGAAAAAATTCAGCGCAGTACGTAGGAAGAGGAGAGAAATCGAATGACGCAAACTGCAGCTCTCTAGCTGTTTTCGTTTTTGAAATAGGGCCTCCGGAATCGCGAAAAAATTTCGATTTCCACTTTCCGGCCATTTTGAGAGTTGACTGTTTGGAACGGGAGCAGTTACGGGGCTGCAGTTTGCGCCATTCGATTTCCCTCCTCTTCCTACGAATATTGATTTTGTCAGATTTTTCAAATTTCATCTCCCCAAGAGGGTTGTAAGGGGGTACTAGGAAACAAACCAGAAAAATCTGAAAAAATTCAACAGTACGTAGGAGGAGAGAAATCTGGTGGCGCAAATCGCAGCCCCATAACTACTCCGTTTCCGGAGGCCCTGTCTCGAAAACGAAAGCAGCTAGAGAGCTGCGGTTTGCGCCATTCGATTTCTCTTCTCCTCCTACGTACTGTTGAATTTTTTCAGATTTTTGTAATTTCAACTCCCTAGAAAGGTTGTAGGAGAAAAGAGGATATTTAAAGACTTTTTTTATTGTCATGTTCGGTTTCAGCGTCCCAAAGTACATAGGAGTAGGTGGTCTACCCTCTGGGTCGCGACTTTTTTTTCTGTGCCTGTGTTCTTATTGCCATCTATCACATTTTTACTTCCACACACACACGTAGTGGAGTGGAATTAAAGCAATCGTAAAAAAATTGAGAAATATCTTTTGTTGAAATAGGTTTAGAATATGTTTAAAAATGAATTATTATTTGTTTGCTTATAATTATATTGAAACACATTCTTTATAGGATTTTGCAAACAGCAGAAAAAATAACTATATATAACTAAAACAAAACTTTGTGTAAAAACATTAATGAAATCTTTGCATTCTTCCGATAACCTGAATTCTGGTTATGCTAGCAAATTAAAATCCTAAAATGAATTTGTCCAATTTTTTATTTGACAATTCTCATTCTGATACTAGCATCCACACAGTCCCCTACGGCCATGCAGATTAAACTGGTATCTACATAACCACCTACGATCATGAAGATTCAGTTAAAAATGAGAACAAAGGCCTAAAATTAATTTAGTTTAATCTGCATGGCCGTAGGGGACTGTGTGGATGCTAATGATCGAATGAGAATTGTCAAATAAAAAATTAGACAAATTCATTTTAGGATTTTAATCTGTGTATTTCCAATGAAAGTATCCATTTCTTCATTGATAGTAGCGTCAATTACCTACCAAATCTGACTGCTCTCCGTCCAGTACTCTTTTATTTCTAACGTCACCAGATCGACAGACGGACAGACAGACATTGGACAGACAGGCAGACGAACAGACGGGCAGACTGACGGAATTGAAAGACCTTCACTTTCGTAATACACATGGTCTAAAACGTGGAAATCGAAGAAATCTCGAAGAGTGATTTTTTCATGGATACAATGCTTCCCTTCAGTAGGGTGTAAAAATTATACTTGATAATAGGCTAGATGGAGAGAGATTTTGATTGGGTTTTTGGCCAATAGGCGATATTATTGTTGGAGTCGCTTCATTCTTACAAATTAGTGAACGCTTGATTTTATAATTAATAATTAGTGAGTAAAATAGGCTCTTTTTCTATATTTCTTTAAATATCTCCGTTCCTGCTAACTTTTAGTATAACACATGCGTTAGGAAATTTGTGCGTTATGAAATTCCCTAAAAAATAAGCACCGACGGAGGTCGCCAGGCGCAATTGCTACCCTTCACCGGATAACTTCAAAAAACAATCCAGTTCCATATCTCGTTATGATATATACGTGTACAAAGATTCAAGTCAATATCTTAAACCGTTCCGGAGAAAGCGTGCGAACAAAAAAAAAAGTTACAGACAGACAGACAGACAGACCGACAGACAGACAGACAGACAGACAGACAGAAAAAAAATTATTTTTTTTTCGCCCAAATTTAAAATCTCGACTTTTCATGACATTCTAAACCTATTTCAAGAAAAAAAAAATTTAATTTTTTTTTACGATTGCCATACTTCCAATCCACTACGTGGATGTGGAAGTAAAATGTCCAAAATACAATTATATTAAAATATATAATCGTTTACCAAATGAATTTAAAACACTGTCAGTCAATATATTCAAAACGAACGTCAAAAAGTACTTAATTGAAAATGTATTTTATTCAGTTGAAGATTTTTTAAATACCAACAAGGGCCTCACATAATTTTTTATCTAATATAATATTTAATACTTTTACTTGTGTATTTTTACGTGTGTGTTGCATCTACTCATTTTATTTTCAGTATGTAATGAAATGTACTGTTTTTTATTCTTAGATTTTAAAGCCATTTTAACGTGTAAAAGACATTTTTGTTGACTTGTCATATATCTGTATAAGATCTGCTTGACTAATAAATTATTATTATTGAATGTTATGACATGGCCCAAAATTAATTGGAAAAGTCAGTTTTGACAGATATTTGCTACATAGGCATAAATAGTTTAGGATACATTTCAAACACTTTTTGAAATGTTCAAATTTAATTTTCTTGATGAAGAATGGACAAAATTCAAATAACCTTGTATTTCTGGATAGAAAATTAAAAATCCTTTCAAATGAGCTATCACACGCATCTTAGTTCCATTTAAAATTTCTAAAGGGGCAGCTGTGGCTCCAAGGGGGTTGAAGAGGAAGGTGTAAAATTATGCTCATGTAATGCATTTATGTTTCGTACAAATGTCTTTGTTGTTTTTGTTTTAACAGCAAAGTTTTTTTTTTAACAATTTTTGGCCTTGGATGAATTCCATCAGCCAACTACACAAATGAGGGAAAAAGAAGGAAGTATTAAGGATAATAAGGATACACACATTTCACGTCCAGGGGTTCATCAGGACGACTTAAAATTACACATAGACTGAACCGCGGATAGTAGGTTAAACCACAGAGGATATAAAAACAAAGGCATATTAGGAAATATCTCAAGCAAAGACTGACGACCGACAACTTCTGTTAAACCACTATACCACATCGAGATAAAAAATTATAAATTGCCCGGTAGGCATTAACATTTTTGCTTGAAAGAACATAGTTAAGATTCATTGGTAGCTGAAATCCCATATCTCTTAGTTCACTTATCAGGCTCATTGATTCAGGGATGTGTAAAGAGCAATTGAATAAAATATGATTAATATCCCCTTTCTGTCCACAAGCACATAGATCATTATTTACAATTCCAATTTTAAATAAGTGATCTAGAAATATACAGTGATTAAGTTGCAGACGTGTGATAGTAGAATAAAATGGTCTCGAAACTGGAAGACTGTCCTGCCATCTAGATTCAGCGATCAGAGGGTTTAAGAGATAATAATTTGTACCTCGCTCCGTGTACTTCTGATCATATTGATATTTTCATCTCTTAGGAAGCCTTTTCTTGTATATGGTAAATAAATCAATAGCAGGTATTTTAACTGGAAGGGAAATACCACTTATCGAGGCTTCCTTAGCCATTTTGTCGACCATTTCATTTTCATACAGGTCACAATGTGCTTTAAAACAGCAAAGTTGAACGTGTGACTTTTCTTATACAAATGTTTATCTTTAGGACTTTTGAATGGAATTTACATTGAATTAAATTTGACTGGCTGGCTTTGGTTAATTGTTCCTGTTCAAAACATTGATTGTCAAACCGACGCGATGTATTATTTCATAAATCATGTTAAAGTAAGACCACCTTTTTCTTTTAAAGCTCGTATTCATTAAGCACATCATTATAGTAATTAATAGAAAAAATAGAGAGTGAATTCCTCTAATTTCCTCTACTTTACACAATAATGAACAACTAAATAAACTATGCAATAGTTGTATGAACTCTGATGAGAACCGGTCGATAAATACCAGGATAATCCACGCATAACTACGTAATCAGAACCATTTACAACCAAATTATCCATTTCGATATGCGTTATCCTTAATGGTTACAGCAAACCAGATAAAAAAGAGGTACTACATGTGGTACACGTATAATCATCGTCGTACATGTTTGTAGAGATCTATTATATCTAAACGACCTGTGTGAACTTCCCGGATATCGGCAAACGATTTATTTCAGCTTTGTGGGAAAAATAAGTTGATAGAATAACCAAGAAAGCTAAAAGCAGCCACTTATTCAATAATTCGAATTGCACAACAGGCACAATATACAGGGTGTAATTAGTTTCATGTCATTAAAAATAATTGGTGGTAGGGAACGACAAGATAAACAAAAAAACCTGATATGATATGGGGTATAAAGCTCATAGTTTTGGAGAAAAAAAATAAACAAAACGTTCCAGAATACTTAATAACATAGTTTGAGAACTGCTGGCATATTGGGGTAGGCGTTAATGCCTCGCGTTTTGTCGCACATGATACTCTGACATTCGTGCAAACAAGTATGGTTAGCCTAAGAGATTATTAGGCCGCGACGGGAGTCATCGAAAAGCATGCCGACAAAGCAGTTAAAAGCGACCGAATTATCTTATTACGCATGCAATACTCTCCCTTGTAATATTCTCAAGTAATAATTTTAATTTGTGTGCTTACTTGGTAAACAACGTACACACTACGCGACCCAATCGTTCCTTGGTTTTGTCTGTTGCTTTTGTTCTTTTTGAATTTTGTGCCACTTATATTGAGATTTATTTTATTTGCTTATCGTTCAAGTCGTTAGTACGTAAGACACTACACTACTTCTCGTTCGTGCTTTTTGTGTTACTTTTTGGATTTTGGGCCAAATTTTTCTCTTTGTTTTCTTTATTGACAACGTTAATTCACAATTTAGTGTGGTATTTTAAAACGCAGATTTTGGACATTATAGGAGATTAGACTTATCCAGAGCTCGCGGATATGCACTTAGTGTATGGAGAAAGTGGTGGAAATGCAGCTGTTGTGGAAGAGCTTTATCGTTTAAGGTTCCCTAATCGACGTCATACTTGTGCACGTACATTTGTTAGTATTGACCAACGTCTTCGAAAAACAGGTCGTCTCGATGGACATGGAGGAAAACGAGGTCCACAACGTGAAAAAAGGGTAATTGACGTAGCGGTTCAAATTTTGGAACTTGTAGAAGAGGATCCAACTTTAAGCGCCCGTGATATCGCGAACCGGGTGGAAGTATCCCATTTTGTGGTATGGAGGACATTGAGAGATATGAACTTGCACCCTATCACTATCAACGTGTCCAAGCATTAAAACCTTTTGCAGCGCGGATGCAATTTTGTAGGTGGATTTTTTAAACATTCTGTGTTTCTCAGATGAGCCGTGTGTTACCAGAAATGGAGTTGTTTAAAAATTAGCACTATTGGGCAGACGAAAATCCACGTGTAATAGGAAGGGCACATTTTCAACTGGCGACGGTTCAGCGTTAATTTGTGGCAGGAATTTGCGGTAATGAAATAATAGGACCTATACAATTACCCGTTAGATTAAGTGGTGATGTATACTTGAATTTTTTGCAACAAACACTGCCAAATTTGCTGGATGATGTACCCTTGGCTACACCCAGAAGAATGTGGTATTTGCACGATGGCGCGCCAGTTCATTTTAGTCTGGCTGTTCGAAATTTTTTGAACAGAAAGTTTCCTCGACGATGGATTGAACGTGGCGGACCAGTACCATGGCCTGCTAGATCGCTTGATTTAAATCCGATGGACTTTTATTTTTGGGGGCATTTTAAATATCTGCTTTACCGTGATCCAATTAACACTTTAGAACAATTGCAACAACGTATTTTAATGTGCATAGAAACCATAAAAAAATATCTTAATTTACCAAATGTGAACGGAGTGCGTATGTCCTTAGTTCGACGTGCCGAAATGTATATACGTAGAGATGGAGGTCACTTCGAACAGTTTTTGTAAAAAATTCAAAAGAATTGTTCAGTTATTGGGTGTTACCTATTGGGCATTAAAGGTATGATTATTATTATTATTATTAGTATTCGCTGTCTTGTTTTGATCTCTTTATTATTGTTTACATTGATTTTCATAGAGACCAAGACTCGATTTTTAGTTTTTGATACTTAATTGGGAAAAATTATGCGCCCAATTCGTTAAAAACATCAGATTTTTTTCCTAACTTAAAATACACGACTATTTTCTGTTGTCGTATCTCGGATGTCTTACTGTTCATTTTCCAATTTCATAAAATAATTACTATTTTTTTAAGCTCTTAACACAATGTTACAAATTTAATAAACCACTTTTAAATTTTATAAATTCTCATAAACGACAATAAAAGCTACAATAACTTTGTTCCAAATTAAAAAACACATGTAAACAAATCCTATTTAAACTCCTGCGGCCATGCTATGCTTGCGTTGTGCCGAAAGAGAAGGAATTATTTACATTTTCATAATTAATGGTATAAAAAGTTCGGTACAAGTAATCCCATCAAAATGCCATATTTCTTCCGGCGGGAACACAAGTCGGGTATTACAGTTTTTTATTATTTCTAATATTCGAAACTATAACATCCATTGACATTGGTTCTCAAATGTTTCCTACCTTAAGATTCAAATTTTAAACCTAGGTCAGTTTTTTTCAAAGTGCACCTAGAGAAAAAAATCATATAGGTTTTTTGTTTGTCTAGTCGATCCCTATTACCAGTTATTTGTAATGACAGGAAACTAATTACACCCTGTATTATTGGTTTCATGAAATGAGTGTATTGTAATACACTAAAACGCGGTAAATAAACAAATGATATGGCAGGCACAATTGTAAATAAGTAAGGCTTTAAATCCGTCAACATTAATAAGTGACTTACCCTTGTACTGCGTGCGTGTTAGATGAAGTCTAGAGCTGAATTTGAAATTTAAATTAGCGTAAACTTGTTCTATGCAAACAATCATATTTATGCAAGGACGCGTGCCAACCCAAAGTGGCATGGATATGCTTGTTTGTGTGCCCTGATTTATTTTCCGACTACACGACGGTAACTTTAAGGCGAACACTAATTCCTGACGTTTTGTTTTTCGTCATAACTACGACAAAGAGTAAAACGTCCGTATAACGTTATTTTTGTTACTAATGGATTCGTTTAGAAGTGAACACTAAATTGTAAATCTATCGACAAGTGCTATTTTTTAAGTCAACCTCATCAAAGAATTGTAGTTTTCATTTGTGACTATACCGGGTGAAATGGCAGATATTGAGTTAGACCAGGCAAAACATTTTATAAGAAATTTAACTACACCTCTACAATTAGTCTTCCAGGAAAGTTATGTCGGCCACGTGAGTGGTTATTAATCACATCACGCTATTTTTACTGAAAATTTGTGTTAAGAACTGGCTTGGCTCTGCAGCATGGACGATGTCTTCAGCCCAATTATGCACATTTTTTGAGTTAGATATGCTATCTCGGGTAAATTGGGATTAGTCTGTAAGTAAAGTTCTATTATATATCTGTCATCTATCTAGTTTCAGATGTCGTGATAATACATACGTGCACAGAATTTCAAATGAAAATCTCAATTTAATTTTATCAACCCTTTTAGTGGTGTGGGATGGATGTGAGATGGAAAACGTTATTAAAAAACTTAGGCCTTCGCTTCTAGTATATACACCAAATCCCAAATTTCTCTACTATTACCAGCCTGCTTTACTTATTTCCACCTATTAACCCCTATTTAACCTCCCAACCCTTGAACGGAATCATCTCAAAATATAACCTAGTTTCAGATGACATTATAATACATACGTGTACCAAATTTCATCTGAATATCTCAATTTTATTTTATCAAGCCCTTTAATAATGGAGTAGGGGTGGTGGGAGGTTGAAAAATATTGTAAAAAAATCTGAGGCTATGGCATCTAGTACATACACCGAATTTCAATTTTCTGTACCCTTACCAGCTTGCTTTACCTATTTTCCCCTATTTAACCCCCAACCCGTCAACTGAAACATCAGAATATAATCTAGTTCCAAATGCTGGTATAATACATGCATGTATCAATTTTTAAGTGAATATCTCAATTTTATCTTATCAATCCCTTTAATAATGGAGTAGGGGTGTGAAAGGGTCGAGAAATATTATAAAAAAATCCGATGCCTCAGCTTCTAGTACATACAACGAATTTCAAATTTCTGTACTCTTACCAGCTTGGATTACTTATTTTCTCCTATTTACCCGTATTTAACCCCCAACCCTTCAACAGAATCATCTCGAAATATAATCAAATTCCAGATGTCGTTATAGTACATACATGTACCAAATTTCTAGTGGATATCTCAATTTTATTTTATCAACCCCTTTGATAATAAAGTAGGGGTGGTGGAGGGTTGAAAAATACTATAAAAAAATTAAGACCTTGGCTTCTAATACATACACCGAATTTAAAGTTTCTGTATTCTTACCAGCTTGCTTATTCCTTATTTTCCCATATTTAGCCCTATTTAAACCCCAACCTTTCTGCGGAATAATCCCAAAATATAATCTAGTTCCAGATGCTATTATAATGTATACGTATACTAAATTTCAAGTGAATATTTCAATTTTATTTTATCAACCCCTTTGATAATTGAGTGGGGGATGGTATGGGGATGGAAAATATTACAAAAAAATTTGAGGCCTTGACTTCTAGTACATACATTTGATTTCAAGTTTCTGTACTCTTACCAGCTTGCTTTACTTATTTATCCCTATTTACCCCTATTTACGCCCAACCCTTCACCGGATATGTTCCACTACGTAGATGTGGAAGTATTTAATAATTTAATAATTCCAAGATTTTAAAAGAGCTTTTGAAACTGTAAATAAGGACCTACTTATATTGAAATTAAAAAAATATGGAAATGACGGAATAGTGCTACAGTGGTTTACATCATACCTCGAAAATAGGAGGCAAATTGTTAAATTTAATGACAGTTATTCAGAAGAATTTTCTGTAAAACATGGAGTACCTCAAGGGTCAGTACTCGCACCTATACTAATTTTTTACCATACAGTAACCATATTTGTAATTGTTGTACGAAATGTAACGTCAAATTATTTGTGGATGATACAATGTTATATGTGAAAGGCAAAGCAGAAGATATTGAAATTAATTTAAATGATGATTTAATAAATATATATAAATGGACATGTGACAATGGACTAAAGTTAAACTTGGATAAATCTAAATTCATGATTGTAACAATAAAAAATAACTTGAAGAAAATAAAACAAAACAAATAAACATAAATAACTGCTTGGTAGAGGAAGTTAGCAAATTTAAATATTTTGATGTGATTATTAATTCTGAGCTAAATTTAACACACATTGTATGTAAAAAATAAAATGGCAAGAAAGAGAGGTTTGTTATTTCGATTATCTGATAAAGTATCAATATTCGCTAAAGTAACTATTTATAAGTCTATGATTTCCCCATATATTGATTATTGTGGTATTTCATTTCATTTTCAGGGGCATGAGGGTGATTTTAAACTGTAGTAAGTATATACCAATCAATACAATGTTAAGTGTGTTGAATTTAATGAATATTGAACAAAGAACTGTTTATAACACATTAATCTTTATATTCAAAATGAAAAATGTAATGATGCCATCTTATTTAAATAACCAATTAAACCATGTAATTGATTTACACTCTCATAAAACAAGTGCCATGGTAAATAATGATTTTTATATAAAAGTTGAACATGTAAAATCCAATACTATATTGAGAAGAGGACTGATTTGGTTTAGTGACTTACCAGGTGAGTTAAAATAATGTAAAGATGAGCATATTTTTAAGAGGCTTTGTATATGTAGATTGTAGAGTACATAAAGAAAAACTTTAATTAAGTATTTTAGGTTAATTGTATACTGTTTGTAAGTTTGTTGTATTTGTATTTTAAGAGCTCTGCTGATAATGTTTATATATAAACATCATGATCCTATAAGAAAAGAAAACAATAATTTGATAATAACATTAGTCGTTCTTTTGTGGAAGCCAGGTGATAGAGCCCGGCTCCTTCGCCATTTTGCAAATTATCTTGAGAAAATACAACTGCTTGTAGTAATTGAGAGAACGTTTTTTTATCATTATTTAATCATTATAATAGCCTATAACATAGCTTGAAACATACAAAATAATTTAAAAGAAGAAGGATGGGACTGTTGTTGATTCCCTCGCCCTTCGCTGCAATTCTGGCCTGAAGACGGTCAATGTCAGAAATAGGAACAAGGAATATTGACTTTTTTAAAAGCTGCCACAAGAGAAATCGCAGTGTAAATCAAGTCTTATTTATTAGAAAGGCAAGAAATAGTCTTCTATGAAATTTTATCGCTATCAATTTCAAAAGTACGAGTGAAACAAGAAAGTTCTATGCTCTTAAGGAAATAACATAATAAAATTACAAACAAGCTATTTGATGGCTGAAAGTAATAGTAACAGACACAGATTAAAAAATAAATTAATTAAGCTTAAGTCTTCATTTACATGAGCTACCTGACGTCGATTCTAATTTTCTTGACGCGCGATACTTACCATAGTTCCTATAGTCATATAATTTATTATTAATCATAGGGCGATTCTTCTTCACTTTTGATGTAGCAAATAGGACTTTCTCAATCTGGTCAGTCCAGTCAATGAACGCTCAAAAAAAGGGTGTAGAGAACATGGCCAGGATCAGAATTTTTGAATTCGGCGCTTTGTTTGGAGTAGTTAGGCGGTAAACATACTAAAAGTCCTATGCGGTGAGCGGGGGTGCAGGGGGCACGTAAAAGGTCACTTTCTTTGGTTTTTCTCTAGTATCTCGAAAACAACACATCGTAGAGAAAAGATTACCCTATTCAAAATGATATCTGACAAAATTTCCTACAAAATTATTAGTATATATTTTTTTCTATTTCCGATCGCTTTTGAGGTATCTGCTAGCGGATTATTTAACTTTAAAATGGAGATCTGTTTAAGAAATATCTTCATTTTCCAAAACCTGTTCAATGAAGCCCCACTTGATGGGATGCGTGAAAAAAATTTCATCCCCGATGTATCTATTGGGTGGCGTAAAACAGCAGGATAACTTGAAAAATACTAATCCTAGAAAGAAACATTAAATAAGAAAGTTGTAGGAAATTTCCCTGTCTATCAGACGCATCAGTATTACTTTATGAGCATCCAATGGTTTTCGTTTTCATTACTTTGTAATTGAATCACTGAATGAAAAATTATTTTCTACTTTTTAGTGCAATTCAGTTTTAAATGAAAGCCATCGTTTTAAAAAAACATTTATTTATTTATTTAATTTACATGAATTAACACGTCAGTGGAAATGACTTCGCGATGCATATCATCGAGCCGCAATAAAATTTGAATTATTTTTAACAAACTGAACTGACCACCACTGAATTTTTATATCCTGTTTCATTTCCAAACGTGAACATGACAGCATTTATTTTTTATAAACAATTGTTGAAAAATATTTTCTGTTCATAGTATAATTATTAGTTTTACTACCTACATACTAGGCTATTGAATATCCTTTTAATTTAATAGCAAAACATAACTAGCTAGTTTATTGCAAATAAAGTTAACATATTTTTCTAGTTAATGACAAATCAAGAGTAATTCCTAAAACAGTTTAAAGTAATTATTACTTTCAGTGGCTTTTGTTTTGTGGTAAGCGAAGCAAATGAAATTTTCTTTTACATAAATTACTATAAAAACATCATCCTTAACAACGTAAGCACAATTACTCGTATAGAAAATTAACTTTCCGTGGCAGTGCATAAAATCTAATTTTGCATAGTTTAGGTTTTTGCACGTATTTAATCTATACCTTTTTACAACCACCTTAACTATTTTATGGTAATTTTACAGTCTATTATACTCCGAATATTAAATACCTAACAAGATGAGATGTATTATATGCATATTTTAAATGTTATTTCTCTTTTTTACAGATGACGCACCACAGTAGACTTGCAATAGGCCTTTTTCTAGTCGTAATTAATTTATATGGAAGCTTAGGTAAGAAATTTTCAATTATTTTATTATTAAAAATGTATATTATTGTTGTAGTTGTAACAAGAAAAACTGACGAGAGACGATTCTAGGGGGCCGGGGGATTAAAAATACTCGGCGTCGGGAAAAAAAATTGTTATTTACAGTATATTTGTTATTCATCGACTTTATATTTCTTCCAACTAAATGAATAATTAAGTCTACATATCTTTAACGGACCTGGAGCAATATGTGAAAAACGCCCCTTAAACTTTTTAGAGGTATCAAAAACGTATGAATTCTTATATTCACGGAATACATTCAATCTATAGGTTAGTTAATAAAAAGGGTGTAGAGGACATACTTGGGAACAGAATTTTTGATTTCAAGGCTGTGTAAGGAGTAATAAGGAGGTAGACATGCTAAAATTCCCCGGACTAACGAGGTGCAGGGGGCACGTAGAAGGTCAATTTTTGAATTTTCACTTACATCTCTCTATTTAAAATGAAAACTGATGAAGTTTTCTACAGGACTGTTGTTATTATTCATTTTCTGTTTACTAATAGCTTTAGAGATACCGCTAGCGAAAACTGCAAATTTTTCGGAAAACGGCTTTTTCGCCCCCACCTTTCGTTTTAGAGTAATATCCTCACAGTAAAATTTGTAGAGCATTAAAGTTTCTTTAAAATTATTTATTATTATTACTTGATATTTTATCTTCATATGATCAAAGATTATAGATCAAAAGTTATTGCTATAACTTTGAATGCTTTGGAGATAAAATAACAAACAACTTATTTTAAAGAAAATGTAATGCTCCACAACTTCTACTGTGAGGACATTGCTGGAATACTAAGGTTGGCGCGCTGGAAGGTAAAGCTTGTCGAAAAACGGTTTTCGAAAACTTCTGTAGCTACAAAAGGATAAGTCCTTACGTGAAGTCTTCTACAAGGACATCAAAAACCGGGGTTTATCTAAGAAGCTGACCTTTGCTTTCCTAAAGTCAGCCGAGCTGAGAATGAAGGTTCATCATAGATTATCAAGACCTTGTCTATAATGCGTTCAAAGTATGTCTCGGGTAGGGAGGTCCCTGACTGTAAATCACAAGGCCTGTCTAACTGTGTCCGAGACAGTAATGCACCTGTTGTCGGCTTGTTCGTCATATGCAGTTTTGGCCTATATTGGCATCATGGAGTATTACGGGTGCTGTACTATTATCTACGGCACACGTATAAGATATACGAGATACCGGCGTTACCATATGGTAGCATATACTTCGGGGGGTATTGAGTCTATTATAGAGAATGAACAGTACCTATTTATTTTAACTACCGTTCTCCTAACGTCAGACAAATAGAAGCCAATAAACCTAAGATAGTCCTTCTTAACCACCAACCATAGACAATTTATTAAATTCTCCTCTCCTGCGGAGACAAACATTGAAGAGGAAAAACGGGATAAATATCGAGATCTTGTCTTCGAACTTTGTAGGGGTGTTTCAGAATCTCATGAGCCGCGAAATGCGCAAAAGGCAAAGTTTCATCTGAGCTATAAGTATGTTTTGATGACACTGGAGGCTGCTTTGCTGTATACATAAACAAGAGCTCGGGATAAATTGTAAACAATAAATATAATATTTTTAAGAAGTGTAACTGAGTCAACAGGACGGATTATGTCTCTGCGCATATGAAGGTCACAGCTCATGAGGTTTTAAAACACCTCTAAACTCTAGCAGACCACACAGTTGAGTTAGTGGTAGTTATCATAGGATTATTATTATATTTACATTTGACATTGATAAAAACAACAGATCTCCAATACTAGTTAGCTAATAGATAGGTGAAGATCTGTTGTTTTTTATCAGTCAATCTCTCTTTCTTTAATTTTTCTTTTTTTGCTATCTGCCTCTTTTGTTAAAATTTTTGCCGAGTCCCAGTTTATTCTATGTCCGTTCTCCCACGCGTGTTCGCAGATCTTGGACCTCTGAATTTCATTTTTTCTGATATAATTTTGATGTTCGCCCAATCTTACACTAAAAGGTCTGGATGACTCACCCACGTATTGTTTGTCGCACTCGCACGGAATACTATAAATGCAATTTTTTGAATTTTGCTCGTGGCTCTTTGGTTTCGTCTTTGTCAGAATAGATCTTAAAGTGTTGCTTGTTTGAAATACCGTCCTAATATCAAATCTATCACCGATGCGGCGCAACTTTTCGGACAATCCGCATACATAAGGAATTAACGCTGTGTAACGTTTTTCAGGTTTTTGTCGTAACTGATTATTATTTTCAATATTTATGAGGGTTTTATCGACAAAACCCCCAAGGTATTGGTTATTAATAAGAACTTCCTTTATAAACCGCTTCTCGTTGTTTAGTATTTCATCATTAGAAGATGAACACCCTTCTTAACGTGCATCGACTGATTGAGTTGAAATTCAAATATCTGTTGGTATGTGTTGGTTTTCTATAAACACTTGTTTCAATTGTACCATTTACTCTTTTAATTAAAACATCTAAAAATGGTAATTCATTACTAGTTTCCTTTTCTAAAGTGAATTTAATAGAAGGTTCTTTATTATTTAAATGATCCAAAAAACTATCTAGTAACTCAATACCATAATGGAACTTTTAACTATGCGTATAAAAACAACTTATTTTCAATTAGAAAATGATTTCTATCAGCAGGATTCCGGTATGGCAATGGGTTCTCCATTGTCATCGATTTTAAGCAATATATTTATGGAAGATTTTGAGAGTAGGCATGTTCAAAATTGTGCATACAAACCGGTTATCTGGTGGAGATACGTAGATGATATCTTTGCAATCTGGCCTCATGGTCAAGGAAAGAGAAAATTAAGAATTGCGACTTGTAGAGTGTTTATATACGTATAAATGACCATCTGACGGAGACGTATGTTAATTCTTCTAATTATTAAGGCCTAAAATTGTTATAATAAAAGTTCAAATCAATCTAAAATTGTTTAGAGCAGAATCTTTTTCAAGAAGCTACAAATAAAACCAATTCCTTATACAGAATAAATCATTTGAAATCACTTTTGTGAGCGAAACTGTACGCTGGCGCGCTTGGCGAGGATAGAGTACACTCCTAGTGGGGTGAGGAATCAAGTGCAATTCTTCCAGATGTGGACGAATCTCATGGAGGAATGATAGGAATTTTAGGATATTGTTTAACTTTAAACCTCACTTAAGGTAAAAATTACGGTAGTTTAGATTAGATTTGTTATTAAGAATTTCAGTAACAATAATCTTTTTCAACCAATTTCAAATCAGGTGGAAACAATAAATGGACCATACACGACTGTCTTAATTTCGCCAGGTCCTCCACACTTACTAAAGATAACGCAAGCGTAACGTGTACGTGCTCATGAATAAGATATTACGGTTCTTAAAGCCCGACATGCTGTTAAAAATATTTTTTTGGTCGTTTATACTTAAAACGAAACCAGACTTCCAGAACGCGAGCTTCACCGTTAAAATTAATGAACTTCTTCGTATATGGATAATTGGGATGACAAAATTAAGAGCGCCTGTCGCTTCTCGGAATATTAATTGGCTTATTTACCATTTTACTTATGTATGTCACCTTTAATTATCGCTTATTGAATTGCTAGGAAATTTGAGGTTTGTGACCACACAGACTAGGATATTAGTCATTAGTGGTTCGCGTTCAGAATTTAATTAATTTGTGGAGTCGCTAAGATCAACTGCAAAGATTCGAGTTTCTCGTATATGAAGTATTATACAAGGTGGCTTTATTAAATTACCAGCATTTCTTTCGTATTCTAGACTTACATGAATATTTTCCTGCTATTCATTGGGTATTTTGCCACTTATATAATAGACTGTAATATTTAATAATAATAATAATAATAAAGTCTTTATTAGGAAAGCATGTACATACAATACATCCAATCGCTAAGGCGAAGTCTAGCTAAAGCTATTCAACTTAACCTTATCTAACCTAAAATTCCTAATACTAAAAGTAGTAATAATAATAATACATATGGTACATATCAACAAACATTAAGATATAGTATAATATTCTTGTGAATAAATAAAAAAATAGAATGAAAAAAAAATATACGGAAAAAGAAATCGCCAATAAAAGAATGAGCAGTATTAGCATTAGTATTTATCAGTTTAGTGGTGTCAGACAACGAATGAGCCACGTACGTAAGATGTAGATAAAATTACTGCATAGAAAACAATTTCATTTTCACTTTTTTGCGAAAACTGTTTACATTTAGAAATTTGAGGGTATCATTTATGTTGTTATAAATTGTGACAGAGTTGTAAGAAAAAGATCTACGAAACATGGTAAGACAATAAGTTGGCAATGATAACTTGTGCATATGTCTAAAATTTAAATTTACGAAGATATGATGGCGAAGAGGTGCATAGGATACGGTTAGTGAATACGGACATATAATATTTATAAACACTTTCCACTCGTAGCCAACCAAGTTCGTTTATTTTTGAGGAAGTGCGCTGGTATTTCCGAATGCGGTAAGCAAATCGACAACAACTGTTCTGTATTTTTTGCAGACGGTTAAAAACTTTGTCCAAGCAGCTATAATATACGACATTGCAATAATGTAATATAGGTAACACCAACGATTTACATAGCTTTTTCCTTAATTTAAAATTAATAATATTTATATTATTATAAAGTAGCTTTAATGCTAGATACGCTTTTTTGATCTGTACCGACTTCATGGAGAAAAACATTATTTCGCAGTATATTTGGTGCAAAGACGAAATTATCTTCCTCTCCGTTTTCGACGGTTTTGAACAAGATGCAATTTGTGGGAGAAGTTCTTGACCGCCGCGCCGCAACCCCCTAAAATTGACAAAAACCACCTTTTTTATGGATCCCTTTATGTTTTCATATATAAGCGAGTCTGGGGAGTGATTTGTCGACGGGCCATACTTAACATAACATAGAAGGCACTTATAGACCAAGTGAAATCTAAACAGCTGGTGTGGGTGGTGGATTAGACCCTCCCGAGGGGTGAAAAATCTTTTCTTTTTCAAACGATTCTGTTGAAACGCGTATCCCCCATTCTCGGGGTCCCTCATCACGGGAAAAATATTCATTTTAAGCTCCAACCCTTCCTCATCCCTCAAACAGGCAGAAACCACCCGTCACTTACCAGAAACTATACTATCCAGAATTTATGGGTTTATCGGCACAAGATCGTTATTCCTGTGCATATCCCTTCATTTTTCACGGAAAAGAAGGTGGTAGCGACCAACATTGCCATTGACCACAAAATTTATTGTTCAATACTCCCCGATGAGGAAATCATTATACCCTACTCAACAATCTACACAATCATCGCCTAGGCGATAACTGGTGGATGGTGGTAAGTTTCCGTCCATTATAGGGGTTGAGCGCCTGCGAAAACGGGGGAGAGCGTATCGACGGTCCAAAGCCAAAGCAATGAATTTTACACCCCTTGGATGTCGCTACCACCTTCTCTTCCGTGAAAACTGAACGGATATGCACAGGAATAACGATCATGTGCCGAAAAACCTGTAATTCCTAGATAACATGCTTTCTGGTGAGTGACGGGTGGTTTCTGTCCGGTTCAAGGATGAGGAGGGGTTGGAGCTAAAGGTGAATGTTTTCCCGTGATCAGCGGAAGATACGCGCCTGAACAGAATCATTTGAAAAAGACATGATTTTCCACTCCTCGGGAGGGTCTAATCAACCACATTGGCCTGCTATCTGGATTCCACTTACTCTAAAACCACCTTCTATGTTTTGTCGAGTATAACCCGTCGATAAATCACTCCCCATATCCGTTTATATATGAAAACATAAAGCGATCCATAAGAGGGGAAGGTATCTCGTCCTTACACGAAATATTTACAAATACGTCATCTTATAATGATTCATTACATAGGCTACTAGTATCTTGCTGGCCCGATGTTTCCACAGCTTTTGATAGCTGACATCGCGTCACTATGTAATTCTAAGGCATGGTTGTGTTTAGCGATCTTGAATTCACTTTGGACCTGGAATTCGTGCTAAGCTTTCTCGTATACTGGAACAAGGCCTCGAAAATCCCCACACAAATTCTCTGCTGTCAGTGTTTGTATTCGAATATTTCCCTCACATTCCACCCCCACAGAGACCACTCAGCAGAGGCTGTAGAACTAAAACGTCTCGTCAAATTTTTTTTTGCTCTTATCGAATTCAGTGCATCAAAATACATAAGATCAAAAACATTTTTTTTGTAGACCTCTGTAATTGATACATACTTATCAAATAAAACTCATATCATCAATAAACAAAATGGAGACGTCTATATATAGGGTGTCTGGTGTATACGTATAAAAATTTTGCATCGTGTTATATTGGCCCAAAAGAAATAAAAAAATGTTTCACAGAATTACTCCATAGATTTTATTTCAAAAAGTCAAAAGACCACCAGATCGATTATTTGAGGTTCCTTGTACCTTTACTGAAAAAATGTCACAGATGTCAGTAATTTAGTGTCTATGAAGAAGACCGATATTATTGGGAAAGGATTTTTGTTTAACTACTGCCGTTAATGAAATTAATAATGGTTCATTTTATTTCAATTATACTTAATTCACCATCTCATTCATCATCATATTCAACTTTATTAATTTTTACTATAATTCTATCTTAAAACTAAATAAATGAAACACATTTACAGCTGTATGATTCGGAAATGGTGGTATAGCTAAATAACTCAAGCCCTAAAAACACATGATATGTCTCTTTAAGCCATCGACGCCGACAGAGGATCTTAATAAAAAAAAACAGCAATATTCAAGTAGGTCAAACGGCACTTATCTGTTTCTTACACTCTTTCTCATTACAAACATAATAAATAAATAATTATAAAAAATTGAAAACACAATTTTAAACGCAAATTGAAACTATTAAAAAATGCACTAAAAAGACAAAAATAATGTTAATAATGACAATTATTGTGTTAATAAATGTTAAAGCTTGAAGCGCTGGAAAAACAGAAAATTTTACACATCAGGCCCCCCACGCTTTTACATTTATTAACATAATTATTGTCATTATTAACAGTATTTTCTTATTCGGAGTGGCTAAATGTCCGCCGGCGGTATTATTATTAAATTATTTATTTATTTTCTTTCAATTATAACAGTGTGTTGGTTCAATAAAATTCCTTCCCTATAATTGACAAAACCTATTCGCCACCATGAAGCTGCTATTTCGAATTCTTGAATTTCGACTAAACTTTTATTATCGGCGACCTTAAAAATACTCAGATATCGATTTTCACACAGACCAATCAGAACATAAATTACAAAACTTATGCGCCATTTTGAATTTATAAGTTTTAATTACATATTTGTTTTCTACTTGTCAAGCGCTTTCCTTTGATACCTATATCAAGGGGGTTGGCAAGAAAGTTACAATCCGCCATTTTGGGGCGGCGGCCATTTTGAATATATTATGATACTGAGTACACTATATTGTATTGTCATCAGATCTGCCCATAATTGCCAAGTTTCATGATGATACAATAATTAGAAGGAGGTGAAATTCAGGTCCTTAGATTTTATTACTTATATAACATATGTTATACATAGTTACAGATCGATCTAATAAAAGCGTGTTATAAAAAGAGAAATGTTGGTTGCAAAAGCCGTCGGCATCGTTCAGTTAATTGAACCTTATTAACTAATATCGATTTTAAGGCCGGGTAAGAATTACTAAACTAGTCAATATTTATAGGTATTAATATCTATTGTAAAAATATAGTATTTAATTTAAGAAAAACTGTAAAGCGAACATTTTATAAGCCTGTTTTACTATTAGGTCAATGTATTATACCTATTACTAGATATACACATAAATCACACACCCCGTATAAAGTAATTTAATGAGTCTTTCGTATACCTGCTCTTTCTTGAATGACACAACAGTGGCAACGCATATATACTAAAATATTTGCCTTCTATCTTTTCAGGGAGAATAGCATTTGAAAAGCTAACAGACTTCGACTATCGGGGGAACACATATTACACTGTCAAGAACCTAAGTTTATACGAATGCCAGGGATGGTGTCGAGAGGAGCCCGACTGTCAAGCTGCCGCTTTCAGTTTCGTGCTGAATCCCCTCATACCAGTCCAGGAGACGCTGTGCCAATTACAAAACGAAACTTCCTCAAACAACCCGTCGGCGACCCCACAAAGGTCCGTTAATATGTACTACATGACGAAGCTCCAACTGAGGTCGGAGAATATCTGCCTCAGACCCTGGGCTTTTGAAAGGGTGCCCAATAAGATGATCAGGGGATTGGATAACGCTTTGATTTATACGTCGACGAAAGAGGCTTGTCTTGCGGCCTGCTTGAATGAGGTATTTATATATTTATTAAAGTTTAAGTCTATGTTTTAAACATTGAAATATTAATTGACTAATTGATCTAAGAGTACATTTTTCAAGGATTCATCGAAACCTGGAATAATTTCACATTTAATTTAACACACTTATTTCATTAGTAACTCAAATAAATTAAGAGAAACACAAAATTGATCATTTCTGAAGCAAAGAAAAACAACATCTGGCGGTTCTTCACACGAACACAAGCAAGACAATTACGTGCACATAAGACGCATGCTGCGCCAAAAACAATCGAATCGGAGCATATAAACGGGAGTCGCTCGCCCTAACATTTTTCATATATTAAAATTTGTACAGTCATTTTTATTTTCCTAAAGTTATAAGGTTTCAAATTAGTAACACGAGTGGCATGAACTATATGAAAAATAAGACACCGCTCTCTGTATCACGCATTTCGAAATATTTTCTAATTAAACTATGAAATCTTCAATAAAATAAAATAATGACATAGAAAATTGTATACTCCAACTATTAATGTGCCTTTGTATATTTTACAGTATTTTATAGCTTACAGGTACTCAAAAATTGCAAAACTAATTAAAAGTCTATGAACCAAAATAAGTTTTGCAAATTAAACTAATTATAAAATCAAACTATTAATTTTGTATTACAAATAAAATAATTAATAAGAAATAACATTTTGTTTAAAAATACAGGAATTGAGATTTCTTTATTTACTATACATACAGTGTGTCTTACCTCTCACATACACACTTTCCTATATTTAAATTTTGTGACTACCGATCTATGTATTATCCTGTCTAGGTGATGGTTTCAGGTAAGCTTGGAGTCTATGATAACTCTAAGATATTTGACCTCTCCCAACATCTACACTTGTGTGTCTTGAAGGACTAAAGGACGTAAACTCTCCAGACTCGTTCTTCTGGTGAATGGGACGATGTTGGTTTTTGATGACTTTCAGCCCTTCCTCATCAGTCCATTTTTTGACCATGTTCAGGGCCTTCTGTAATCGATCCCTGACTATGTTGTTAAAGTTTCCCCTAACTATAATGACCATATCGTCAGCATATCCTTTAGCTTCGAATTCCTCAATTGTGACTTTCTGTAGTAGGCTGTCAACCACAGGATTCCATAGCAGGGGGGACAGAACACCCCACCTGCGGGCAGCATCCTGCAACTGAGTGGTGAATACCACCCTGCCTTTGAGCATGCCATCAATTCACCTGCAAAACCCAGTGCTGCTTCCTTGTGTTCCAGTACATTCTCCTCTTTCTGAATTAGCTGATGAAGTGCTGTTTCTGTGGACATGCCTGCTCTATATGTAAATTGGCTTTGACATAGCGGGCTTCTAACCAAAACATCATCCCTAATACGTCTGTCGAGAATTTTTTCCATCGTCTTAAGTCTAAATAACATAAGACTGATGGGTTTTAGGGTCTTGGCTTGGGTGTACGAGTTCCGCCCAGCCTTTGGTATAAATACCACCCTAACTGGTTTCCAACTCATTGGTATGTATCTCAGCGCTAGGCTCGCTCTGTACAGCGTGTAGAGCTTAGATCCCATCAAGTCTATGACCTCCTGAAGCATTACTGACAAAATTTTGTCGGGTCCGGAGATTTATATGGTTCAAATCAGTTTATTGCACTTCTGATTTTGGATTCATATATCACTTCTTTCGTTACTGACCAGTCCGTCCTGATGGCTCTATTTCCAGTTGTCACCAGTTCTGTTCCTAGTCATTCTTCAGGTGTTTGTTCAATAGTAATAGATCCAGGAAAGTGCACACGGATTAGTTCCCCCATGGTTCCTTTTCCTGTAGTCTCTGTTAAGACAGAGTTTATTGAGCAATGCTTGTCCTTCGAGAGAATTTTCTGGAGTCTGGCACTTTCCGGAATATTATTAATACTCTCGCTGTGTCTCCTCCAGGATTCTTTTTTAGCCCTTCTCAGTACCCGGTTGTACTTAGTCAACGAAGTCATATATTCATCCCAATTGGCTGATATGTTTGCAATATTAAATTTTCTTCTCACTTCTCATAATAAGCTTTGTTTAATCAAAAAATTTCATTAAGAAAAAAATCGGTAAAGTTATTTACACAGAACTTCCCTCGTTATTTGTGCATGGCGGTCACTCTAAAAAATTATTAATTACGAAAAATGACATTGAGAATACAGATCGAAATATAGTTATTGCTATTATTACAAAAAAACCTGATAACTTTTAGTCAAAAAAATATACAGAGTGCCCATCCAACAGCAAATGTTCAATACTAAATAACAGGTGCCAAATAAGGAAGGCTTGCGCAAATACCTTTACAAATGTCCACCATGACTGAATTATTTCTTGGGATGCCATTATTCAATAAAAGTATATAATAGGTGCATATGCCAAATATTATTGCCATCTGTCACATTTTCAATTCCACATTCACGTAATGGAGTGTAAGTATAGTGGTGGTTAAAAAATATAAAAAATTTTCAAAACTTTTTTTTTAATAGGTTTAGAATGTCACGAAACGCGAAAATTTTAAATTTGAGCAAAAAAAATTTTTCGCTCTATTCCAGTTAAATTTTTTCAAAAATTTTTTTTTCAGAAATAGGTTTAGCGTGTCATGAAACGTGGAAATTTTAAATTTGAGCAAAACAAAATTTTTTTCATCTTGGTAAAAAATTTTTCAAAAATGTTGGTGAAAAAAATTTTCAAAAATTTTTTTTCCCGAAATAGTATTAGCGCGTCATGAAACGTGGAAATTTGAAATTTGAGCGAAAAAAAATTTTTTTCACTATTTATTCCGTTTAGACGGTCCACCCTGTATCTTTTCCAGTGAAATTTCTACCATTTCTGCGCTGACAGTAGCGTCAACTACCTACCAAATTTGACTGCTCTCCGTCAAGTAGTTTTTTAGTAAATGCACCAACAGACAGACAGACAGACAGACAGACAGACAGACAGACAGACGGACAGACAGACAGACAGACAGACAGGCTGACGGAATTGAAAAACCTATATTTTCGTAATCTCCGTGATCTGAAACGTCAGAATCCGTAAAAATCTCGGAGGGTGATTTTTTCTCGAATACAATACTTCCCTTCGGTATGCGAGGGAAGTAAAAACATTCAGAATTGCAAAATTAGCCAATTTTTGGGGAAAATATTAATTTTTACTAGTTAATTTATTGAAGTTGTTAAAATATCAACTAGTAAGTTTTACAAATATTACTAATCAACAAAATTTAACAGAAGCAATTCTAGCTTCCAGCTTCCACTAAACCACCATCCAACGTAATACATTTATTGAACCGCTTTTTCACGTGTTTAATAAGTTTTCTCAGTTCATGAGGAGTAATTTCTTTTAATATTTCCGAATAATGGCAAAGAAATATTCCCAAATATTTGTATATAGGTTAAGTTTGCAATTCTAATTTTTTTTGCTTAATGAAACTCTTTGATCAAACAAAGCCTAATACGATTTTTAAATTTTCAAAATTTTTAATCATTCTTAGTAGGCCATGATCGACTAACACAACTGACAAAAATTTGAAGTTGGTGTAAAAAAAACTGAGGGTGTGTAGGTGAGAAGCGAGCCAACGATGCACCATTTATTTGCAGTATGTCCAATTTTTACAAAAGGAACAACAGAACCGACAGCGCCATGATGCTGTGAGTTAATTGTTCCCAGACACTATCATCTCCAAAGGTGGTGATATTCCTTCACCTCCTAGGTCACCAGACCTTACTTCAATGGACTTATTTTCTGGGAGTATCTTAGAAATTGCGTGTACATCGATCCTCGAGAAATGAAATGAGCATATTCGAAATGCAATCGACAATATTCCCCCAGATGTGTCAGCATGTCTTCCAAAAATCAAGAGTCATTTTACAGGAGTTTTATGGACAAGATGGCAGCCATATGGACAACATTCTTTTTAAAACATAAATCCGCATTTGCATACTTTAATATTTGTCCAACAAATCAATTCAAATATTTCACACGTATTAGTTACGATTTAAAGAAAAATTAATTCTACTCTTGGTCGCCCTGGATTAGCACACTTTTAATAATATATTTACAAAAACATGTGCAAAACGCACTGTTACCCCTGCTTTTTCAGGGTGGGTTATTAGTGTAAGCAAATTAGACGAAAATCAACCTAAACTTGAAAAAGTTTACCGAATGTATGGCTTTTCACGACACTTTGCTGATTCTGTTCGTTTTGACGTCTAGATCAAACTCCAAAAATTATATATTGGTCGCTATTGCCCCACAACTGTTATGAACCATGATTTTATTGCTAATTTGTTAACTAGCAAAATTGATTAGCAATTGAATGTATTTTTAGATAATTTGACAGAAAATAACAACGTTTTAATTTTGTAAATGTTTCGAAAAAATGCGCATTTTCCGAGATATATCGGTTCGAATTTTTCCAAAAGGGGGAGGGGGAATAAAAAGTGACTGGAAAAAACCAGGAAAAGTCTGGAGAACGTATTATTAAAATACAATAATTGCTTCTCCTCTATGACTTTTTCCTATCCTACTATCCAGGTTTTTCAGGAAAAACACAAAAAGAAACCCTTATCTGAAAATGGAAAATCTCTTAAACCATGAAATTCAAAAATCTGAAAAATTCAGACGTATAGAATAACATATTCTTTAAAACTTTGGTTTTGTGTAACTCTTTTGTAACGCGCATATTTTCCGAGTTTTCACGTTTTCAGTATTTCACGATCAAGAATGTACACAAATTTTCTCATATCACAAAATGCATATAACTAAGAGATTGTGTTTTATACCAGAAAACTTCTTTTTTCACAAATTAGATATTTTTCTATTAAAATGTACATAACTTAATTATAATTTCAGAGAATGAATATGGTTGATAGAATTGATATGATTATATGCAATTTGATCGTGAAAAACTGTTGAAAAGTCGGAAAATATGCACGTTACAAAACAATTACAAAAGACCAAAATTTTAAAGAATATGTTATTCTATACGTCTGAATTTTTCCAGATTTTTAAATTTCATGGTTTACGAGATTTTCCATTTTCCGGTAAGGGTCCTTTTTTCATATTTTTCCTGGAAAACTTGCACTCTGCACTTTAGGAAAAAGTTATAAAGGAAAAAGTCTTGTATTTTAAAAGTACATTCATCAGAATTTTTCTTGATTTTTCTTATTACTTTTCCCCCTAACCTCCTTCATTGAAAAATACGAACCGCTATATCTCGGAAAATACGTCTTTTATCGAGAAATTATACAAGAGTAAAAAGTTGTTATTTTTCGTTGAGTTATCTAAAAATACATTTTGGTTTTTTAACATATCTCAGTTTTGCTAGTTAACAAATTAACAACAAAATCATTGTTTATATAGTTCACGGAAATTAGAATTTGACCTGGACAAAATTAGTAAAAATCTGAATTTTTGCACAGACGTTCTTTGAGGTGTCAAGTCCACAAAAATCTCATTATGGCTACCCAAGATATTGAAGGTCAAAATTTTCTGCACCAGCACGGTAGTGATGCGACATCGAAGGTATCTATATTTCATATCGATGATAACATCGAACCAAACTATCTATATATGATATTTATCGTGCAAAAAACATCAATATTAGCAATTATCGATATTCGATAAATTGTTAATGATATTAGATATTATAATAAATTGATAACGATCATACAAGTTTATGATGAAGAAATTCAGGCAGTGTTTTCTGTATTTGAATTTTTACCATATAGCGTTGGTTTTTCGTGGAGTAAATAATGCCTATGGCGTGTTTGGCACTACAGCTGCTGCATTGCTGCCAGGCTCTAGCGATTGCCCATATTATATTAATTTGTGCATATTCAGTGGTGCATAGATATATGTACTTCAAAAATGTATTGCAGCTTTCAATAGTACTCGATATATGGCGGAAATAAAAAATGTTGTTGTATCAAAGCCAAATGCTGATTTAGATTCGCTTTGTTTTTTTTAATACACTGATATTTTAGATAATGATGTTTTATTCTTATTACATCGATGTTTAAGGATGTGACTTATCGATGTAAAAATATTGGACGTCTATTGTAGTATCGATGTTTTCGATGCATCGATATATATCGCGTATCACTACGGCACGGCAGCTCAGTTGGCTAATTGTCTTAGTAGCGAGCACGCTTGGTCAGACTGTTTAACATGTACTGAGTTCAATCCCCAGCATAGGCACTGGCAATGTTGATGGGTAATGGATGTTGTCTGCGTTTTTTCAAATGTGTAACCCCCTTACGGACAGCCTATGAGAGGCTTTGAATTTGGGGTTTGTCTAGTATATGTGGTGTTGATGTTATGTTATGCTATGGTATCTCGTGTTCTATGCATCGGATGCCCATGAGGTTAATGTGAAAGTTGTAGAGAATTAAATTATCTACAAGTGGTTTTATTTATTTGTTACACCCTCCCCCCTTGAGATATTCTAGGTCAAAATTTCAAAAACCTGTTTTCCGCGAATATCTCGTTCCCTATGCATTGGACGCGACGACGTCTACATACAGATATTTGCAGAAAAACCGTATTTCATAACTTCAGCCTTGAATATATTAAAAAGAGCGAGATTTTGGGAAAAAATGTGAAATACCAATCTTGTAGATAATTGAATTCTCTACAACTTTCATATTAACTTCATTGTTGTCTGATTTTCAGGCGCGAGATGTTCGCTAAAAACCATGTTTTTGAAATTTTTACCTTGAATATTTCGAAAGAGGAGGAGGGGGTTGGCAGAAAATAAAAAAGACGACTTGTAGATAATTTTATTCCCTACAACTTTCACATTGACCTCATGGGCATCCGATGCATAGAACGCAAGATATTTTCAAAAAACTTAGACCTTCAATATTTTTAACGTCTGAGCAAAAATTCAATTTTTGTCTCTTTGGACTTAGACATCACAACGAACAAAATTCACAAAGTTTCGTGAAGATCCTTTCATTCGGTAAACTTTTTAGTCAGAAATGCTAATTTGCCTACATTAGATTAACTTTTAACATTTTTCTTTATACGTTTTTTATTACTTATACAACTGAAAAGTTTTAGCCATCCAGGTACTTAATATGTTATTCCTCCTATAGTTACTATATTAGCACTATAACAAATTCAAGAACAACAAAAGCTTTATAACTTCACTTGCGTTTATTGTAGATATGCATATCCATATAAGCATAATATTATGGTTCATAATAGCTTGAGGTAGAAAATTATAGTAGAGAATTCCCTATTAAATAAACTAGCATTGTACGAGCTTTTCCTGTAGCAAGAACATTGACATATAAAGTCGACTGCCTATTATTTGCATGAATATATTCAACTGACTGAAGCTACATTTTAAAATATTCAGATATGGTAGCATTTACAATTTCATGTGTGTATACTCTATGTCAAGGAACTGACAATGCTAAGTTGCTCTATTCAGGATATTTTATTGAAACCTTGGCGTTCGAAAATGTTTATTGATGAATAAAAATGATTATGATTTCAGGAATGTACAGTTTATAACATAGTAGCGATATCATTCATATATTGCACTAGTAATAGTAGCCTTTCGTTCTACGCAATACTGATTATATGGCCTTTCGCCACAGCGTCAATTATCCCTTCGGAATCTATTGCGTATTTGTTATACGTAGAGCTATTTGATTACTAATTATAAGGAAAATTGATAGGTCTTACTGCATAAAAATGTATTATAATTATGAAATCGTTCAAAAAATATTAGTAAAACTTCAGTCGAATCGGGTACAATTTAAGCTGACTTGTGTCATGGCTGCTAAAACGTCTGAACTAAGATTTTATTTGATGAATAAGAAATGCCAGTAGTTCTCAAACAGTTCTTTCCTGTAACAGCAATGATGTCGCTAAATAATTACAAAAAAATGGGAAAGATGTTATCATAAAATTCAGATCAGAATCAGATTTGTTAAATTTACGTGTTGTGTCTTTTGCATTGTATAATATGTTTGATAATTTACTCTGTGATTTAAAAGCTATTTTTAGATTGTGTTTAGAGATAACATTAGCTAATTTTTCGGAAAAATGGCCACAGCAGGTAATTGTTATGTGAGTAAATTTTGTAGTTTCTTTTATTTTTGGATATATTAATTGAAAAGTGATTTTTTTCCGGATTTTGTTAATTAACTTTCTAATGACATCTTTACCAAAATTATTTTTAACTCCAATGTCCTCGATTATGTGTAGCTCGTCATTCAGATCAGCGTCAGACAGAGGTAGTGAAAAATCTCTGTAGATCATCGAGTTGTATGCTGCCATTTTTTGTCGATGTGTAAAAATAATTTTGGTAAATATCTTTCTGAAGAATCGTTGTATATCAATTTTTTCAGAAGCGTATTGCAAAAGGCAAAGGTAATTTCCATTAATCTCACAGCAACACAAAAAAAAATTTCACTTCCACCAACGAAACCTAGTACACCCTAGGTTTTTGGGATCGCTGAATCCGAATCCGAGGTCGGTTTGTCGGTATCAGGTCTCGTTAAGGTCATTTCAAGGTCAAATCATTACACAGCCATACAAAAAAATGTTCGCTTCCACCAACGAAACCTAGTACACCCCAGGCTTTTGGGGTCACTGAATCCAAATCCGTGGTCGGTTTGTCGGCATCAGGTCGCGTTAAGGTCATTTCAAGGTCAAGTCATTAGATTTCGACAGAAAAATTTGAAAAAAATTGCATGTAAGTTTTTGAGGACGCTGAATCCAAATCCGAGGTCGGCTTGTCGGTATCAGGTCGCGTTAAGGTCATTTCAAGGTCAAATCGTTTTGACAGAAAAATTTGAAATAATTTGCATATAGGTTTTTGAGGTCGCTGAATCCAAATCCGAGGTCGGTCTGCCCGTATCAGGTCGCGTCAAGGCCATTTCAAGGTCGAATGGTGAAAAACCTGACCAAAATATTCACCTGTTATTTCGTTTTTAGGTACATAGGCTGCACAGATGTAGCAAAATACGTTGGCATTATTGGTACAATCAGGTCCAAAGGAAGATGTAGAAGGTGTGTTAATATTCTCCATGGTTTTAATATAAACCCACACGATAGGGATTCTCGTCCGATCGCAGGTCAGTCCGCCATCCTGGAGGTGATAACCCGTATACCTCTTCAGGGCTAAGTATAAGGGCTTTCCGACTTTTCCGACGAGGACATTGTCAACTCGTCGTCGCACACACTACGTTTTCATTCGCACTCCCTATCGCTCCCCTGCAAGACAGTGCGCTTCCACTGGCATCGTTACCTCGACAAGCTGATGACATCTCGACATTTGCCGAAAAAAATGCTTTACAACATTCATTTATAAAATTTAAAAATGCATAAGGAACGATTTCATAAATAGGAGTAGGTCTACTGTAAATATATTTTTAACTTCAAAGTGGTTTTAAAAAAGGTATTGCTGAAGCTACGAGAATAGCTGTATATTGAAATCGGACACTTTGTGCAAATAAGTTATTTTCGACCAAATGTCTAGAAAAGCAAAATGGTTCAGGCAAGCAAAAGAATCAATTTTCCTGTAACACAAAAATAAAGTGGACATTAGGACTACAACATCCTCGATTACAAGATATGGACACGCTCGACAATGTGCATAGCTCGTAAAATTAAATGTGTTTAATTTGAAAAATAGACAAAGTTCACATGAGAGTGAGTAATTTAACGATCTAGTAAGAGAGTTGGAAAAATCGCGAAGTAAGAGGTGAATATTTGTGTCAGGTTTTCCACCATTCCACCTTGAAATGACCTTAACGCGACCTGATACCGACAATCCGACCTTGGATTTGGATTCAGCGACGACAAAAACCTATATACAAAATTTCATGTCAAAATCTAATGATTTGACCTTCAAATGACCTTATCTCGACCTGATACCGACAAACCGACCTCGGATTTGGATTCAGAGACCTCAAAAACCTATATACAAATTTTCTTCTAATTTTTCTGTCGAAAACCAACAATTTGACCTTGAAGTGCCCTTAACGCGACCTGATACCGACAAACTGACCTCGGATTCGGATTCAGCGATCCCAAAAACCTAGGGTGTAATAGGTTTCGTTGGTGGAAGCGAAAAAAAATTTTTTGTGTGGTTGTGTATTTTGTTCCGAACAATTTTGCCCGCTATTGCCTTTTAATCAACTACGAGGATTTCCCATCAGAAAACAACGGTCAGTATGAAATAAATAAAATACAAATTGAAATTAAATAGTGTTTTTCTGTACACTTTCAAATACATAACTATTCTAAAAGCTTTTATTTAGCATCACTTGTAACAATGTAAACAAATCTTGCAATAAAAAATTTCAACTACTTAGTTCTAATTGAGCTAGTGCTTTAAAATTTTTCACACTTGTCGAATACGATAAATTATGTGACTTGATCCTAAATCCAACATGGCGAGCGCCCCAAAATGACAGAGTCCTGTAGAAGACCGTTGTTAATGAGAAAACAATATGGCGCATAAACACCTACCCATGTTTTATACAAATAGTACAGAACATATTATAACCTTTAAGGACAATTTTCAGCTTTTTAACCATTTTATAAATGTTTTATGAGAGCAATGTGTGCTTTGTTTAAATAACAATTATTTAGCAGCTACGGCCGAATACAATACGCTCTCGGAAATAATATTGTGTTAAAAAGAGTACTAATAAAATTGTTTTATTAATGCTTAGCTAATCTCTTAAAGAATAGTTTTATAGATGTTCGCAAGTTGACCAAAAGGTGCCGGGGATCATTGCTATAAATTTGTTATAACTTAATTTTGCTCCTTGAGCTAAAACATCCTATAGTAATTACTGTATAGACGTTTATAAAAGAGCGAATATCACATTCTACAAAATGTTTTATAATTTAGTTGTGAAAATACTAATAAAATAAAATTGTAGTATTATTTTAAATTTATAGAGCAACTTTGTTAGTTTGTTACTTGGGTGATTCTTATGAGCGTTGGACTTTTGCATTATGACACTGGAACATTAATAGTATTTCTTATCAAAGATATGTAACTACGTAAAAAACTACTTCTGGTTTTTTAGATTATTCACGAAAAATAATTCTTCACTATTAAAAATAGTACTGACATTCATAGATCGAGGGCGCAAATTAGAATTTTCTAATACTCTTTAATTTATAGATGATGTATCAATAAAAGAAATATGAGAACATGTAAAAACCATAAATCTTTCATGAATTCTAAGGACAATAATTTCTGTTTTATATTTTCTGCTACATTTCCAAAATTATTATCAATCTAAGGCAGTAGTGTTTTTTTATGACATGTATGTCTCGTATTATCTTTATTATCGAAACTGCATTAATGTTCTGCAATAATTTTTCTAAAAATTCGTTGTCTGTACAATATACACTACAGGGCCTGCACCATGGATTCAAACAATGAACAATATATTAACATGGAGACTTTACAGCCATTTATAATGCACCAAAAAATAGGCAAAAATTCTCTTCATGATATAAAACTTGAATCGTCTTCAGCCTCTGGAAGTACGACGAAATATCAACTTTTTATTAAAATATTTCATTCATTTATTGACTGCTGAATTTGTAATGATACGGTATAGGATTGTATACAATAGGCCATAAATTTTTAACAAAACCCGTTTAACAATTTTAATCCTCGTTCTGAAGACACTGTGTGTATGTCTCCCAATTTACATTGCTTCCCTGATTTAGATTCCGCCTCTCTGTTATGTCTGACAAGCCTGCTAAACGCGAATCTTTCGTGTCGTAACAGATTACGTTTTTAGGTCGTCTCTTTATTTTCAATATTAGCCAAAGCAAAAGTAGTCCGCATAACTGAATCTCGCAATACGGTACAGCATCAACTTGGACCACATTGCTTGGCAGATATTACCGTTCCTACGGCTTTGCAAACTTTTATTATAGCTCATAGCTCGTAAACGTATGTAGCATGATATCGAATTTAAAACATTTCTTCCCTATTGTTGCCCGGAATTGTCTGGAGTTAGAGCACACACAGGGCGATGCCTATTTTATGACGATATGGTTATTAACTTTTATTAGTCTATGTTGCAGAAATAATCCGGACAATTCACTATTAGTTATTGATTGATTGATTGATTGATTTGCCAGCGTAAGGTGGGCATTGCTGCCGATTCCGGGCATCCATGATGGTTCGTTCCAACACACAGCCTGGTCGTCCGCCGAACACGCCCAACGGACGGTCAAACCGCGTGCCGGAACCAAATCTCGGATGTTTTATACACCGTCGGACCGGCTGCATATGCTAGATTGGACATTGGACATGCTTGTTGTCTTCTATTTCTGAATCTAGCAGTGTGTATCTCCTTCCGCCCGCTTATGTTCACTTCGTTTGTCTGCCCAGACATACATACATTCGCTCGCCGCAGGAAGCTTTTTTTTAATTAGCCGTTTCACAGGTAAATATCCATTTACAGTGGAGGTGCCCTACCTCGCGATAAAAAGCTTTTTATGGCGGGTTAGTTATGAGAAAGAGGCCCGAGAGAATATTTTGCACACCCTGTATATTAGTGTGTTTCCACAGTAATTACTTTCAATTGCCGCTTTCCAATTTCGGGTATATAAAAGCTTTTTATGGCGGGTTAGTTATGAGAAAGAGGCCCGAGAGAATATTTTGCACACCCTGTATATTAGTGTGTTTCCACAGTAATTACTTTCAACTGCCGCTTTCCAATTTCGGGTATTTTCTATTTCATTACCTATATTTAATACCTTTTCATTTCTACTTTTAAATTTTTCTCTGTTGTGTAATAAATTGTACTGTGACAAGGATTAATAAACCAATAAATAGAAATTAAAAATAAAACTTATTTTTCCATCCTTTTCTTTTCTCTTATGTTACTACTTCCACTCGTTAGAAACCAGTCCGTTGCCTTTCACTGCTGGTGGTTGCAGATGTTTACTTTGACGCACTAACCACTTCAGAAAGGGTCGCGGTCGGTCGTCTTGCATAGATGTGGGCACTTACATATAATTGCTTCATTTGATATTATTTAGAAAACTGTACGTGTAATTATTAATTCCATACGAACTTTGTTTTTCTATTATGGTGTTTCACTTCGCGCAGAATTTCCTGATGTATCGATGGCTTAAATTTTGCTGTGTACCGCTATTTTTAGCGCTTTCTTTATTGTAAATAATTTAATAGATCTGGAGCGTCCCACGTCACATCAGCCCTAGATGCCAGCCACTCTCGAACCGGTCAATCCACGATTAATTTTGTAATAAAAATGTAACGCAAATGCACTACACTTATTTTTCGTCTACCTGCTGGATGGCAAATAGGATTCTAACGAGAATTATAATTATTTTACCAAAGTCTATCTGAAAATGAAAGATAGTAATGAAAACTCATTATTAATGCAAATCCTACAAAAACATAGTCAGTATGTGTTTATTTGCAATTTATACATCGTGTGTGTAACAAGAAGATTGGGACGGCGGAATACCTTAAGAAATGCACTTCCACTCAAAAAATAAAAAAACACTTTAATGTTTTCTGAAGTTGCCCCTGTTCCCCCTTGTGGATGAGGCGCGGGGCAATTTGAGAATGCTAAATAGAAACCCCGATTTTTTATTGCAGATTCGGATTCTAGGGGAGAAATACTTAACTTTTATGTTAAACATTTATTTAAATACCTACGTAACAGATGGCAAAATAATAACTGTTGCGAACATGGAACTAGAAATTTCACGACATTTGAGACCCCCTATTTCCTCAAAGCGCCTTATGGTGCGGTGCGCTCGACAGTGGATTTTGAAATGGGATTATGTGGACCGCAAGAATTTTCGTTAAATAGTGCACTTATTTCAGCGTACGATCTTCGGTGATCTCCCTATCCTCGCATAATCAGAATAGATATTATCTCTTGTTCGGAAAGGTTGGCCAATGGCCATTACGTTCAAATAGATTTCACAATTTCCGATTTTAAATTCACGACAATGGATAATGAAGGATAACTAAAACTGAAATTTATTTTTTCTAACGCCATGTCCTAAAATGGCATTTATTTGACAGTTTCAATGAGTCAAAACAATGTCATTATTGACAAGTGAAAAATAAAGAAAAAGGTGAAAAATAAAGAAATTTTATTTCAGTGTGAAATATAACTTAATATTAATATATTTATAATTTTCGCCTTGTCGCTTTAAAACGGCAATTAATGTAGAATAGTTGTCAATTTTTACATTGTGTTCGATGTTTAATTTACATTTTACCATTGAATATGGCGCCCATGAGTTGAACTTTTCAGTTTTTTGGATAAATATGTAAAATGCTATCATCACATTTTCCGAATACGTATGTGCGTTGTTGTCCTCGTCCCATTTTAAAAATTTATCGTGCGCATTATCATAAACTTTTTTGGATTTCGCAGGAAGTAATGCTGCCAGTGATGAATTTGCAATTTCATGTAATTCAGGTGGTGTGCACTGCATTTCTTCAGACATTTTTGCTTTTCAATTTGCAAAACGACCTGACGTGAAATTTAAAACTGACAGTTATGACAAGTCATAGCTACTTGGATTTTTAATTCGTCGTATGATAGGTACACTGCTGTGCAAAATTAAGTAGGGCAGCACTGTTGTTACTGTACTTATAAGAGTTAAAAAGCGGGATAAGAAGAAAGGAGTATTAAAAGAAGTCCTTTAACTGGGAGACGAAGGATAAATGATGGTTGGATACGATCAGCAATTAGTAAATTATCTGCGTGGAAAAGTAGATACATTTATATCGCACCACTACTTACTTTTGTATCGCAGTGTACGTTGTTTCATTTTTGTCCTAGGAAAAAAATGAAAAATATTTGTATTAGTACAAAAATAGGCTCTTTCCCCAAGATGTGTTGCAATAATAATGTAAGTACTGTTATACGCTCGAAGAATATTTTGTATTTTTAAAGGGAGTTTAAAGTTTGTCGAGTTCGGTGAAAGACGCATGTTTCGTGGCTCCTACGGGATATTGAGATAAATCCGGATAAACCTGCAACAAAACGCCGAAATCGTACTGAATTGAAGCGTGAACAATTCTGCATTGATTGATATAAATTTTCACAAGTATGGCTATTTCACATAGTTGATATTTGATTAAATTATGTTGGTTGAATAAAGCAACACAAAATAGTATACATAAACAACGCGAGAAAAGTGTACTTGAGTGCTTGATCGTAAAAAATATACCTGGATTCGTCCCTTCTTGAAGTGGGTGATATAAAATAAGCAACAGCCAGCCAGATGTGTGAATGAAACAAATAAGTTTTTGTTTATGTAGCATTAGCATTGGTTTATTTATGTCTTTATTAAATTTTAAACAAGAATTGGAGATCAATATTGAAAAGATATTAAACATGATATATAGGTAATAAACATAATATATAGGTGATGAAATGGAAAAACTGCCCAAAATTAAAACCGATTGTTTCAAGGAAGCGACATACAGGGTGAGCAAACTATCCCTTCGGACCTCTTTTCTCATAACGCGAAAAAGAAAAATATGATACCGCGAGATAGGGCCCTTCCCAGCAACTCCACCGTAGATGGATATTTACTTGTGGAGCAGTTAATAAATAAAAAAAGAAAGGGAAAACAGGGAAAAAAATTAATAAAATAAAAAATAAAGGCTGCCAGATTCAGAGACACAAGAAGCAGAAAACTTAGAAGAAGAAAAATAAGGAGATGACGATGGATGGAAACTGAAAAGAAGCATGGAAACTTAAAAGAAGCATCTCTGAAACACCTATATGTATTCCACCACATGCGTCGTGCGGCTCTAGCTGCTGACAACAAGCATATCCTATGTCCAACCCGGCGTATGCAGCCGGTCCGGTGGTATATAAAACATCCAGATTTGGTTCCGGCACGCGTTTTGGACGTCCGTTGGGCGTGTTCGACGGACGACCAAGCTGCGTGTTGGACGAACTTCCATAGATGCTCGGAATTGGCAGCAATGTCCACCTTACGCTGGCAAATCAATCAATCAATCAACTCAAGACTAAAATGTGTTGTTTTTTTTACTCGTAGGGTTTATAGCACCCGCCTTCGACTCGTACTATAAACGCCCTACTTGTAGAAAAAAACACCATGTTAGTCACTTGTTGTATAAAATACTACTATAATAACAAAAACAACGTTTACCTAAAAGGTTCTGTAATTGTAACAGAACAAAAGGGGGTTATCAAAAAAGTTCTGTAATTGTAACAGAACTACACCCAGGAAAATAAACTAGAGCTCCAGTTAGATTAGTCAAAATGTAGTATTCCAGTATTTTATTATTCCAATATATAAAAGCATTACAGTGTGGAACAGAATGAAGACTAATTTGAAGATCAACAGGGTACTAAAGTCGGACAACTGTTTTTCCGACTATGGCAACTGAATCTCCGAAATCGTTAAATATTCTTCGAAAATGTTCGAAAATTATCAAGCTATAACATTATTCTGTTTCTCTGTTTCGAAGAGTACGATTTTAGTCTACTTGCATCTTGGTGTTTCGAGTTTTTTCAATTAGTACAATATTTCTTCAGCTGTTCGCAACAGTTATTGTTTCCAATTACAGCGCCATCTGTTACGAATCGAAAAAGATTGTTTGACAGAAATGCTACGTATTTTTTCCATAAAATATGAATCTGCAATAATAAACGCAGGTTTTTATTCGAAATTTTAAAGTTGTCCCCTACCTCGACCACAAGGGGGATTGGGGCGGCTTTAGTTCAGCAAAATTCGATTCCTATTTTGAAAATACTAAACACGCGTTTTTTATTTTTTGATCAGAAGTGCATCTCTCGAGATATTTCACCGTTCCGATTTTATGTTACATCCTGTATATTATATTATAAATTTTGTTCGAAATATCCGTACTACGACATTTCTACCTACCTCGGGTCTATCTCTGACGATCTGTTCTTGTCTTTGTTATTGCGATTTGTCAGTCAATAGCTCTTGCTTGAATTTGCTAATGGTTACATCAGTAAATTCAAACATCATAGCCTGTTTCATTTTTTTCGTAGTTTTAAGAAATTGATCATTATTATTATTGTTATATAAATATTGAGATAAATTATACAATAGACTTTTATTTCATATGAAATTATTGACAGTAATATTAAAAACATTAAAGAAGTGGATAGATCAATTTAATAACTGATTTTTCAGTTCAAATTTCATAATTATGAGAAAAATAGTAGTACTCTCTTAGCTAGTCCCTGTCTATGTCTTTGCGAAATGGAGTATACCCAAATCTCCGCCATTGGTTAACTATAGACGTGCTATAACCACATATTAAGCCATCATCTCTAAGTGTACTGCATGCCAAATAATTTGGTTGACACTAATAATGACAATATAAGAATTTTTTTGGGAATTTCAACACAGCTCTTCTCCAAAAAGAATTTTTGAGCGCTTGTTTATACGAAGTTTATTTCTTGAAACAACAACAACATCTTGAAACATTTTAAAGTAATTAAAATACACCTTGTATTTTACGTAAAAGTGGTATAAAAAAATTCTTCAATTAGTGCAAATCTTGGAACCTGTTGCATTACACTATTTGAAATCGTTGGATAATCCGTTAGTATCCACCACATATTGAATGCCTCCTCATAAGCAACATTTAATTTTATTTATTTATGTCTTTGATTTTGTCAGGCCAACCGCAAGATGATAAAATCAATAATTAATTTCAATCAACATTAAGATATAAATAATGTATCCTAAGAGAAGACGAACAGTAAGTTTTTGCTAAATTGAAAACCAACTGTTAACTCTAAAATAAGAACCTACACGTAAATAGTAATCTACAACAGGATGCTATGATTGCAAAGTAAAACGCGTGATAGAAATAAAACGAACTTCAAACACGCTTATAAAATGAGTCCATAAAGAAGCGTATAAACTGGATAAAATATCCAGTAACAAAATGCTGTCGCGGACGTAAGAGAAATATTTTCAAGAAGCAATTTTACGTTAGCTTCATCGTATTCTCTAACTAACACATAAGAGCGCCTTTGCTATACGCAGTTGTGTTTGCTTGTTTACCTAAGACTGTAGTTCCGATACTCTGGAGGAAAGTGAAGTAACGGTTTGATTCTCGTAGAATCGTACAAATATCTAAGCCAAAAGGCCACAGGTGTGGGACGTCATTCTGAGAATATGTCCGCAAGACTCGATATCTCAAACACTAAGTGACCGTTGGGAGAGTCAAGAAAACAAAAATTAAGCTTAAAAAATGTGTAAAGGTAATTACACAAAACTTTAATCATTATTTGGCACATTTTATTTAATTATTATGTTCTCTGTCAGAAGATCATCCTGATTCTGAACCTATTCCTTTTTTAAAAAATTTAATATTGGGTAGAAATGACATTTGATAAATTGCATCAGACAGAGGTTGGTTCTTGGACACTTGACTGTTTCAAAAAGTCTCACACCTAAAAATATATAAAATAGAACAATGTTATAAACTACGAAATGAAATTGAACGCTATAGCCAGTTAACGTTTCGGAAGACAATCTACTGCCGTTCTTAAAACTTTTTGGCCGTCAACCATGACAGTTCTTTTTTTATGTATTTCCGTAGTCACGTGACACATAAATTACATTTATCTTATTTTTACTTACTTCGTCTCTAAGGATGGGCAACCAACTAGTACAAATATGTATTGAATAATTTGAAACGCATATATCCTCGTTTAATAAAATAATCGCGGATTCTTTAAGTTTTCTTTTAGTTCCGTTGCTCTCTTTTCCCAAAATCTTCGCCGAGTCCCATTTAATCATGTGATTATTATCCCACGCGTGTTCACAAATTTTGAATTTTTCAAATTCTCCTCTTCTAGCGTAATTTCTATGTTCACCAAGCCTTACGTAGAAAGGTCTAGATGATTCACCTACGTAATGTTTTCCATACTCACACGGAACACTATAAATACGATTTTTTGAATTTTGAACAATATTTAGAGGTTTGGTTTTTGATAAACCCGATCTTAGCGTGGAGCCGGTTGAAAAACCGTTCGTACGGAAAATCTATTCCCAATTTTTCGTAATTTATCCGATAAACCATGTATATATGGAATTACTGCCATTGACCTAAATACCTCAGGTTGTGTACTACCAATGTTCAATAACTGACTATCTACAAAACTCTCAGGATATTGATTATTTAATAATACAGTTTTTATAAATTGCTTTTCGTTCCTATGTATCACATCATTTGAAGAAATAATTTTGGCTCTATCATACAAAAACTTAACAACACCTTTCTTAATACTAATATGTTGATTTGAATTGAAATTTAAGTGTCTGTTTGTATGTGTTTGTTTTCTATACACACTGGTTTGGTATGTGTTATATAATTTTTTAATTAAAATATCTAAGAAAGGTAATTCATTATTATCTTCTATTTCTAATGTAAATTTAATTAAAGGTTCTTTTTCGTTAATCTGATTAAAAAAATTACTTAAACATTCTTTACTGTAAGGCCATATAGCAAAAATATCAGCTACATATCTCCACCATACAATGGGTTTATAAGCAAGATTATTAAAATTACTTTCCTCAAAATTTTCCGTGAAAATGTTATGTAATATTGGAGATAATGAAGAACTCATGGCCATCCCAAAGTCTTGTTGATAGAAGTCATTATTTAATTGAAAGTATGTTGTTTTAATGCAAAGTGTAAGTAATTCCATTATAGTTTCAATGCTTAACTTAGTTCTATTCGCCAAATTCCCATCTTGTTGCAATTTATTTTTAATTATTATTAATGTTTTATCTACAGGAACTTTTGTAAATAAGCTCACTACATCAAAACTGACCATTAGATGACTATTGTTAAAATGATTTCCTGGCAGCTTTTCCAAAACATGTTTACTAATTTTAATATAAGACTCGGAGGAACTTGATAATGGATTTAGGATTTTTAATAAATATTTAAGAGTTTGCTACATGGAGAATTAATTTGACTCACAATTGGTCTTAGGGGAATGTCAGGTTCATGAATTTTTGGCAAACCATAGAAATGAGGAGGTTTGCTGTGATGTGGAGTTAACATCTTTCTTTCAATATCTGTAAATTCGTTTTTGTGTTTAAATAAGACTCTATATATTTTGTTTTCTAAAGAATTTGTAGGATCTTTATTTAATTTGGAATAATTTCCATCATTTATCAAGTTCGTAATTTCCGTATCATATATAGCTGTCTCTAAGATTACCGTTGCATCGCCTTTATCAGCTGGTAAAATTTTAATGCTATGATCATTTTTTATAGATGAAATTGAATGTTTTTCATAGGATATTAAATTATCTCTAGTCTTATATTGTTTCTCTAACTCAATTTTAGAACGAATTCGGTATTCATTAGCAAGCGGTAGCTTTTGTGCAGCCTGTTCAATTGAAGTTATATCAAATTTAGGAATAGCCTTTGGTGTTAAAGCATAATTCAAGCCTTTAGTTAATACTAGTTTCTCTGATGTGTTTAGTTTGCGATTTGACAGGTTGATGATAGTTTTGTCAAGTAAAGGATTACTTTGAAAGTTTTGTAATTCAATATGTTGTGCTTCGCTATATAAATTTCTAAATTTGTTTAAATGTCTATTCTTTTGTGAATTAAAAACTATACTGTACGTACGTAAGACACTATTGAACATTTGGTTGTAGTCATCCTCTTCGACGCAGTGACATAAATTTTCTAAATTAATTTCAATTTCTCTTACAATGTTTGCTTTATTTTGCCTACGGAACTGTGCTCTTTCCCGGACCATTGCAGCACTGGCTCTTCTTTATTGCATCTATTACTGGCATATGATGCTCTTAAACGCCACCCTTTTGAAATGATATCATGTTGACTACACTTGCATAAAAAGGTAATACTATTTTCGGTGTGAGATAATTTTTCATGTAAAATTTCCAAATCTCTAAAAAATGTATTGATATTAGGCCCATACCTGTGATCCAGATATTGTCTATAATTCTATATTTGTAGCATATTCAGATATTCTTACTTTTTGTTGGGTATTTTGCCACTGAAAATTATTTAACAATTTTGATGAAAAATCCTCTGCGCCAAACGGATCAGACAGAGGTTGGTTCTTGGATACCTGACTGTTTCAAAAAGTCTCACACCTAAAAATATATAAACTAGAACAATGTTATAAACTAACAAATTAAAATGAAAGCTATAGGCAATTAACGTTTCGGGGGACAATCTACTTCCTTTTTATTCCACAATTTCCTAATATAATTCCATTAAACTCTTACTCTGTACATTGTAATAAATATAGCTTACCGAGTGATGAAATAAGAGATATGGACAGTATTTACGGAATGCCGATTACGCATAACAAGTCCAGCAAAAAGTACCAAGCAAATTTAATATACGGTTTCCGGAAAACATCTTTTAACATGTATGAGAATTTATTAACAATTTTATCAAATTCCTTCATGGTCAATAAATGCCTACATAAATGATATAATATTCATGAATATATTAACGAACTTAATTAAGTGTTATTATTTATTAAATGTAGCAAATTCTATGGTAACTCGATGCAAAATAAGGAAGTTTTGCATAATAAGTAAATTAAATAAAGGTGGTGCTAACGGTAGTATTATAGTTAAAATAATTTACGCAAAACATACTGTTTATACAAAACTTATAATATCTTATTTGTTCATATATTGCAAATGAAGAGGAAATGCTAAATTAAGTACGAGGCGAAAAAGTGGAAACATGAGAAGTGTTATTAAGATTTGATATTGATGAAGATTATATCAACGTGAGTAATTATGCACTGGAGACTTGAGTATATTAATGAAGAGTAACCGGATAAAAATAGACATGTCTTGTTTACTTAGCAGTATTCAAATGCTACTGCCAATGGTATCTACCAGTCAGTACCACAAAGTATTGTACATCTTATCTCAAAAGCGTAGGTAGCGTCCTGCAACTTAATAGAAATTTTGTGAGATATTATCCACTATCATTATATATTTTATTTCAAACCGTCACGCGTCGTAATGCAATTTTCGTACATTTATACTATAGACATTAACTTAAAGGACACCGCACAAAGTAAATGGTCAGTGTGTTTGAATACAAATTGTACAATTTTAAATATCTGTTGATAGTTTTTATGTCAACTAGCACGTGTTTCATCTCAAGTGTTTCATTGTGTCCGAATTAAATCTGAATAATAACAAAAAAAAGCATCTCAAGATGCAAATAAATCGTCAAATGAGGCGATTCATATTTTAACACCCAATGCTACAAAGAGAAAAAGGCTGCAAAACCTCCAAAAATTCCTAATAATGGTAGTAATTTGCATATACAATACAATAACGCTATACAAAAAAATCCGTAAAGGTATTTACACAGAACTTTCCTCTTTGTTATTACAGGACGGTCACTCTAAGAAATTATTAATTAAGAAATAACATGAGAATAATAATCGCAATGTAGTTAGCCTTGTTATCATTCTCCATCATATATTCTATTGTAGTGGTAAAAATTTAAAAAATAAAATTATTCCATTAAAATTTTCAAAACAAATTTTTCTTTTGGAATTTATCTAGAATGTCATGAAACGAAAAAATTTTAAATTTGAGTAAAAAAAAAATTTTTTCCGTCATGTATTTTATAAAAAATTCAAAATTTTTGTTTTTTAATTTTCGAAAATATATATTTTTTTAATATGTTTAGAACATCACAAAACGTGGAAATTCTAAATTTTAAGAAGAAACATTTCTTCTCCATCATTTATTTTATTGCAGTGGTAAAAAAATTTTTTTAAATTATTCTTTTAAAATTTCCAAAACAAATTTTTCTTTTGAAATATGTTTAGAATGTCATGAAACTAGGAAATTTTAAATTTGAGTAAAAAAAATTCTTTTCGTTCAATCACCCACTTTTTTTTCCTTCTTCAATTCTTTGGGACTTCCTGCCACATGTATGTTTTCTTTTTAAGCGGTGCTCGGGAAATCTACAAAATATCACAATTAACCAGAATGTTACTGGTAAATAACCTCTACGCCTGTGACTTTTACGTCAAAGGATCAGTTAAAGGTTGCTTTTTTTAAATAAACAGCACAAATAAGTATAAAAACTTGAAATCAAATATTTCGCCGACATTTCGGAAATCTATTCTGTTTCCTTTTTCAAGGCTTTTAAAAAAAATCTTTTTTGCTGTGTATGATAAATACACAGCTCTAAGAATGTCTGTTATATTCAATATCCATACATACTTACTATTTACATAGAACTGCTCGGTGGCGCAATGCTGAGGCGTTTGGCTTGCGACCACGGGGTCCCGGGTTCGAATCCTGGCCAGGGTATGGATGTTTGGTGGCGTTTTTCATGTGTTACCGAGATGGTAGCAGTGTACTAGACCGCTGTTGGGTGGCACAACATGTCTAGTCGCTGATATCTATCCTGAGTTCGAGTCTCAGCTGCGGTAGATGGCAATATCGCAGGGAATGGTTGTTGTGTTGATGTCTTTGTGTACGTGTCCTGGTTGAGTGGTGGAATAGCATTAGCTAAACTCCGCCAGGACGTTAATATAAATAAGACGATTAAATAAAAAAAAATAAATAAACTGTTGATATAGTTAACAGTTTTTTTAGTTTCTATACAATGTTAAGTTTGTGAAGTTCTTTTGACATTGGCAACCAAGTTGTACAGATATCTACGGAACAATTCGACACGGATCTATCCTCATTCAATAATATTATCGCGGATTCTTTAATTTTACTTCCACATCCACGTAGTGGATTGGAAGTATAGTAATTGCAAAAAAATTTTCAAAAATTTTTATTCGTGAAATAGGTTTAGAATGTCATGAAACGTCGAGATTTTAAATTTGAGCGAAAAAAAATTTTCTGTCTGTCGGTCTGTCTGTCTGTCTGTCTGTCTGTCTGTCTGTCTGTCTGTCTGTCTGTAACTTTTTTTTGTCCGCATGTTTTCTCCGGAACGGTTTAAGATATTGACTTGAAATTTTGTATACGTATATATTATAACGACATCTGGAACTGGATTGTTTTTTGAGGATATCCGGTGAAGGGTTGGGGGTTAAATAGGGGTAAATATGGGAAAATAAGAAAAGCAAGATTGTAAGAGTACAGAAACTTGAAATTCGGTGTATGTACTAGAAGTTAAGACCTCAGATTTTTTTATAATATTTTTCAACCCCCCCACCACCCCTACCCCATTAATGGGGTTGATGAAATAAAGTTGAGATATTCATTTGAAATTTCATACACGTATGTATTATAACGACGTCTGGAATTAGACTATATTTTGAGATGATTCCGTTGAAGGGTTGGGGGTTAATTTGGGGTAAATAGGGGAATATAAGTAAAACAAGTGGGAAAGAGTACAGAAACTTGAAATTCGGTGTATGTACTAGAAGCCAAAGCGTCAGATTTTTTTATAATATTTTTCAACCCCCACCACCCCTACTCCAATATGAAAAGGGTTGATAAAATAAAATTAAGATATTCATTTGAAATTTGGTACACGTATGTATTATAACGACATCTGGAACTAGATTATAATTTGAGATGATTCCGTTGAAGGGTTGGGGGTTAAATAGGGGTAAATAGGGGAAAATAGGTAAAGCAAGCTGGTAGGACTACAGAAACTTGAAATTAGGTGTATGTACTAGAAGCCAAGGTCTCAGATTATTTATAATATTTTTCAACCCCCACCTACTTCATTATTAAAAGGGTTGATAAAATAAAATTGAGATATTCATTTGAAATTTGGTACACGTATGAATTATAACGGCATCTGGAACTAGATTGTACTTTGAGATCATTCCGTTGAAGGGTTGGGGGTTATTTAGGGGTAAATAGGGGGAAACAAGTAAAGCAAGCTGGTGTGAGTACAGAAACTCGAAATTCGGTGTATGTACTAGAAGCCAAGGCCTCACATTTTTTAATAATATATTTTAGCCCACCACCACCCCTATTCCAATATTCAAGGGTTTGATAAAATAAAATTGAGATATTCACATGAAATATAGTACGCCTATATATTATGACGACATCTGGAACTAGATTATATTTTGAGATGATTTCGTTGAAGGGTTGGGGGTTAAATAGGGGTAAATAGAGGAAAATAAGTAAAGCAAGCCGGTAAGACTACAGAAACGAAATTCGGTGTACGTACTAGAAGCCAAGGTCTCAGATTATTTATAATATTTTTCAACCCCCACTTCATTATTAAAAGGGTTGATAAATAAAATTGAGATATTCATATGAAATTTGGTACACGTATGATTTATAACGACATCTGGAACTACATTTTATTTTGAGATGATTCCGTTGAAGGGTTGGGGGTTAAATAGGGGTATATAGGGGAAAATAAGTAAAGCAAGCTGGTAAAGTACAGAAATTTGGGATTTGGTGTATATAGTAGAAGCGAAGGTCTCAGGTTTTTTTATTAGTGTTTTCCATCTCCCCACCACCCCCACTCCCTTATTAAAAGAGTGATAAAATTAAATTTAAATTTTCACTTAAAATTTGGTATTATAACTATGTCTGAAACTAGATTGTATTTTGACATGATTGCGTTGAAGGAGTGGGGGTAAGTAGAGGTAAATAGGGAAAAATAAGTAAAGCAAGCTGGTAAGAGTACTGCAACTTGAAATTAGGTGTATGTCCTAGATGCTAAGGCCTCACATTTGTTGATACTATTTTTCAACACTTCCACTACCCTTAGTACATTATTAAAGGGGTTGATAAAATAAAATTGAGATATTCACTTGTAATTTGGTAGACGTATGTATTATAACGACATCTGGAACTAGATTATATTTTGAGATGATTCCGTAGAAGGGTTGGGGTTAATAGGAGTAACTACCTCCCACCTCCCCTTCATTATTAATGGGATTGATAACATCAAATTGAGATATTCTCTTGAAAGTTAGTACACGTATGTATTGTAGTGACATCCGATTGAGATGACTCCATTGAAGGGGTGGGAGGTGGTAGATTGTGAATAGCGGAAAATAAGTAGGGTAAACTAGAAACTTCATTTTTAACGATTATGGTAGAAACCAACCCCTCAAACTTTTCTATGACATCTGCCCCAAATATTGTTAAAATTCTATGACCAATAATTTCCACATACTAGAGTGCAAATATAGTCAAGATGTTTCCTTTTAAGTGAAGTTGGATGAAGAATCTGGATGTGGAAGTAGTGATTCCTTAGGCAGCGGTTTTTCTTTTTTTGCTATCTGCCTCTTTTGTTAAATTTTTTGCCGAGTCCCAGTTTATTCTGTATTCATTCTCCCAAGCGTGTTCGCAGATCCTGGACCTCTCAATTTCATGTTTCCGCTTAAAAAGAAAACATACATGTGGCACGTAGTCCCAAAGAATTGAAGAAGGAAAAAAAATTAAGATAATACCACAAATAACATTTAGACAATATCACCCATTTTATAAAAAAAAAATCGGATTTTCTTTTTTTAATTTTCTGAAAAAATTGTTTTTGAGATATGTTTAGAATGTCATGAAACGTGAAAATCTTAAATTTGAGCAAAAAACATTTTTGTTTCACCCATTTTATGGTACAAAATTTTCGCAATTTCAATTTTTTTTATTTTCAATTTTTTTTAAATAGGTTTAGAATAGAATATCACGAAACGTGGAAATTTTAAATTTGAGCAAAACATTTTTTTCCATGACCCATTTTATAAAAAATGTTAAATTATAAAATATTTTTGAAATATGTTTAGAATGTCATGAAACGTGGACATTCTAAATTTGAGCAAACAAAAATTTTTTCAATCATTTTATAAACAATTTTCAAAATTTCATAAATGTTTTCTATTTTAAATTTTCAACATTTTTTTTTCAAATAGATGTAGAATGTCACGAAACGTGAAAATTTTAAATTTGATCCATTTTATAAAATATGTTTTTTTTTTAATTTTCTAAAAAAATTGTATTTGAAATGTGTTTAGAATATCATGAAACGAGGAAATTTTAAATTTGAGCAAACATTTTTTTTTCATTATCCAGTTTATACAAAATTTTCAAAATTTCAAATTTATTTTCTATTTAAAATTTTCAAGAAAAAAAATTTGTAGTAAAACGATTACAATTTTTTTCTCATTTTTTTTAATAGGTTGAGAATGCCATGAAATGAAAATTTTAAATTTGGGCAAAGAAAATGTTTCCGTCTATTCTAGTACAAACATTTTAAAAAATGTTGGTAAAAAATTTTTCAAAACATTCTTTTTTAATAGAAATTTTAAATTTAAGCAAAAAAAAATTTCTTTGTATTCTAGCGGTAAAAAATTTTTCAAGAATAGTAAAAAAAATTTAAAAATTACTTTAATAAGTTTAGAATGCCATGAAACGCGGAAATTTTAAATTTGAGCAAAAAGATTTTTTTTTCCATTCCAGTGGTAAAAAAATGTTCAAAAATGGTAAAAAAATATTTCAGAACTTTTTTTTTATGAAATAGGTTTAGAATGTCATGAAACGTGGAAATTTTAAATTTCAGCAAAAAAAAATCATTTATTCCCTTTATATTTTCCAGTGAAAGTTTCACCATTTCTCCGCTGACAATAGCGTTAGCTACCTAGCAAATTTGACTGTTCTCCGTCAAGTAGTTTTTTTAGTGAATGCACCAACAGACAGACAGACTGACGGAATTGAAAACCTGTATTTTCGTAATCTAATCTGAAACGTGAAAATCCGCAAAAATCTCGGTGGGTGATTTTTTCTCGAATACAATACTTCCCTTCGGTACGCGAGGAAAGTAAAATTATACAATTTCTGCACAGAATATTACTAGCATATATAGTTGATGGTTCTATTCTCTTGGGTGAGAATTAAGACAAAATTTCCACGATTCTGGGTGGTGACTTCAACGTGACTTTGCTAAGAAGCACAACCGCAGATCGATTTTCTCAGAGATAAAAATAAGATAAGAAATAAATAATAACCCCGACGAAGCAACAAGATCGGAAATTGAAATTGATGCAATCTTTTCAAGATGCCTCAACCAACTTCAGTCTAGATTATTTATATCATATTTTACGTATCACAAATATATCGTTATTATTAAATTCTGAACAAACAGGTACAGAATAACAATTATTATTATCATTTTCATTGATTATAAAATAATATTTCATTATTTTTCATAATAACTCATTATAACTTATTACATAATTTTCACATAGAAGTGACACTTCAATCGCGAATTTTCTTGAACATTTTTTTTAAATAAGTAAGCAGTGTATATAGCCTCTACGTGGATTCAACAACCCGAAAACTCATACAAAAGATATATAATAATATATGTTGTATATTCGTTCTTTGGTTAAGAAAACTTGATAACGTTAGTGCTAAATTAAATTTACTTTGTAGATTACATTTGCATTTAATTTAGGAACTTCATCTAATTAATTTTATTCATCGTTTGCTTCACACAGATATACGTCATCACTCAAGTCTAAGTTAACATTTGATTAGTGTAGATAGTGTATGTAACGTAGAAACTAAAGGAAATACATCAACAATTCCATAACTAAATTGTATAACAGTTTTAATGACGAGATCAAGAAAGCGTGCCACATTTTGATATAAAATACGACAAAGTTATATAAACATATTTTTTTTAATCTAAAATATTGTATTGGTGATAAATAGATAATAGGCTACTATTATAAAGAAAATGCTAATTTTCTTTATATAGGTACGTGTTCCGCAAACATATCTTGTGAATTAAGTTTCTTACAAGCTTTCAATAATATTATCTATTGCGCTTGAAAATAAAAAGCATTTTCCCCCTTGGTTTAACGGGGAAATTATAAAAAATAAAAAGCTAAAGCATAAGAAACTGGTATTAAAATTGTATTTCAAATTTATACAAATCAAATTGAAAATAGTATCACATGGACCCAATAAATTCTGGGCTTACGTCAATGGAGAAAAAGGGAAACTAACATACCTAAAGACATAACTTATAACAACGAACCTCTGGAGAGCCCTAATGATATCGTCGATGCATTTACTAACTTTTATAGACCGATAACAATCATACGTAACTTTGGTAAAGCTTTCGAAATCCTACTAGATGATAAAATTTATGCACATGTTCAACTGAAAATATCTACGCAACAACACGGTTTTATGAACGGTCGCTCCAGCGTAACGAACTTAATTTGTGCCACTCAGTACATTGCTGAATCAATTGATTCTACAGGTAGACTATACTGACTTTTCTAAAGCGTTTGACAGACTGAACCATGGGAAACTTATCTGTAAACTTGACAAATTCGTATTATCTGACGGTTTACTTCAATCTGTTGACTGATAGAGTTCAATTCGTATCTTGTAATGGATATAAATTGGTTGAATACCGAGCCACGTCAGGAGTACCCCAGGGATCAATACTTGGACCTCTAATATTTTTATTAACGAGATCAGTGATCACTTAGACGTATGTTTCTTAATATATGCCGATGACATCAAGATGTTGCATAGGGTTAATGGTTTTAATGACTGCGAAAAACTTCAAAACAACTAAGTTATCGGCTTGGTGCGACGAAAATGATCTTCACCTAAATGTTGACAAGTGCAATGTTATGAGTTATACAACCAAGGAGTCCCTAATTATATATAATTATAATGTTAATGGCGACACGCTGAACAGACCATCTACGTTCAAGGATCTAGGTGTAAGTGTTAATGATAAATTAACCTTCACTAACCATATTGATGCTGTAATTTCGCATGCATACAGAATGTTAGGCTTCATTTTGCGTAACAGCCATGATTTTAATGACGCGAAAACCTTAAAGATGCTTTATTTTGCTTTCTCTCGATCTAAGCTGGAGTGTGCTTCACTTGTCTGGCAATCTGGGTATAATACTGATAATGATAAATTGGAAAAAATTCAGCGCCGCTTCCTGAAATTTTTAATCTGGAAAACTGAAGATACATGTCCACCAATTGAAGCTTCTCAAAATCAATTACTTGAAAAATTTGATATTACCACTCTTTGCGAAAGGCGTGAGTCCTTTGCTTTGCGTTTTCTAGATAAAATTATGCATAATAAAATAGATTGTAGTGAAATATTAAGCCAACCAAATTTTTATGTCCTACGGATTAATTCTCGTCATTCTCATAGCTTTTATTTATTCACTCCTAGATCTAACGCATTAAAGTTTTCTCCTCTGTTTAATATTTGTACTAGTTATGAAATTCATTGCAGTGAATTGGATATATTTACCTAGTAGCCAGAAATTTCATCTACTGTCATGCAGTCTAACCGCCTTCAGAATTTCTCTTTGTACTTCTTAGTTAGGTTAGGTTAAGTTAGTTTAGATCTCCATCCTATAAATGGTTTTGTACTGTTGGATGATGTATGATTAAGTAGTAAGATTTTAAATACATTGATAAATAGCCGAATAAATATCAGGTCATGTTTTTGACAATAACCGCAAAATTTTAGAACGAAAAATTATGAAAAAATTTTCTTGTACAAAACATGCCGTGCTTTTCTGCATCTAAAATATTATTTACATGGTAGGCATATTTTCCAAAACATAATGGATTTAAAACTAGTATGGCCAAAATTTCATTAAAAAGTAGGACATTTTTCAATACAACTTAGCATAACGTCGAAACTATCCGATGTACATTATTCAAATTTGACAAGATGATTTAGAATAGACGCATAATAAATACTTTTTTTTTTTTCTATTTCTTCCGCTCCTCCATTTTTGAGATATTCGCGGTTAAAGTGAGGGGTCAATACATTAGAATTGTATATTAGAACTATCTAATGAGCTTATCTAATATACATATACAGGGTGTAATTAGTTTCATGTCATTAAAAAAAACTGGTGGTAGGGAACGACAAGACAAACAAAAAACCTTATATAATATGGGGTCTAAAGCGCTCATAGTTTTGGAGAAAAACAATAAAGAAAAATTTCGCAAATTTTCAATAAAATATTTTGAGAACTGCTGGAATATTGATGTAGGTTTAGATTTAGATCTGATCTAAAGAAAACTGTACTCTAACTCTCCCTTGTGCAATATTTTAGTTACTGTCGCCGTTTCGTTATGTACACACGTCCAACCCGCCGTTCGTTGTTTTTGTTATTTTTGAATTTCGCGTCATTGTGTATTTATAGTTAAGATTTATTTTATTGACTTACCGTTCAAGTTGTCAAATTCTTGATTACTTACAGACACAACTTACTTGTTTGTATTTTTGTATTCCTTTTTGGCTTTTGTACAAAGTTTTTATTTTATTTTTCTTTATTGACAACGTCAGTTGATAGTTTAGTGTTTAGTGTTGAACGAAGTGCGTATGTACTTAATTCGACGTACCGAACTGTGTATTGATACAGATGCAGAGATTTTGAATCATTTAGGTAGGTAGTAAGCTTTTAACCCATGACACTCATTTATGTTACAAACGTTAATAAACCACATTTAAATTTTCTAAATTATAAACAATCCATTATTTTGTTCCAAATTAAAAAACACACATGTAAAGAAATGCTCTGTTTAAACCTCTATGACCATTATTTGCTTGCAATTGTGCACGAAGAGGGAACGAATTATTTACCTCTTTATACTTGCCTCAGTTCAGTTGAGGCGGTACATCAAAGGCGGTCGATGATCCTTTGACACCGCGTGTGCCGGCCAGGACTTTTTTATGACAATTTAAAAGTTGTATAATTGGGAAGTACAAGTCCATCGACCAAGAAAAGCAGTGGTTCTCAATAGTTGTCTACCATAATATTAAATGTGTTTTTCAAAGTGCCCCTAGAGGAAACAGTCATAAAGGTTTTTTGTTTGTCTAGTCCGTCCCCATTACCAGTTTTTTTTAATGACATGAAACTAATTACACCCTGTATAAACACACTCACTTTAATATTATTTGTTTTGTATTATTGACACCGTTCATACAGATATCATCTACACCATTGATACGCCGTGGCAATACTAATAAAGTTTATAAAGGCTCTTTGTTGTAAAGAAAATTTTCGTTTTTTGTTATAGATATGATATTATCAGAAAACGGTAAAAAAATCGAAATTGGCTACTTCTCTATAAATCAACATCCAGTTTGATTCAAGAATGGTTTTCCATATATCATGAGACGGCAAGAACAGATTTCCAGAACAATGCTTCTATTCCACAACAGTTTTTAAACAAAAATGACATTAGTTCATTGGAAATACAACATTTAGTTTGTTTAATTAAATCACTACCTTAGATCAAACGTGTGAAAGCGGAGTAGATTGGGAGCTACAGATTTGTATTGAACAGCCTACAGATTTATCGGCTGCCTCGGCGACACCTCTAAAAAGTTTGTTCATAATATTAATCAATTTTGCACCATCTTAATTAGAACCCGGCAAAAAGTTAATTAATAAGTTCGAGCGAGATAATAATTAAGTTGAATATTCTTCCGTCAAATTTTAATTAGTAATCGTCTTCGACGTACTACAACAATAAATTTTATGGTCCTCCAAGTCAGCTTAATTAATTTAAACCATCAGGCTGTTATTGACAATTCTAATTTATGTTGTGGATGTGGGCGGAATTATATTTAACTTTATTAACTGAATGTAAAACGTATTACAATATTCGCACCTTAAAATCGAGTAGATAACCCCACGCAGTAGGTAAAAGAGTTTCAAAGAGTAAAGAAAAACTAATTTACTTAACTCCTTTTTATAATCGATTAGTTTCAAAAACTTCAGAATACACTCGACGCACCTCGTTCAAGCTGGTATCACCAGGAAATTATTGAAACAATCGTAATTATTTTATATGCAGTCCATTCCGTGGCGTAAACAGTAGTAATTGTACGTAGCTGATTTCAAAACAGTTTTATACATATTTTATTTATACAGTGAGTAACAGATAAATTCATTATCTACATAATTTACAATTTATGAGTAAAATCCCAAAACACGTCACTTTTAATTGTAAGATGACATTTCTTGAGCATAATTTTATACCTTCCCCTTGAACCCCCTTGGAGTGACAGCTACCGCTTGTGACGTGCCTCTTTTTTAAAAGCACCCGCGACTAGTTTACGCAGTATTTGAATTTAAAGTGTAGCTTTTAGCATGACAAATGTTTAACCAATAGCGGGTGAGCCTAGACTAGAAAAGGGGAGACGCCGGCATTTTACGTGGGATTGAAGCCAGTTTGCCTTGTGGCAAGGACCCAGGCGATTTGTTGAAGATTACTTCGATAAATTTAGACGACTTATTGAATTTGATCTCGTCCTAATTTGTTTAGAGTGCAGAAGTATTAGTGCTCTAAAAGTACAAGTTACCTTAAGTTAAGTCCAGTTTAAATGTGAACTATACGTTGGTACAGTTAAATGTCGAGTGTGGTAACTTCGTATCAATTACGTCGGCAGTGAAACCGGAGTATTTCCTATTTTTTGGTTTTGATATGAGTATGCAACTTGATGTCAGTAAAATCCTGCGTGTCATTGAATAGTACTCGAGTATATTTGTTAGAAGTGAAGTATGTGTTATAAACGTTGCATTTCAGACAAACCTGTTGAATGTCAATGTAAAATTAGTTGACGCAATAATTATATTAGAAACAATATAACTAACAGTATGTACTTTAAGTTATATAAAGTCAGTGCATTGTGGTGAGCTTATAGGCTCCCTAAATTTGTGAGTGGTATAGCATCCTTTCCAAGACGAGAGGAGCATCCCGCCATCTTGGTTCTGCTCATCTGTAATAATTTGGTGAGGTAAAAATTCGTATTTAGTGATAACAGTTTCGACTGTTTATTAACGGACCCCAGTGCCGTCGCGCGATCGGGGCACGAGTTATTTAATTCTAAATGGCTTTTAATACGGTAAAGCCTTTTAAATAACTTATGTATTTGACATAATTTGCTTTGATTAGTATAAGCACTTACGTTTAAAAGTGTTTAGCCCAGTATCTTTGTAGTTAAGATTTGTCTACATTTTCATTTCATGTGTACATTTTCATTTCATGTTTACCCACAGGAGTTACTCTGGGCTTTAGCTTTTGTTTAATTTGCCTGCTCCATTTTATGTTAAGGGTCATTCGTAAGTTGTTGCCTTGTTTAGATTTATTAATCATAATCATTGTTAGGATTCAAGTTTCATGGGTTGCGCATATATAGCGGAAATAACACCGTTACGTCATATTGTTTACTATAGTATAGTTCTTTAGAATCAACTAAACTTAATTCCCATCCTAATTCGATTTTCCAACTGTCCTAACGACTGAGGTTTTTTCTTATAGGGAAAGGATTTTAAATGACTCTAAATAAAATAGTCTAAAGGACTTACATCGGGCGATCGCGGTGGCCATTTAATATATCCTTCTCTACCTACCCATCTCTGTGTAAATGTTTCATTTAAGTATTGACGCAAACCAACTCCCTATTAAGGCGGAGCTCCATCTTGCTGATACCAAATTTCATCTGAGAGTCGTTCAGAATTTGCCTGGCTCGGAAATAAACGATTTAATGCTGGAACAATTTGCTCGTGCAAGAATTGTTAATGATTAGAGTTTAAATTTCCTCTAAGAAAGAATAGTCCGATGGGTGTTCTCTCATTATCCCCACCCATACATTTAATTTTTGAGTGTATTGGATGTGACTCTATTTTATTATTTTGTTTAATATTTACAAAAACCACAAGTCGCACACCTACCAACTCTATAGCATTATAATTGAGAAAAAGTGTCTATCTGAAAACATAAAGACATACCGTGTCGTCTATTCAAATACTCATGACGTCATATCTCGAAAAATAAGGTAGCTGCTAGAAATAAAAGTACGTCACTGAACAGAATAGAACTACTACAAAACTTTTGTTAATGGTATTTTTTAAACGAATTTATAGTTTAGCCAGAAATCAGACAATTCCACACATTTGCACAACCCTGCATATCAGTTACAGTATAGAAAACAATAGAAAGTTAAAAATAGATACAGATTTTAAAAAGTACAAAGTAATACAGATAAGTAAGACTCATAAAGCTGCAATGGAGCACACTACGATCTCGATACGCATAAACAACTAGCTAACAGACCATTTTCAAATATCGCGAGGGCTAAAACAAGGGGATGGGCTAGCACCAACGTTCTTTAACCTAGCACTGGAATTCGCTATAAGACAAATCGGGATCGGAAGAGACGATCTACTCGATAATGATATATAGGGAGAATGAGATACAACAAAGAACTATACCAACTTTTCAAGGAAGCACCACTTTCAGAATACATCCGATTACAAAGGTTGCAATGGGCTAGGCACGTAGTGAGAATTGAAGAGTGAAAACTACCAAAAAATGCGCTTAACACGCGAATGCAGATCAAAAGGCCAGTGGGAAAACAGAAAACGATGGGAAGACGCAGTAGCGTAAGGGTAGCCGGAGTCTTCTGGGAATCAGAAGTAGGAGAAGAACAGCTACAGACAGATTTTTGGAGGCGAAAGTTAAGGGAGGTCAAGGCTCGTCTTAAGCTGTAGGACCGCAGAAGAAGAATACAGATAAATAAATATATAACATAAAATTGACATATGAGAGAAAGCCCAACAAATATAAAATACACAGGAAGAATAGCAAAGACATATGAGAGAAATTTAAAAGAATTATGATAAAAACGTGTATTTAAGAGGAACATTACTAGAATTATATAAATCAATGCTGATTTCCACTGAAGAGTAATTACGGTGCATCATTTACAAAGGAGGGAAAATATTTAGTATTAGCTGAATTTAAATAAGAAGTTTCACTGCGTCGTCTTGTATATGTGCCTATGTAGAAATAGATTTTACTCAATATTTCAGTCGCATCCTGAACACAATTAATCACATTAAACAAGAAAATTACAGGAATGCATATTACGATGAACTAATACAGATTTATAATTGTATATTTTAAGTAACAAGTCATGCGGGTACCCAATAGAAGGATACACTTTATTTTTCTTATACGACAAAAATACTAAGAATCTTCGTTGCACTCTTTCCAGTATATCGATACATTTTATGTAGTTTGTATAGCAACTGACAATTATATTCAAGCTAGAATCAGGATCATATGAGATATATAAATTAGTTTTAGATGAGTTATCAGAATCCATGGGAATTGCGCTTAATGAATCTTAAACTGCTATTGGCAGCCTAAATTACTTCATCAACATGATACAAAATTATGTAAAGAAAAATATTAAAAAACATTTTATTTAAAGAAATGTAGGTACTTATTAAAAAGTAAAGAATATTTTTTTTAGATTCATACATCTGAAAATCAAATTGTGGAGGCAGTCAATTCAACAAAGTAACTGTGAAATAGTGTTATATGACCGTTCTCGAAGCTTTTAGTTTCCAGATGTATGAATTTTAAAAATATACATATTTTACTTTTAGCACATGTTTTTAATTAAAGGCTGTTTTAAATCTTTTTCATAATTTTTTTTTTACTTTTTAGTCTTTTCTTATTTTGTAGACAAACAGACAGACAAAAACCTTTCATCTTATACTCAGGTCAAGGGGGTTGGGGGGTACGAAAAATGTAACCGCCATGCTGGAGCATCCACTATATTGGATTTAAAATGACGTTACATACTTTGTCGTATGATACTCGTCAAACCTTTCCATTTGATACTCATATTGAGGAGCTTGTGAAGAAAAAGGTGTTCCGCCATCTTGGAACCTTTCCCCCATATTGAATTTAGAATGAATGAATGATCTTTATTGAATTAGGCAGACATAGTATACATGTATTAAAATAACTATATGATATATAAGCAAACAAAAACAAAAAAATTCACTTTCAAATAACTTGTACTTTGCAAATTACATATTATTAGAATATTACACTTTATATTCTATTATATTCCATTATATTCTATTTTCATTTCATTAATTTTAATTGCAATCTTATAAAAATTTTAAAAACCTTTAAATACGATGTACTCATAGAGTTACGACAACTAATTCTTGTTATGTGAATATTGTTTGTACCTCTCGTATTATACGTGAATATCTTTGTTGAAAGTAATGAAATGCTGAAAATATTCAGGACCCATACGATTTACCGTTTGAATACAAAAATCAAAATAAAATAGTAAGTACAGTCTAGTTTCAACTGAAAACCAATTAAGAGATGTCAACGTTGAAAAAAATAGAGTAAGTCTTTAAAATGACTCTCATTCCATGATTTTGCAGTTTTTGCAGCATGTTTAATTTATTCGGATTGAATAAGAATAATATTGACTCACAATAATCAAAATGCGACTGAATAATGGCATTATAAACCGTGATTTTAGTTTCAGTTAATAAATGTTGCCCTATTCAACTAAAATAAAGTTTTTTAGAAATTTTCTTATATATGTAATCAAAGTGATGGTCAAAATTCAAAAAGTTATCAAGTTGAAATCCCAGATATTTTACTGTAGAGACAATTTAATTTGTTCACCATTAATATTCTTTAGGTTGTAAATCTCAAGAGAACTATACTTATATTTTGTAATAAATATCAACGCCTTTGTTTTTTCCACATTTAATTTCAGTTTATTGATATTTAAATATCTATTCACAGATTCTAAAATAGTATTATTTTTTGGATAGCTCTTCCCAAGTTAACTACACTACAAGCTATTAAGGTGTCGTCAGCAATGAGGTTAATAAATTCACATTCTACAAATAATTCAATATTATTTATGTATAATAAAAATAGAAGGGGGCCTAACACACTACCCTGTGGAATTCCACCATTATTATCCATTTCGTTTGATATTTTGTCATTAAAGTGGATGCGTTGTTTGCGATTTTTAACATAGTCACAAATCCAGACAAGAGACAAGTACCTTACCGCCAATACCAGAACGACATTAGATATATTATATTACATTGTCACAGGACTTACACACGCGTGCAATTACAAAGCTTAAGTAGTATCAGTCGAAATTTTGATTGCAAGATTTGACCTAAATATAATATCAACAAACTGACAAACTAACTAACTTAAAAACAGGTAAAGTTAAGTAAAGATTTTAACAATAGATAATTTTGAATAAAAAGATACTCCTAGGTCCTTGTCATATTCAGGTCTATTAAGCAACACATCATCGTTAGCACTATGTGGAAAAATTTAAATAACCTTTTTACCAAAATATTAGGATGTTAGAACCTTGCACTTGTTTATATTAGAGTTGTAAATTATATTCCGTACATCACTAATTAAGTCTATAGATGTTCTCCTGGAGAATCATGCAATCCTGATGATAGTTTATCCTTATATAAATTTCAATCAGACACAAATGAAGAATATTCAACCAAAGCTATTAGTAATAATATTGAAAAGTAGAGGTCCAGGATGTATCCCTGAGGAACACCAAACAGGACCTCAAATTTGGTTGAGATAAAGCTTCCGTAACATATGCGTTAAAGCCCATTCAGTAGATAGAATTTGAAAACTTTTGGTGAATACTGTGACTAATCATATTTATCAGATTTATGGAACAATTATACTGTGATTGAGCTTACCGAATGTTTTGGGGGGAATCCTTGATCATCCCAAACCTCTGATTTTAATTTTCTTGAATTTAGGGATAGTGTCAATCCCTTACGGGCGGCAATAACCGGAATGATTTAAATGTTTTTCTATAATCTTTAGCACATTATCAGAGGTTCTAGATCAATTAATTCCGAGGTCTTGCCAACTTTACGGCTTCATTGAGTATATTACTATCTTGACTTCCCCCAACTTCCCCTTAATTTCCGGCAATATATACTGTCGTGGACTAAGAATGATAGGACAACTTTTGATTCTAATGTAAATAAATGTATTATTTATGTAATGAGTAGCCGAAATAGCACAGCTATTATCACTATTATATTTTTTCTTTCAAAGCAAATATGATAAAGCTGAAATTATTACTGTAACAAAAGACGGGTGATCAATGAGACAAATTGCATTGCGTTACAACATCAACAAAAATTCGGTATTTAATATTTTTTAAAAGTGAGAATAAACAGTGTGATTAATTCATAAGAAACATTATTTTGAAAATTGGAAAAACTAACTATTAATACTTAGTTATCACAACATTTCTATTTATAACTTATATTAGTCTGTTTGGCATCGAATTCAATAAACTCATGCGATAATTATCGGTAATATTTTCCCATGCATTATTATTTATTAACTCCAGTAATTCTTGGGCATTCCGTGGTCTCACATTTCAGGTTTGGATATTTCTTACTAGTAGTCCCCATATTTCCTCCACAGGGTTAAGGTCTGGACTATGACTGGGTCAGTGAAGAACGTTAATGTTGTTATCAAGAAACTAGTTAGTAACGATATGAGCAGTATTAACGGAACAACTATCTTATTGAAATATGAACTCATTATTAAGAAATAATTGTGACACAGAAGAGAGCATAATATCTCCAATCCTAAATACGTTTTGCTATTAAATTTTTTCTCAATATGACACAAGACACCAGGACTACGTGCCGATATCCAAGTCCGCGTATTAACGGATCTGTAACTATTGTCATTGTTGGATATGTATTTCTCATCGAATCGAGTACTGACGGGTCGGTAAACACGAGTACAACCGCCATGTGTTTGGCTTTAAACATTTCTCGCCTGTAAAAAGTACATTGTTTTAAAAATCTACACCAAATACCAGGTACATATTTTAGAGCAAATCTTATTCTGCGCGGCTGGGTGGCAGCACAGTTCCAATTCTCTTACTTGCCGATGACCAGTAAGACTCAATTCAGGAAAATTGAAAAACTGAGTACAATGGATGTTCTCTTAATGTGTTCGCCAATTTCAAATCTCGTTGTTCAGTTGATATTCTTCGTCGGCCTGATCCAGGATTTCCACTATCGTGCTATTTAATTCCCGCTTTTTGAAAACATTTAAATACCAAATTTTTGTTATTATTACAACGCAGTGCAATTTGTCTCAATGACCAATCATCTTCTGCTTTAGCAATAACACCAGCTTTAACTAAGTCACTTATATGGTTTTACATACTTGTAATATATTTCAACAAATAAATGACAATGTCACAAATATTGAAATTGAATGTACACAACTGAATTTTAGCAAGAATACGTTATAAGACTTGTCTTACTAATATTTATTATCCACGACAGTACACCAGATCTTCCCTATACCCCTCGATTATATGCTAAAGATTGAGAAATGGTATATTACAATGTAACTACACGAGTAGTCAGTTTTCCATCCAAACGACATTTTTGACATAAATAACGAACGAACGCAGTATTTTTCCACACTCAGTATGTGAATTACCCAACCAATCGAAAACCTGCCAGCAATTTATTGTTTTTGTGGTACTAATTGCGAACTAATTAAACGTGTACCTAGATGATGTGCAAAAAGCTAAATCAAAGCCAACTATCCGGTATCAGTACATAAAATCTAATCTATTTCAATCTATTTTCTTTCAGCATCGCTTCACGTGCCGCTCCGTCGAGTACAACTATGTGACTCTCCAGTGCCAGCTGAGTGACACTGACCGCAGGTCTGCCGGTCAATTCGTCCAGTTTGTCGACGCTCAGGGCGTGGACTATTTCGAAAACTTATGCCTGAAAGGCAACCAAGCGTGCAAAGGTAGGTGAACGCTCATATATTCTCTCTATATTTTAACGTATGTATTCAAGCTAGTACGAAGTCACAAGAGTAACAATGCATGTTTCTGTGACTCTTGTAAAGCTTTATGCTAACCAAATTTTATTAATAAAAATATACAGGGTACTCATAACAATTTATTTTCACGGTTGTTTCTCACAACGACAGTTTTTAATGTCAAAAGGAAGCAAAAGTGATCAATTTATGACACAAAAACAAAGTTGAGTGGAAGATACATTTCATATTAATGATAAAAACTAACACAAAAAAATAATATCTATTGTCCCAGAACTCTTTTAATATATAAAGTTTCGAAACATAGTCATAGATTCGTCTTTAGACCAAGTCTGAACAACATGAAAGAAACATTTAGTATACAATATAACCAGTTAGGTAAAAGATTCTCGAAATCGCAAAGCAATTGAATATCTCAATTTTATACAATGGAACATATTTTTATGGAAAGGGTGAATGTATCGTAGTATGTCACCCAGAAGGGGTGAGAACGTGTGAACCGAATGTGGAACCATAAACTAACGGGGAAGGGAACCGAAATGGACAAGGGAGCCAATTCCAGAATGGAGGTCCAGTTTTTTTCGGTTAGTGAATACATTGTGTGACCCAATCTTTCAGAACCGTTTGGTATTCGTTTGCTTACCCTCCAGAATATTTTCGATTCGATTCGTCACTGATTTATGGGACACATGTTGGAACTCTTCCGAGCCTTAACTAGTCCAGGTATTTCCTTTTTTTGTAGTATCTTTGTCTTTCATCTTCAAAAGATGGTCGCAAGGGGGCCCGGCCTGTTTTCTCTTCGCTCTTGGGGGAATGTCTCGCTTTAGATTCCAGCAATAGTCCGCCACTATGTGCTCATCCCACCGGCCTTGATATCTGTCTTCCATTTCCCTAAAATCCTGGTGAAAACGTTCACCGTGTTCCTCGCTGTAATCACCAAGATTTTTCGGGAACTGGTCGATATGTGAATCAAGGAAATTGAGTTTTAGATTCATGAGGCATTTCTGATTCTGAACGTTTTTCACCATATCCCTAACTTTTTCCTGTAGTCGGGGTGTTTGTTGTTCCCAAGGAAATTTTCGCAAACATCCTTGAAACTCGTCCAAGCTTCATGGTCTGAATGAATTTTTCGTCTCTCAAGAGATTCCTTATTTGTGGTCCATCGAACACACCTTCATTCAATTTCAAGGTATATTCGATGGACCACAAAGGAGTCTTAACGAACCGGCCCTGAAAAATTGACATGATAGATCAATTTTTCGTCTTCGGATTCGTAATCAGCGTTAAAAAATCTGTCGATTCCATACCCTTTTTGTGGGGCTGTGATATAATACGATCCACCGCTCCCAATTCTTTACCGCAAAATCTGCAGTCTCTGATTATGTGCAAGTGCTTCTCTTTGTAGGAAAAAGTCATGTTAGAAGTCTTGTTATTATTCTCAACTGCGTTCTGTTCTTTGAGAGCAGTTCGGCAGCTTGTTTCAGTCATGGCCTTTTGATGATCTTCCCGTTTTGATTTAACTGTTCCGTTGAATGTTAAGCTTATTATGACATCTTGTTAGAAGCTAGTATCTGTAGTGCCGTCTGATGCAATGAACATCTGCTGATTGACGAATCGTCGGCTTACGTACACATTTCTATCTAGAACACAGTGAAGCGTTGTCCTAGAGAAAGGCTTACTCAAACTCTTGTATCCACCTAGACTGATCATTATACCAGATTAGGCATTTGAGTAAAGTATTAGGTCCTCCAATTGCCCAGTCATTTCTAACTCCGATGATGATATTGAAGGGTTTGTTAAAAATAATTAGTGGTCAAGTAACATCATATGTTCAATCTTCTACCATGCTGTTATCCTCATGAGTCCCAATCTGACTCCGTAGAGATTAGGGTTTTTGAGTTTTTTATGTTCTACTCCGTTTAATAGGGTCTTCATGACCGCTATGAGGGTACTGTTTATGGGACCCATAATACCGCAACAGGACGGGCTTTGTACCCAACTTAGCTTATTGGCTGAGTTACCTTAGGATATCAAACCAAGGCCACATATGTTACCTTGTCTCCTCGCACTACACTGATATTGAGCAAGTGCAACATACCAGATTTGGGCACCCATATTTTACCACATGATCGTCTGTATGTTGTCAGTATAGCTACCGATCTATGTAAAATTCTGTCTGGATGTTGATTCTAGACAGATATTTGATCTCCCTGCATCTGGAGCTGTGTGTCTTGAAGGACTCAATCCCTCCAGGTTTCTCCTTCCGGTGAATATAACTATGTGGGATTTGATAGACTGAATCCTCATCGATCAATTTTTTGCCATGTATTGCCCTTAGTTTGACGCCAGATTTAGAAGGATTTGTATGTTAATTTGTATTTTAACAATAAAGTAAAGCCTTCATGTATTAATTCATAATACCTAATGAAAATAAACAATTCAAACATATTGGCAACAATCCAAAGGCAAGTAGCATATCCCTGTGCCATTGTTATTCAGATTCATTGAAAGCTAATTTGTTAAAAATAAATAAGACACGCATCAAAAATTAAAAACAAGTAATTTTATTACATGTTTTTAATTTTGTTGTGGGAGTGGCAAAGAATGCATTAGCAACTGCTACAAATATTGCATATAGCTATATATATACACTCACCATAAACTAAACCCGCTCATCTTTTACAGGAAACCGTATCTTCCAAACACCAAGGATAGGAGTCGCAGACGACAAAGTTGCTCAATACGCAAGTCTACATTATTATACCGACAAAGAACTTCAAGTTACCAGCGAAGCTGCCTGCCGCCTGGCATGTGAAATCGAAAACGAATTCCTTTGTCGGTCGTTCTTGTACAAAGGTACACCTCAGGGTTCCCAATACAACTGTCAATTATTCCATCTCGATCACAAGACACTTCCTGATGGCCCCAGCACTTACCTGAATGCGGAAAGGCCGCTTATTGACAACGGGGAGAGAATCGGAACTTACTTTGAAAATAGCTGTGAGAGTAAGTCTATTATTTTTAATTGTTTGCGTAATTAGTTTGTAGTTGCTAGCAACTAACTAAACGTTTAAGTACAGCAAGTGTTTTCTTATAGATAACCAAACATTATATCTATATTTATTTTAAAGTATAAAGTAAAATCATTAAATAGTGAAATTAACCTATTCCTTGCAAAAGGTGCCTATTTTACACTTATTGTAGCTGTATAAAATATTCTTAAAACAAAATGAATAATACAGTGCTTATAAAACATTGTGTTCTAGTTGGGTTAAGTATGCCCAAATTGTCTTATTTATTTATTTACTTCCGTGGACAAAAAGTTTGTGTACAAATAGTCAAATTTTACATCTAAATGCATAACTATAATAATAAAAAATATACAAAAAAAACTCAAAAAATTAAAATAGTTTAATTACAAACTGCAAAGAAAACTTAACAAAGTACAATTTTCAAATATCTCAATGCTAAAAAAGCTATTCGTTAACAGAATATCTAATTCTTTTTTAAGCGAATAATATTTTTCCCTCTATATACAGGGTGTTTCAAAGTTAAAGGTACATACGTAACTTCCTTCCTTACTGAGATACAGGATGTTTTATGGATTTTGGCAAAATCTTTCTCTGATCGTAACTATTGAACCACCCTGTATAATCGGTTCATCCTTAGAACGTATGTTTCACTTATTTTTCTTGATGGAACTTCATAATAACCCAAAAGAAATCCAGGTCCGGCTTAACAAAAAATTGAGAATATGTTGTATGTCAAAATTTTGTAGATTTGTTTCGATATTCGAAAAGAGCGGAAAAAACTGAATAGACCAGCTCACTTAATTTGTATGCGCATTTCATTCATCAACCTTGAATACTTGCCGTAAATTCAATTTCATTAAAATGGTTCAGACAGTTGAATATTTATTTAAGGGTTAATTAACAAAAAATAATAACTTGCAGCAGTGACAATTCTTTCACTTCTAGACTAGGTAAGTGAACTATTGTAAAATAATTTTATAAACAATGTAGATTTGCGCACATAAATCAAAACACTACTTAATTTTCTGATTCTACATTTAAAAATAATATTATTTTTAATGTATGTATGTACAATAACAACAAATACGTGAAAGTAATAAATACATAACTACAATAACTGTTCAAAGTGACCTCCATTTCGTTGAACACATTTCTCTAGTAGTAATATTTCTAATTGCACATCTAATCATATTTGGATTATTTCTAACTTCTACGCAAGCGTTATTAACGTGTTCCAAAAGTTCCTCTTTACTATTAATGGCTACGTCATATACCTTTGCTCCAGTGACCTTGAAAGCCAATGATGAGGTCCATTTCGACCTATCCACATGTATGGAAAATTGTCATTTAGGAAATTTCTCACAATATTTCTGAAATGGGGTGGAGCGCCATCATGCTGGTAATACATTTCCGCAATATTTTCGTTTTCCAATAACACAGGTAAAAAATTTTGCAAAATGTCTAAATAAAGTTCACCTGATGATCTATCAGGGAGGATATGTGGCCCAATCAAATGATTGTTGAAAACACCGCACCAAATATTAACAGCAAATCGATGTTCGGATTTATTCTGTCTTATAGCATGTGGATACTCTTCGGTCCAAACATGGGAATTTCTTAAATTATAAACACCATTTCTTGTAAATTGTGCCTCATCTGTAAACAAACATCTGTTAAGAATTCGATTCCGAATAATCCACTTACTAAAATTTAACCGATGAACTCCATCCCCTTCCTCTAGCTTCTGAACTTGTTGAACATGAAATGGATAGAGACTGTTTTTTTTGGTGTTCTCCAAACACTGACATGTGGAACACCCCACTCTTCTTGTGCTAATTTTTGGATTATTTGCAACAATATTTAGTATATTCTCTTCTACAGCTAAAGGTTGCCTTACTTGATGCTAATTTAAGGTGACCGTTGGATACCGACCATGATTTTTAGAATAATTGACAACTCTACCAAAAGTTTTATGATCAGGAATTCGGCGTCAAGGAAATCTTCATTGATATGCTTTCGCAGCAGCGGAAAATTGATACGGCATATTATGTATGTATTTTACAATAGTTCACTTACCTAATCTAGAAGTGTAAGAATTGTCTCTGCTGCAAGTTAAATTTGTTTGTTAATTAAACCCTGAAATAAATATTCAAGTTCCAACTGTCCAATGAAATTGGATTTACGGCAAGTAATCAAGGTTGATGAACGAAATGCGCTAACAAATTAAGTGAGCTATTATAATCAATTTTTTTCGCTTTTCGAACATCGAAACAGATCTACAAAATTTTGTCACCCAGGGTGCTGATTTTGACATACAACATATTGTTAATTATTTATTAAGCCGGACCTGGATTTCTTTTTGGTTTATTATGAAGTTCTATCAAGAAAAATAAGTGAAACATATGTTCTAAGTAAGAACCGATTATACACGTTGGTTCAATAGTTATGATCAAATAAAGATATGGCCAAAATCAATAAAGCGTCCTGTATCTCAATAAGGAAGGACGATGAATGCATTAATGCCGGGTAATTTGGAACCGCTAAAGTGCCCTCTATCCACAAGTAAAGTATGTACCTTTAACTTTGAAACACCCTGTAGAAGGTGTAAGGCCATTAAATTATTTTACAGGAGCTATGAGTAAAGCTCTGGCAAAGTACTGAAATGTGCTAAAAACTTTAGCTATTCAAGCTAAAGACATTGATGAAGAAAATGATAATGATAATTATGGCGTGTAAAAAAATGTTAATAAATGTTTTTTAATTTCATCCAATCTATTAAATTAATACATATGCCAATTATTGCAGTTTTACCTCTTTGCTAGAAGATTACATATATGGCATTGCTTTGATGCAGTCACTTTTAATCTGTTATTTTCTTACATAACTAATGGATCCCATATTCGTAATCAGAGTCCTCAGAAACATAAGTATAATAACAGTTTCAGCGGGTAATTCTTAATATTTTACCTATTATTTAGGGGTAGTTTCAACTCCGTGGGAGCAAAAGTCGACATTCCTTGTTTTTAATATCAGTCTACAAAGTCTTTAAATGCCATTTTAAAAGGTTTCAGGACAATTCATTGCACGAGAATTCTGGAGTTTTTCCGTACTTATAGCTTCATCGGCTATACTACTGTCACTTCCTCCTATTCGTTCGTAACTGTAAAAGAAAGTTGTAAAACATAATATTTGCAGAATATTCTATTAGCCAAAAATCTAAATTTTAAAGAATCTCAGAATTAAGAAAGATATGCAAGAAATTCAAGTGCCACGTTGAAAATAATTAAAAACGTACATTATATGTATATATATTTTTCTAACGTTGCAATATTGTTAGACTCAATAATTTGCTTCACAGAAGGAGTACTAGAATGTAGTGCACTCCAAAGGTACAAAATTATAGTCATTACGCGGATGACAAATTATACAGTGTGAACCTACAGAATCGCACAAAATTCATATCTTTGGTATGTGTCATTTGTCAAAAAAGTCATTGGTTTTTGAGTTATGACGTCATCATACATTTTTTTTAATGGAAACAAATATTTTTATTTACTGTCCTTGGTGGTATATTCCTTTAGCTTTCTGGTGATATGAAAAAAATTGATATTACTTAAGCCATTCTTTTGGAAAAAAAATATATTTATTGATTGATACCTTACATAAGTAATTGTGAGGAAGAAATCATCTCCATTGCTCAAATTGCGACTCTCCAACCATTTGGCATTGACCAAGACGGGCGTAGACACTTTGCACGCTGTTCTGAATCATCTCATGGGCAATTCGTCTCATCTCCAAGCCAATTCTATCTTTCAATTCTTCTATGGTATCCGGTCAGTTAAAATACACCCTTGACTTTAAGTAACCTCAAAGAAAAAAGTCTAAGGGCTTAAATCCGATGAACGCGGGGGCCACTCAATCAGGCCTCAACGACCTATCCACCTTCCAGTAAAAGTGCCTTCTAAAAACTGACGCACTACTATCCCAAAATGAGATAGGGCCCCGTCTTGCTGAAACCAGACCTTTTCAGCAGAAATATCTTCATCTTCATTGTTCGGAAACATAACTGCTAAGGCTGGCACTAACTCAACTGGCAAAAACTGTAAATATCTTGCGGCCGTAAGATTTTCTTTAAAAAAAAGGTCCCAATAAACGATCACCAATCATACCTGTCCACACGTTTACTTTGCCTCGTCGCTGTGTATGGGCTTCTTGAGTCCAATGAGGATTTTCGCGTGACCAATACCTACAGTTATGCCGATTTACAGTCCCCTTTAAAGAAAATGTAGATTCATCAGAAAAAACAAAAAATTTGGGTTTTCATCGCACAAGGTCATCAACCGTTCACAAAACTGTAAGCGCCGATCTGGATCGTCCTCATTCAATTCGTGGATTAATTGCACTTTGTATGGATGCTATTTTTCTTTGTTCAATAGACGTACAACAGAAGTTTGACTCACGTTATGATTTAAAGCCAGCTGCCTTGTCGAAAGATGGTGGTTTTTCTCACTTTCTAGAAGAATATTTAATTTGGTTTCGTTGCTTGTGCTAGGGCGACCAGATCGAGGGAGGTCAGCTACACTACCAGATTCATATGATACTTGGCATTAAAAACATCACATTCTTCCTGATGAGTTCTCAGCCTATCACCATATCCAACCATCGTCAAAAGCTCTACGCGTTCTCTTTCACTTAAACGTGGCATTGCGTTCACTAGTTTTACACTGTCTCAGAAGTGTTACAAAACTGAGGTTCCACACATGCCAGGAATAAAAAAGTTATCGATACTTTACACAAAAAGGCCTCTATCTCTTTGTTTTAAGGTGATTGTTTTTTTATTATTTTCTTTGTTTTGTTTTTGTCAAATGTTTTCATGCTAGTTAAAACAAAAATGTAGGTAACAAGATTTATCAGTCGATAAGAAAATGGAACATTACTCGTGAATTTGCGAGAGGTAAGCTATTTTTACATAAAATGTAATTTTTCCAAAAGAATGGCTTAGATAATATAATTTCTTTCAAACCACCAGAAAGCTAAAGGAATATACCACCAAAAACAGTAAACAAAAATGTCTGTTTCGATTAAAAAAATATATGATGGCGTCATAACTCAAAAAACAATTACGTCATAAATTTTGGTATACTGACAAAATGTAGCATTTAAAAAACTAAAATCGACCTGTTCGAGGATTTTTTTGAAAAATGACACCAACGATATGAATTTTGTGCGTTTCTTTAGGTTCACACTGTATAAATCTCTTCATTAAAGTACATAAATATAGCAAATCAATTGATAAGCTAGAGTAAACACTATACTCTTCGCTGTTTTATTCAACGTTTTATATAATTATTGCGCATTTTATGTACAACCCGGCTTTTCCGGCTTCAGATATCGTACTTACAAAACACGTGCCTGACGGGCCGACGGACGGACAAATAGATAGATGGACAGACAGATGAATGGACGGACAGACGGACATTTTGAAAGTTATTCCAACACAGTGATATGAAATTTTTTATCTACGAGCGATATTACCGATTTTAGAAACGTGCCGATCAAGTACAAATCAAATAAATCAAAATCAAATAATAATAATAATAAATTTATTAACCATAAAATCTTGTTACATGAACAAGTTAGTTTTGTCAGAGTAAGATATATAAAATATATAAAACGAAAACAGGGTTACAGATAGACTAACAAACATATACTATATACTTATAAAACAAGATGTGTAAAACTAGATACTGTGTATAGGTACATATACATAAATACATGTTATGTAGTGATACATTGAAATAAAGAGAAGAAAAAACAAGAAACTAAAATTATCATTCTTTACTGCTGAAGAAACTCCGCCATGCTATAGAAGCAATTTTGAATTAGAAATATTTTAAGATTTTTTCTGAATAGGCTGAAAGAATCTTGTGACTTTATTTCTGAAGGAAGTTTATTATAGATATAACTCGCGGCACAACAGGGTGATTTCTTATACTTGCTGAGGTTAAAACTTTCTATATGAATTTCTGGCACACTTCTTGTGTGGTAGTTATATACGGTACTATTAGTTTTAAATTTATGCAAATTTTTGCGAACAAAACAGGAAATTTTAAATATATAAATGCATGTAACCGTCATAATTTCTGAATGTATCTCTACACGATTCCCTGTAGTTCAGATTAAACAGTATCCTAATGATTCTCTTCTGCATGACAAAGACTCTGTTGACTGTCCCTAAATACTGATGTTATAGCTTATTACGGAATATGCTAGAGAATAATAGTACGTTATTAAACCTCCAGTGTTTACGTCTTTCTTTAAATTTAAAATTGCAAATGTTGTTTTTGCTAGCTTAGAATATAGGCAATCTATTTGAGGGGTAATATTTAAGGTAGAGTCAATTACACAGCCTAAAAATGTTTCTTGGCTGGTGTTGGCATACTCTATTTTTGGGACGTCATCACATGTTATATTTGTGAAATATAGAAAAACCGTATTATTCTTATTAATAATTAAAGAATTTCTATGACACCAATCTTCAAATTGCTCAATGATCCTGTTAGTTTCTAACTCTTTTGTGCTGTCACTGTGGATTATAACAGATGTGTCATCTGCGTACATGAATGTTTCCCCATCTTTAATGAACTCTGGCAGGTCATTTATAAAAATAAGAAACAGGAGCGGGCCTATAATAGAACCCTGTGCAATACCTATTTCCGTGTCTACGATATTGGATGATTCAAAGTTTAGTGACACAAAAATTTTTCTATTTATTAGATAAGAGGTTAACCATGAAAGGATATTTCCACGTATTCCAATTGCCTTTAGTTTGATTTCAAGAAATTTCGGATTTACTAAGTCGAAGGCTGCAGTTAAGTCAAAGAAGAGACTAGCTACTTTTTTACCATTATCAAGGTGGTGGTAGATTTCTTGGACAAACTCAAATGTTGCTAGTTCAGTGGATTTATTAGCTCCATAGCCAAACTGACTTTGTGAATAAATGCTTTGTTCTGCATTTGCGAAGAGTGTAATAATGGTTAAAATTAATTGGTAAATTATTTAAAAAATCACTTGGAAAAATTTTACATTATTTGTATATTCGAAAAATTGACATCACATGAACTTCGATCTTAGGTTTATGTGGGTTTTATCCATATAATTAACTGCGTTAGAAAATATTTATTCCAGTAAATAACATTTAACTAGGTGTATGTTGCTCAGAGATTATCACAATTGCATACTGTGATGTTATTTATAGCCCTTGCATAGATACAAAGATATCAAGAAGAATTCAAAAAGTCCAAAATTCCTGCGCTATGTTAATCTGTGGTGTCAGAACTGTCAGACGAGGTAAAAATGTTCATTTACGATATGTTCACCATGTCACATAAAATTAATGAAATCTATTAGATGAATACGTATAACAGATGATTCTTACACTCCTTTACCTACGTTTTACAGAATTGAAGACGGCCACACTATTTACAAATAAAATAAAGTATAGGATGAATTCTTATAGCTTGGGAGCTAGTGGCAGAAATTTTTATATGATTTTATTGTAACTGAAGTTGAACACTGTAAAGACGTAATAATAAAAATTCGGAAAAACCGTTTCAATCATTACGGCGTTTCTGATTTTTTAATTAACAGTAAATTAAACATGTAATAATAAAAACTCTCCTATATGATTCTATTGTGTAAGCCACTTGTTTTAAACGTTGCTTGTCAATATGAATGCAGTCGGCTGAAATGTACGTCTGCGGTTTTTCGCAATTTAGTTTTTTAATTAATTTATGATGTACTAAGAACTAAGTGATTTTATTATCGGTGTACCTTATATCAAAAGTTTCGCAGTGATAAGAAACAATAAAACAAACTTCAGTCACCTGTGTACTGCTGCGTTTAAAGGGGGTGATTATCAGAAATGGGATAAAAAAACGCTTCTATAATATTTTATTCTGTCAGCCACTTAGTAGGAAGCTTCCTTTATATGTAAAAGACGTTTTCATTGGCTGACGTTTCTTAATAATTGCAATGACCGACAAAAAACAAAAGATGGGGCTGTTCTTTTGATCAGAACTGTCTTATCCCATGTTTTCTGACATGCTGAAACCGATTCTAATGTTAAGAAAAAATCTACCCCATCAGTTTTTGCCTACCACCCCCTTTATACCCCAAAAAGTCGAAAATAAAGATCTTGTTCTAAGGTTCTCTCTCTCCAACCCGCTTTTATCTCCTAGGGGTCCTAACAAACATTTTTTGTTTTATAAGAGTAACCGTCCTATTACCGACACCGTGTTATATACATTCAAGTGATATAATGCAAAACTGGGAATAGTTCTGTTACTCCTATAAACCGCTTATAACGCTTAAATGGAGAATCATATAAAGGTAACAGGCACCAATATTTAGTCACGCTATACACCTCAAGGTTGCAGAACAGTCAGTAACAGAAACAGATCAGTAACTGCTATATCACTTTTTTATATAACCATTTTCCATAAATATTGGTGATAGAAATATATCCGTTACCACTAAAAAACTTGTTATTAACACCTCTCTCTCTCTCATTTATAATGTCTCATTTCTTTCCTAGAGATCCTCTACCAACTGACACAAGAATAATGTGGTAATGAAATTAAATGATGTAGGTACCTACATGGGTATAGTGGAAATTTTGCACTGATAAAGGTGCGTGTTACTAAATTTACTTTTTAAATTGGCTTCTGACATCCACAAAGATCAAATGTTGGTGCGAATAAATTATTATTGTAAAATATGATCCTTATACTTCGGAAAAAACTGTGGGCCTCTAAAATGTTAAGCAATTAAAGAATAAATAAATAAATAAAATATATGACAATTTTAATGACACATTTTTTTTGAAAATAGTACAGAAATATGTTTTGTACATGCAATTATGACTAATTGCACTTCATTTGTTACAAAATTTTGAGTTTTTAATACACATTTTTTAATTTTAAATAATGATTACTCATTGCCGTAAGATGGCTGCCAAACTTATGGCCGATGTTTTATTATCAACAGTTAATGTATTTTAAGAAATGTAATATAACTTTAAGCTTTGTTATAAATATTGGTTACTTTAATATAACTGTTTGAAATATTACATATCTTTAAACTTTATTAGTCAACTCTTGGTAATCTTATAACACCATCAGTAGACAATTTTTTGCGATTGATTCGTGTAAATAATGGTGATTTGGCCTGCCATTGGCTGGAACAATTGTTATTTAATTTTCAACCAATCACAGGCGTTTGCAGCAATGTCCTAGGATCTCTCGAAAAAACATTTGACAAACGTTTATTAAAAATGTTACATAGTGCTTTTAAAGCATTCTGCTTTATATTAAACATATTTGTCCACATCCTTAATTCGTTACGCATCTTCTCATTTTTCTCATCGTCTGTTTTCAAATCATGCAACTGAGAAAACTTATCATCATCTTCTAGTTCAGTAAACCAATTATTTCTGTTTTCATAATGTTCAACAGTATTAACCTCTTCTTGTTCAGTAGTAAGCCGCTTTTTCTTACTTGTGACCTCCTCGGTATCATTATCAACATTATCAACCGTGATATTATTCTGTTTTTCATTACCAAAAGGAACGTTTTCTGTATATTGTCCACCAGAACGTTTGACTTCCAGTCCTGCAATCCTTTCATTCTTTTCAGTTTCTTAAATTTCAAAGGCACAATTTTTTGGAACTAAATTCAAGAGGATTGAAAAGTTTTTTTAAACTTTCCGGTGAAATGTGCTGCTGTATTTTATTTTCTTCCAATTTTGTAATGCCAAATTCATTATTAAACATTTTGTTTGCTCTTGCCAATTACTTTACAAAACATAACCTATAATCAACTAATAAGTTTTTAAGTCTTATAGTATATCTACTGGCGCTCTTGAGTTATATAAAGGGTGCACCTTGTTACTATCTGCAACTGATGTATATAATTGTAACAACTAACACCACTATAAACCTAAACAATTAATAGTTATATAATGTAGTAATTGTTACCCTTATATAACTTTATTATATACCATTTGGTAGCAACCACTTTAAGTTTTATAATGTAGTAACGGAAATATATCTGTTACCATCTTATAGACCTGTAAGTAATAGTCACGCTATAAAACACTTATATAACTCCGCAACTACTTTAGTAACAGTATAAAACTTCGTAACATGATTATACAAATCTGTTACACTTATAGACCCTTTATAAAACTAATGGTCACCGCATGTTACTAGAAATGTTTGTTGGGGTGGCAGAGGGAAACTGAGACGATAGAAATTTCTTTGCCCAAAACTGGCCTCAGCGCGTCAAAATACTTCAGTAAAGTTAGATCAGAGCCTTAGAACAAGATCTTTATTATGCCCTTTTTAGGGGATAAAAGGGGTGGTATTAGTATCATTTTTTGTCCAAAATTGGCTTCAGTACATCAAAATACTTCAGAAAAGTTACATCAGAACCTTAGGATAAGACTCTTTTCCCTATTTTAGGGCAATAAATGGGTGGTAGACAAAAACTGATGCGGTAGATTTTTTTTAGTATCAGAATCAGTTTCAACATTTCAAAAAACAGGATTAGCAAAACAGTCCCTTTTTTGTCGGCCTATGTTATTTTTAAGTTTTTACTTCCCTCGCATACCGAAGGGAAGTATTGTATTCGAGAAAAAATCACCCTCAGAGATTTTTCCGATTCTGACGTTTCAGAACACGTAGATTACGAAAATATAGGTTTTTCAATTCCGTCAGTCTGTCTGTCTGTCTTGTCTGTCTGTCTGTTGGTGCATTTACTAAAAAACTACTTGACGGAGAGCAGTCAAATTTGGTAGGTAGTTGACGCTACTGTCAGTGAAGAAATGGTAGAAATTTCACTGGAAAATATACAGGGTGGACCGTCTAAACGGAATAAATAGTGAAAAAAAATTTGTTTTGCTCAAATTTAAAATTTCCACGTTTCATGACGCGCTAAACCTATTTCAGAAAAAAAAATTTTGAAAATTTTTTCACCCACATTTTTGAAAAAATTTTTACCAAGATGAAAAAAATTTTTCTTTGCTCAAATTTAAAATTTCTACGTTTCATGACACGCTTAACCTATTTCAGGAAAAAAAAAATTTTTCACCAATATTTTAAAAAAATTTTTTACTACTAAAATGATATAATTTTTTTTCTTTCTTCAAATTTAAAATTTCCACGTTTCATGGCATTCTAAGCCTGATTTAAAAAAAAAAATTTGAAATTTTTTTTTTACCATTTTTGAAAATTTGTGGACCACTAAAATAGAAGGAATTTTTTTTTATTTCTTCAAATTTCAAATTTCCACGTTTCATAGCGTTCTAAATTTATTTAAAAGAAAAATTTGAAATTTTTTTTACTATTTTTAAAAAATTTTACCACTGAGATAGAATTTTGTTTTCTTTGTTCAGATTTTAACTATCCACGTTTCCATGGCATTCTAAAACTATTCAAACAAATTTAAAAATGTTTTTGAAACATTTTTTTTTAAATTTGGAAACATTTTTAATCCATTTATTACTACTATAGAACAGACGAAAAATTTTTTTTTGCTCAAATTTAAAATTTCCACGTTTCATGATATTCCAAACCAATTTCGGAAAGAAAAAAAATTTGCAACATTTTGTTACCAGTTTGGAAAAAAAATTAACACTAGAATGCTCAAATTTAAAAGTTCCACGTTTCAAGACATTCTAAACCTAGGTATTTCAGAAGAAAAAAATTTAAGATTTTTTTTCACCAACATTTTTCAAAAAGTTTTTACCACTAAAATAGATTGATTTTTTTTTATTTGCTCAAATTTAAAATTTTCACGTTTCATAGCATTCTAAACCTATTTTAAAAAATATGTAATTTTTAATTTTTAAACTTTTTTTAGCACTACTATAGAATAGAAGGAAACTTTCCTTTTTGCTCAAATTTAAAATTTCTACGTTTGACATTTTAAACCTATTTCAGATGAAAAAATTTTGAAAATTATTTTACCAACATCTTTTGAAAAATTTAAAAAAAAATGAAATTTTTTAACCACCACTATACTTCCACTCCATTACGTGAATGTTGGATTGAAAATGTAACAGATGGCAATAATATCTGGCATATGCACCTATTATACTTTTATTGAAAAATATACAGGGTGGTCATCCCAAGAAATATTTCAGTCATGGTGGACATTTGTAAAGGTGTATTTGCGCAAGCCTGCCATATATCAAGTTTTCTTTGTAATACTAGCAATAACTATATTCCGATTATTATTCTCAATGTCATTTCGTAGGTAATTATTAATTTTTTAGAGTGACTGCCATGCACAAATAACGAGGGAAGTTCTGTGTAAATACCTTTACCGATTTTTTACAATTATTTTCTTTCTCCTTTGCTTTTATGGATATACGGGGTGTTTCGCAATAACGGGCAAAGAATTAAACTACCAATTATTTTCGAGGAATGATGTAAGCCACTGTAATACTATCCCGTCAATTTATTTTGTTTTTTTTTCAACAGAAGCAGATCTTTGTTATGATAATATAAATAATATAAAATATGGTATGTTTAAACGTACAATATATAATAAAAAAACATTATTTTTCTTAAATTCATACGTCTGACCCTGTCTCTTTAAACATTAGACTGACAATAAAAATGTATATACAAAAGATGTAGAAAATTGTATACTTTTGAACTTTGTCTGGATAATTTTTCTCGTAAAACAATTTTTTGTGCCTTAAATGACGGATCGCGCCTCTCCCCACCCCCAAGGTCGAAAACTTGTGTTTTTTATCAGGACCTTGACTTAAACAATATATATCAAAATAATTACTACTCCACCTGTTGAAGGGCAAAAATCCCGACTGATTAGACTAATTTCTTACTTTGACATTTTTTGGAGTAAATCGGGAATTTTTCTGAAAATCAGCAACGTACACGTCAGCCAATGTTTTTCTCTACTTATGTATATGAAAATTAACAAATTAAAATCAATGCGAAGTACAATGAAATGACTTAATACAGCTCTTGTTTTTGCAAGTTAACAATAATTAGTTTTATAAAAAAATATGAGGCATGGACTTCAGCCAACCATTTTTTTATTTATATTTTCGATAAATGAACAATTTTGCAGCAATGTCTGAAACAATAAAATAATATAGGAGCATTTTTTCGCAAATTTGACACTCATTTATTTAAAAAATCAGCACCATCAAACTTGGTAGCTGCTCTCTAATATCAATACCTTCATTCCATATTATTATTAACTACAATAAATCATATACTCGTATTGCCACCACCTCCCTAAACTAGCTATTATAATATAACCATTAGAAAAGAATCACAGATTACATCACCAGCACACAGACCTGTGTTATACGAAATATCAATATTATGGTTGCTAAAATTTATAACGCTATACATTTTGAACAAAGCAAAAACTCGCAATGATAGGAAGAGCCGACATCGAAGGATCGAAATGCGACGTCGCTATGAACGCTGAGCCGCCACAAGCCAGTTATCCCTGAAGTAACTTTTCTGACACCTCTTACTAAAAACTCTTCAGTCCAACAGGCTATTAGGTAATATCCAGCACATGTCTGTGTTATATGTCTATGTTAGGGAACTGCTTAAAGTAGATAATTAATTAATAAGCACTTAATGCTGTCTATTCAATAACCATAAAGTGCAACATATGATAGTTGCATGCTTTGGTCTGTAGGCTAATTTGCGAAGTAGTTTATTAGAGAATATAACGTACCTTATGGGAAATTGCCATGACATGGTTAAACGAAATTGATCCTAATTGGACTAATAACAAAAAATAATGATGTCTCAGAGGTCTGCAAATACTGTTACGCTAGTAGACTGGTGTCGAACGTATCACACAAACCAATGATTTTCTTAATTATAATAATTGTGTAAAACGCACAGAGAATCGTCATCTAGTCAGACACATTTGGGTGAGTAGTAGCTTAAAGTAATAATCGTTACGTACAAGACTCACATTTTCCTTTAATATTATGGAAAAATGAGCCCAGCGTCACGAATTTCTGAGTCTGTTGTTTTATAACTATTGGTTACAAACCAATTTACAGGTTAATTTTCCAGTTAGTAGGCGAAAATGAAATGAGAATCTTTCACAACATGGCCCCAAAAAATAAAAATTGAGACAAGAATCTGTCCCGACGAACAGAAAACCCCAATTTTCGAGAATTTACATAATAAGGAAACGACAGATGTATGTGACAATTACATATTGCTGATATAAATATATCATACCACTAAAACTATATTCCTCAATTCAAACAGCATTATGCTATGGCAAATACCATCCGAGAAGACGATCTGCTAAAGAGCAAGTACTGAATTTGCAACAATCGAGAGGACAAGATAATATCACGTGCCTGTGTAGTAGTATGTAATGGAAACGTGAAATTTGAAATGTTGACAGTTCACTGAAAACCAAATGGCTAGATGATGCCCTCCAACCGAATGGTTGATGTGAGCAAAGAGCTGATGGGAAAGAACTTTGGTGAGGCGGTGCACCTAACAGATAACCTCGATGCTACTTGATAGCAAGGAGAGATCAATTAGGCCGTGAATCACAAACCTCCCTTAAGATTAAGAAGAAAGAAAAGTAACAAATTATTTGTTTGTGACTATTTCAATGTAAAAAAATATCCAATCGATACCCACCATTGTTTGGTGGTTTAACTTTGGGTCAGTCTATATAGTTGGTTCGTATAAATATGATTATTTTTTTTAGAAGGCTATTTTCGGATGATTACATTGTTATCAAAAATAAAGTAGGTACATGAAAGGTATATTTTTGATCAGTAGTTACAGTTACAGAAGTAATAGTTTTATTAGGTTTTAAGGACCAAGAAATTCTGAAAATGTTCACAGTCCATATGATAAGAAAGCCTATAATTCAGTGTGAATCAAAATGTCGTCAGATAAGAACGGCTACAACTTCAGTGAGAATAGATCTGTTGAGTATATTGCTTTATAACTTTGGAAGAATACATCTTTCGTTAGAAACATTTTAATTAGAAGAATTAATCAGTACAAAAAATACAAATAATTAAAGTTGATTACGTTTCGTTTATGCAAAAAGAAAGTCCATCTGCCTCGAAGACAAACAGCTAAAAATATTAAATCCATTTCAATATAAGTAGCGCCACCTATGTAGCAATAGAAGAGGCACAATATTATATACCTTGAACTTGAAACAAACTTTATCCAATGCCTTTTTAACAACACTTAAACATGTGCTTACAACTGAAAATCGAGGAAAGTCGAGTAAAACTAAGCCGAACCATTCTCTAATTCAATCTCATAAAGTTCCTTAAACCGTGAAACTGAAGTTCCAAATGTTAAAAAATAAAGGAAAATTGGAAAAAGAACAAGTTGTTAAAATGCATCGATAGAGCATCAAATCGACGTACTGTTCCTCAATAAAAATCATCAAAGTGAAAAAAAATCATCAAGTGAATCAAAAGTGATCATTATCTTCATAATTGATTTAAATAATCGATTAATTTTTACTTTTTAAAAAATATTACACTTAAAACAGAAAATTATGCGGCATAATTTAACCGCACATATTATCACGTTACAAGAAAGGGTTTTATTAATTAACGATTTATCCCTGGCCATCAATTATACTTTCATACATATTGTTACGAGATTACACCCCCTAGTAAATGCCTCCAAATGATAGGTCCGCAATTTATTACACGAGATAACTCTAAGACTATTTACTAACACTAACTACTTACGATACTTATTACTTAAGTAATATCACTTATCACTAATATACGATTCAAATGTATTGACCCCACACTTTAACGGCGAATATCACAGAAACGGAGGAGCGAAAAAAAATTAAAGAATGATGTGTCCATTATGTGTCTATTCTAAATCATTAACTGAAATTTTAATAAGGAAATTTTGACCATGCTAGTTTTAAATACATTATATCTTGGAAAATATAACTACTATGTAAATAATACTTTGGATGCCTATAAATCACGGCATTTTCTGTACGAGGAATTTTTTTCATAATTTTTTATTCTAAAATTTAGCAGTGATTGTCAAAAGCGCGACCTCATGTTTATTCAGTTATTATAACTATAACTATCTAAAACTAATATTATTTAAAAAGAAACTGCAACGAGTATCCTATAGAATGTGCTACAACTATATAAAAAGCGCAGTAAATGTTAATAAAATAGTTAATTATATAAAATGTATACATTTTCAGAAAAAAGAATTGATGCATATCAAATTTAATATTAATTTAGTTATCAAGCGTAACAGACACTATTATTGCAAGCTTGCAATTATATTATCTATTGCCCTCACGATACGAAAAATACTGTCTTATATTATATTCTGGTGCTAGCAACCTAAAATCCTAAAATGAATTTTAATTTGCTAGCATAACCAGAATTCAGGTTATCGAAAGCATGCAAAGATTTCATTAATATTTTTACACAAAGTTTTTCTTTTAGTTATAGATAGTTATTTTTTCTGCTGTTTGCAAAATCCTATAAAGAATGTGTTTCAATGTAATTATAAGCACACAAATGACAATTTATTTTTAAATTCTAAACCTATTACAAAAAAAAAAATGAAATTTTCTTTACGCTTACTATACTTCCAATCCAGTACGTGGATGTGGAAGTAAAAACTAAGCTGTTGAGATCTTGTCGATGAAATGTCATGTAATTTTCTGCCATTTTCTTCTCAGAGGTGCATTTTGGGACACCCTGTATACTGTAGTGTGTGGCATTTTTTTTTTAACCAGAAACATTTTTTTCCAATTTTCATGCGCATCCACTTCAGTGGATCTCTAGACTTAGTATCAAAGCTGTCTCTTGATGAATACTGAATTTGAATATACCGACTTTTTATTGCATATGTCAGACCAATTTTATATCGGCTGCTCAAGATAAATGAATGATGATATAAACGTCAGAAATTATTAGGCATTGCCGAAGAGACAAGAATTGTATTTTACATTGTTTACACACCATCAACTATTTGAATTTACATAATATTTCACAATCGATTATTCATTTTCTATCATAGTAAATATACATATGTCATAATGTCCAAACACAATTTGAAAGAATCATGTCTATTTTAGGTAAAATCAACATTACAATGTCGCGATTTTACTCATTTTAGATGGTGAAAATATGAATTTCATTATTATTAATTTCTGGTGCTTCCTTTTATTTTTTATTTTCTAAATTTTTCTTGAAATCGTTTATGCAGATTGCGAACACTTCAGGATGCTTCGCACGAGTTTCGACAAATTTCTTCAAATAAGCAGTCTGTTCATCTAATTTTGGATCACTACACTATATCATTCTGTCGACAAAATATCTTCTCTGCAGAAAAAAGTCAGTTGAGCCGCTTCCTGTGACATAACAAGAAATAGAAAATAAATTTGATTTTAAAACTAGCATAATATACGCCGCGTGAACATGACGTTTTTCTAAATGACCACATATGCTTACGTATTCATTGATGCTGGGTCTTGTCGGGATTCGAACCAGGAACGCAGCGGACGCAAGCGTAAGCACTGCGCCACTTTCACGACATTTGGGGGCATTCATCCCCTCCCTAAGAAGTGTACAGCGGGGGTAGTGTTATGATATTTTTTCGCTATGTTGATTAATGACCCCCTTCCGATAATTTTCCTCTGTTACCTCACATTTCTGCCAAATTCAAGTTTTGTGTTCAATTCGCGTACATAGAGACATGTATATCGATGATTTTGTGTAAATACTTAGTAGCATATGTACTATTTACAAGCTCATCTTAGTTGGTATTTCTTTTTAGATCAATGATTCTCGCTGAAACTGTAAAAACCCACTGAAACCTAGAAGGATGACCTTTTTGTCAAGATATTGGTCGAGCTTACTTTTAAGTTAGACAAATAAATATAGACGGCTATTTGATTATCTTATATATAAAACGCATTTATCCACCACAGGCATAGAATATATTACACAATACTGAGAGAATATTGAAAAAGTCACTAGTGACTGAATGTAAGAAATTAATTATAAAGCAAAACATCCATTCTAAGAGTAGTACTAATCATTATTTATGCTAATAATTAAGGATTGACGCTCAAAATGGGGAAAATATATTTAATTGGGAACACTGAAGAATAATAATAAGGTTGAAAATGCCTTTAATTAGAAACATTGGAAATATGGAAACTTCATTTATTTGCTTCGTTTCTATTTTCTTCCGGTACAAATTTTCATTCATTTTTCATAACTAATGATTATTTTCCATATCCTGACCTTCCCAATTGCAATGATTCTATAAACATAAATTTTTCACAACTAATAATTATTTTCCATTCGCTGACCTTCCCAATTGTAATGATTTTTATTTTTCACCTGCATTATTGAATATTATTTATTTATTATATCCTGAATACGGTTACCATAAAGATGCTCATAATGACTATGGGCATGATGAGCGGGCGTTATGGACATAACGCCCAGTTATATGAGAAACAAAGAAAAATTAAATTTTGCACATTCCTTATCGTATAATGGTTTGGATTTGACCTGCAATACATTTTCTGTAGCTTTTCCCGCATTGTTTCGGATATTTTGTGGCACTTCCGTATTAACTTTTCTTTTATTTTGTTAAAAATATTATCTACATATAAATCAATGCAACATCAACAAGCGTCAAGATATCAACAACTGTCTTAGACTAATTGGTAAAAAGGGTAAAAAGAAAAGGCTAGCTGATTGAAGTAGTTTACTAAATTTGAAAGAACACGACAAGCTGACAGATGCAATTAATGAACGTCAAAGTATCAACAAATGTCATAGACAACTAAAAAAATCGGTAAAAGTATTTACACAGAACTTCCCTCGTTATTTGTGCATGGTGGTCACTCTAAAAAATTATTAATTACGAAATGACATTGAAAATAATAATCGGAATAGTTATCACTATTATTACAAAGAAAACCTGATAATTTTGGTCAAAAAAATATACAGAATGCTCATCCAACAGCAAAAGTTCAATACTAAATAACAGGTGCCAAATAAGGAAGGCGCACAAATACCTTTATAAATGTCCACCATGACTGAATTATTTCTTGAAATGACCACCCTGTACATTTTTCAATAAAAGTATAATAGTTGCATATGCCAAATACTATTGCCATCTGTCACATTTTCAGTTCCACATTCACGTAGTGGAGTGGAAGTATAGTGTGGTGGTTAAAAAATTTAATTTTTTTTTCAATTTTTCAAAATTTCAAAAATTTCATCTATTTTAGTGGTAAAAATTTTTTCAAAAATGTTGGAGAAAAAAATTTTCATTCAATTCTTTTTTCAATTTTTTTTTCTGAAATAGGTTTAGAATGTCATGAAACGTGAAAATTTTAAATTTGAGCAACATGGAAAAAAAATGTTGCAATGTTTTTTCCGAAATAGGTTTGGAATATCACGAAACGTGGAAATTTTAAATTTGAGCAAAAAAAAATCATCTGTTCTATAGTAAGTAGTGATAAATAGATTAAAATTTTTTAAAAAATGTTTAAATTTGTTTGAATAAGTTTAGAATGCCAAAGAAACGTGGAAATTTTAAATTTGAACAAAGAAAAAAAATTTTCAGTTTTTTTTTCTAACAGGTTTAGAATGTCATGAAACGTGAAAATTTTAAATTTGAACAAAAAAAATTTCCATCTATTCTAGTGGCCGTAAAATTTTTTTCCAAAATGGTGAAAAAATGTTGCAAATTTTTTTTCCGAAATAGGTTTGGAATGTCATGAAACGTGGAAATTTTAAATTTGAGCGAAAGAAAATTTTTCGTCTATTCTAAATAGTGATAAATAGATTAAATATTTTTTCAAAAATTTTTTTATATTTTTCAAAATTTTGTTTAAATTTGTTTGAATAGGTTTAGAATGCCATGAAAACATGGAAATTTTAAATTTGAACAAAGAAAAAAAAAATTTACATCTAATTTTGTGGTAAAAATTTTTTCTAAAATATTGATAAAAAATTGTGAAAATAACTTTTTTTTAATAGGTTTAGAATGCCATGAAACGTGGAAATTTCAAATTTTAACAAAGAAAACAAATTTTTTCGTCTATTTTAGTGACAAGAAATGGTTCAAAAATGTTGGTGAAAAAAATTTTCCATTTTTATTTTCAGAAATAGGTTCAGCGTGTCATGAAAGGTGAAAATTTTAAATTTGAGCAAAAAAAAATTTTTGTCGTTATTTATTCCCTTTAGACGGTCCACCCTGTATATTTTCCAGTGAAACTTTAACCACTTCTTCGCTGACAGTAGCATCAACTACCTACCAAATTTGACTGCTCTCCGTCAAGTAGTTTTTTAGTTAATGCACCAACAAACACACAGACAGACAGACAGACTGACGGAATTGGAAAACTTATATTTTCGTAATCTACGTGATCTGAAACGTCAAAATCCGAAAAAATCTTGGAGGGTGATTTTTTCTCGAATACAGTACTTCTCTTCGGTATGCGAGGGAAGTAAAAATGTATTTAAAAATTGAAAAGTTAATTTTTCATTAAAAAATTATATTTTTCGTGAAAAATAAAATATTGTGTGCACCATGAGCATTATTAGATTATAACGTCCATCAGGCAACACGCATCCCTCTGGCCAAAAGCCCTGGGTCTGCATCATTTTACCCTTCGGGCGTTATAATCTATATAACGCCCTTGATGCTTAAATAAGTATTATAAACATAAAAACTAATTTGTTAAATGAAATGTCAAATCTATAATTAAAATCCAAATATAACATAATTAAAAGAAAGTGTTGGGTAAAATTTTGTATTGCACATTAGTCACTTAAGGAATTAGCTAACTTTTTCTTGCATGAATAATGTACCGTAATTACACACTAGTACAATAAATATTAAAGCGCATCACATATAGTAGGCAACCCTCGAATCCAAAGTCTAGGCTGTCCGGAAGGGAGTTACAAATTTGAAAAAATGCACGCAACATACATTACCCACCAACATTGCCAATGTCAGAACTGGGAATCGAGCCCAGTACACGATAATCAGTCTGATCAAGCGCGCTTGCAAGACACTTGATCAGCTAAGCTGCCGTGCCGCTCGCCGGTTATGTAGTCACATTTATGTCTAAAAAAGAACTATAGAGTGTGTAGGTCAAGAAACATTCTCTAACGGTTCCTTTGACGTAAAAGACTTGGGAAAAAAAAAATTTCCAGTAATATGTCGGGCAGGTCGTTATTTTATAATGATCTTGGTTTTAGTTTTAAGGGTCAAGTACCTGTAGTAGAAAAAAACTAAAATTGGAAAAGGAAATTTTCAAGTGGTATTTAGAGAATACCATATTTATTTATTTTTAAGTTTACTCTTACTACTAGAGCTCCTATAGAGTCTGTCTGTTGTCGAATAATCTGTATAACACTGCTCTAGTTCCTCGAAGTATAAGTTCGTAACTTATTAACACACAGTAGTTCTTATCCATACGACTATCTTAACAAGCACTTAGTTAAATCAATTGAGTAATGCCTACGTTCCGTCTCAACTGACTGATCTATAAATAAAATAAAAATGCAACCACGAGCACGCGATTTTTCATGAAATTACAATGTACCCAGACATAAGAAAACACTTGCTTATTTACTTAATACCATACATAAAGTCCCTCAGCCATAAACGACCCCATTAAAAAAATATCCATATTTCTCGGAACTGTATCAATCATTGCAATGCATAATGCAACGCGAACAGATATCCACATATTAAATAAATTTGCATTTACAGAAGCCACCACTACATCCGGCGCACCATCTGATAATACTCTTCCTGTAGTTTTTGAAACCACTGAAGACTCGACTCTGAACAACCTTACAAGAACTGATGTCAACTGCGACAAGACTGGAACTTGTTATGACGGTAAGTAATCACAAATGATATAACAACTAGTTGTCACTAAGCTGACTGTACAGGATGTCATGCAATGAATTTACTAAATTATTCGTTTTGATAATAAACAGGCTGGCTGAACGGTTGTCGTTTTGTTAAGAATTAAATAAACTGCATCCGTAACGAATAGCAATACGATTAATTAGTGATGAATGCTTCTTAAAGCAATCGATTTACAAAGCGTTTCCAGGTTTAGTTACAAGAAATGGAGATCCGTAAAATCGTAAATCAGCTGTGAAGAACCGACGGGAAAGGTAGTGCATCACCTGCGATCTTACTTATCACAGGTCTATAAAAAAACATGTCTTGTCCTAAGGTTGTGAACTTTCATGTAATGTATAATCTAAAGCAAGATTATAAAACAAAAGCTGGAGTTGACATTTAAGGACAGTTTACGTTTTGGAAAAATGATCTGTTTTTGTTGTCAAAACTTATATAAATGGACACAGGAAAACCCACATGCAACAGGCCAACGCCATTCGCAACAGATCTTCTGTAAATGTTTGGGTCGGGCTAGTGAATATGCATTTGAGGAGGCCACATTTTTTCGAAGAAAGCTTAAATGATGATATTTACTGTAATTTTTTTCAAATCATTTTACCGAATGTATCCGTATTAGAAGCATGATGGGGCCCCACCATACTTTAGCACTTTTAGTAAGAGAAAACTTAAATAGTGAGTATCCTAATAAGTGGTCGCGGGGACCACATGAATGGCCACCAAAATCTCCTGATTGTAATCCTTGCGATTACATTTTATGGAACTGCAGAAAAACAGAATCTTATTCGCACGTTTAGTATCTTAAAAACTATTACAAACCTCCACCTCGCGAAAATGGGGCACGGCCAGGCGCTACGTCACTATACGCATAGACTCGGCGATCTCAATAGACTTGATGCTCCTTAGTTGTTATAATTATAAGTGTTTTCGAAGTATTGTTTGTTTTGCTTACTCTTTGACAGTAGGGGAGTACAATTTGGTGAAATGTCAAAAAATTATAATTTTTTCTCGCTCCTGTTGGGGCGAAATTTTTATTTTGGCCCTGAAATTTACGATTAGGATTCATCGCCGACCTTCTCCTTTCCGTAGAGACATAGAACGAACTTCCACTCGACGTATTTATTTAGTTACCAGCGTTTGAAAATTCCATGTTTTTCGACTTTTCAGGTTAAATTTGAAAGATCCCAGATAGCCACTTTTCTTACGTCACTAGCGTATAGTGACGTCACAAATGAGCGCTCGGTGTTTGCAACTATTACTGATTTCAACTCCTTATATCTCGAGAACGGAAAAAGTTAATAATACGAGATTTTAAGTGCATAATGAGAATATCGAGTACTATATGAAAAAGTATAGAAACCATATAAAAAGAATATCATGGAACAAGCCCATTCTTTAGATAAAAACCTGGAACTTTCATATATTACTCTTCAAGTAATGCATAAAAAAAATACACTTACAAGGTACACTTCCAAAATTTCAAAATTTTGAGAAAGTGGTAAAATTTGATATGTATAACTAATTTTAACCACCTATTACTATGGTTTAGATCGCGTTATTAGATTTCTGTAGGTGCGATTTTTAAACCTTGATATGTGTACTTTAAAATGCTACACAGAGATTTACTTGAAAATAAATAAACATGATAAAAATAAAAGAAACCTTTTTTTGCTCCAAAATTCGTGAAACTAGGGGTAAAATAAACGTGAATAACTTTTATTAAAACATTTATTTGGCTACCTATCCATCGGATCTTTTTATGCATTACTTCAAGAGCAATATGTGAAAGTTTCATATTTTTATCTTAAAAATTGTAGAAATTGTAGAGCTTTTACCGATTTCATCGGAAACCTCTTTATGTTCAGACGTCATATATCGATACATTATTGCTAATAGGAGGTAACCCACAAAAACAGAATTTCACAGGAGGCGTAAAAAACTGATTATTAAAATTTGTGACTAAAATAGTAATAAGTACTCACGTGTAATTTCGTACAAATATTCACAGTAAGAATACTTAAAAATCCAAAAACATAATATTGCAAGTCTTTATGAAACTGTTGGGATACCCTATTTTAGAACTACAAAGAACAGCTGAATTGTTTACGACTTATTAGAATATCCTAATAAATGGCTAACTATATATTATCAAATTGTGGGAAATTGCCTGAAGAATTCATAGACATCAAAAACTATATTTTCAAAATTTTGTGGGATACGACCTATTAGCATGTGCTATTCCTACATACAATTATTTTATATTTGAAATTATAATAATCCAATAGCCACATGTTTCTCGTTTGTTTTCAGCTTTGTTGAGCTCAATTTCATTAATTAGTTCAAAAGTTACAACAAATTTAGTGTAGCGCTTCCGAGACCGCGCACGCTTCTCGAGCCGTACTTATGTCTCGCCACGTTCCATTCTCGTGCGCCAAACAAAAACAATTTGGAGCCTACATTTTTGATCGTACAAAAAAACTTCACATATGTTTTTGATGTGAAATTTCCCCCTCTATGTGCTTGATACATATTTTTTTATTTTTCAAGTTATCGACCAAAAACCGAATTTCGACCAATATTTTCAATAATTGTTAATAAATTAAACACTGCTTTTAGATGAATCAATCAATATATTATAAATACTCTACATATGTTTCGGCTTATTAGGCTTTTATCAAGAGTATTACATAGTATTCACTATGTAATACTCTTGATAAAGGCCTAATAAGCCGAAACATATGTAGAGTATTTATAATATATTGATTGATTCATCTAAAAGCAGTGTTTAATTTATTAACAATTATTTTCAAGATGTTTCACAAGGAACCTACCACAAGTTCAGTTCAGTGTATCAATATTTTCAATTTTTTTTAGGGATCGCCGGCGCCTTACCGCTATAAACTTTATCGTATTCTACACCAACGAAACTACTTATTCTGAAAAATTCAGCCATATAACGTTTAGTGACCAGTTTTTTTCAATTTCTGTCTGGGCTATTATTAGGGTTACATTTTCACCTTGTTTGATCTTTCAAACGTGTCGGAATTTTTGCACATTTTAGTTACAAAATTATTTATTTCACGTGACTTTCATTTAATATCGTTCTGAAATCCATATTCTTGTACATTTAACACCGTATTTAAATTACCACGAAAGTGTACAAAAAAATTGAAATAGGCCATTTTGCTTATTTTTGTGTTCTTTTCGAATATCGTAGAGAAATTAAAAAAAATATATGGTCAGGTTTTTAGAGGAAAGGAAGAACCACAAATTTTAGTAACTCCGGACCTGGATTTTTTTATATCTTACATGTACTTCTTAAATATAAATCCATTATTCCGGTCCCTGTCAAAGTAAAAATAAAAATTAGTTTTTGCCAAAAATTATAAAACACCCTGTATATATTCTTATTTTACTGGATCAGTGTGTTTACACAAATTTTTCTCTTAAGGCTACGGGTACAACACGCTGTTGGAATTTGGCCAGCGATACCTACAACACCCTGTATAACCTTGTTTTAATATCATCTACGTGCCTCAGCAACTTTTTTCTCCATTTTTCTCTACAGAAGGTCTAATTTTCATTTGTTATTACCAACCGTAATAAACTGAATCTAAGCGTTCCTTGTGTACGTCATCAAAAAAAGTCATTATCATATAAACATGCCGAGATCATTATCGATGTCAGGTCTCCATAAATTCAATCTAACCGTTTCGCCTATATACAAGATAATTCAACATTATTTCACTTCCAGTCTCCGTTAACTGCAAAGACACCAAGATCGCCGTCCAAGTAAGAACTAATAAGCCTTTCAACGGAAGGATTTATGCCCTCGGCAGATCAGAGACTTGCAATGTCGACGTTCTCAACAGCGATCTCTTCAGATTGGACCTGACCATGACTGGGCAGGACTGTAATACGCAGTCTGTGGTAAGTACAATGTCACTTTTTTTCTTTTAGGAACAAATAAACGAGTGGATTTGTGTTTGTAGACGGAGTCTAGGGAGTATTCGATCACTGCATTATTCTGGATGGATGCGTTTTAATTACGTAAGCGGGCATTAAATTGTTCAGAGTGACGTAGATCGACTTTACGGCCGCATTTTCAGAATCTGTTTATAGTACAATTCTAAAATCCATTAACGGCGCTATGAGAAAGGATACTCTTCTCTGTTTTATATCATTAATTTATTGCAACATACAGTGTGTCTCCGGATGGAGTCGACAATGGGAAAAACATCTCTATTATTGATTTTTAAAGTCATTTTTTATAAAAATTCACATATTTCGCAATCCTTGCAACCATCGGGACATTGGAAATGATAACACCATACATAAAACATAAACTAATAGCTACGATCCGTGTCACAAAACATGATTGTAGGTACTTGTTACAAAAATAACTATTCGCTATTTGTCAAACTTTGTGAATCCATTGCAACTATTATTGGCACTGACCACAACCGCGTTATAACATCATGTTCTCCGCGCATACTCATACTGTGCACACTTGCTCAGTATTACGTCATGTGATCTCGACTCTTTCATGTCGGTGGCCTTGGATAAAGCTCGTAACTTAGGCCCTATATATCAACATTAATATTTCCAATGTTAAAAAGAGGTGGGACACCCCCCGCACCCCTTTCTTTGTCTGCGACGCTAATACTGCCTGCGGCGCTGGAGGTTATTAACAATGAGATAGCAAAATAAAAATCAACCTAACTAACCTAACCACCTAACCATCACATGAAAGATTGAAATCATTATAGGAAAAAGAAGGAAAACATTATAGCCCAAGAGCCGGTAATATCAAAAGTACCGTCATGGCGAATTCCAAAAATTTTAGTGAAAATTGACTGTAGAAAACCATACGTACAAAATGAGCCGGTATGACAAGGTTTCTCTAGCCGGAAGTATTTTTAATTAAATTAATTATTATTAAAAAACAACAATGTTTTACCGTTATCCCGGAAATAGATTTCAATTAGATTTTTTAGGAAATTTGATGCTCTTTCAGAAAAATCTGGTATGACAACCTCTACTCTGCCGAAAATGTCTGTCATACCTATTTAAAGGAGGTGGTAGGTAACAGAGTTTTACCGCTATCGCGGAATTCAATTTCATTTAGAGCATTTTTCAGTAAATTTCATGTTCTTTCATAAAAACCTTGTATGACGCCCTCTACTTTGCCGAAAATGTCTGTCATACCTATTTGAAGGAGTGGCAGGTAACAAAGTTTTACCGTTATCGTGGAATTTGATTTCAATTAGAGCATTTTTTAGGAAATTTCATACTCTTTCAGAAAAACATGGTATGACGACCTCTACTCTGTCGAAAATGTCTGTCAGATCTATTTGAAGGACGTGATAGGTAACAAAGTTTTACCGTTATCGCGGAATTTGATTTCAATTAGAGCATTTTTTAGGAAATTTCATGCTCTTTCAGAAAAACCTGGTATGACGACCTCTACTCTGCCGAAAATGTCTGTCATATCTATTTGAAGGAGGCGATATGTAAGTTTTACCGTTATGGCGTAGAAATTTTTTTAAATTTTGTTCGTTTTTGTGCGGTCTTTCAGAGTATCATGGCATGAAAACCCAAAAACTGCCCGAAATGGGCAATTTAGTTCCACCTCCCCCACCCGTTTTCGAGGATGCTGAAAACGATACCGGAGTTCTAAAACTGTTTGACCCCGGTACTCCCTGAAATCGCCCCAACACCATCTGGTCATCAAGACAGCCGCCTGACGGGACAGGATGACTAGAGTCTAGGTGCTGGAGTGTTGTCTCCATTCGTTTAACGTAAATAAAAAAAGTGATAAAAACCGACCATAAATAACTACCTTGTTACCTCCCACAGAGCCGCACTTAAAATTGTTGTGCTATTGTGCAGTAGAAATTTAGAACTAATTATATTTGGTATATATAGTTATTTGGTACAATGATAAATTTTAAAAAATTACTGTGTTTTGCTTGTATCGAAATAGGAATAATACCTTATACATTGGAGCATTGACAAATTTGACATTCCATATGACTGACAATATTAAGTTCGACTCTGTTCGAGTGTAGATTTACATACCCGCTAAAAAATGCTCTAATTGATATGAAATTCCGCGATAACGGTAAAACTTTGTTACCTATCACCTCCTTCAAATAGACATGACAGACATTTTCGGCAGAGTAGAGGTCGTCATACCAGGTTTTCTGAAAGAGCATTAAGTTTCCTAAGAAATGCTCTAATTGAAATCAAATTCTGCGATAACGGTAAAACTTTGTTACCTACCACCTCCTTCAAATAGGTAAGACAGACATTTTCGGCAGAGTAGATGTTGTCATACCAAGTTTTTCTGAGAGAGCATCAAATTTCCTACAAAATGATCTAATTGAAATCAATTTCCGTGATAACGGTAAAACATTATTGTTTTTTAATAATAATTAATTTAATTAAAAATACTTCCGGCTAGAGAAAGCTCGTCATGCCGGACTCATTTTGTACGTATGGTCTTCTACAGTCTATTTTCACTTGTAATGTTTTTGAAAATTATCCTGAGTCGCGCAGCGACAAGGGTAATTTTCTTATAAAATTCATGCATGACAAACATTTCCTGCAATTAATTCAAGCACGCGGGGGATTTCGTAGAAAAATTTCACACGAAAATAAATTAAATAAACTCATTTCAACTGACATTAAGCTTATTCTAAGACATGACAAGGTATAAGATTAGTAGGTCATGAATGAGTCTTGTTGACAAAGTGCCAGAAGCGCATCGGAATTAGTTAGTAGTCTTGTTGTGTCAAAAGTTAAAATTATAAGAGTTATTTGAACATGGAATACGTATAATAGATAAATAATATCTCTTCCACCCATTTTAGTTTCAAAAAAATACTGAAAATTGTTTAGGATAACTGTATTTGTGTGTTATGAAATAAGTTTTATTCACTAAAATAGGTGGAACATTGTTTTCTTTAATATTTTCATGTTTTATACACATATCATAGCACAGTTTCAGCACAGTATAACTTGACAGAGATGGCTTTAAAATGTCATTAGTTATTTATCATTATTTCATTGACAATTTAACCAGTTTAAGCCAAAGAGTTTAATAAATAGAGGAGACAAGCTCCATAAGCGTAATGTATAAGCAGCGGTAGGCTGTAGGCTTCTCATCCTTCTCACACAGTTTGTTCTCTCTTTGTCGCACTGTACATAAGGTGAGGTGACGATTGCAATACAATGACGGATGACAATAGGTGTATACTTGTATACCAACCTGGGACTTATGGGTGACTTAGTTTTTCTACAAACTTTACAAATATAAACCATTGTCACAAAAAAAATAATTAATATACAAATTAAACCTTATAAATAGATTAAACGTTATAAACAGAAGAAAGATTTGAGAAAACACATGTAATTGTAAATAAAGCAGAACGCTATTCAAAACGAAGATTCAAAATTGACGGTATTTGTGAAATCAAAGCGCGCCGGGTAAAGTTGTGTTGCTTTGTAAAACAGAGTGGCGAGAGAGGATACGAAGTGTGCGACAAGGACGAAGAGCCTATAGTCTCCAAGGCAACCAAACCGCGACTCCCGGCAAATCGACGGCTTTTCTTCTCTATTTATTAAACTCTTTGGTTTAAGCTCAATATATCTTATTGTTGACGTATTTTCGAGCTTTTAAAAGAATAAGATTATAGAGTATGGAAAAAGAACATAATATACAATATGCGCATATTGCGAAGAACTTTGTGAAGTTAAGAAGGCCATCCAAAATTGAAATACTGATCATACCCGATGAGATAATAATATGGAGGAAAATCAAAATGAGAAGTTATTCACTATCACAATTAGGTATTAAACATGAAATAAAATGTTGTTTTACAAAGCTCAATGATTTTTTTATAATTATCTCGTTTAATTTGAAAAATAAAATTCCATCTTTATGTAATAGCAAATGTCAAATAGGTTCATATGTCAAAAAATGTCCACTTATTAATTTTATTCAGGGTACCTTGGAGGTTGAAAATTTCCGGAAATTTTCGGTTGCCTTGATAACGACACAAAAACAAACTTCTCATTGGCTAAAAAGATGATGTGTGAAATTTTCACTAGAATTTTTAAAATCCGCGATGACCGTACTTTTGATGTTACAAGCTCTTGGGCTATTATTTCTGCCGTCAAATCAAACCTGAATTTGTGAAAAAATTCATTAATCGTTGCAAAATAAAAACAAAAATTCGGCGTGCCCAGGAGTTGACAAACAGCGATATAGCACTGAAGAAGTATAGTATAGCGACGCTAATACTGCCTGCGGCGCTAATAATTACTAACAAAGAGATATCAGAATAAAAACCTACTAACCTAACCTAAAGAAATCATAGAAAAGAATTTGTGAAAAATATACTAATCGTCACAAATTTAAAGAAAAGAAATCAGCAGGCATAGGAGTTTGAGCCCGGGACCTTCCGCACCGTAAGCATATTACCTATGCGTTAACCGTATGGTTGATATGAACACTACGGCAAGAAATAAAATTGGTAAGACAAATGATATCTCGCTTCTTTATTCGTCCGCCGCAGCAGCACTCGGCTCGATGCTATAAGATTTGCTCTCTCCATACCGCCTATTGTTGAAAAGGCAGTACAATATCGATCGACAACACCGTATCGCTTCCTACACAGTAACAGGCTCTCGCACAGTATTACATCATCTGACCTTGCTACTTTCATGTAGACGGCCTTGGAAAAAACTCGTAACTTTTGTCCTATACGCTATACGCGAACATTAACATTTCCAATTTTAAAAATTCTGCTTGTCGAAAAAATGAATTTACCATATAAAAATCTTAGATCAGATGTACCTACCAGGCGTTAATAGAATAGAGTAATATAATACAGAATATTTATTTTTCATTTTAGTATAATATAATACAATCATTGTAATGCTTTAATTGAAAAATAAATGCAAATAATCTTCAAGAAGCCAAGGCTTGACAGTAGATAGTAGATATCGGCAAGTGAGTAAAAAATATTGTACTCTGAACGCGGCATTTTTAAAACATAAACATAAACTTCAAACATCAAAAGTCAACGGTCAAATACTTGCTTGCAAGTGTGAAACTTATAGTGTTTATTTGATATTTAAACAAGAAAAAAAAAATTTTCAGGATGGACAGTGTCCTAGGGAGAATAACTTATTTGGAAGGCACAGACACATTTAAAATTAACTTGAATAAATTTGAAAATAATGTTTCTAGTTATGAATATAAATAAATTATTTTACTGTACAAATTAATATTTTAGATTATTTGTTATTATTATTATGCATTTATGTTGTAATAAATGTTTTTGAAATCTATTATTTGGTGATTTTTTAAATGTGGATGAAAACTGATTCATTGTTTTTTTTTTTTATAAATTTCCACAATCGTGGAAGTTAATGTTAGATTATGTTATATTAATGTTTAAAAAAATGTAAGTTGACAAAACTTCAAAAATTATATTTAGGCTTTACTCTGGATTATAAACAACTTTGTTTTACACAAACATTTTGCCCAAAATAATAAATAAAGCTACTTCTCTCTTGAGGCATTTTGATGTTTTCTCAATTCATTAACACCCGGTACATCTTATCTAAGATAGTTATAGGATTTTAATTTGCTAGCATAACCAGAATTCAGGTTATCGAAAGAATGCATAGATTTCATTAATATTTTTACACATAGTTTTTTTTTTTTAGTTATACAGGGTGTCCCAGATTTAAAGTGGCATAGGCCGATGAGAGATAGAGCACAGTTTTCTGAGTTCAAAACACCCCCACACTTACCCTTGAAAGTGAATGGTTTTCGAGATACAGGGTATTTTATGATTCTTGACTGAAACTAAAATTCACCATATATTTGGAATGGGTGGACGTATTTGGATTAAAGTTGGTACACATATAGTGCACTCCTAGTCCAATTAATAGCATAATTTAGTTCGTAAAAATTCCAGGACAAGACTCAATTTTTACTATTTTGCATTTAGGGTCAATTACATCACCCTGTATATCAGTTTTTGTAAATGGCGGATAACTATTGAAATGTCTATGGATTATTGTGCAAAACACTGTCATAATATTTGATGGCACGTTTATGGTTACTTCCTAGCAAATTTTCGAAAATTATGGTGAATGATATTTAAATTCTACAAAATACGCAAACAACCAGTTAACGTCGCTATTTTATTAATTTTACTTAAACACTTGTTTAAATTATTTAATGTATTATTGTTACTTAAAAAGAAAAACGAAAAACAGAAAAAAAGAAAAAATAAAGAAAAACAGTTTGCTTAATCATAATTTACAGCACAAATTTTAAAAAGACACTAATTATTTTATACACTGGTACAATTAATTAAAACTTGAATAAATTCTCGAAATGAACACCCCCAGCGTCAATACATTTTTGTAAACGTTTAAAAAGCGTTTTCACCGATCTATAGATCATAGCCGGATTGTGTCACATACATTAAAAAAAAATTGTTGTAATTGTTCACGGGTATTATTTTCACTGTACACCTGTGACTTTAGGTGGCCCCATACAAAATAATCCATGGGGGTGAGATCAGGAGATCTCGGTGGCCAGTTAACTGCACCCCCTCTACCAATCCATTTGTTGGTGTAACGTTGATTAAGATGCTCCCTCACCGGTACAGAAAAATGGGGTCCAGCACCATCGTGTTGAAACCACATACCTCTGACATTGATGTTTTCTAATAAATTTGGTAACACATCTATTAAGAAATTTAAATAAACTTCACCCGTTAGTCTCCCTTAAAAAATGTGTGGCCCAATTAGATGACTATTGTATATTCCACATCAGACATTTATATTGAATCTGTGTTGGGAATTTTTCTGAAGCGTAGCATGTGGATTTTCAGTTGCCCAAAGATGTTGATTTCTGGTGTTGTTTATTCCATCACGCGTGAATTGAGCTTCGTCCGTGAACAGAATTCTAGAAACTGTTTATCTGTGCGCAACTACCCACCTACAAAATGTTAAACGCGGAACGCTGTCACCATCTTTAAGTCGTTGAACTACTTGAACATGAAAAGGATATATATTTTCTTTTCTTAAAGTTCGCCATACTCTTGTACTGGGAATCTCTAATTGATGACTGATTTTCCTGACGCTTACAGTTGAATTCATATGAACAATCTGTAATACTTCCTCTCGCTGTTGAAAATCTCTGAGAACATGTTCATGTTTTGCCTGTGAGGGAAATTGCCCATGTTCCTTACTAAATTCATACACCTCTGAAAATGTTGTACGATTTGGTGTACGACGATTTCTAAAACGTCTTTCATATTCTCTCTCTGCAGCTCTTCCATTTCCGTCGCAAAAACCATACACATAAACCATATCTGCATATTCTTCATTTGTAAATTGGAATGGCATCTTAAAATTATTATAGTAGATTTGTTAATATAAAACCTTATTTTAATGGTTCAAATGACTTCTTTGAATACTTAGACATAATTTCTAAAGGTGACTTACATTACTATGTATTAAACTATAAATGTCAGAATTGACACACGCCTACTTTCATTTTTAAGCAAGCTGTTTTTCTATGGAATATTGCATATGGCTGTACAAATTTTAAGTGCAATTAGAATCAAATTTAAGTAACAATAATACATTAAATAATTATTAAACAAGTGTTTAAGTAAAATTAATAAAATAGTGACGTTAACCGGGTGTTTGCGTATTTTATAGAATTTAAATATCATTCACCATTATTTTCGAAAATTTGCTAGGAAGTAACCATAAACGTGCCATCAAATATTATGACAGTGTTTTGCACAATAATCCATAGACATTTCAATAGTTATCCGCCATTTACAAAAAACCGATATACAGGGTGATGTAATTGACCCTAAATGCAAAATAATAACAATTGAGTCCTGTCCTGGAATTTTTACAAACTAAATGATGTTATTAATTGGACTAGGAGTGCACTATATGTGTACCAACTTTAATCCAAATACGTCCACCCATTCCAAATATATGGTGAATTTTAGTTTCAGTCAAGAATCATAAAATACCCTGTATCTCGAAAACCATTCACTTTCAAGGGTAAGTGTGGGGGTGTTTTGAACTCAAAAAAGTGTGCTCTATCTCTCATCGGTCTATGTCACTTTAAATCTGGGACACCCTGTAGATACTTATTTTTTCTGCTGTTTGCAAAATCCTATAAAGAATATACTTTAATATAGTTATAGACTAGCTCTGATAGCTAAAACATATTAAAAAACTTGACCCATTCCCAGATTTGTCCCAATTCATGGTTATCGAAAATATATACTTTTTCAATGAAAAACCGACATCTAATTAATTCTAATTGTAGATTTGCCAATTGTTGCTTTAGCTGAAATATTTATTACTATTTATAATCTTGTAATTTTACACCATTTGGATGCATGTATTTAAAATTCTCTTACAGCAGTGTATTACACATATCAATTTTGCCCAAATCCCCCCATAAGTCCCACTAATTGGCCGTAAATTGAATTGCTCGTCGGGCATTACGTACACGCCTCTTTTACAAATAATTCGCAACTAATTTAATTTATGCCAGATTCCACGATATCCCCGTGGATAAACCTAAACAACGATAAACGAGCCGTAAAAAATGCGCCGACTTATATCTCTTCTCTGTTTCAGATTGGTGTTTACAGCAACACGGTTGTCCTGCAGCACCACAGCGTCGTCATGACCAAGGCAGATAAGATCTACAAAGTCAAGTGCACATACGATATGTCCTCCAAGAACATCACCTTCGGAATGATGCCAATTAGGTATGTGCATTTCATTATCTTATTTTTATCGTGGAAAATATCGGTTTTCTTAAATTAGAACACCCAGATCGAAGATAAGGGGCGGCTGAGGCCTCAGATGTACACCGAGGTAGAGTTAATACATGCCTTGGGTTTTTTGCTCGTGTCAGGTTGGCAGGGCGTATATCGGGTTCGAAAAGAATCGCTTTAATCTTCAATCACTCTTGCTTCAGCGGGCTTCGCAACACTGTGAGGCGCACAAACCGCAAGCTTGAAGTTTTTGATGTTTGCTGGAGAATTGTTAATTAAGTTGCAGTAGATTTTGCGTTATAATGACAGCGCATCATCACAAGTTTATGTTCTGTAATGAATATCTCAATTAATATGTCCGTCACTCTTATTATCTGTAGTAAAATATCGAATCATCTGTAGCAGAAAATCGAAGGTAATGTTAAACGTATACTTACTGATGTTTTGTGTTAAAAGTTTTTTTTGCTTAGAAATTTCTACGAGTTTATTGAATTAGACCAGGTGGTATGGGCGCATACGTTTCGAATATATTTCGAATGCAGTGTTTTTGATGGAATCAGTTCAGGAGATAGTATAGTGGAGCCAATAGAGGCAGAAAATATGCATTATTTCGAAACAATTCTGGGAAGCAGCAACTTTTGAGAATACAACTCTGAATATGTCAGGAACAACATATCAAAAGTTGTCAACACTAGTCCTTGAGCGTCATTTGTTATTAAACAAATTAGTTGCAAAATATCACTTTATGTCAAATATCTCTTAAAACACTTTATTCTTAAAAAAACTAATTGCGGCATTCGAGAGTACGTAAAATTTCACATCAAAAATGTATAAGATGTTTTTTGTACAATAAAAAATGTAGGCTCTAGATTTTTTGTTCAACGCTCGAAAATGGAGCGCGGCGACACGTAAATACGGCGCACAGTGTGAAATTAATGAGTTGTCATTTTCAAAATTCTAGTCCCCGCACAGTGGTCCAGAAATAAGTTTTTTCGCTCAAAATTGTCTAGAGCTCTTATTTTGCAACCTGTTGGAATAATTTCTTTTTTAAATATTCGTAGTGAATTTACAAAGAAATCTGTCAAGGCCGATTTTAGAAATATGAAAATCTGAAGACGGTAAATGCGTCTAAATGACAATGTTTTTTAAAAATCTTACAAAATTTTTTTTTTGCTTTAACCAATTTACATAAATCTTGCTATTCGGGGGGTTTCCGAGGTCGCTGATAACGAATCTGATATCAAAATGATCGTAAACCAACCTACGAGATGGCGGAATCGATATAGCGGCTATAAAATGCTAAGGAAATGACAAAGAAAAATATGTTCGTTGAAGTAAATACTGACAAGTTTAAAAGTGAATTATTATTTGTTTGCTTAATTGTATTGAAACATATTCTTTATAGGATTTTGCAAACAGCAGAAAAAATAACTATTTATGACAACTAAAAGAAAAGCTATGTGTAAAAATATTAATGAAATCTTTCATTCTTTCGATAATCTGAATTCTGGTTATGCTAGCAAATTAAAAATCCTAAACTGAATTTGTATAATGTCTTATCTGAAAATTCTGATAAGCTCCAGAATAAGAGCGAAAAACGTTTCATTTCCAAAAACAGAATGTTATATTTCATGAAAATGTAATCCATTAGAATGAAAAATTTTTAAGACAAGGTAGGTAAATAAATTCATTTTACGCCTTTGTTCTCATTTTTAACTGAATCTTCGCTACCGTAGGGGGTTACGTAGATACTAGTTTAATCTGCGTGACCGTAGGGCACTGTGTGGATGCTAGTTGTTGAATGAGAATCTGAAATTTTCACATATTGCTCTTGACGTAATGAACAAAAAGATCCGGTGAGAGAAAAAAACTCAAAAATTTATTTTTGAAGATATGCACTTCCAAAATTTCAAAATTTTGAGAGGGTGATAAAATTTGATATGTACAACTAACTTTAACGAACTATTTATTACTCTAGTTTAAATCGCAATATTAGATTTCTGTAGGTGCGATCTTTAAACCTTGAAATGTGTACTTTAAGATACTTGTAGGGGATTTATCTTAAAAATTAAATGAACACTCTTTATTTTCATCCGGCACGGTAGCTCAGCCGGCTAAGTGTCTTAGTGGCAAGCGCGCTTGGTCAGACTGCCTATCGTGTACTGGGTTCGATCTCCAGCTCCGACACTGGCAATGTTGGTGGGCAATGGATGTTGTCTGCGTTATTTCAAACGTGTAACCTCCTTTCGGAAAGCCTTGGCTAAGATTTGGATTCGAGGGTTGTCTACTATAGTCCTTTCAAATTAGAAGAAAAATCACTGATGTTAGGAAATTTTTCCTACAGCTAAGCCACCCATATATAGAAAGTTGTCTTGGGGTTGTGTTGACATATATTTCACCAAGTGCATGAAGAAAAAAGGGTTGTTTTTTAGATATAGATAAATATATGTTTTTTTGGCAATTTTGGCGTTTTTTTTTGCGTTTTGCTGCAAAACTATGCATTTTTTAGAAAATATGACCTGATTTGATATTGTAGATTTAGCGATTCTCTACAATTTTTGTTCTTTCCATTTTTTTGCAATTCCGCTTAGTTACGCCGCTAGAGTGCGCTCTCTCGTCAATTGCATACAAATTTGGAGAGCAAAGAAAATTATTGTTTTTGAAACCCATCATTCAATTCTTACACAGCTGCGCATAGAGCGGTGCATCTAATAGTGTGAACTACGCGCATTCAGCTGTAGTGGTCGTGATGGGCCTTTTTGTATATGTCATCCTTAATGTCATCTATATTAGCTTAGCCGGTAAAAAATATTGAGTAGAGGGAGGTGGAGGGGCAAAATACTACAGCTTTACACGATGTCTGTATTACTTCCCTCGCATACCGAAGGGAAGTATTTTTTTTATCCGCTCAAGAGTATTTAAAAAATGTTTTTCGTCCTCTAGCGGCAAAACCACGCGACTTTGAAAAAAAACAGAGAACAAAATTTGTCGAAAATTTTTTTATCTATCACTTTGATATCTTGGTATTTTTTTATAAAATGCATAGTTTTGGCTTAAAATCAAACACCAAGAAAATTTATGCACTTACATAAACTTCAGCGCGTTCTAGTGGCGCAACTAAGCGAAATTTCAAAAAAATTAAGAGAACAAAAATTGTAGAGAATCGCTAGATCTACAATATCAAATGAAGTCATATTTTCTCAAAAATGCATAGTTTTGTAGCAAAACGCAGAAAACCGCCAAAATGGACAAAAAAACATATACAGGGTGATTCACGTAGGCCATTCATTAGAAGTTTTTCAACTTGAAGTTGGATTAGGAACTTGAAATTTGGCATGCGGTCATAATCGATCATGCCCGTTCTATCTAAAATATTTTCAGTCCTCCGACCATACAGGGTGTGCCAAAAATTGGTACCAACTTTCTTATTTTAAATGGAAACCTATATTTTTCTTTACATGGTTCGATTGGTCTTCTAATTCTGAGTTTAGAGAACATAAGTTATGTTAACTTATCTATTACAATTTTTGACATATGTCCAATTTTTTGAAAAAAGTTGCCGCTGTAGTAGTTTACGAACAAATTTGTATCTCGCAAATCTTTCAAAATTATGAAACCAAATTTGTGAAGCAGTTAGCTGGAAGTCCAGGCTAACCTTTGATGTCCCATCGGTGGTCCCATTTTGTACCATATGGGCGCAGTCGATTTTCAAATGTCGCAATGAAAAATTGTCAAAAAGTCAATTTTTTCAAATGGCACCTACTATTTTTTTTCACACCATTCGAAAGAAAATTGAATTTTAGGGTGAGTTACTTAAGCATTCCCTATACCTAACTTCACCCCATATCGAGTTATTCAATAAACATCAAGAAATACCTTATCTTGCCGAGAGATTCCTTACTTCATCAAGTATGCCATGAAAACAAAAGACAGTTGTAATAATTTTTAAAGAAAAATATGGATTCTTATTTAATTACACACAACACCAACAAATTATTATTAACGAACAAAAACAATGTTGACGAAATTCTGTCAGTGAAAACGGTGCACACATTGAGCATTTGTATTGAAATAATTATTTTGTTAATCTGTTTATTTGTTGTTATTTTGTTGTTATTATTTATTATTGCAATACGATTTTTGAATAAAAATTAAAATGAAATGATTGTTTCCAAAGCCTACTACCCTTGAGGAAAAAAAAACAATATTTTTTTCAAAAAATGCCAATAACTCAAAAACGACTGTAGATAGACATACACAATGTTAATAAAAATGGCCATAAAATTCAATTTTGCATTGATTTCTGGCGTCACAAATGGTAGGCGCAACGTAGGTGCTACGCAATCTGTTTAAAGTAGAATAATTGAATATTTGAACAAAAATATGGTGGTCACATTGAACATTTACGTCAGAATTTCGTCAACATTGTTCTTGTTCTTTAATAATAATTTGTTGGTGTTGTGTGTAATTAAATAAGAATCCATATTTTTCTTTAAAAATTATTACAACTGTCTTTTGTTTCCATGGTATACTTGATGAAGTAAGGAATCTCTCGGCAAGATAAGGTATTTCTTGATTTTTATTGAATAACTCGATATGGGGTGAAGTTAGGTATAGGGAATGCTTAAGTAACTCACCCTAAAATTCAATTTTCTTTCGAATGGTGTGAAAAAAAATAGTAGGTGCCATTTGAAAAAATTGACTTTTTGACAATTTTTGATTGCGACATTTGAAAATCGACTGCGCCCATATGGTACAAAATGGGACCACCGATGGGACATCAAAAGTTAGCCTGGACTTCCAGCTAACTGCTTCACAAATTTGGTTTCATAATTTTGAAAGGTCTGCGAGATACAAATTTGTTCGTAAACTACTACAGCGGCAATTTTTTTCAAAAAATTGGACATATGTCAAAAATTGCAATAGATAAGTTAACATAACTTAGGTTCTCTAAACTCAGAATTAGAAGACCAATCGAACCATGTAAAGAAAAATATAGGTTTCCATTTAAAATAAGAAAGTTGGTACCAATTTTTGGCACACCCTGTATAGTTGGAGGACTGAAAATATTTTAGATAGAACGGGCATGATCGATTATGGCTGCATACCAAATTTCATGTTTCTAATCCAACTGCAAGTTGAAAAACTTCTAATGAATGGCCTACGTGAATCACCCTGTATATGTATCTATATCTACAAAACAACCCTTTTTTTTTTCATGCGCTTGGTGAAAAACATGTTAACACAACCCCAAGGCAACTTTCTATACGGGTGGTTTAGCTGTAGGAAAAATTTCTCTCAATTTTCCTAATTTGAAGGGACTACTATGTGTGGTGTGTTTAATGTTTTATGGTTTTTTTTTTTAATTTTACGAGAATAAAAGAATAATTTTTTGATCCGAAATTCGTGAACTTAATGGCAAAATAAACGTTAATAACTTTTATGAAAAAAATTATTTATCATACCTAATTACAGCGATTTCTTATACTCTACTTATACTCATATGTGAATGTTCCAGGTTCTTATCTTGAAAATTGTAGAAATGGTAGAGCTTTTACCGATTTCATCGAAAATCTCTTTATGTTCCAACTTCATATATGTACTAATAATAGGCACATCTTTCTTCTTTCATTTAGGCTTCGTTGAGCTCAATTTCATTAATTAGTTCAAAAGTTACAACAAATGTAGTGTCGCGGGGCCCGACGCTGCGCTCGCTTCGTTCGCCGTACTTACGTGTCGCCGCGTTCCATTTTCATGCGTTAAACAAAGAAATATTGAACCTTCATTTTTTATTGTACAAAAAAAAATCATATACATTTTAGATGTGAAGTTTCCCGTACTTCGAATGTCGCAATTAATTTTCTTAAGAAAAAAATATTTTAAGAGATATTTGACAAGAACTCAATCAAATCAAAATCAAAATGATTTTGACAAGAACTGATACTTTGCAACTAATTTGTTTAATGACGCTGAAGGACTATTGTTGATAACTTTTGGTACATTTTTCTGACATGTTCAAAGGTGTATTGTCAAAAGTTACCGCTTCCTGTAATTTTTCTAAAATGAAAACCTCTACTGACTCCACTAGTGCCGATATGAAAATCCATGTTAGCAGACGGTAAAGTAGTCTGATATTGCTTAAAACAATTTTGTTTATAACAATAATAAATATTGAATTTTTTCATTCAAACACATTTTTAACTTTTTTCATAAAGTTGATATTTTCATTGTTAGTAATTTTTTTAAATCGAAAAATTCTCGTTTTTTAGCTCTCTAAAAATATAACAAGAAAATGTTTTTTTAATACATAATTTCTTATACTATCTTTAGATCTTGCGTGAGTTATAATACTGTACGTGCCGATAAGCATAAAATAAATGCTTACTCTGCACAGATAACATTATGTTATAAATATATGTAAATGTACTAAGATAGTTAGTTCTATTCAGTCTCCCGACGTGTAACTTGTTTTATTCAATAAATTTCGTTTTTAAAAACTTAGTTTTTGTTAGCACAAATCTAACTGGCGCAGTCGGTAGGATTTCGTGAAGGTATACGTTAAGTCGAAATTCAGTGAATGCCCCAGGGCCAGAGCACAATTTTCGTGTAATTCCTGGACTTGACGGAAATTTTACCTTGTGTTTTAACACTTTGTCGCGAAACGAACCAATCTGTGTACTGTGTAGTGTTCTATAATTCAATACCGGACCTGACATCAGTGGCGGAGTAGTTGTTTGGACCTGCACACACACTTCAGGTGAATTTAGTAGCCTGAAAACTATTTTTTTGGCGAATTGAGTAACCAAAAGGAAGATCAAGTCTGTACTCCCAAAATCTGGAGCAGGAGAAGATTGTCACCACCGATTGGACCAGATTTAACCTGGAATCTCACCCTGAAGACATCAGAATAGAAACTCCCTTACAGCCTAGAGGTTATAGGCAAGAAGTCACAGTAACTTCGACCGATGATCGGAATTTGGATATTTTTCATGTAAGTCAATTTCAAACAAACTTGAACTAGCGAAATAATCTAATTCCAAAAATCAGATCCATTAATTTTAAGTTAGGTAATTAATTTTAGCTAAATAGAATAAAAACTATTTTTGAGTTTCTCAAATTCATTTTTGTTATATCCAAATCTGTACAGTAGAGCACCCTGATACCGTCAGTGCGTCCCTCGTTGCGTAAAAACAATAGAGCACTCCTGACACCCTCAGTAAGTCCCTCGTTGTACAGTAAAGGAATTAAAGTTCATTTTTTTTCAATAAACGAGTCAAACTCAAGAAAAGTTACAGTATAACATTTTATTTATTTGTGTTCATTAAAAATTTTAAAACTGGAGGAACTTCTAAACAAACTTTCGAGTTTAAGTGTTATTTCTGAAGAATTAGATAACGAATTCGTAAACAGCGAACTTGACATAATGCAAACTAATCCAGCATCAACACCAGCTCCAAGCAGAGCACCCGAAATTAACTTCGGATTATTACGATATCAGGCAGACAATATTCCAAATTTTGATGGTAACCCAAAATTACTTCAAAGATTTATAATTGCAAGTGAAAATTTAATAAGAGCTTTTCAAAATACAACTGATCCAAATGCACCTATAAACATATGTCTAATAGATACTATATTTTCAAAACTTAGAGGTAGAGCGGCAGATTTGATTTGCCCTAGGTCAGAGCTTAACTCTTGGATTTCGATTAAAGAAGTATTGATAGCTAGCTTTGCAGATCAAAGAAGTCTGGATTGTTTATTCCAGGATTTAATAACATTAAAAATAAATAAAAACGAATCGCTGTTAGAATTCGGGAATCGAATTCAAAATGTCCGAAGTCTATTAATCTCTAAATTAAACAATGGCAATGAGGATAGGCAAACTAAAATCGTAAAATTAGATCATTATGATGAAATTGCGTTAAAAACTTATATAACCAATTTGCCATACCATATACAGTTAGCAATTAGGTTAAAAAATCCTGATAGTATCGAGCAAGCATTAGGTTTTACTGTAGAGGAACTAAATTTTATTGAATTTAGAAACAAAAACAACCAAATAACGCAAACCTCGCAGAACAAAAATTCGAATGGGCCCATGTTAGGAAACATGTACTCGGTAAATATGCAAAATCCAACTGGACAAAGACCTAATTCAAACCATAATTCATACCGACCACCTTTTGTACAGAATTCATATCGACCCCCATTCAATCAAAATTTGTATCAATACCCATTCCATCAAAATTCATATCGACCCCCGTTCAATCAAAACTCATATCGAATGCCATTCAACCAAAACTCATATCGGCCCCCATTAAATCAAAGCCCAGGTTTCCAGAATAACATCCCAAATCAATTCCAGTATAATGCTCATAACCCCACCTTTAACAACCCACAAATGACCAATGTGTTTAAACCACAGTCACAAGTAATGAAATTCATGCCTAAACCCACGCCTATGGATACGACGTCTGGTAACACTAGACTTACGAAACCCTTTTCTACCAGACTACACAATCAATTTGTTTACGAATCACCTGATTCTAGTACCCAAACCTCTGTCCTAGAGACCTCGAGTAATACACAAAATGAGAACCAATATCAGAATCAATCTGACCACCAATATGACACTCTATACCATCATCAAATTGACAATCAGTGTAATAACCAATTTAACCACAACTCTGAGGAATATTACCAATACCCAGATACAACTTCGTTTGGCTACAGTGATGACACTATACCCCATCAGTGCAATATTAATTATCAACAATACGACTACCAGCAGTATAACGAAAGCGTACCATCAGATTTTTCACAAGTAAATTTTCCACCGATCCAGTTTACGAAACCCGAGACATAATAAGCCTAAATAATTTCGATCAAAACCTTCCCTACATCTATCTGCCAACCCTCAAAGCAAAAATATTAATCGATACAGGAAGCACAAGAAGCTTCCTAAAACCCCAATTAGCCCAACAATTCTTTTCCAATCTTATAGAGCAAAAGAGTTTTGAAGTCAAAACAGCGCACGGAAGCTCGTTTCACAACGAAATTGTCAAATTATTGCTCCTGGCAGATTTTGATGTAAACCACTGTCACACGTTCTACCTATTCAATTTCTCTAACAACTTCCAAGGCTTGATAGGTCTAGATTTTCTGGACGAATTAAAGGCAAAAATTAATATTAGTAAAAGATTATTAGAACTTCCGCAAACCCAGATTCCTATATATTTTAAAAACTTATCGCAAAATGCCCTTAAATCACCCAAAACACGTTTAAAACAACCATATTCATTGGTAATTCCACCGAGAACAGAACAGATAGTTATGTTACCCACATTTCAAAAATCAGGTACAGCCATCCTTAATCACATCCAATTTAATGAACTAGAAACCCCCACAGCCATTGTAAACATTGAAAATAATTTTGCATTAACCTCTCTAATCAACAAAACAGACCACTCGATCGAATTGACATTGACAGATCTCTTAGAAACCGAACCCTTTGACTGCAACGAGATAAACCTTCTTGAGAATATTGAACAACCCCAAAATTACTCCGAACTAGACGAGTTATACAAGGACAATTTAAAAAATCTTAGGCTAGACCACTGTAACCAAGAAGAATATAAGGCCATCAGACAACTATGTCATGAATATCGAGACATCTTTCACTCTGAACATATTCCATTAACTTTTACAAACGCTATCAAACACAAAATCAGGCTTACAGATGAATCCCCAATCTTCACCAAGACTTACCGCTACCCATATATTCACAAAGCTGAAGTTAGCTCACAAATATCTAAAATGCTTGAGTCTAATATTATTCAGCACTCAAACTCTCCATGGTCATCTCCAATATGGGTTGTACCAAAAAAATTAGACGCCTCAGGCAAAACTAAATGGAGAATGGTCATAGACTACCGGAAACTCAACGAAAAGACGATCGACGACAAATATCCCTTACCGAACATAACTGACATTTTGGACAAGCTAGGAAAGTGCAATTATTTTACTACATTAGACCTTGCAAACGGGTTTCATCAAATAGAGATGGAAACCGACGACGTGCAAAAGACGGCTTTCTCCACTGAAAACGGACATTATGAGTTTAAACGCATGCCGTTTGGACTCAAGAACGCACCCTCTACCTTCCAAAGAGTCATGAATAACATTTTAAGGGGTTATCAAAACGAAATATGTTCAGTCTACTTAGACGACATCATTATTTTCTCGACATCCCTTCAGGAACATATAGACAGACTGAAAAAAATATTTCAACGCTTGCGAGAAGCCAATTTTAAAGTCCAACTCGATAAATCCGAGTTCCTGAAACAAAATGTACAATATCTTGGACACGTAATTACCCCTAAAGGAATAGAACCGAATCCAGACAAGATAAAAGCCGTCAAAGAATTTCCAATTCCTAAAACACCCAAGGAAATTAAGTCGTTCTTGGGATTAGCAGGATATTATAGAAAATTTATTAAAGACTTCGCAAAAATTTCAAAACCTCTCACATCCTGTCTTAAAAAAGACTCAAAAATAAATCATTCCCCAGAATTTGTAAACTCCTTTAACCATCTTAAGAACCTGTTGATCAATGCACCAATTTTACAATTCCCAGACTTTACGAAACCGTTCGTACTAACCAGCGATGCTTCCAATTTCGCCATAGGCTCAGTTTTATCCCAAGGAACCCCGCCTAACGACAAACCCATTTCTTATATTTCGAGAACTCTTAACACCCACGAGTGCAACTATTCCGTGATAGAAAAAGAGCTGCTAAGTATCGTGTGGGCGTGCAAAATGTTCCGCCCCTACCTTTTCGGTCGAAAGTTCTATATTTATACGGACCACAGACCTTTAGTTTGGTTATTTAATCTCAAAGAACCTAACTCAAAATTAGTCAGATGGCGCCTTAAACTCGAGGAATACAACTACGAGATAATTTACAAAAAAGGCAAACAAAACGTAAACGCTGACGCGCTATCACGAATTAAACTAAATGCACTTGAGACAGAATCAATAATAAACCAACCCGGCGACATAAACGCAGACGTCACACAATATTTAAGAGAGCTTGCCGAAAACCCAACAACTCACCCTGACCTTAACCCTATGACAGAATATACCAATGAGACTGAAAGTCACCCTCATAGCAATAACCCTAATATAAATATCATCCAAGACATATCGATAGTACCTGAATACCCTACCATCCACATACCAGAAGACCCAAATTTGCAAGTTCCTGAAATAACACATGACGACGAACCCGATCTAACCGTTCACACCTCCAACCGAGTAGATAATTATGGTATACCCATCTTAGACGAAATAATTAATAACAAACCCCACCAGATTATAGTAAAACGAAATCCTCATCACAGACTAGATGTTGATACTCAGATTATCGATGGGCACATGATAAAGCATATCAACATCCCTCTACACTCACAAGACTTAGTAACCGAATTTCTTAGAGATCATACAAATCCGTCAAAAACAAATTATATTTATTTTCACGATAAACAATTGATCCCCTTATTTACAACCACTCATAATTCTAAATTTAGCAATCTGAAACTTGTCATATGTACCCAACTTATCAATACTATACGAAATAAAGACGAACGGCTACTTCTCATCAGAAATCACCACGAAGGAAAATCTAATCATAGAGGAATCGATGAAACGTATCAAAAACTAAAAAATAATTATTATTGGAAAAATCAAAGATCGGACATCACGGCTTACATCAATGATTGCGAAATTTGTCAGAGAGCCAAGTATGCTAGAAAAAAACCATATACTCCCCTAGTAGTGACGGAAACGCCGTCTAAACCCTTTCAAATACTTCACATAGATATGTTTACCTTCCAAAATCAAACATTCCTTACAATTCTTGATAAATTTTCAAAACTTGGTCAAGCTTTGCCAGCCACAAAGGACGCTATTTCTATTCATGACAATCTTATTAAATACTTCTCATTTTATGGTACCCCAGAAACTATCGTTTCGGATAGTGGAACAGAATTCAAAAACCAAAATATCCAAGAACTATTAAAAAGCCACAAAATTAAAATCCATTTCGGAACGCCTAAACATCATGAAAGTAACAGCCCAGCTGAAAGATTTCATTCCACCCTTATTGAACACCTAAGACTATTGAAAGAAAGAGAACCTGACTCGGCGGTAACTAAACTAATGCCTTACGCTATTATTGCCTACAATACATCGATACAATCAAATCTAAAATTATCCCCTTTTGAAATTACATTCGGGCACACAAACTCACAAAACCCTCTAGAACTTATTGAGACAACATTTTATACAGATTACGTAGCCGCTCATAAGAACCGCACAAAAAATTTATATGAACTCGTCAATAACAAAGAAACCACTCAAAAACAAAAAGTAATCGAAAAACGAAACACCAAAGGTAATACACAATTTGAGTTCAGAATTAATCAAAAGGTGTATAAAAAATTAGAAGAAAGGTCTAAAGCTAAGAATAAGTTCGCTGGACCCTACATAATTACCGAACTATTGGATTTCAATAAAGCCAAAATAAAAAACCCAAAAAATAATAAAATAAGCGTTATTCACTTAAAAGAACTTCGTAAACCTGTTACAGATGCTGCACAGGCACCATCACCCCCACAAAGCCAACAATCACCGAAATAACAAATAATCCTGGCTTGCTACCACTACAACTAGGACAAACCTTCATTAGTAACGACTACTGGGACTATATACAAATTTTTGACTTATCACCTATAATAGATGAGTTTAATCTCATCCAACAGCAATATAAAATCCTAAAATCCAAACTTTTCAAAGAAGCAGCATATCGGAAAGAATTTTCTAACTCCTTCCCATTATTAGATAATTTGGAACAAAAAATTATAAGTCAGATTTACCAACTAAACCCGAGTTTCAACTACCCCAACAGACGCAAAAGAGGAATACTAAACGGATTAGGGTCCATTATCAAAGTAATAACAGGAAACCTAGACCAAGATGACGCTGAAAGGTACGACAAACAAATTATGACTCTCAATCACAACCAAGACAAAATTAAAACAATCTTATCAAATCAAATAACCATACTAAATTCAACTATTTCTCATTTCAACGAAATGGCCCAAAATCTGTCACACAACCAGATCATCTTAGAATCACGAATTCAACGGATCGAAGCAACTATAACCAATATATTAAACCACCAGACCGATAGTTATCAATATTTCTTGACTCACTCACTATTAACACAAATAACATTTCTATTCCAAAATATCTACGATATACTGGAAAGAATTGAAATTGCCTCAACCTTTGCTAAATTAAATACCTTGCACAACTCAATTATAAATCCATTAGATTTTTTAACTGAAATAAAAGAAACTAGTAAATACCTAGTAAATGTGAAATTGCCTTTTGAGCCAAATATAAACAACGTTCTTAAATATGAAAAGATTATCAACATTAAAGGATATTCTAAGGGCTTCACGATAATTTTTGTGTTAGAAATTCCTCTAATTGAAAAGGAGAATTTTCAGTTTTTTGAATTGTATACGTTACCTGTAAAATTAAATCAACAATATCAATTGCTACTGCCTAAAACTAAATTCATAGCTCTGGGTATTAACCATTATGTATTTATTAACGAAAATTGCATATTCATAGATATTAACGAATATTTATGCAGAGACGTGAATCCTGTTCCAATTCACGAGAAAGCACCATGCGAAGTAGCTCTGCTCTCCTATAACCCAGACCTTAATGATTGTCACCCAATTAATATTGAAATAACAGAAATCCAAATTCAAAAATTAAAGCCCAATGAGTGGATCACCATAATCCCTCAAGAAACAGTAATCACCCAGACTTGCAACAAAATAATTACCAAACTACGACTCCAGGGAACATTTGTAATTAATCTAAACAAAGAATGTAAAATTCTAATCGAGAGTCAATTACTACAAACTCACGTACAAAATCAGCATAACATAAAATTTGAACTTCCCAAACTCAACTTCACTTACAATAAAAAACCAATAATTACTTATCATCCAGGACCCTTACAAATCGAAACTATTAATAATCATAAACTTCTGGAGACCCAAAGGTCTCTAATCGAACAAACTAAACTAATCAAGGAATTAAATAATGACCCAGTTAGTCACAATGTGAGTATTTGGACAATTCTCTTATATGTTATACTAATAATAATATTACTTTGTACTATATATATTAAATTTATAAGATATTATAATAATCGTAAGAAAACCTGTAAAACTCCTTCTACCAAAGAAAAAATAATTTCGGACATAGTAATATAATGTTGTGTAATAAAAACCCCAAAAATTAACCCCTTCTGGGATAATTTCAGTCTAAGGCCGGAGGAGTTATAATACTGTACGTGCCGATAAGCATAAAATAAATGCTTACTCTGCACAGATAACATTATGTTATAAATATATGTAAATGTACTAAGATAGTTAGTTCTATTCAGTCTCCCGACGTGTAACTTGTTTTATTCAATAAATTTCGTTTTTAAAAACTTAGTTTTTGTTAGCACAAATCTAACTCGTGTGAACTTTCAAAAAATGGAATTGACGATAAACTGTATATTTAATTGTATACCTCATTGTCATGTTGGATAGCTGAAACATCGTCAAGTTAAATTAAAGCTTGTAACAAAAAAGAAAAGAAATGACGAATGCAGGGATTAAAAATCTAGCATTTCATTAAAATTGATCCAGTTCCTCTACTACTATTCAATTTATGCCGGAGTCGCCGGTAATACAATAGTCCAGTCGATAAAGTAAAAAATTCACCAGAAGCTCTCAAAAAATGTTATCTGAGATTTTCCTTCAGAAACTGTTAGTGAGAGGATTAAACATCACAAAACGACAAAAATTAGTTCTGGGGATGCCGCAAAATTCCTCCAAAAAACCACCCCTTCAGTGGAAAAACCTTATTTTACTGATAACTCGTTATCCGTTGAAGATATAAAAAAATTGCTCATTATGAAAAAGAAAACTTCACTAACTGCCTAATAAAAAGTCATCTTGTAATTTTCTTGTATATGCCATGGTTTTCGAGAAAATCGATATTGACAAAATTGCAACATTTGTATTTTTAATGCGCGCAAATGTTCGATTATTTGAAATTTTTTGCGCGCGGCCTATAGAGAAAATTGAATTGGTCGAAAACCAAACAAGCTAGAAAGAAAAATTCACAGATCTTGCATCTTCCGCAAGTATCTTAAGCGTATTGAAAATACCAGATGCAACTATAATGCTCTTGAAGTCCAAGGATGGATGGCTAGGATGATAGGTATTTTCAGCATTTGCATTAGGTACCATTAGCGATTAGTGACAAAATTTAAAAAAATTAAAACTTTTATCAAATTTAATAATACCACTTGGGTTCACTGTAATAGGACCCATGTTCATCGATAACATTTTTTTGGATTAACCCAGCTATCATCTGTCAAATTTTGTCATAAAGCTTGTAGAACACCCTGTATAGTGCTTTTCTACTGTACTTTTTTATATCATACTTAGATGTGTTTGTTAATTTTATTTACATAATTTTAAATATATTTATCCATACCATCGAATTAAGCTAGTCCATGTTTTATTTATTTATTATTGTTTTTTTAATGTTAATTTGAAAGTGGCGGTGTTCTGTAAGAAATAACGCAAGTTATGCAGACTAAGTGACATACGATATGGCAGTGTCGGCATGTATCACAAGAGACCATTAAGTTTAGGAGTGTTTATGTTTATATTTTACTTTCGAGATAGTCTGGAATGAAGTGAGAGTAATAACAGAATTGATTTGTGACAAGCACAAGGCACATGGCTAAACTGACGCAATAATTTTCACTGCTTGGATTGTTATTGTAACGTGATATCCCTAATAGCATGGCGTTGAGTGAACGGTACGGTTACAAGGCCGGCGCAGCGGCCTCGACTGAATCTGTCGCTCTCGATACGTTTTTGGTAAGATGGGTCCTATATCATGCGCCCAGTAGTATTCTCAATATTAAAATCAAAATGGGTTTTAAAGAGGATATAAAATACTCTCTTGTATTGCCATTTTTGATGGCTATTGATATAACTGACTTTATTATAAGTTATAAAAATGCAATATCTTTTAGTTCAAGGTAGTACCTCAATGCAGAAAAAGTTAGGATTAAAAATATTCGCATTTACAAATTTACCAGCATGTTGAAGTTAGCCAAAAGAAATCCAAACAAAGTTGCATATTCAATTTTTTGATGATATTTGATTTTCGAGCAATTCAATTTTTTCTATAGGCTGCGCGCAAAGAATTGCAAATAAATGAAAATTCGCGCACACTAAAAATACAAATGTTACAATTTTTATCAATAACGATTTTCTCGAAAGCCATAGTATATACAAGAAAATGACAGGGCGTTTTTTAGGCACTTAGTGAAGCTTTCTTTTTATAATGAGCAATTTTTTATATCTTCAATGGTTAACGAGTTATCAGTAAAATAAGGCTTTTTTCACCGAAGGGGTGGTTCTGTTGGAGGGTTGCACGGCACCCCCAGAACTGAATAAGATAATTAATACAAAAGTTTCTGTGAGGGAAGATTCAAATTAATATATTATATATTTTTTCTTCCCTCGCCTGGCAAAGGAGATTGTTTATTATTTCCCTCGCTTACTGAAGGGGAGTATTATTGTATTCGTAAAAAAATCACCCTCCGAAATTTCCACGTTTCAGACCATGTAGATTACGAACATGAAGATCTTTCAATTCCGTCAGACTGTCTGTTTGTCTGTCTGTCTGTCTCTGTGTGTGTGTGTGTGTGTCTCTCTGTCGGTTTGTTGTCTGTACATTGGCGCTATGACTAAGAAAGATGGAGATCAGTCAAACTTGGCAAGTAGTTAACGCTACTGCCAGCGAAGAAATGGGCAGACTTTCACTGGAAAATTTACATGGTGGGCTGTCTAAAGAGAATAGATAATGAAAAATGTTTTACGACTACTATACTTCCACTTCACTACGTAACTGTGGAAGTCAAAATGTGTCAGACATTTTATTGAAAAATAAACAGGATGATCATCCTAAGAAATAATTCAATTATGGTGGAAGGAGTGTCCGCACAATCCGTCTGTTTTTGTGCAGCAGATTTGTGAGCTTGGGAAAAATCGTAAAAAGGTTTAACAAGAATTGTCATTGAAAACCAAAAGATACATTGTCCTTGGTTTTTTAAATGTTCAGTAATTACCCCCATTCAGAGGTAGACATTTAAAAAAATGTTAATAAATCTAAAGACAATTCTATTTGTATTATTTCTATCGAAATTATCTATTTTCTATCAAGACGGGTTAAGTATTCACCCATAGGCTCTCAAAGGGGGTGAAATCATCCTCAAAATATAAAACAAATCAAATATTGAAAAATATTCTCAAAGTAAAATATTTAAATGTTTCAAGTCATGACAAATAAGTATTGACAATTTTAATGAAAAGCAACCCCTACGAACGGTAATATTACTCCTAAACATGAAAACATTCAGTCAACTGATTTCACCCCCTTCGAGGCATGAATTCGAATGAAAACGTATAATAATGTATAACATAAGCTAACTAAGTCAGTTATAGAAAGAAACAATGAATACAAGTACTTCCAAAAATTGCTATGATTTTCTTTAATGTTTTCGTGTTTGGGGGTAGTTTTAACGTTCATAGGGGTTGATTCTTCATCCAAACTAGTGAGAAATATTTTTTCCCTGTTTGTTATGACTTGAAATTTTTAAATATTTTCAGAAGCTTTAAAAATATTTTTGATTTTTTTTATATTTTAAGGATGATTTCACCTCCTTCGAGGGCCTATAGATGAATTTTTAACCCTTCTTGATAGAAAATGTATAAATTTGCTTTTTTAAAATTGATTTAATAGAAGTAATACTAATAGAATTGTTTTTAGATTTATTGATATTTTTTAAATTTCAACCCCTGACTCAATGAACATTTTCAAAATATTAAGACCAATGCCTGTTTTAGTATTTAATCACAATTAATTTGAGACCTGCTAAACTTTTTTACGATTTTTCCTCAGCTCGCAATCAACTACGCAAAAACAGGCGAAAAAACTGTTTTTTTGCGGTCACCCTATGAAGGTATTTCGGATGATCACTGTGTACTTTGTTGATCAAAAGTTATCACGATTTCATTTAATAATAGTGATAATTACATTCCCTTAACTACATCAATTATTTTCATATGTCGTTTCTTAATTAATATTTTTTTAGGGTGATCACCCTATATAAATAAAGAGGTCCTGTGTAAATACCTTTACCGACTTTTGTTTTCAATTTCATTCATATATTGAGTTAGGATTTTTTTAAACTGATACATTTTATTACAATTTACCAACCACATATATAAGTTGCGGCTATGTCATATTTTATTTAAATGATTTCAACTTAGTTTTTGAAATATACAAGAGACTGCAGTGACAAAGATGCCTTACCGTAATCCTCGGATTAATGGCTGGCTGGGGCAGGAAGGCAGCTCTTTCCTCACTCTCCAACCAATTCCTTGAATTGCTGAAGATTTTCTTTACACAACACAATCGACCGATTATTAATAGTGTGTAATATTTTGTTAACAATTATTTAATTTGAAAATTGTCGAAGTTTAAGTTATTATAGTTATAGAAATAAGTAACGGGCCGCGATCACTGTCAATATATGTATAATTGATTCGCTGATCGATTCGGTTTACCTCCAGGAGCTGTCGGCCCTGTTTGGCAGGTATACCAATCTCACTACTATTTGCAATAAATGAAAAGAACAAAAATTAAATTAACATTACTAATGCCAGCTAAATAGAAAACATATATTTACAGATATACAAAAGGACGAAACACGCGGTCTAAGGAATCACTACTGCCACGTTCTGATTTTCCATCCTAGTCTCTTTAAAGAAAAGATCCTGACTATATTTTTTGCTATGTAGTATGTGGAAATAAATGGTTATAGAATTTTAATAATACTTAAGGCAGATGTCATAAATAATAATATAGCGTTGGTTTCTAGCATATACGCCAAAAATATCTTAACCTTTATTAGCTTGCTCTACTCATTTTCTACAATTTACAACCTCCCACCCCTCAACAGAATCATCTCAATTAGATATCATTACAATACGTACGTGTACCAAATTTCAATCTTATTTTATCAATAAATTTTTAAAAATGGAGTGGAGGTGGTGTGGGAGTTGAAAAATATAAAGAAATCTGAAGCCTGGGCTTCTAGTATATACACCATATCTTAAGTTTCTGTACTCTTATCAGCTTGCTTTACTCATTCTCCCCTATTACCTCTACTTACCGCACCAACGGAAACATCTCAAAATATAATCTAGCTCCAGATGTCGTTATAATACATACGTGTACCAAATTTTAAGTGAATATCTCAATTTAATTTTATCAGCCCCTTTAATAATAAAGTGGGGGTGGTGGAGGGGTTGAAAATGTTATCCCAACTTTTTGTACACTTACCAACTTGCTTTACGTAATTTCCCATATTACCCCCCAACTCTTGACCGGATAAGAGTTCAAAAGACAACCCGGTTCCAGATCTCGTTATAATACATACGTGTATAAAATTTCAAGTCAATATCTTAAACCGTTACAGAGAAAATGTGCACACAAAAAGAGTTACAGACAGAGAGACCGTCACACAGGCAGTCAGACAGACCGACAAAAATTATTTTTGATTTTTTTTACGATAACTATACTTCCACTCCACTACTTGGGTGTGGAAATAAAATTAAGTATATTGCCAAATAAAGTATACCACCACATTACACATTGTTTACAAAGAAGAAAGAAATGTTTTAGATTGCAAAATTTTTGCAATGGATGCCTTTATATTCTAATAAATTATTAGGCTAGGCGCGCACGGGTGACTTTTGGCACGCAACTGTTTTGTCACCCACCTCGGAGTCCATCGAGTCTTATGGAGATGCGCTCACGAAGCGACGTGACAGTCACGTCGCTCGTGAGCGCATCTCCATAAGGCTCGATGGACTCCGAGGTAGGTGACAAAACAGTTGCGTGACAAAAGTCACCCGTGCGCGTCTAGCCTTAATGATAAAGGTCCTACTTCCAACCACAGGTTGGCGGTTCGAGCTTTAACACAGACCTGCTTTCCTTTTTATTACAGTTGCAACCATAAACCTTGAATCGATATAATTTTCATAAACCACTCCCAATAGGGTAAAAAATAGTTTAAATATTTCAATTCTTTCAAACGAATATTTTTGTTACTTACATATATTTATCGAAATTAAATCTTCGGAATGAGTTAATAGAGACTTATTGCAAAACGAAAAGGGGCTGAGTTTATTAAAAGAAACTTTAAATAAAGTATCCTCTATTCCAATTTATCATCCATTTTTAAAGTGAGTTTTTGCAACGGTGTCCTCATACCTTATGTTTATACTTTATTTTGACAATTTTTCCTAACCCAAAAAATCCAAATTGGGCATTGCCGGTATTATTATCATGTGTTTGAGTTTAAAATGAATATGAGAAGTAGCTATCCTAGCTGGTGTTAATGATGAAGAAATTGAAATGTTACTTCTACATAACATAATCGATATTTATATCGGTAATGAACAAATTAACGCAGTACGCCCCATGAACTTCGATTTAAATAATGACTGACGATGAAATATAAGTTCATTTTCGTTTTCAAAGATGGGATATAATACGATTGCGAAATTACATCTTCCTCATATTTCAATCTCACACGTTTTTAATCTTTTTCTTGTGTCATTATCGCCAACAAAAATAACAATTTTCTTAGGGAATTTTCGTGTGATGCAAGTTTCGACAAAAAGTTCCTAAATGTGTCAAAATTAAGGTGCTTTTAATAAAGGAAAGCCTTGCCCGTATTTAAGTTAAATACGGGATGCCTGTATTTTATTAAAACAAAATGCTTAACGATATTTTCAATGCGCATGCGTACATGTCAAATTAAAGGAAACTTTTATTAAAGGATCTGTAAACCGAAGTTGCAATATCTCTCTATTACTGTTATTCACAACATTTACATATTAATTTTATTGCAGAGATCCTGAGATGATAAGCATCACTTCGGCTCCAGAGGCGCCTCCACCAAGGATTCGCATTTTGGACAGTCGCCAACGTGAAGTCGAAACCGTTCGCATTGGAGACAAACTCACATTCAGAATTGAAATCCCCGAAGACAGTAAGTAGACATTTACATGTTTGCGTCAAATATATCCGCCCTCGTTAAAAGTTTACAGTAATAGCCCAGTCATCAGAGATATTTACATCTTAACAGATCGGAGGCGGATGATTTTTTTAATGAGTATTTTGGATGGTAAGCAATGACTACACGTAAAGATTGCATGATTTCCAGATCGGTAACATTAAAAAAAAATAAAAAACTTAGTATTTCTGGTGTTTTCCCAAAATTTCTAAAATAAGTCGAGATAGGAGAAAATACAGTTTATTTTAGAAAGAGCATACATATTCACACAAAAAATGTATCTAGAAAAATTTCGTCTAATGCCACGGATTTTCCATAAAAAAAATAGTGAAGTGGAGATACTAGATGAAGCGCGGTGCAAAGCTGCCCGCGCCTCATTTACTTACATTTGCTTAAGTTAATGTAATTTAAATAAGCACTACTTCTGACATTATTATAATTTCGTAATTTCAGAATTTGTGGAACAAATATATTACATGCTACGGAACTCAGAGAAAAATTTACTTAAGTTAGCTAGTCACACGCCTGCCGCAGGGGCAATCTGCGGGTGTAGAAGTGGGGTTGACCCTTAATTGCCTCCTTGTTTGTGACGTGTGTAGGCAAGCAGTGGCAATTTCCTAGCTTCCTAGATCAGCTCCAACCGCCCTGCCGCAACTCGTGTATGTAGCGTGATTTGGGCAATTTCAACACAGTTTTCTAGCGAAAAACATGCGGAGTGCTTGTTTGTATTGTGCAGCTTTAAGGTAAATACGAATATAATGGAAAAAGACAAGGATCAAGAGCATGAATTTTGGACGCGGGTAATATAGAAGTCTGTAAAGACCGGCTATAAAGACCGGCCCCACATGTGTAACCACTTCTTCACCCAGTGACCCAGTACTTCCTTTTTCTTTTTTTTGCGTTACCACCACGGAAACAGCCAAGGCAATGCCGATATTTTGATTTTTTGAAAGTGTTGGAGCCATCTTCACAAAGTGAAGCGACACCTCTGACATTCACTGTAACACTGAACGGCAGGTACGTGTGTAGGGAAGCCTCCTAGACTGCCCCGTCCGCTCTGCACTCTAGATTGCCTCTGCGGCAGGCGTGTGAGTAGCTACCTTTAGATAGATAAAAAAATGTAATTCTACATGTTTTTCTAAATCTTCAGTGCATCTCGTGATGAGCAAAAATATCGACATTTACAGTCTCGAGAATGTAGTTCGCTAAGAAATGTAATATAAATTCTGATACTTGCGGAATAAGTAGACATGAGTACGACATGTACATAGAATATAGTGGAAAGGCACATTTGTCTACCCAGGGTGTAATCAGTTTCATGTCATAAAAAAAAATTGGTAATTGGGACCGACTAGACAAACAAAAAACCTTTATGACTTTTCCCTCTAGGGGCACTTTGAAAAAACTAACCTAGGTCAACCTTTTTAATGTATTTTTTTTTAATATTGATGTAGAAAATTATTGAGAACCACTGCTTTTCTTGGTCAATGAACTTGTAGTTCCCAATTATACAACTTTTAAATTGTCATAAAAAAGTGCAAAGGCTTTGGATCGTCGACCGCCTTTGATGGCCCGCCTCAACCGAACTGAGGCAATTATAAAGAGATAAATAATTCGTTATCTTTTCCTGCACAACTGCAAGCAAATAATGGCCGTAGAAGTTTAAACAGAGCATTTCTTTACATGTGTGTCTTTTAATTTGGAACAAAATATTGGATTAATGTTTATAATTTAGAATATTTAAATGTGATTTATTAACGTTTGTAACATAAATGAGTGTCCTGGGTTAAAAGCTTACCTAAGTAAATTATTCGAAATCTGCACCTGCATCAATACACAGTTCGGTACGTCGAATTAAGGACATACGTACTCCGTTCAACACTAAACAATAAACTATCAACTAACGTTGTCAATGAAGAAAAATAAAAGAAAAACTTGGTCCAAAAACGGAATACAAAAAGAACGAACAAGTAAGTTGTGTCTGTACGTAATCAAGATTTTAACGACTTGAACGGTAAAGTCAATAAAATAAATCTTCACTATAAATACACAGCGACCCGAAATTCAAAAATAACAAAAACAACGAACGGCGGGGGTTGGACGTGTGTACATAACGAAACACCCACAGAAACTAAAATATTGCACAAGGGAGAGTCAGAGTATAGTTTTCTTCAGATCAGATCTACTAAACACTCAGAAAACGTCGACGTCTTCCATATTATTTACCGTACCGCTAAAGACCGCCGACATTTTATAGCTATCTACACAAATATTGAGTATTATAGGCAAAGCTACGCGCGACGATCTAAACCTATCTCAATATTCCAGCAGTTCTCAAAAGATTTTATTGAAAATTTGCGAAATTTTTGTTTATTTTTTTTCTCCAAAACTATGAGCTTTAGACCCCATGTTATATAAGGTTTTTTTGTTTGTCTTGTCGTTCCCTACCACCGGTTTTTTAATGACATGAAACTAATTACACCCTGTATAATACAAAGCACTGTATTCAAGTAGAAATTTCGGCGCGGGAGCGTCGGCTTCGCTCGATTCCGGTTTTATTGCTATTATGTTGTGTATGACTTTTTATAGAATAAGCATTGTTTAATAATGCAATTTTCATAACATATTTCGTACTGACGTAATATTTTACGAATATAGCACGACGCAGATTCGAGTGAGGGCACAAGCGCACCTCGCTCCACTACTTCTACTTCAATAATTCTTTACGGAAAAACTGTGACTTTAATAAAAAAATTTGTGGAGCCATTTTTTGTTTAGACATGCATGCTCCATTGGAAAATATTTTTATTTTCCCATACATCGATTCATGCTAAGAATTTTGAAAAAATATCGAAGAAAAGGTTTTTGATTTTTTATTTCAATGTTGCCTGTCTGGAAATCATACAAACTTTAGATGATCTTATTAATTACACTTCAGACAACTCATAAAAAAATATAATCATCTACCTCCGATCATGTTTAAGATTTATTGACAAAATTAGCTACAACGCCTGGGCTACAAGCAATAAGTGTCCGCCCGTGTTTTTCCATCAAATGAAAATCCAATTACAATATAACTGCTGTCGACTGTCCTTAAATTAAAAATACAGCCTTTTTTGTAACGAGCGTAGCATTATTGCAATTAAGTTTTCTATCTGGGAAATGTAAAACCAAATATACGGAACGAAATCAGTAGGGTGAGCTAATTTGAATCGTTTGTTTATAACCTCGATTAAAGTCACCGGTTTTTTATTAAAAAATTCGTGGTTATTTTTAACCACATTTTTTTTATAATAATAGTAATAATAAAAAACCTGTTTATTAAATGTATATACATACAATTTAAAAGAAGAAGTCTAGCCTAGTGGCTATCCTTACACCCTATACAGGGTGGTCCGTAAATAATGGTCCATAGAGCAGCAGTTAATTTCTAATGTTAAAAATATTGCGATGTAGCTAAACTTATCTTAATACAAAAGTTGAAATTAACAGAGATATAGGGAGTTAAGGTCAATATTATATTTTTAACTGTTTCACATAACTTTTCATGTTTTTCAAATATTGATATGAAAATTGGTGAAAATGTATTTATTTATTTATTTATTTTTATTTAATCGTCTTGTTTATATTAACGTCCTGGCGGAGTTTAGCTAATGCTATTCCACCACTCGACCAGGACACGTACACATAGACATCAACACAACGACCATTCCCTGCGATATTGCCATCTACCGCAGCTGAGACTCGAACTCAGGATAGATATCAGCGACTAGACATGTTGTGCCACCCAACAGCGGTCTAGTACACTGCTACCATCTCGGTAACACATGCAAAACGGCACTAAACATCCATACCCTGGCCAGGATTCGAACCCGGGACCCCGTGGTCGTATCAAAGTACCTTTCTTTAATAAATTAAATCCGGTAATTTATATTTTCAAAATTAAGAATTAACGTCCCTCTGTCGCTCTGTAAAGCCCGCGAGCTAGAAAAAACACTTTTTACATTTTTAGAATAATTCGAAAAACAAGCCTTCGGCTGCTGGAGAATATACACAAGCCACTCTCCCCTACCGATCGAATTTTCGGGAACGGCGAACAATCTGGGACGTCTAGAACGACTAGAACGCCTGGAGTCTTCGATTTTCGAACACTTCCAGAAGCTTTGATTTTTCTTATATAAACCGAGACGCGCTCAACGCAGGAAGTCAGTGAGTCAAGTCAGTCAGTTCGGGATCCAGCTACGCGACAAAACAACAACAACAGGCAAATTTCTACTCTAAAGTGTTACCAATCAACATAATTAATTAATTTAAACATACTTAGTGATAACTAAATGTATTGTTAGAACGTGGACAGTAATATATCGTTATTGTGACTCCAGAATTTTTGACTTTTAATTATTCGTGTAAAATTGATACAGGGTGTTACTTTTTCGCCGGAACAAACAAAAATAAAATCATACCAAAATTAATTGTGCAGTGTTCTTGTGCGCAAATCTGACCAAAACGAAGGTCACGTTCGTGTTCAGTCGGAAGCCAAACGCCTTAGCATTAAGCCACCGAGCCGGTAAATGTTTAAGGTGTAAATGTACTCTTAACTTTTTACCCATAACGTTACTGCTTTTTTATTTAAAAAATCCTGAACGTATTACTCCAGTGGAATTAGACAAAAAAAAATTAAACTTCGTAATAATTCGCATAGAGCTGAAAATTGGTACAGACCTCGAATACGCTATTACAAATGAAATGTCAAAAATCCCCACCGATCCCATACAACGCGACAGTCTGTACTCATACAATAGAATAGCAGGCAGATAGATGTTTCTCAAGGTGATACGAGCGGACAAAACTAGGGACCAACAGCATATTCAGAATCGTGTAATTAAATATATAATATTGATATATCTGTTAATATCAACTTTTGTTCTAAGTTAAGTTAAGCTACGCTGCAATATTTTAATAGAAATTCACTGTTGCTCTATAGGTCATTTAAATAGGAAGAACAAAAATCACTTAAAAAACATATAGTCGGGCAAATAGGAATTTAGTACTGAGGTATATTTATTATTTTTCTACGGATTATTGATTACTAATGGGTATTACTGCTAAATCTTCCAAACATTAAAAAATATGTTTCTTATTTTTTTTTTCAAGAGAAACCGTTAATCTTTTTTTGCAACCCTCCTTCGTGGACCTAAGAAAATATTGTTATAAAAAGCGCATACAACGAATATGTTTACACAACCGTTAAGGTGGCCATTTCCTAGAAAGAGACATCTGATAGGGTAATATTTATTTACTTTTTTTCCTTAGTCGTATATATTAAAAAAACTGTAAGACTACTTAAGTAGATCTGAGACTATTACTATGAATTTTCACTCAGTAACTTCAGTGGTTTGCAAAATTGTTAGATTTAAATTTAAAGATTATACTAGTCTTCCTATTTTGTAGTTTTAAATCTATTTTGGAGACGACTGGAATTATTGAGTGAAAATTCATTGGAATAGTCTTATTATGGTTCTACTTTGGTAGTCTTACAGTTTTTTTAAACATACGTACTAAGAAAAAAAAAGTATGGTAAAAAATAATAAATATTTCCCTATCCGATGTCTCTTTCTTGGAAATAGTTGTTAGGCCTCGCGCTTTTTTCGTGTTCAAAGTGTTAGTTTATCGACGACTTTGGGCCCATTTCCCGAGTCCTGCAGGGCTCCCTCGTGCGCACTTGTGTATTTCGGTTACTTTTGATATCAGATGAAGCTATTTCTGCAAAAGAGCGCACGTTAGGCCTCACGCTTTTTGTACTTTTCCGACGCCCAGTGACAGTCTGTGGTTCCGTTCCTAGCAAAAATGACCTAGTATAAAATGGGTTAGAGATTAATAGTCCCACAATTTTCCGTGAAAAGGCGCGTCTAGGACTTGCGCCTTTTTTCCACATGGTAGTTTCAGGGCTACTGATAATGAAAAACATAAAAATGTCATTTTGTTAATCTTAACATTTCCATAGTTTTTATTGTTTCTTTATAATCGATACCACATGTAAAAAATCAGTTTGTCTTGCTACTTACATTTATGAAAGAATATGTTTATATTGCTTTTAATATAATAAACATTTTGATGAGTCTTATGATCAAAAATTTTTAATTATGTATCGATGTTCGATTAATGCGTTGTTTCTATTTTTCAGCTCCATACGGTATATTCGCACGAAGCTGTGTTGCTATGGCCAAAGACTCTAAGAGCACCTTCCAAATCATTGATGACGAGGGTTGTCCACTCGATCCCACCATATTCCCCGCCTTTACCCCTGATGGAAATGCGCTGCAGTCGGTGTATGAAGCTTTTAGGTTTACGGAATCTTACGGTGTTATCTTCCAGTGCAACGTCAAATATTGTCTTGGGCCATGCGATCCTGTAAGTAGTACCACCATCTACCTATTTTTTCTTCTTAAAAATTTAATTAAGCTAGATAAAAAAGTCTATGTCTTGAAATTATTTTCGAACATACAGGGCGAGCCAAGAATTAGGTGACTTTTTTAAATGAAATGCTATGTACATCAGCATATTTTTTTAAGCCTCTTTCTAGGCTCTATTCATTCCTATATTAGCATTGAATATCTCCCTACCACTTAGATGTAATGCATTTTTTTGTTGAAATAATGCAATCTGCAGATGGGTATTACAAAAATCACAACATGGGTTTTAAGAAAAACTTAGGTGAATACCAGTCTAATTAATGTTTTTGAATCATTTTCATTTTCTGAAATTGTACAGGGTGGCCAAAACTTATTTTTCAATTAAGAACTTTTTAAATTGAATTTTCTCACCCTGTATATTTTCAACGATGTGATGTAGTAATGAAAAACGAACATTTTTGTACGTACTTCCCTATAGCTAATTGCAACCATTTTCGTTTTATAAATAAATAAGTGTGAAATTCAAGAATAAACTTTAAAAAAGAGGTTCCCTCAAATAATTCATTAGATAAATTTATAATAGATATTCGACGTGTTGCCCATTTTGATTGACACGCGTCTTTATGCAATTTAGGAATGAGGCCATTTAGTGGGACCATTTCTTCCAATCCATTGAAATGAGTAAACAGTATTTAACAGGTCCATTACTGTGATGATTTTTTGTGCATATTTTTGCCGTTTTCGTTATTCGACAAGCTATAAAACCTCAGTTTGATATAAATTGTCGTGTACAATGGAGCATTTATCACACTTATCGGTCGAATAGTTACAATTTGTATTGAACTTAAAATATTTGGCATTATACAATACGAATTTTAATAAAGCAGAACTTTTAGACATGACTTTTGTTTTGGGCGAGTCAGACAGAAATTGTTTACTTGCCAATAGAATTTATCACCACCGTTATCCTGAAAGAAGGATTTCTGATGTTAGCAGCTTCCAAAACCTTCTCGATAGATTTCTGGAAACTGGAAATGTCGAATATAAAAAAAGTGAAAGAATAAAACGTGTTGTGAAAGAAGAAAATGAGTTTTCTGTGGTGCTGGCAACTGTTGAGAATACCCATGTTAGTCAAAGAGAAGTGAGCTCATTAGTAGGAATAAGTAGACGGTCTGTGGGTCGAATCTTAAAAACAAGTAAGTTGCATACATATCATATTCAAATGCATCAGGAATTATTTGATGACGATTTTCAAAAGCGCCTACAATTTTGTAATAGAGCCAAAGGTAAAATGCAAGATCATGTCAACTTTAAAAGTGAATTATTTATTATTTGTTTGCTTATAGTAATGAAACATATTCTTTATAGGATTTTGCAAGCAGCTATAAGAAGAACTATCTATCAGAACTAAAAGAAAAACTATATGTAACAATATTAATGAAATCTTTGCATTCTTTCGATAACCTGGCCTCTGGTTATGCTAACAAGTTAAAATTCTTATTTGCCATTCTCATTATAACATTAGCATCTAACATAGTCCCCCACGGCTAGGCAGGTTAAACTAGTATCTACATGATCCCCTACGATATGTAAATTCAGTTAAAAATAAAATTAGAACAAAGGCCTGAAATTAATTTATTTACCTACCTTGCCTTTAAAAATTTTTTCATTCTAATGAATTACATTTTCATAAAATCTCATTCAGTTTCTTGGAAATGCTTAGCCTTTGAAATGTTTTTCGTCCTTATTGTGGACTTATCAGAAAAGCCCAAAGCCACTCATAACGATGTTCCATACAAAACCAAGACAATATCCATAAATAAGTATGAAATATTTAGATTTGACATTGACTGATAAAAAACAACAGATCCTTACCTATCTATCAGCTAACTAGTATTGGAGCCTATATACTCTATGCATGTTTAAAAGTGAATTATTTATTATTTGTTTTACTTTTAGTTCTCATAGATAGTTTTTCTTTCCGCTGTTTGCAAAATCCTATAAAGAATATGTTTCATCATATCAACTTCTTCAATAATGCTTTATTCACTGATGAGGCAACTTTTCATAAACATGGTTTTTTTATTATGTAAGTAATATGCAATTCCCACCTTAAGTGACTGTCTAGTATTATACCCAAGTATTTTATTTGTGTTGCAAGTAGTATTTTAAAATGTTCTTGTACAGTTATGTCTTTAAAGGATGGCAAAGATGTTCTATAGCTATAAAATGGTAAGCAGAATGTTTTCTTAAAGTTTATTGACAATAACTTATAATCCAGATAATCTTTGATGATGTTCATATCATTTTCTATATTAAGTTTTATTTCGGTCCAATTATTACCACGGTAATACCTACAATCATCAATGGATTGGAAGAAATAGACCCACTAAATGGCCTGCTAGATCTCCAGATCTTACAAAAATGGATTTCTTTTTATGAGGATACGTGAAGGAAATTGTTTATAGAAGCACACCAACAACAGTACATAATATGAAGGGAAGAATAATAACTGCCTTTAGAGCTATCACACCGGCAGTTTTAGGAACAGTGGGAACCTCATTTCAAAAGCACATACAGATGTGTGTCAATGAAAATGGACAACATGTGGAACATTTATTATAAGTTTTTCTGAGTTATTTGAGGAAACCTGTTTTTTAAGTTTATTTTTGAATTTTGTAATTATTGCGCAATAAAACGAAATTGGTTGCAATTAGCCAAAGGGAAGTACTTACAAACAATGTTCGTTTTTCATTTCTACATCACATCGTTGAAAAATATTTATAAACAGTTCTTTATTGAAAAATAATTTTTGGCCACCCTGTACAGTTTTAGGAAATAAAAATTATTCAAAAACATTAATTAGATGTCTCGTAACTGGTATTCACATAAGTTCTTCTTAAAACCCATAATTGTGACTGGCGATTTTTTTAATATCCATCTGCAGATTACATTATTTCAACAAAAAAATTCATTACATCCAAGTGGTTGGGAGATATTCAATGCTAATATAAGAATGAATATAGCGTAGAAAGAGGCTTCAAAAAATGTACTGATATACATAGCATTCCATTTAAAAAAAGGCACTTGCACCTGTAATTTCGTCTTGGCTCGCCCTGTATACTGGAAAATAATTTCCAGTTATAGACTTTTTTATCTAGTTACCTTTTTTTTTATTTTTAACTATCGTAGAACTCAAGATATCGAGGTCCGATTCACTATTGCCCCACCCTGTGTACCTACTTGTAGCTATTTTCGACGCTAGCACAATGGTAATAATATAAGGGGTGGAGCATTTAAGTTGACACACGCGAATATCTTGAAAATAAAGAATTTTCGAGAGAAATGTTTCAGACAAAAGTTTCATCATTTGAAAAGTGGGATATAATGGCTATATTTTTTTAAAGTTTGGTGGAGGACTTCATGGTCATCCGAAGGTCAACTTTGTTTTTTTACCATATTATCCCTATTTGTTTACAGACTCATATTCTGCTCTAAAAAATAAACAACATTTGTTTCTACCATTTCTTTATTTGGTCTCACTGTTTGCGAGTAATTAAGCATTGAACGTAGAAGTAGCAATCTCTGTAACTGGGAAACAAAAAATTTTAAGGAAAAGTATTTTAGAAATTATTGTAAATATCCAATGTGTAATGGCAGTAACAATTAATAATGCAAGAAAGAGGACTTATATTTATCAAGGTAATTGAGTTTCATTGTCAGAAATAAATCTGAGCGGTGGATTGGACGGGGTGGTCCAGTATACTGGCCCGCACGATCACCTCACTTAACTTCATCAGATTTATTTTTGTGGGGATATCTGAAACAAAGAGTTTATGAAAACTCAATTACCTTGATAAACATAAGTCTAATTTTTTGCACTATTAGAACTCTCAATTGTCAACTGCCATTACGTATTGGATATTTACATCAATTCCTAAATTACTTTTCCATAAAATTTTTTGTTTCCCAGTTACAGAGATGTGCTACTTCCACGTTCAATGCCTAATTACTCACAAACATTGAGACCAAATAAAAAAATGGTACAAACAAAAGTTGTTTACTGTTTAGAGAAGAACATGAATCTGTAAATAAATAGTGGTAATAGGGTAAGAACCAAAGTTCACCTTCAGATGACCTTGAAGTCCTCCACCAAACATCAAAAAAATACATCCATTAGATCCCACTATTGATAATGATGAAACTTTTGTCTGAAACATTTTTCTCGAGAATTCTTTATTTTCAAATTATTCGCGTTTGTCAACTTAAAGATCACAAATCAAGTCGGATATTAAAATTGCATTTCAAATTTATGCAAATCGAATTGAAAATAATATCACATGTGAACCCAATAAATTCTGGGCTTACATCATTGGAAGAAAACTGAAAAATGGCATACCTATATAAAGACATGACTTATAACAATGAACCTCTGGAGACCCCTAATGATATCGTCGATGCATTTGCTAACTTCTTCGAGCAATCTTACTTCCTTAACATCTCGGTCGTCCCAGTAACCAAGTCTAATAATCTTTTGTTTGACTGTTTGGACATTAAACGCTTTTCCGAGGCTGAAGTCTGCATGGTGTTAAAAAGAATTAAACCTAAACTTAATGCGGGCCCAGATGGAATTATAGCATTTCTACTGCAAGACTGTGCCAGCAATTTTGCATATCCTCTCTGCATAATTTTTAATGTATGTCTTAGGAAATGCTATTTTCCTGGTCTTTGAAAATGCTCCAAAGCATGCCCTCTGTATAAAAAAGGTGAAAGAAATGTTGTTACCAATTATAGACCGATAACAATCATATGTAACTTTGGTAAAGCTTTCGAAATCCTACTGCATGATAACATTTATGCACATGTTCAACTGAAAATATCTACGCAATAACACGCTTTTATGAAAGGTCACTCCACCGTAACGAACTTAATCTGCGCTACTCAGTACATTGCTGAATCAATTGATTCTCATATACAGGTAGACTCAGTCTATACTGACTTTTCTAAGGCATTTGACAGACTGATACATAGGAAACTTCTCTGTAGACTTGACAAATTCGGATTATCTGACGGTTTACTTCAGTTTCTTGAGAGTTACTTGACTGATAGAGTTCAATTCGTATCTTATAATGGATATAAATCTGTTGAATACCAAGCCACGTCAGGAGTACCCCAGGGATCAATACTTGGACCCCTTTTCTTTAATATTTTTATTAACGACATCAGTGATCCTTTAAACGTATATTTCTTAATATATGCCGATGACGTCAAGATGCTGCATAGGATTAATGATTTTAATGACTGCGAAAAACTTCAAAACAACTTAACTAAGTTATCGGCTTGGTGCGATGAAAATGATCTTCACCTAAATGTTGGCAAGTGTAATGTTATGAGTTATACAACCAAGGAGTCCCCAATTATTTATAATTATAATGTTAATGGAGACACACTGAACAGACCATCTACGTTCAAGGATCTAGGTGTGACTTTTGATAATAAATTAACCTTCACTAACCATATTGATGCTGTAATTTCGCATGCATACAGAATGTTAGGCTTCTTTTGCATAACAGCCATGATTTTAATGATTCGAAAACCTTAAAGATACTTTAATTTGTTCTCGCTCGATCTAAGCTGGAGTATGCTTCACTTGTCTGGCAATCTGGGTATAATACTCATAACAATAAATTGAAAAATATTCAGCGCCGCTTCCTGAAATTTTTAAACTGGAAAACTGAAGGTACATATCCACCAACTGGAGCTTCTCAAAATCAATTACTTGAAAAATTTGATGTTACCAGCCGAAAGGCGTGAGTCCTTTGCTTTGCGTTTTCTAGATAAAATTATACATAAGAAAATAGATTGAAGAGAAATATTAACCCAACTGAACTTTTATATCCCACGGATTACTTCTCGTCATTCTCATAGGTTTTATTTATCCACGCCTAGATCTAACATTTTAAAGTTTTCTCCTCTGTTTAATATTTGTACTAGTTATGAAACTCATTGCAGTGAATTGAACATATTTGCCTAGCAGCCAGAAATTTCATCTACTGTCGTGCAGTCTAACCGCCTTCATAATTTCTATTTGTACTTCTTAGTTAGGTTAGGTTAAGTTAGTTTAGATTTCCATCCTATAAATGATTTTGTACTGTTGGATGATGTATGATTACCTAAATAAAAAAATAAATAAAAATAAATTAAATGTCCCACCCATTATAAATAGTAATATAGAGTTATTCAGGGTGTTTCGTGAGTGACTGGCCATGCGCTAGTGAGGAGTACAGTACCCTGAGACGATTTCAAAATGTCCTTTACTATATCCCTGGTGCCCTCCGTTTCTGATATACCCCGGTTTTTTGTATATTTTGCCGATCGGCCATATTTTTTTTTTATTGTCCTCACCAAATCGAACCAAGTTTAGTAGGCATATTTCGCTAATAAAAGTATTCTCAATTCAGTACCGTAAATGAAACAAAATATCAGGAACGGCCTCAGTTTCTTTTCTTTTGGCATTTGCCTGAAACTATAACACTATATACGATAGGAGCCCACTCACTTCTGGAGGCCAGGAGTGACGACGTGATACCTTCCTTCTCCTTCGCACAACCCTTCGAGGTAGTCTTCCCGAAAAGGGAAGACTGGAGACATCTCGAGGACATACTAAGGCCTGCAGATATTGTCTGGTTCACAGACGGATCGAGGCTTGAGGAAAGTACCGGAGCGGGTATATTTGGGGAAAGGCCCAGGGCTGAGCTTTCCTATGCCTATGCCCAGACCAAGTCAAAACTGGTCCAAAACTGTAAACAGGCCCTCTGCGAACTTGGCTCATCAAACTGGGTCAGGCTTCTCTGGGTGCCTGGACACAGCAACATTGAGGGTAACGAGCGGGCCGACGCTCTGGCCAGAAGGGGCTCTCGTAAACCTCTGCTCGGTCCGGAGCCGGCTCTCGGCTACCGTAGATCCCAAGCCAAGAGGTTAATAGATAACTGGACTCGCTCCCAGTTCACTGACCTCTGGGATTCCTATCCTGGACTCCGGCAAGCGAAGCTCCTAATCGCAGGACCCTTGCCGGAGAGAACAAAGCAATTTCTGCATCTAAGCAGAAAGCAAATTAGAGCCGTAACAGGCCTCCTGACCGGACATGGCTCTTTTAAAAAACACCTACACACAATGGGGGTGGTTGACCACCCCGATTGCAGGTTCTGTGAGGACGAGGAGGAGACTTCCATCCACGTTCTCACTTCTTGCCACGACTAATGAACCTGAGGCACAAACACTTCGGCACTGGCTTTCCAATTCTGGAGGAAATAAGGAGTTCTCCCGTGGGAAGGATTTCAGCCTTTGGGCTGGAATCCGGTCTGTACGGGGGAGCCCCCTAATTTGTTAGCGGTAGCACAATGGGCCACAAGGCCTGAGTGCGGCGACCTCCAGGCGCCCCGCTAAAAGAAGAAGAATAACACTATATAACAGACCAGTGATTTTAGGCCTAAAAATAAATTTAAAGTGTTGTTGCTCTTAGCAAGCCGATATTTTTTTGTAAAAATAATAAAGGATTAGCCATATTACGGGAAAAATACTCTTGATGTAATTCACCCGCCACTAAATTTGTTATTGCCTTATTCTTTATAGCTTCCATTCTAATCGTCCGATTTGAACTTTCCAAAGCTCATATTACTCGGAAATACATGTACTTTTAAAGGAAATTGGTTTCGTTTATGCTTCAATAGTAAATAGCCCCACAAGAAGTAATCGCATGTCGTAAGGTCTGGCGACCTTGGGGGCCATTCAATGTTTCCACGCCTGGATATTATGCGACCAGGAAATAACCTCTGCAAGGTATTTAATTATTGGTAACTTTATGGCATGAGCGGAAGGCATTCTTTCGTGACGAGGAATCCCAAAGTATAGGCGAAATTGCCGCTGCACAGCAGCTACACTGTCGTTATTTTTATACTGTTCGCAAATACAAAACGAAGAGTATATTGCATTCGAACGGCGCATTTCTAAAACCGGTAAGATTACTCGTAGAGAAAAAATTTTCATTTCATTGTGTTGGTGATCGAATTCTGAACAACTTTTTTCAAAATGTCCGTTCGTCTGTCCATCTGTCTGTGTGTCTGTCTGTCCGTCCGTCACGTTTCTTAAAAGAACGATAACTTAAGAACTAAAAGTCCGATTATATTGAAATTTGAACAGTAAGTTAGTGCTAGGTAGATGAAGAACCCTGTTGTTTGAACAAAATTGATCAATAAATAAAAAAGTTATAAATTTTTTAAACGAAAAAAATTTTTTTTTTGTTATTAAACAAAAAATGTTTGAAACTAACATCATTTAGAAAAAGAACTGCGAAGAGTATATAGAATGTGCAACAATCATATAACAAGTGTAGTAAGTGTGCGATGAGTGTAATGGTTAGCTTGTTTTTATAATACGATTTTATTGCAAACGCAGGCTGCTAACCGGACCACTGCTCCATGATTACCAAATGGCATATAATGACAGACGATATGACAAATAAATCCATGGCCAGCTATACATGTTACAAAATAACAACATTTTCAAAACTTCCCGTTCCCAGGGACCACCCGTTACGTACGAAAAAATATAAAAAACTTCAGATAGTAAAGAGCCTGACATACCTATAGCCTCCATTTCGAATTTTTCGAAAATGTTAATTAGAAAAGTCTCAACAGTGCCAAAACTAAAATCGTTGACATCTCGGTTAAAATGGTCCAAAAAGGGTACTCAAAAGGTAAATCAACGTATTTCTTTGTGACAAATCTAATGCCGCTAGAATAATGCATAATTAGAAAACTTATTGCAATTTTTGTTACTTGCAAATTCTACTTCTCATAAATAAATAATGTTAATTTATTGAATTTTTTTGTTTTAATAAGAATAGGTAGTACTAACCAAACCATGTAATTTCCGGCAAAAATTTGATAAAAAAGTGCCTTGATCTATATTAATTTTTTTTTGCAGAACGTCATATTTTGCAAAAGTTTGCACTTATGATAAAACGGGAGTCTATTTGGTAACCATTGAAGTGTACGTAAAAACAATTTGAGCAATCTAATTGAAGAATTCGTATAGTTATGCAACTTTGAATACGAAGCTCAAAATTCGTATAAATTCGCCAGTTTTGGTCATGTAAAAATAGTATTTATTATTGAAGCATAATGGAACAAATTTTCTTTAAATATGCATGTATTCCCGAGTAAAAAGAGCTTTGGGAAGTTCAAATCGGACGATTAAAACGAAAGTTATAAAGAAAAAGGCTTATAAACAGTTATGGATTTTGCGGTAATTTTTCAATAGCAAATTTAGCGGCGGGTGAATTACATCAAGAGTCATTCTCCCTTAAATCGGCGTGCTAAGAGCAACAAGACTTTTATAAATTAAAGTCACTGGTCTATATATATTTTGGCAATTTTCAGTGCCGAATTTAAAAATACTCTAATAACATATTTTCCATAATTGTTTTTTATTTTAATCTAATAGTTACTGATCTTGCATCTTTTACTAGCATTGTGTACTGTCTGGGAAGAGGCGAAATGAGATTTAGAAGGGTCCTCTGGTGCCATTTACATTAACTTCTCTTATCGGCAGATAATTGGTCCAAAATCTATTAGTGCTTTCTATGCCCTTATGCATCATGTAATTGGCCGAAGCCTGCCCGAGTAACTCTTTGCAGTAAAAATTCTTCAACGGTTTTGAGCCAATACTAGAATATCATAGGTGTTATTCTGTGCGTGCTCGTAATTTAAACCAGTTGTTTCAGAAGCCTTCTTAACACTTATTATTATTATTGCTATTATTATTATTATCATTATTATTACTATTATTGTTATCTATGGTTCCAATATGCTATTTTGTTACTTGGTTGTCATAAAAACAAAGGAAACTGTAAACCTGTTAGTACTTTTGACTTTCTTCATAACCCAAAAGAACTGTATAATTAATTTTCTCTTCCTTCACTTTTCAGGCTGTTTGCGAATGGGGACGTGATTCTCTCGAATCATGGGGCAGAAGAAAGAGGAGCATCAACAACCAAACTGATGAGGAAAAAGAAGAAGACATGACTCTCAGCCAAGAAATTCTTGTACTAGATTTCGGCGATGACAAGCAGTCGGAGTTCTTGAAGAGCGAATTGTCCAGCGCCGATTTTGGAAGAGGTAAGAAATCATAGGTTCTATTAGAAAAATAAACAACTTAAGCAGCAGTACGTAAATGGGATATTCAACAGCAACAAAGATATTTTTCTATAGTTTCATCGTAAAGCCTATATTTTCATACTCTCGACAATATTCATAGAATATTAAATAAACAATATTACTAGTATATTTATCAAATATATTCTAGGTAGATTTAAAATATCTAAAAATATGTAAACCACGTAGGTATACACTTATATTCTATGAATATTTTAGAATATCTTATTTTGATACATTTACAAAATGTTCTCAGAATATATGCTGACGTTTAAAGCTTCTTGATATATAATGTAACATTTCATAGTGAGTGTAAAGAAGTCTGACACTAGCTTGATAAAATAACGCTTTAGTAAAATCATTCGGGAGTGCATTTGGAAGAAAATTCATTAACAAAAGTCCTTCAAAATGTCAACGTTAAATGTTTACATTTTAAGCTTAATTAAAATTTAGTATTGCTAGGTGCGCTTACATCACAATAATAAGAATTATCTGAAAAAATGTCTTCTCTGTTAGCCAAATGGCCTATCGTGCCATTGTTGGAGCTATTGCTCTTACAATTTGCTCGATAGGAAATATTTGTTTGCGTTTATTTCAAGTCTAACCTATTATACATATTACAGTAATGTATTTTTTGTTTCTTTCAGACAAGACCGTTACAATCATCGAACCCTGTCCGACCAAAACCTCAGTGCTAGCCTTAGGAGTTACGTGTGCCTTATTAGTGTTACTTTATATTAGCACTCTGTTCTGTTACTACATGAAGAAGTGGTTGAACCCAGGAAAACATATTGCCTGAAAGTTACATCGAACCACAGACACTATCTGGTGCTTTAATTTAATACGTTTAGAATCCCCAGTATTTAAGTACTACGTACGGCAATATTTGACTTGTATTGATCTTTCTGTTAAGTTAGCGCGCCAAATAATTTAAAATGTCATATATGAGGTTTCCTCGCAAAGTTCGCAAACAAAACATCTATTAGAGATAAATATAAATAGAGTACCGGAACTTTTTAAGGAACCCTCGTACGTTGTTAACTTAAGAAGAGATGTCAACAGAACGGGATCTTCCCAATAAGACTCAACATTTCGCAATAGATAATTTTAAGTAACTCAATCTTCGGGGCGGTGGCGGTCTTTGGTGGTGGGACAGCTTTAAAAAATGAATCGGTATGGTTGCGGACGTTCTAAGCGGCTGCTTTGATATTATTGTAATGTGAACATTTTCGTTTATAGACCATAGTACACTCAATACAATGCGAACAACTCACATTTTTGTGAAATTGCTGTTAAAGAATATAAATCGAGTGTTTCAGTACATCGGTTGGCGCAGCCGATAGGGACACTTTTATAATTTTTGAATGGGGAAATGGATTATTTTCAAATTTGATGTAATTATATGAAATCATAGGTATTTCCAATCATGCGAACTAAGGAGCTGAAATGGCCGACTTCCGGTTTCAATGCAATTTACATGAGAATTAAATTTTCAAATGGGACAAAGTATATATTTTTGCATATTTGGATCCTACTGGGCAACATTATAATTCAACCCTCAGATATTATTTTGATTTACAAAAATATATTTTTTGAAATTTACTAAACAATGCTGACGAATTTTGGGAAAATGTGTCAGTACTAAAAAAACTAAAACAGAAAAAAATATTTATGTATGCAGAAACTGTTAATCTGACTAATCAAAAACGTGTGTTCTGTAGGCTATAAAATTATGGTCATCATAATGTCCCTCAGTCTATTTAAGACCCACAAAAGTTAAAAAATGGTCGTATAGAACGTCCGCAACATTACCCAAAATCTGTGACATATTAGGATTCACTGAAAATGCATTTTACCGTTACAAAAACCGATTTAATACTCCTTATTGATCTCTCCTACGTATAATTCTCGATTTTTGTGGAGAATTTATAACTTTTGCGGCGCTGATTTTTGTTCACGGGATAGACTTTGTGACGGTAAAATTTCGATTCTCTCTTTTAGTGAAGTTCTCTTAAATTATTTATTTTATTTATTATTTTACTGATAATTCGTGTATATATCTAAATTATAAGACAATTTTTATTTATACAATTTTTTATACTGCCTTTAATATACATTTTTAATAAAATAAATGGTAATTCTGTAAATGTGGTTGTTTATTTCTCCTATTTCAGAGCCTATAACTCCCCTATGACCATAGTAACTTTATACAGTGTGCCTGATTTTGTCATTTGTTAATTTTTATACCAACCTCAATATTAATACCTACTAGGTAATAAGGTTTCAATATTAACCAAAAGCAACTACAGGTAAATATTATTTCATAATTTTTATCTCCTTTGGGTTAATCTTTTGCAATTGTTTTTCTTAATCGACCTTATTCTAGTTTTAATTTAGGTATGACTAAGATCATCATAATCAATCATGTGGTAGGTACACAATTTTCAATAATTCTGAAAGTGGAAATAAGACATATGTACTTTATCCCAAACTTACTGCCGGTACAAAAATGTCGGGATCTTTGTTCTTTACCGCTCTATTAAAGGCGCCGACATTTTTTATACCCAGAATAAGTCTGAGATAAACTATGCCTAATCGAGTAAGATCCCAGAGCCGCCAGACCTACGTCATTTCAGTAAAGCTAATATATTGACAATAAGTAGTGCGATATGTAGTTAAGAACGTATGCATATTTGCTAGCTTGAAACGGAGCTCTTTTACAGATCACAGGTACAAAAGGTACAAAAAAACCTTACTAACCTACGTTAAAATATGATGGCTTTCATATTTGTTTGACAGAATACTGTTAACAACCGACAGTCATTATTGCCAAACACTTTCCGTGGGCCCCAATTTCTGCCAGACGCTTTAAAGCTCGAAAAAAAAACCAAATCTAACCTAATATAACTGTGGAACCATATATACTACCAACTATGTAAAAAATGAAACAATCCAAATAATTTATTATGTTAGGTTAGGTTGGTTTTTTTTTTTTCGAGCTTTAAAGCGTCTGGCGGAAGTTAGGGCCCACGGAAAGTGTCTGGCAATAATGAATGTTGGTTTTAACAGTATTCTCACAAACACATACGAAAATCAGCTATCATACTTTAACGTAGGTCAGTAAGGTTTTTTGTACCTTTCGTACCTGTTGAAATGTTAAAATTTCTTAAGTTATTATTATTATTATTATTATTATTATTACATTAAGTTAGGCATCGAAGCTGTTTAAACTTTTAATTCGCACAGAGTATTAATGGGAAGAGTCATAACAGTTTTTAAATGAGTTTGTTGACACTGCACAAACACAGTCGTTCGATAGAGAGTTCCAGCCCCTATTTACTCTGTTAGAGAGGAAGTGCTGGCGGCACAGTTTATGAAATTTATTCCTAACTAGTTTATAGTTGTGTCCCCGTAGTCTTCTATCTGTGTTTAGGGAGAAAATTTGCAGATCAATTGAATAATGCCCATGAAGTATTTTGTAGGTTTCTATTAGGTCACCATGAAGCCTCCTATCTATTAGGGTTGTCAAGTGCAATTTTGAGAGGCGCTGTTCGTAAGTTAGATGACGAATTGCAGGAGAAAGTTTGGTAATCCGTCTTTGGGTTTGCTCTAGGGCATGAATGTCTTTTACGAAATTGTAACGTTATACCTACTCACTTTATATTCTTTTTTGAGTTGCTCAAAGCATGTTACATAATAATGGAATTATAGTGTTGATAAAGAAAGTTATGGTTACGATACATTACCCCTAGCTCAAGTTTCGGTGGATGGGCCGTAGGTATAAAAATATTGTATTGTCATACACACCTTAGTTGTTAATTTTTTTAGTGGAGATTAAATTTTCCCAGAGAGTGAGAGAGAAAGATATAGGCGCCAATCCGTTTCGTAATTATAATTTACATTTTATACAGAAATTTAGTTATCAAACGGATAAACTAACCAATAATAGAATTTTCAAGATCTTATATAAAAAATGCAAATTTAATTTAATACGTTGGTGAGACTTAATCGTACTTTATCAAATGTAATAGAAATATAAGTTGTTATTAGCTCACTACAACTTTAGAATAGTTATTTGTATAACACCAATGAAATAAATCAATCAACTAAAATATAAAACTGATTTTATTAGAAATCAATAAAACTGAGGACTTAAAACTAGGTAAAACTGACTTGCTTATGAACCAATCAGGTAGATTCTCAATGAACAAATTTAAACTTTAAAATATACGTGAGAAACAATATAGACAACAAGTACCATCAATAATATCTTAGTAAAAATATATAGTATGTTAAACATATACACTGTATAGTATTTTCAAAGATCATATATATATATATATATTATAGAAAATAAACCCCTACTAAAGAATTTGTGATCACAAAATCCGAACATTTACCTTCATGTAATTATGTAATTGAATTCTCTATATTGCATGATAAATTTAACTAGCAATGTTATTTTAAATTTAAAAGAGTAGGTAGGTACAATTACATTTTTATTTATCATTATTAAATTTTTCCCTCAGTGCGAAGAATGGGGTTGGAAGAAAACCCAAACTGGTATCACCCCAGTAACCACATTAAAGGATCCTGCTCCCAAAGCACTACTTGTATTTTTGTTATATAAGTGCAAGACCAATTGTGGTAGAGCCTGCGGATGCACGACGACTTTTCTGCCTAAACGGTCAACTTTAGCGAAAATATGGTAAGGACATTTTTTGTATGAAATTTCCTCCTCTTTAATTTTGTTCTCTACATATTTTTTCTAAAAACGCATAGTTTTGGAGAGAATTGCGAAAAACCGTTTTTGGCGGCCATCTTGGCTAGATGGCGGCTCCGGCGGTAAGTCTCTCGAATTGTGCATTTTATGAATTTTAGATATCAACCCCGAAACCTACAAACCTGCAAAGTTTCAAAACTTCCCGAGTTATTTCGAGGCAAAAATCCCCAATGACTGGCCTATATACATTATAAACTTATTTGTGTTTGGCGATCTGTCGCATTCTGGAGTGATTTAATTTATCGTTTGTGAATCATAGCCCTTTGAAAAGTGAAACAACTCTCAAAGTAAGTAATAAGTAGGGAAATTGTAATAATTAGAACTTCCCATCACAGAATCCAAGGAGAAAAAAATGTAGATCATAGAAAGAGAGTGCCCAAGATGATAATATTTAATAAATTAGTTTTCTATTTATAGTTCGTTTCATTTATCTTATGTCTGTTTACTACGAATATACGTTTGTATTTATCTGACAAACTATCACTACTGTGCGCACGTAGTAATAGCAAATCGTAGAACGCATAACCTCACATTTAACAGTCACGCGCGTCAGTTCTGTACTGACAAAGCAAGTTTTAAAATAGAATCTGGATAGAAAACTGAACAGAATATATCGCGCGATTATTCTATTTATTATTTAAATTTGAATGGGCTTGTTCGGCATTTTTTTTTTTATTTCATAAATCGAAAGTGCAAGTATAAATTAATGGATCTGCAAAAAATCATAATCTTATTTGCACGTTTAGTATCTTAAAAACTATTACAAATTTCCATCTCGCGAAAATGGGGCATGGCCAGGCGCTACCTCACTATACGCATAGACTCGGCGATCTCAATAGACTTGATGCTCCTTATTGGTTATAATTATAAGTGTTTTCGAAGTATTGTTTGTTTTGCTTACTACATGACAGTAGGGGAGTACACTTTGGTGAAATGTCAAAAAATTACAATTTTCTCTCGCTCCTGCCGGAACGAATTTTCGATTTCGACCCTGCAATTTACGATTAGAATTCATCGCCGACCTTCTCCTTTCCGTAGACACATAGAACGAACTTCCACTCGACGTATTTATTTAGTTACCAGCGTTTAAAAATTCCATGTTTTTCGACTTTTCAGGTTAAATTTGAAAGGTCCCAGAAAGCCATTTTTTACGTCACTTGCGTATAGTGACGTCACAAATGAGCGCTTGGTTTTTGCAACTATTACTAATTTCAACTCCTTATATCTCGAGAACGGAAAAAGTTAATAATACGAAATTTTAAGTGTATAATGAGAATATCGAGTACTATATGAAGAAGTATAAAAACCATATAAAAAGAATATCATGGAACAAGCCCATTATAAGATACTGGTCCTAGCATTATATGAATTTAAATTTTATGGGTTAGACATGACAAACGCTTGACTAATAGCGTGGTGGCTTGTACGACCAAGTTTAGCCAATAGACGAGATAGGATACGCCGGCTCTGTCTTGAGGAGACGCTGAGAAAATGTCGTAACAGGCGATTTGGCCGTCTAGGCTGGAAAAACTAAAGCCGGCATATATTTGTAAATATCTGTATATAGTGATTAATAACTGCTAATAGAATCAGTAAAGTAGTTATGTTTTGTTATATGTTATGTGTTGATTGTGTACCATTGCCCATAGCTACAGCAAGGTAATGTTTTCGTCGAATCAACTGTAAGTACAGACGTTTCTATTATGTACGCCTCTCGTGATGCAAATGTTGCTGTTTGAAGCCGCTTGCAACCATGCAGAATTATTGATGCTTCATTACTTCATTCCACGTTTGGCCAGTAATATTTTCTATTGTATCCAGTGTTACCGTCCGATTAAGACTTCTCGTACCCCATGAGAAGACTATATAGTGCGTGAATAATTTCGTTTGAACGTTAAGGTTGCGTAGCGATACGGTCCCGTTTTTTAGACAACTTCCGTGTGTATTGGGCATAAAAACGCAGTGTTCAACTAACGAACGGGTTTATGTCGAAATTACTAATTGTCGGGCCATATTTGTCATTAATTTTATGTACAGTTTGTATTATTTTCCTTTTGTGTGTCTCTATGTAATTTAGTTGAGCTTATTTATGTTAACGTAAGAATTGTTTGTTTTTACCGCTCCGGCCAGACTGCGCTTAGTTTAGTTTCAATTTGTACTGTATACTGATTCCTATTATGTACCATTTTGCTTTGCATTTTACTATCTGTCATATGGACTTTTAATGGTTTTTGCATTATTATTCTGACGAAAGCTTTTTGTAGTTTACCTGCACCCTGATGTCACTTGCTCTATTATTGTTTGTGTCTTTTTCTGTAAACTATTAAAGTAATTAAATTCAAATTGATTCGTTTTATTTCAACTTTCAAAAGTACTTATTATATTTGAGAGTTATATCAAGTTTAATAAGGTTTTAACTTAAATAAAAGAACAAATATGAGTGATGAAAGTGGTGGCATCAAATCTTGGACACGTAAGAAAGAACCATTAGGTAACAAACAAATAAAAACAAGGAGTTTTTCTCTTGGAGCTATTAACCTAACAAAGCAAGATATAAATAAAATTATCACAGGATCTAGTGAGGACACAAAAAAGGTAGCACAAGCAAAAACACACACTGTGAAAGAAATTAAAGAAAAAAGGGACTTAAATATAAATATAAACATCAGGGATACGATGTTACAGGGAGACCTAGAAAAATCAGAAACAACGACTAACAGTGAAAATATCCAGAATAACATTAAATTTGTCTCAGAATCATCTGATGTGTGGGAAAGTCCAGATGAAATTTTTAAACCTAAGAAATCTGTTTCTCGAACTCCTACCAAGACAGCTAGTACAACTGCGAGAATCAAGAATTAAATAAAATGGAGTCCACGATCAATCTTCCCGATATTCTTCACAGCCCAAAAATAGCAAACTCGCTTACTATGGTAGACATAACAGAAATCAAGGTAGTAAGTGCTCTCAAGGGCATTAAACTGGACTGTAGTCCAGGACCAGATGATATACATCCATTATTCCTTGCGAACACCCCTTCAGTAGCGGGCCATTTAACGGGTCTTATGAGACTGTCATTAGAGGAAGGAAAAATACCGAGCCAATGGAAGACGTTCACTATCATCCCAATATACAAAAAAAGCAGCAAATTCGACCCTGGAAACTACAGACAAGTAAGCTTAACCTCCATACCTTGTAAGATGATGGAAAAAATTTTGGTAGAGGAACTTACTACATTTTTCCTTGAAAATGAAGTGATATCCAAGAAACAACATGGGTTTCTTCTCGGTAGATCCACAGTATCTAATCTGCTGGAGTGCGTTAACTCCTGGACTTTATCAGTGGATAGAAATGAAGCAGTAGACATAATTTATCTCGACTTCAAGAAAGCTTTTGACCAGGTTCCTCACAATAGACTAATTCAAAAGTTGGAATTCTATGGCATAAGGGGAAATCTGTTAAGTTGGGTCGAGGATTTTTTATCTGGCAGGAGCGGTACACTGAGAAAAAAATTTAGTAGTGGTAAGTGAAAATTTAATTATGGCAGCAAAAAAGTTGCATACTATATGGGACAGGTAAACAACTTAATTGTCATAGGTAAATGAAGATTTCTAAAAGTAATGACTTGCCGCAAGTGAACAACTTTAATTGAAAATAATTCGAATATTTTAATAGCAATAAGTGAAGTTTATTGCTGGAGTCACTAAGCTATGTTTTAGTGGTATTAAACTTTTCAGCTAGGGTAATTAAACTATTTTCCGTGGTCAGTAGAAGTAAGTAAGTATTGCAGCTGCTGTGATTAAACTGTTGACTTATTCTTATTAATCTATTTGCATACCATTATGAAATACTATATCTGTCCTAATTTAAGGATTCACTTGCGACTATTAAAGTTTCGAATTAATAATAGGTGGGAAATGTACAGTTCACTTACCTTCATTGAACTAATTAATTTGTAGCTAGTAAAAAAACTAACTTCAGTTGGTATAAATGTTGTGCTACACTAAAGCCGATTGCACATCTGCATACACACCATGTTGACGATATCACCACGCGAGTTATCATGGAACCCTGGCTAATTATTTTAAATGCAAGTTCGCTTACTAAAGCTTCCAATATTACCTCACATTGTGATATCGTTCCAACGGCAGTGTTGGGTGTGCATTTTAGCGTATCCAATATTTTCATTTTCAGAAAATGAGAGCCAATGTACATCTCGCAGAGCTTATGTTAGCCTTTTGTTTCTATATATATAAATTCTATAAAATATATTTTTTTACCAATGCCATATAACTTTGAAAAATATATATACATACATCATATATAAAAACTTCTTATGTTCCAAATTTAAAGAAAATTGAAAAAGACACCACAAAATAACAAGATTTTTTAAATAAAATTTGCAGATAATATTACTTGGCACACTTATATATAGGAAGAAATACTTGCATTTTAAAATACAGGTTAGTAAAAAATATTTTGATTTGAATTTGATTTAGATTTTATTTTTCAAAGTGAAGATATGGTGCATCTTCAAAACTCGCGTAAGGAGGGCACAAAAAAAATTATTCTAAATGTATAAAAGATTTATTATTATATAATATATATACAAATAAAAATAAAGGTAAACTAATAAATACAGAAGTCGCCATATTTAAAATAAGTCCCAAGTAAAATACCTAACCTTTATGCAGTTTTTATGTGCTTAAAGTATATACCTTCAAATCTGTCCACACGGTTTATAAACCCCACTCATTTAGTAAATTCGGATAATCCATTTAGGTGTATAAGTATACCTAAATATTGAAATGATGAAACAGTAAGGCTCACAAAGCACACACACAGAAACACATATTAGACAATAGCAATAATGGCATGCTAAATGGCGGATTCTCGGAATATTTCGGACATATTCGGAACCCGAGGTCGGTTTAATTTTACGAATTCATTTACAGCAGGTAACCGTTCATTTGTCATGTGATAACAGTGCACTTATGGTAGAAATGTCTTCACTTACCATAGTAAAGTTTTTCCAGAAATTTTAGTTTAATAATTATAGGTGACTGTTTTGCTATATCAGGCGTATTAACAACTACCTGCAAGTGAACTTACAGATCTGGCGTACTAATTTATTAATGACAGAAAAATTGTTCACTTGTGACAATATGTCATGTCTAGAAATTTCGATTTACTTGCTGTTATTGTTAGAGTTACCAGTAGCAGGCAAAAAGTTACTAGTACCAATTAAACTTTTTTCAGAAACATAGGTTAATTGGACGAGTTTTCTCAGTGTAGAGTGAGAAATGAGGGAGAATTATCGGATAGCTACCAAATGACAAGTGGAGTTCCTCAAGGTTCTGTGCTGGGTCCCATCCTATTTAATGTCTACATTAGTGATCTTATAGTAGGCCTAACATCCGAGATATCCATGTTTGCCGATGATACTAAAATATATAACAATCCAAAAACTCACTACCAGGAGATAGTTGCTGACTTACTTACACCCTTTAGATGCTTGCTCTTAACGAAAACAAGTGCTCTGTTATTCATATGGGCTCAAATAACCCCCGTCATCAGTTTTTATTAAATAGCATACCAATTAAAAATGTAGATCTACACGAAGACCTAGGAGTCACCATAAGTCAAGACCTAAAAAGGGCACCTCATATCGGAAAAATCATAAAAAAGGCAAACTCGGTCTCCTATATGGTTTCACGAGCTTTTAGGAACATTTCGCCGGAACTCCTTGAAAAAATATATAAAATCTATATTAGGCCCACGCTTCAATATGCAGCACCAGTATGGAACCCATATTTTGTAGCATTTACATTGCCACCTTATGGGTTTATTATTAATTAGATATTTAAATTCGATCTAGTTAACTGTATACAATCTACCTTGCATATACATGTATTTAAAATTGCCTAAATTTGATAAATTAAAGCAGGTTTAGCAAATAGAATTTCAAATGATAAGAGTAGTTTTAGTTTTAGTAGCTCCGTCATTGAAGGTAGATGTGTCCTAGTACTGCTGTGAAATATTAAAGATCTTTGATCTAATTATATTGTTTTAAATATTTTCCTAACGTCAGTTAGTAACAATAAATTTAGTGGACAGACTAGTGTATAAATACGGATGCTTAATAGTTTTCGGAATAAACTTGGCAAATTTCATACCTCGTTGCTGACCAGGAGCGTTTTATAATGAAGGGAGAATACTTTCATCAAACACCGGAAAATGTATTCCGGTGTTTTTATGGCTCCGAAATTTTCGTTTTTCTATTTTAATGGTTCTTATTATTAAGAAGATACCTAATTTAAATTAGAGTAGGATGCCTTCAGCATAGTTTAAGCAAATAAATTCTTGGGAGACATATAGGACAAAGTATACATGATTTTCTAAAGTCACTTTGGGAAAAATCCTGGATTGGTTCAGCAGAGTACATGGAACTCCTCGGCTTGCTGCTGAAAAATTCTAGAACTTCAACGACCGTGGAGGAGTGGATTTTCTCATAATCATACACCTTCGTTGGACAGGAAACCCTCTTATGAAGAAACCCTCAGCTAAGTGTCACTACGTAATTTGTTAAAATAGTCTTATTCTAAATTTGTTTACGCCACCTTTATTCATTTTATTATTAATAATTTTCATATTTGAAGTATAAAGTATATAGGTAGCAAATAAAAAGTTGTGTACTATTTGGGACAAGAGACCACTTTAATTGTGCTAGATAAAATGGAGTTGTTGATCCTGTTTAGTTGTCATAAATAAAACATACCAAGTGAAAGTAGTTTCCTATTGTAAATAGATAATTTATTAGTGACAAATAAACGTATACTTACTGTGGTAGGTAAATAGTATATTTACAGCAAGTACATCATTTAAGTAATATTAGTAGTTTTACTAGCTGAATTTTATAAATTATTTAAAGCTACATTTTCACTCGATCGCTAAAAAATTTTTTTTGTGGCGTCCCGTAGAGTTGTTTGAAAGTCTAACAAAATTATAATCTTAATCAATTTTGATCAAAGTTAGATAATTTTTTTGACTTTCGAAAAATTCTGGTGGGTGCCCTAAAAAAAAATGGAATCTTCAATTCATGGACAGTATAAATTTCTGTTAAACTCAATTTAAAAATAATATGCAGATTTATTTTATATTATGATGAGCAGTATAAAAATTATTTAAAGTTTTAAGTTATGTATCTATCCGGTGAAAATAAAGCCTCCAATGATTTATAAAATTTAGCTACTAAAACTACTAATATACAAGTAAAGCTGCAAGTATGCTATAGACTTACCTAATGTGCATGAACAGATTGGTCATTATGCGTTTCATGGTCTCTATATTGCATTAGAGGAAAATTATAAAATATCTTCCTTTAGCGAAAACTTTGTATACCTGAAAATGGTTAGGTAATCATAAATGATTAAAACTATTTTACAGTTTAACAGAATTTATTAAAATTTTCAAATGACGAAACACAATGTTGATTCAACACACAAAAGTAAAAATGAATAAAGCAGTTTTGCACCTTTACGTACCGAACCACATTAACAAATGATGAATTCTCTTATTCTGTATGACGAAATATGCACTCACGAGTCGATACCGAACGAAACTCGAAGATGCACGAATCAAATGATTTAATAACCACAAGAAGTCGAGTATTTGGATTAAGAAAAAAGTTGTATTGTCACAAATAGTAGAGAAGTTCTTACTAATACATATTTTTAGAAAATCCGCTTTAATTGTGGTAGCCACATATTTAATTATTCCTAAGCACAGTTTAATTGGAGCAATTATTATTAAACACGTTTATTACCTGTTTATTACTTGTAGAAGAGTACATTAATAAGAACAGGTATCTGTTACTAGAAATGTCATTTTATTTATAAGAAATGTTACATCGACTTGTCCGAATTAAAAAAAATATTTGTTATGATTAAATTATTGTTAGCAAAAAAATGTACCTAGCCTGTTTTTCTCAGTGCGGCTTCTTTTGAACAGCCATGCTGTCGTGCAGCTGCGCTTGTCGGTGGTAAGGATGCCAAATTAAATTTACTTTTTGTTACTGACTTCACAAAACACTGGTATCGATATTTATCAAGATCAATATTCTCTTTGTCTTTGGATCCACAGAGTGCAAGAAGAAATTTCTCACCTGCATTAGCAACATCGCCAGCGATGGCATGTTCATTTTTAAATACTTGAATATGAGCTTGTAACTCTCTATGTTTTTCTATAGTTTTTACAAATTGCATCTTTCCTTGATTAAACGGGGCCGACGTCGTATCACAGCCACTTATTGCGTGGAGGAACAAGATGTTATCCTTCACTGCTTCGACGCCTTTAAACTTTGCGACGAATAAATATTTTGAACTGTGTTTCCTTGCCCAGGCTTTAGGAGGTATACATTATCATGAGACTTGCACAGTGCTGTCATCAGAACAATGAGGTCGACATCCTCTCCAACAACAATTGCGTATTCATATGAAGATGACATCTCGATAGCTGTATTTATTATTAAGGTGTCTGCATCTTCTGTAGCCTGGATTACAGTGAACTGCGCTTCTTCAAATTTCCGTTTCAAGATGGATATAAAGCGACCTTTGTTTCCATCGTTTGACAAGAAATTTGTCTGTGCAACTGTGGGAGTCATAGACTCGTCAAACAAAACATCTGCTGTATTTATTTTTATGATCTTCGCCGTCGCTCTGCACTTTTCGTGCCTGTTTCTTCTGCGCTTGTGGGATAGCCGTCGAAAACAACTACTGCATTAGACTGATAGTGTCTTTGTACATAATTTATGTAACTGGTACAAATCGAAGCAAATGTTGCATTTCAGCTCCAAACGACTCGATGCAACAGCTATAACCACCGTCAATTATGTACCTACACTTTGTTGGTTCCAAAGTCAATGTCTGTAACTGGCAAAAAAGCTTTGTACAGTAGGGACTTCGCAGTTTTTCGCATTCCGGCTTCAGAAAACAGGGACAGTGGATACGGAGCTAACTCACACTGCAGATGCTGTTCGAGTTCTTCGTTGTGTTTTGCAACACAAAGTCTCTGAAAAATAAGTAGTGGGTCAACGGGTACTACTTTTTTTCAAATCGCATATTAGATAGGTAAAAGCTAGGGAAGTTAACAGCATATGTGGTCATTTAATCAGCTCTTGAGCTAAACCGTTAACTTTAGCGAAACTATGATGAGCACATTTTTTGTATGAAATTTCCTCTTTAAATTTGCTCTTAACATATTTTTTCCAAAAACGCATAGCTTTGGAGAGAATTGCAAAAAACCGTTTTTGGCGGCAATCCTGGCAAGATGGCGACGCCGGCGGCAAGTCTCGAATAGTACATTTTGTGAATTTTAGTTCTACACACCCAAACCTACAAACCTGCAAAATTTCAAAACTTCCCGAGTTATTTCCAGGTAAGCTCTTCTGGCCTAATAATAAAAATGTAGGGTTAGGTTTTACTTTTGCCACCGGGATTGGCGTCGGCATGCAATCGTTTGCGACATTGCCAAACTTAACAAAATACGTTACCTTCAAATTTATTACCATAACACAATATATTGTAATAACATTTATTTATCTATTAAACAAAATATTAAATTAAATAATAGATTGAAAATAGATATTTTTAAAATGCTCCATTTAATTATGCTATAAAGAACTTGGAGAGGATACTTAGAGCTGTTAAAACATATTAGCAGAACTGGCTACGTCGCACTCGTTCACATTTAGGGCGGGAATATACACGAACTTGAAAATAACAATTAGCCCACAGCAAATTTTATTTATAGTTATAATTCAACAGGATTTAAAAAAATATTTTTAATATAATTGAAGAAGTAGTAATGGAATGGGTAAAGAAAAATGTATTTATCTTAGTAGTTGTCAATTAATAACAATTAAGGTGTGTGACTAGATGTAATTTAAAAGGGCAAAAAATTGTTTCAAATGTTGTGTTTTTTAATGGTTCTTTTCCTATATACATATTTTCAAAAATCTCAGTTTACAAAATATTTGCGTTCTAGGCCGAGAATCCCGTCGATGCGTCTAAAAATTATATTTTCTGTTTCGATAAACTCGTGGCAATGAATCAACAGATATTACCGTATATGGACCTCTGAACACTTATTTACATAACATGGACGCACAATGGATGCATTCTTATCGTACACCCAATGGACGTCCAAAGTGTACCCTTAGATCTTTGAACAAATTATGAACATAAAATGGACGATCTTCTTCTGTACATCCAGTGGATATCTTGGTATGGACGTCCAGTGGAGGTACAAGATATGTCCATGGACATTCGGACTAGTTCTGGACATAAAATGGACATCCCACATCACATGAAGTATTTCTATGTTGATATGTTAGGTATCTATTGAGTTAGGCTAGAGTCGTTCATTGACAAAATAATTTTGAAACTTATTTTGTCTATGAAATGAAGAAAAAAAAGCCACACACGTGGCCGTCATCGTATCGAGGACTACACGTGACGTAGCACTTGCCGATTCTAATGAGCCAACCTGTGTATTAGTAAGCTTGGTCAAATTCATTTAATGCGTACCTGATAAATCCCGAAATCGTTTCCGCTGGATGTCGTGTCCCTTTAATTTGGAGTTAACCGGTGGTGGCCCTTCGGGGATGGCAGGGTAGGCAGTGCCCACCCAATTATCTAAGAGCGCCCAGACCAAGCGCAGTAGTTAGTCATAAAATTTTGTCGTTAATTAATTTTAATATAAAAATTATAAAATTAAATAGATATTTTTATTTCTGATATTTTTAATGTTTTATTACATATTAATCCGCCTCCGCCAAGTTTACTACGAATCTGCTTAATCTTAATACCGAGTCGCTTGCCGCTAATATTTTATGCGCATGAGCCTAAACTCTAACCGCTAGTAACCATCAGGGTGGGCAAAAGACACTGAAATTGTGTTATACTACGTCTATACACATATATGTTGGTCATTCTCTTCGATCTTACGCCTGCAATACGTATCAAAACGGGAGGTATGTCTGTCTTGCATCTTTAGGCAATTTATATCCAGGGAGGCCATGCCACGTCTTAATAACTTAGGAATAATGAATACTTATTGAATTTTGAATTCTTGAATAGAATATGTTTACATTTGACAATATATCAAAATCAAACTGGAAAATTGACTAATTAATAGATATATTAAAATTGATTAAATGGTTAATAAATTCCTTAATCTTATGAAAATATTGAGAATATTAATTTTATACCTAATTTCTTATTTGATATTTGATAAATAATTAAGTTAGTGTGACATTATAGTTATGATTAGGTATTATCTATTATTATGAAAATAATAATATTTGTAAATTATGAAACGCAAATTCAAATAGATACCGGGCTTTGCAGTTGGTGGCTGGAATGTGGACACTGCCTGCCTCATCCCTCCCCTTTCTTTTACAATCATAATTTCTCGCCAAACATCGTTTCATTTTCGGAAGTATTTATTACGATTTGTTACTTGTTTGTGTTTGTGCAAGTGCCCACCCACCTAAAGGCCACAGGCCGTCACTGGAGTTAACAACTGTCTTCGTCTATTTCGTCTTCTCCGTCTGACTGTTCTATCTTGTTAATTCTCTAGTCTTTGCTATAGTAAGTACTAGTAAACTTACAATTTTCCTGAACGTCCTTCTTCCAATCTGGCCGTTGGATATAGAGAGGAAGTCATTTCTTTTATTACACAAATCGTAAGGGAAAAATCGCTAACTAAAAACTTTTCTTTGCAGGTTATACCGACTCATTCAAAACTGAAAAACAACTGCCAATCATGTGGCTTAAAAATTATTAAGTTTGCTAGTACCAACTCATCAATATCCCTAGTTTTAAAAAACTTCCCAAATACAAGTAAATTCGGTAATCTTTAAATGTGTTCACATTTTTCTCAAAAGATATAGATGACATAAAAAGTATTCCTGTGCCACATATATATGACTTCTAATTTGTAATAAATGCGAAATTTAAGTTTTCATCAAAGACGGTTAAATCTCTTTTCGTGATTCGTACTAAAGAGTACACCTAGCTATATAAAGAAAAATGTTTCCCTTAGAGGACGGATTATATCAACTAAGTTTTAATCTTAATCGGCTTGATCAATGATCATAGCTCAAAATCCATAGCTACGATTATTGTAACAATTATATTGTAACCATAAGATTTGGATCTTTGGTCAAGCTGATTTTGGTTTGATCTTGATCGAAATAACACCCGCCCTAAATGGGAAATTTGCAAAGGGTGTCTGGTCTGAAAGTAGGTTTCCCGTGACTTTGGGGTCTTACAGATGCTGTGGAATAATTTCCAGACATAACTAAAAATACTTTTGAATTAATTAAAATTTTTTAATATAAATAAGGTATGCTTCAGCGCCTCCCATAGCAAAGTGCTAGAGTATTACACCAGATAACAGAGTTGTAGAGGGGGACCTAAACTCCATGAAAAGATAAATTTCATACATTGCTAATGCTGTAGCCATATTATGGTCGCCATCATTCTAACTATTGTAAAAGAATTTTCTAATATTTTTTTTTTCTTAAATAGGTTTAGAACGCTATGAAACGTGAAAATTTTAAATTTGAAAAAAGAAAAAAAATTTTCCATCTATTTTAGTGTTTCAAAAATGTTGGTAAAAAAAATTCAAAAATTTTTAATTTTTTTTTTAATAGGTTTAGAATGCCATGAAACCTGGAAATTTTAAATTTGAACAAAGAAAAATTTTTTTCATAGTGGTAAAAGATTTGTCAAAAATGTTGGTGAATCAAATTTTCAAATTTTTTTTTTCTGTAATAGATTTAGCGTGTCATGAAACATGGAAATTTTAAATTTGAGCAAAAAAAAATTTTTTCATTATTTATTCCCTTTAGACGGTCCACCCTGTATATTTTCCAGTGAAATTTTAACCATTTCTTCACTGACAGTAACATCAACTACCTACGAAATTTGACAGCTCTCCGTCAAGTAGTTTTTTTAGTTAATGCACCAACAGACAGACAGACCAACAGACAGACAGACAGACAGAGAGACAGACAGACAGACGGAATTGAAAAACCTATATTTTCGTAATCTACGTGTTCTGAAACGTCAAAATCCGAAAAAATCTCGAAGGGTGATTTTTTCTCGAATACAACACTTCCCTTCGGTATGCGAGGGAAGTAAAAATGTAATTTGCATCCAATAGAAATATTTTATAAAAACAATTTACATATACTAAACCATATTATGGGTAAATGCTAAAGCTCTCTTTACTTTCTAAGGCACAAAAAAAATTAATTATTTATACATTTTTTAAAAAATGTGTTTTTAAGGAGCACACGAATTTTTAAGAATTATCTAATACATGTTTTACAGTAAATTTAGCCCTGTTGAAAATTTTAGCCTACTATAAGTAGTCCCATCAATTCATTACAAGTAGTACATCTTTAACTGTTTGTCTGAACTGTTCTTAGTAGTCGCCTATTGTCCATTTTATAACTTATATATAACTATAGAGGCCCATAATAGTGAATGCAGAATAGATTTATTTGCATTTATTTTTACTTCAGAGCCCTGATAAAATGATACCAGTAGATATAAAACAAAATTTATTTATACTCAATTTAAAAATTAATTATAAATACAAATCAAGCATTTTCCAACATACACAACCTTTGTTGGGTTAAAAGGGCAAGATCCACCATAGCTTCTGGAACAAGTAACTCGGCTACATTGTATTTAAGAGACTCTTCATAGGCGTAAAGTATACTTGTATCGTATAACATCATGTTGCTCTGCGCTAAGGCTAAAATACAGTTTCTGATTCTGCCGATAGTTTCCCTGTCTTGTTTGGGAACAACCTATTAAAGTTAACAAAATATAAAAAGTATAATAAAAACAATAGTAATACTAAATAACAAACAATAATTCTTTAGGATACTCATCACAAACTTTTTGTAAACATATAAATACTAAGAGACATTTCACTAGATGGTCTTTTGGGGCCATCCATTAATTATGTCACATTTTGAGGGGGGAGGAGGGGGTCCATAAAGTGTGACAGAGTGTGACAAGAGGGGAGGAGGGGGTCAAACTTTTGTGACATCACATTATTTACACCTACGCATACCGTTGTTTCAATTGAATGAAATTCAAAAAAATATAAAGATCACAAAATGCTACCTCAAAATTTAATGTCGTAAAATATGTGATGTCACAACAGGGGGGAGGGGTTGCCTCGAATGTGACAACCTGTGACATAGGGTGAGGGAGGGGTAGAAAAACTGTAAAATTTGCGTGACGTAATTAATGGATGACTCCTTTTATGAAAAGTAAATTTCTTTGCATAAGATTGAAACCGCGATCTCACATTCCCAAACCATTGGCATGCTATCTTTGTTTATTAAAATATATATTGTTTAATCTTCAATATTCCAATACAAAGGAAATCAATTTATCAATCTCTTTATTTACGCAAAGACTTGGTGAACAGCTATTTAGCTTACAATTATGAAGCACTAACAACAAAATATTTCTAATAGCGTGTTTCGCTTAAATGTGAAACAAGCCTGTAACTTCTTTGTTTACTGACCAATTTGAATTTTTTTTTTAAATTTTATTGTAGTGCTACATAAACTCTATTCTTGAATAACACAAATGGTTACTGCAACGCAAAACGTGACCTAACTCTGAGACAAGTTCAAGGTCAAAAATCAGTCATTCATATTAGCGATTTTTTTTCAAAAGACTGATTGCAAATTCTTCTTCACCGTCCCTCTAAACTCTGTTCTTCAAAGTTTAATATAAATCGATTGTTTCTTTTGGATTTTATTTTTTTTTTTTAAGAATAAAAATTACAGACCTGCAGAAAAAAACGCTTTTTGTTTTCTTTTTTACCCAAATATTTTTGACGTGCTGAACAAGATGCCGTTGATCGTTTTGCATCATCACGTCACAATTTTGAGAAAACCTAACCTAAGAGTGTTAAAAAGGCCATTCCTGCCCTTATCCTTCCCTAATAACTGGACGATACGAGATTGAGTAAAACGGACCAGACCGTCTTATTCAGCTGTCCAAGATCTTCAAAAAATCAATAGTAACAATAGATAGATAGATAGATAGATATATATATAGATATAATTTATTGATGCTAATCATACAAAAGTACTTACACAAGTCAAAAGAACAACACAGTAGTATGTAAACAAACTGAGACATGAAAATAATTGTAATAAATAACAATGTATAGAATAATGTTAAAATATAAAATAATTTTAAAATGGTAGAATATATATACATATAAATATAAAACGTATTATTTAAACAAGACTTAAATTACTATTTAAAAATTCTGAATCACTATAAAATGCGTTTGACAGGAGAAATTTTTTTATTCTACATTTAAATTCCTTTTCGGGTAATGCTCTTATAATTTGAGGCAATACATTAAAGTATTTAAGACAATAATAACCAGTTCCATCCCTAGTTTTATTGAGTCTCAAATAATTTATGTGTAGGTTATTCGCATTTCTTGTAAAATGCGAGTGTATTTGACCTCGCCTTGGATGCAACGCTTCATTAGCTTTGATGTATAAAAGACACTGTAGTATATAGACCGATGGTAATGTCATTATGTTTAATTTTGTAAAAGCATCTTTACAATCTTGCCTAAATTTTAACCCACCAATGATTCGTACGGCCCTTCTTTGTACTCTAAAAACATTGTCACGAGAAGCAGCATGCCCCCATACAAGAATGCCATACGATATCACCGAGTGGATAAGGCTATGATAAGCAGTAAGGAGTTTGTTGAGATACACTGCCAGATAAATTTCTAAGAAAGTATATATTTTTAGATATTTTGCTACAAATATACGTGGTATGATGATCCTATGTTAATTTAGAATCTAGATATAGACCTAAAAATTTGACAGAGTCGGGGTTATTGAAATTATATATATTCCGCAGTGAAAAAATCATTGTTTCTGTTTTTGTGATGTTTAAACTCAATTTATTGGAAATAAACCAGTTTTGAGCAACTGCTTGTGTTAGATTGACCTCATCTAACAAAACTGACAAGTCCGAGTTACAATCAGTTATGTTACAGTCGTCAGCAAACATTATTAATGACGAATCTATTATAGAATTTGGAAGGTCATTTATATATATTAAAAATAGAGTGGGGCCCAAAACTGAGCCTTGTGGGACTCCCGACTCAATGTTAAGTAGGTCAGACTTCAATCCATTATAGAGGACGTATTGCCTTCTTTCACTAAGGTAGGATTCTAATAAAAGTTTGCTACTGTTAGAAAAACCATAATAATCCAGTTTGTTAATAAGTATTTGATGGGACACACAATCGAAAGCCTTTGATAAGTCTAGAAATACAGAACATGTGAACTTTCCTTCTTCAAAAGCTTGATTTATGATAGTTGTTAGTTCGTCAATCGCCATTGTTGTAGTGCGTTTGGTTCTGAAGCCAAACTGGTTAGCATTAAACAGATTGTTTGCCTCAAAATAATCAGTTATTTGGATTTTTAATATGGTTTCTAAAATTTTAGCAATGTAAGGTTAACAGATATGGGTTTATGGTTGGAGGGTTCATCTATATCATTATTTTTATATACTGGCACAACTTAATAAAAAACAACATAACTATAGATGGCGTAAACATGATTAGTAAGAAATACTAGAATTTTTGTCATGAGTATATAAGTAAATTGGATATAAATAGCTAATTCCATAGAATTCTGACACGCTGAACATAATGCCGTTACCCATTTTGCTCTATGAGGTCAGGCCCATTTTTCCTTTTTTTTTGTTTAGTTTTTTTTGTATTCTTTTGTCCTCCTGCGTTTACGCCGTTAAATCTGGGTGATGTTAAAGGGGATTATATTAAATATTCCTTTCTACTCGTTTAGGGCTGGACCAATTAGATTATGATAGGCAGGAGCTAAACTCAGAAATAAAATACTGTTAGCGCCATCTATAGTTATGTTCCTTTTTATTCTTACTATCGGCTTTTGAAGATGTTGGACAGCTAAATAAGATGGTCTGGTCCGTTTTATTCGATCTGGTATCGTTGTTCAGTTACTAGGGCAGGAATATGGACTTAATAGCACTTTTAGGTTACGTTTTCTCAAGATTGTGACGTGATGGCGCAAAACGGTCAAAACTATCGTATTCAGCACATCAAAAACCTTCGGAATCACTTATTTGGGTTAAGAAAAAAAACCTTGCAGGTCAGTCATTAATTAAATAAATCTTAAATAATTAATTTCTAATACCATTTTTTTTTTCCATGATGAATATAAACAGAAAATAATTAATATTATAAAAATAATCTAAAGGGGTCAAATCTCGTGATCGAGATGGCCACCCGATGACAGGGATGCTACGCCTGATCCAATTGTTGGGGAAATTCTGGTTTAGCCAATTTCTCACACTAAAGAATAATGTATAGAGGCTCCAATATTCCTTTACTGAATGGGCATATTATGTAATGCTTAACGTTAGTTTTAAGCAACTTAAGTTATGGTTATCTTTATTAATGAATACGATTACCACAACTATTAAAAGAAGTTTAGACTGCTTAATAAAAGTAAGATTTAACAGTTGACAGCTGATGCCAACCATTGCTCTACATTTTATCTCTACAATATAAGGTATAATTACGTGCAAGGTTTCATACACCTCATATGCCACAAGATAATCAGACCAATAGACAACCACTTGGCTAATAGTAGCTTACTCATTTATAACAACATTATATTAAATTTGCAAACAAAAGGTTATATTTATGCTAAGAATATTTACCAGACATTTCAAAATTTGCTATTTACGGTTATTCATGGCAACACTGTCAGTGGAAAAATAACTATAACTTTACAAGACGCCTTGCCTTATTTCTCCATAGGTAACAGAATCCGTTATCGTTATTAAAGTTTAGCAGTGGCCATTTTAGTAGTGCGCATGCCTGGAATAACGATAATTATAAATACATAACGAAATAAGGTGGTTAAAATCTCTCTCTATTAAGTCCAGGATTAAAATTATTAAATTCTTGTGCAACTTGCCATGTTGTGCGTTCATCATTTCCCATAAGTTTAATTATTAAGACCTTTTCGCTACAGTCAAGTGCTGTGCAGCCATTTTACAATTTAGAAACGTTAATAACACTGGTTGTACTAAATAAAAGACACAAGTCTAAAATATCTGACACTACTCGAATAATTTAGTGCATCAATTTCAAATTTTTCAAATTTCATTTCATTTTCAATTTCAAAAATTTCAAAGCTTACTAAACATTTTGAATAGTTTTATAACTTGGACACCTATTAGTTAGGGAAATAGCGTGCAAAATCGACAACGAAAAGTTACCGTCTGCCACTCAGTGATCGAAGAGATCATATAAGTACGAAAGTTTTTGCACTAAAAATTTTTGGTATGGTGGGAGAATATGGAGGGGGGCACATTTTTTAAACGAATGATTTATCGATATCTGTTCGCATAGGTAGTTAGTATATGTACTTCTCATACCCCAATTAAATTGGCAGATGAATATTCCGCTCGGTACACGGTAGAGGAAATTTTAAAGAAAAAAAAAATTTCTTTTTAAAATTCCCTGTACCATTCCCTAGACTATATTGAAATATTGGTGGTAAACAATTATTGTACTAAAGAGACAAAAATAAGAATGATTCTGTTCTATTAAAATGGTATTAAAAATTAATTATTTAGGTTTTATTTAACTAATAATTTTTATTCATAAAAAAAAATTAATAAAATTCAAAAGAAACGATCTATTTATGAAACTTTGAAGAACAAAGTTTTGAGGGACGGTGGAGAAGAACATGCAATGTTTTTTTTTAATATCAATGACCTTGAAAATGTGTCACTGTAGGTAATGTTTTGCATTGCAGAAATCATTTGTGTTATTCAAGAATTGAGTTTACGTAGCATTACATTAAAAAAAATCAAATCGTTCAGTAAACATAGTTACAGGTTTGTTCCACATTTAAGCGAGACCCTGTATATAGTAAAATTTCCTTTCTCACAGAAGTAGCAATTATTTTTTTTTAATTAAGAAATATCTACTATAAAAATACATGAAAAACAAAATTACCTCTTCCAGATTTTGTACAAATCCCCCAACACCATCCTCACTACTGTTTATTATGGGACATATCCAAATGAAGCCATTATTTCCTAAAATAACGCTTGCTCCAACGGGCAAATTATGAAAATGGGTTTTACTTCTTTTAATCAGAGAAGGAAATACTTGAACCAGAACTCCTTGGGACAGCTACATGACAAAAAAACAAATTCAACATATAAGTACAGGGTATTTCTAAAACATACCAAGAAACTGCGGGAGGTAATTCTAAGAGAGCGTAGCTCATTCTAAGATGGCAATCAAAAAATGTTTCTAATTACCCCCCTTGGAAATTTTTTTATAAAACTTAGCACACAAATATTACTAATAAAACAAACACTGCAATTTGGAGTCTTATAAACTACTGATTTCAAATTGCCTCAAATATATAAAGTGAAACGGTTCATATTGGGGGATGGCCATGGCCATGGTTACGGTCTTGCATGTTCAAAACAGCAATCAATATAACTTTGGTTTATATATTGACATGCGCCCAATATAATTAATTTATAATCACTTAAACTTTCGGATTTTTTATTACAAAATATAGATCATATACTAGTAAGTACTAAAACCGAGGGGGAAACCGCTGGTGCATCTTGGTGTTCACTTCTGTGCAATGAAATCCCACACACTTGAAAAATCAAGTAATCCAGTTTTTACTAATATTGGGTGGTGTGAATCAGTCTTTTTGGAATTTAGATTTTTTATTATCATATCGGTTATAAAAAACTGACATTGCTTGTGAAACATCACTAATCCAGTATCATACAATTATTTTGCTACATAAAATGGCTGCCAATAACTTATTAGCGATCACCGGTGATCAGTCGGACAAATGCCGTGCAGTAAACTGAATGAATTATGAAACACTTTATTGATCAATTTACACAACTTAGTGTGATCAGTGAGCCGTACCTGATCGCTCACCGTAATGAACGCGGCCATTGTTAATCCAGAAAAAAACACGTATTTTTGTGTTTTTTACATTTTTTTACACCATTCGATGAGAATAATTTCGATTTATAGCAAATGTAGAAATTAACGGTGAACAATTTAGAGATACGACTGCACATAATTGTGATCGTACTGTGTAAATAATGTAACCTAATATTTTGTCATGGCTCCATTTCCTTCCAAGACGTGATTGAATCTCCTGCTGTTTGAAACAGATTTTCCCTCAAATGTCCAAGAAGCGCTTCATCTTGAACGAGATTTGAACTTCTTGATCAGCCTGAGCAGTCCTTTCACTTTACGCTACCTTCCTCCTTCCATCTTTCCTTCTCAGTCATAACAATACTTTTAATCAATTGATAATGGTTAGCAACTGCTGTAATAGACTATCCCTCTTCAATTTTAGAGAGAATTAAAATGTTTTTATGTTGTTAATTTTGGCATTGCGAAAATATGACAAATAAATAAAAAATGATTTAATATAGCGAAAAATAGGTGTATGGAATCTCATTGCACAGAAGTGTACAAGACCTGTGCATTGAGATAAATCGCAGTGCAATGCTTTGCTGGTGCATTACGGTGCATCTCACAGGTCTTTCGAAGCTGCAAACTTTGTTTCATACTATTGGAACAGATTCTAACAACATATTACAAAATTAGAATTACATGATCTTCTGTAAGGTCGGATGTCGAATGTATATAAATTAGGTAGAGTAGTATTATTATGAGAAGATGCTTGCAAAAAATAATGCACAGAAACGAGTTTGTGTTCCTCCATTGTTTTAGGCCAATGAGAACGAATTGCGTCATATTTGACGTCGAAACCAGTGGCACCATCAATCTGCAGTCACAGGATCAGTGCTGCAGTATACTTGTTGTGTTCGCCGTTTTTTATTGAATTAAGTGATATAACCTTACTTTCAGTGAAGAATGTCTTCATCGAAAACACCAGTGTGTGACGAGTTTTAATATTCTACATTATTCACAGCTCCTCCCCCTCGAAAATTTGATTATATTTATTATATATCCTTCTACCCCAGATGATGCTGTCACTGGTAAAAATATTCGCGCACGTTAGCTCCGCCCCGAGCATCTTCTCATAATAATACAACTCTAACAGGGCTGCATAAAGCTGGAGATTATACATACAAATGGCAAAACCAAAAATCCAAGTAGACTCTCGGATAAAGATTAGAATACTATCAGCAAATCAAACATTCCAGCAACTCTGAACAAATCTCACTATAACTTTAATTTAAACATCTAACTGATTTACCTTTCCGTAACGTAAACTTCTCGTGTGAAGTGAAAGTGAGCCATCGGAGTATACGCTTTGTACCTCTGCACTTATAAGATCCCCTTCCTGCAAATACTGCCTCATCATATGCTCATCTTCCACAGATCTTCGCCTCTAAAAGTAATACAAAATATTACCATCTAAAAGGTTTATACATCCATATACACACCAACTCTCCACCAGGTAAATTAACTGAGGAAAGCAACAACACTGAATCTAATCTAGAGTTAGTGTTAACCTTCCATCTTTTTTGCTGTACTTCTGTTATTCGTCCAACTACTACATCGCCAACTTCGCCATTATATCTACTTTTAAGTGGTCTTACAGAAATGAGGTTGTTTACTTGTTCTCTAACACCTGCTACCGAGGCTCTTAGGGCGCCGTTTTCTTCATAGGTGCCGTGGCCCCTAAAAAATCCCATTTTAAGTAATAATTTAAATTTACAAAATATACAGTGAATTCTAACCTCATAAACTCATTTTGTGCGGTTATTACCTCACCAGGTGTAAATATCTTTGGGTGCCGTTGATTAACAGCAACTGACGTATTGACACGATGAGACGCTAATCGAATATGTATTCTTTGTGGCATATTTTTTCTTAAATTAACGTAACTAAAATCTAAAGGGAATAGCAATTGATCTGTTTATTTTCCAAAATAAAACATTTGTTATGGGATGTATGTGACAGTTTGCCTCCCGGTTTTTGACATTTCAGTAATAATAACCAACGCCAAGTAATAAAATGTTCCTAAGAGGTACCTTCAGATATATCGGTATAGATATGCCAATACACCTGGAAAATTGTTAAGCCTCGTATATATGCAAAGTAGCTAAGGGAAAAGAGATATAATACTCCAAAAAGTATTTTAGCATAACGTGGTAGTCACACACACTCTGTTGAGTTCACTATGGTTTGTAGCCTGCATGAGGTAAACATTAAAATAGTTGTAGTGTGGTCATCCGAATCAGCGTTTGACGAAAGACACAATGGGCTTGTTCCATGATATTCTTTTTATATGGTTTTTATACTTTTTCATATAGTACTTACTCGATATTCTCATTATACACTTAAAATTTCGTATTATTAACTTTTTCCGTTCTCGAGATATAAGGAGTTGAAATTAGTAATAGTTGCAAAAACCGTCACTATACGCAAGTGACGTAAAAAAATGGCTTTGTGGGACCTTTCAAATTTAACCTGAAAAGTCGAAAAACATGGAATTTTTAAACGCTGGTAACTAAATAAATACGTCGAGTGGAAGTTAGTTCTATGTGTCTACGGAAAGGAGAAGGTCGGCGATGAATTATAATCGTAAATTGCAGGGTCGAAATCGAAAATTCGTTCTGGCAGGAGCGAGAGAAAATTGTAATTTTTTGACATTTCACCAAATTGTACTCCCCTACTGTCAAGTAGTAAGCAAAACAAACAATACTTCGAAAACACTTATAATTATAACCAATAAGGATCATCAAGTCTATTGAGATCGCCGAGTCTATGCGTATAGTGACGTAGCGCCTGGCCACGCCCCATTTTCGCGAGATGGAAATTTGTAATAGTTTTTAAGATACTAAACGTGAGAATAAGATTCTGATTTTTTGCAGATCCATTAATTTATACTTGCACTTTCGATTTATGAAATAAAAAAAAAATGCCGAACAAGCCCATAATAGATTAACTGTATTAAGCTTTTATCTCTCCGAGTTGAAGCTGTAAGAACTTTTTAAAATTTGGTAAAATGTCATTTCAACATGTGTACCTGCACCTGCCAATAATGTAATAATTAAGAAATTCCTGCTGAAATGGTCCATTGACTTTTTTAGTAAAAACCATCCGCCATAACCTTGGAATGATTCGCATCCAGCAGTGACCTAGAGCTGTACCTTCAGTTGGTGCACAATGGCAACATCAGCCTCTCATATCTAGACAATTTAAAGATATGCCCAATACGAAACTTTCAGAGAATTAATAATATCTGGTGATATACTTAACATTTAGCACCATGTTCATCAGAATCTAAGGTAGCAAACCGGGCGATATTTGTGGTCACTTTATCATTGCCAGCAATTTGAAAACCCAATTTTATCATTTCAGCGGTTTTCTTAAAGGATATAACGTTGAAGGGTTCACCCTTCACCACCCATAAAAATTTGTACACAGAGTATATCTGCGCCTGCGTGACTTGACTGGCGTTTCTGCAGCAGCGGCGATGATTTACGATTTACCCCTCGCGATATAAGTATCGATCGATACATCCGGAAATAGACTAGGTGCCAACACTATTCGTGTGTTCTAAGGTGGTCCTAGTTCCTTTTGCTAGTAATGTTGTAATGTTGGAGGCTCTGCCTCATAGTTGTATTTCTCTGTCAGATTATATTTTTAACCTGTCGAGAAGTATCAATCCAATGGTGTGATGTCACGTCGACATCAATAATCTTATTGAATAACTTGTCCACATTGTCCACAAATAATGTAATAGGTTATCTAAGATTTACTCAAAATGATTATTCTCACAGTTTTGCTGCTTTTGTATGTCGGATGCCAGGAAAGTATCCAGAGTGATATTAAAGGCTTTGATGACACAATATTGTTCAGTATAGATTGGCCTGGAGAATTGCTACCAGATGGAACAGATTTAGGAGGTGAATCAATGATAGTAACGTCAGTACATCAAGAGAAATACAAGTGTTATTTACCCACCATTTCGGAAAAAGAATCGAACGAAGAAGTTAAATATGAGGGACCCACTGCTGTCGAACTTATATCACCATTATTTACACAGACAACCTGCTCATTTAGATTAGAGTCGTATTGGACGTATGAAGTATGTCACGGAAGGTATATTAGACAATACCATGAGGATCGGGAGGGTAAAAAAATTAAGGTACAGGAGTACTTTTTGGGAAAATGGCATGAGAAGCAGTTTGAAAAGCTCCTAACAAGTGCCGCAGAGGATGAATCAGATAGACATGCTGAAATCCCAACGAAGAAAATTGATAATGTAAATTTACCTTATTATGAAATCACAATGGAGAATGGCACTTTATGTGACCTAAACAACAATAAGCCTCGTATGACAAAGGTACTTTATGTTTGTTACATTCATGGTAAACATGAAATTTATTCTTTAAAGGAAACCTCAACTTGTGTTTACGAAATCATTATTTTATCGCCTTTGCTTTGTACCCATCCTAAATATAAACCAAAGGAAACAGGGGAGCATAAAATCAGCTGCTCACCGCTGGACGGTAGTCCTAAGAAACCTTATAGTCTAGTTAAACTGAAGTCTGATAGTGCTAAGTTACGGCGAAGTTCCGACTTTGACCGTTTCCGGGTGGAATTAATTCAGCTGGAAAAAGAGGAACCCGTTACCAAAGTACCTGAACCTAAAATACATGATACATCACCTGTAGAAAGCTTCTTGTTAGGTAGGTATAATTTGTAGATATGTTACTTAATTCGTCAGTCCCGAGTTGTAATGAAATTTAGTGAATGTTTACGACATTACTTTTTTTTTCGTTTTCAATTTTTTGGCAGATATTTTTGATTCTATAATTGCTATTCGCTCCATTCTATTGAATTTCTCGCAGAAGAATGGTGTACTTGCGTTCTTTAACGAGGAATAGTACAAAAGCCATCTGCGATTGCTGACTGCAATAAATGCAAAGGTTTCATAGACATATCGGACCAAATAAAATCCTACTTGACTGCATTACGAAACTCAATAAAATGGTATGGTAAAATAGCAATTGAGCTTCTATTTGGGTCGGCACTTGCCAACGCCTATATAATGCATCAGAAAATCACCAATCAGAAACTCTCTATCACTTCTTTCAAAGGGGAGCTGGTCAGCCATTTCTTGGATCTTTCTAAGCTTGAAAATATTGAAATGACGAACCCACGTGCTCGCGAAGGTCACCACTTAGAAAAGGTTTCATCTTCTGCCCGAAGATGTGTGACATGTTAAGCAAACCTTTCTTCTGAAAATGGACGAAAATTTGCATAAAACATAACGCAATTTTAGCGCTTCAAATGTATTCAGTGCGACAAATTTTACTGCATTACGTGTTTTTTAAATATTTATAGTTATAATATATAAGCGGTTTTTGATATTAGAATTTTCTCTTTTTATATATTTTTTCACTTATAATTGGCTTGGTATATGTATTTCGCAGTGAAAAATGCAAAACTTCTCCAAGAAATGCAATAGAACGGAGCGAACAGCAATTATAGAATCAAAAATATCTGCCAAAAAATTGAAAATCCAAAAAATAAAGTATTCCCGGGTGGGATTCGAACTCGGGAAACCACTTAAAAATAGTCGCCAATTAGCACGACCGCAAGTCAATTTTTCAAACGTAATAACTGAATAAATACGACGATCGGAGACCCCGTTCTATGTCTCGATGGCGAGGAGAAGGTCGGCAATGACTGTACAACGTGAATCGCAAGGTGAAAATCGAAAATTGGGGCCAGCAGGAGTGAAGGCTAGTCATTTTTTGACAATTCGGAAAACGAAATTTTCGTCCATCTATTTTTTTGCAACATGTTTAATTTTTTACTCATTTGTGCACCACTAAGAGTTTGGTAGAATTGCACCTTCATTATAGATACTATCTAAACTCTCTTTGGAAAAAATCTAGCTTTATAGAAATGATTTCACGAAAACTGTAGCTGCCTGCCGGGCTATATGGTTTGTGGTCATATAATTTATAATGTGAAGTTATATTTTACGATTGCAGGTCTTTACAATTAGTTTGTATCTTTGTAAAAGATTTAAAACTGAGTTTATCTATTAATCGAATTTGATACAACGGAAAAATTATATTACGCTAGGTTTTGTGTTTAAGCTGTCTATACAACTGGCCCTAAGTCCCAAATTGATCTGTTTTCAACATGAAATTCTGGACGCCAGCTTTCCGACGACATTAAAAAAAATTCTTTTAAAGTCATTTTGGCCACTTTTTTGGCATATGTTTAATAAACCAAATGACAACAAATAGATTTTCTCGGCCATTGTGATACAACTTTCGAAAATTTTTTTATCAGAAAAGAAAGAGAATTGCGAGAACTTCAATAAAAAAAGAAGTTAATTTTCGTCCATCTGAAATCGAGATATTTAACTTTTAGCATTTTGTAAAATGATAAAAAATAGTAGTAAATACACACACGAAGAAACAGAGTTGTCTCTGAACGCAACAAATATTTGACATTAGTTAAGAAAAATAAGGTTATAATTTTATAAAGAGAAGTTAGCAGAATATCAAAGTCCCTTAAATACATACATTAACTACTAACTTAAGTAAGCTGGAAACAATTGTGTTCGGTGCAACAAAACGAGAGGTAATCTTTGATATATAAATTTTTAAAAAAGCTATTCTGGCTACTTAATTGACAATGAAATGTAAATGCTTGAAAATTAGTTTTTATAAGTTAAAAATGTTTTTTTGGCTTTTCGTATGAAGTAAATATGTTTCAAAATGATACGCACTTCAAATATTAGCCAGGAATACGCATTTGTTAATTAACAATTGGCCAAAATACTAATAGTTAAATATCTCGAGTTCAGATGGACGAAACTAATTTTTTTTTAAATTAAAGTTCTCGCAATTCTCAAATTTTTTCATTTTTCAACATTTTTTTCATAACTTTTGTAAAAAAAAAAATCAAGCTGGCGTTTGGGGTAAATCATTCTCGTGAGTGGTAGCAACTTACCTCCCAAATCCCATGCTTGTCACTCTTTATTTAATTTAATTAAATGCAAATGGAATAGGAAATTTCCATAATGTAAAAGTTTTCTAAAATAGAAACAAAGGAAATAAAGATATTACTAGCAACATACTAGTAATTATTTCAACTCATAAAAACTCGTTACAAATAATGATCAGTATTGAATTAAAATAAGGAAAATGTGCACATTACATACAGCATGACTCTCATGATATATATATATTTTTTATTTTGACTGTCCAGTTCAAGGAAACCTAAAATCAGCTAGAACAAGAACACTCACCAAAAACCACAGCTTTGTAAAATTTTATAACATTTGCAGACATGTATCTCGATATTTGCATCTTGTAATGTGACTACTTTCAAAGCTTACTATAAACTAAGAAATATCTCAGCCAATAGGTACATCAGCAATAAATCAGCAATAATTATTCGTTACCTGGGCAGGATAATAAAAATTGGGTTTCGGAAGATTACCAATGCAGGTATAACAGGGTTCGGATTCGTATGGAAAACCTGGAGAACCTGAAAAACTCATGGAATTCAAAAATCTTAAAAAAAAAAAACTGGAAATATCAGGGAATTTTATAAATTGTATAAAAAATCGGGGAATTCTGCGTCTCGATATGGAAAACCATAGAGTTCTTAAGAATTTTCACCGATTCAGTCCAATTCAAGGAATTATTTTATGTCAAATAAAAAATTACTTCACTAAAAAATATATAGAAATTAATATTTTTGTTATGGAAAACTTGGAAAATTCAGGGATTTTTTTCAGCTTTCCAAAGTCTGAACCCTGTAATAATTGTAATATAGTCAAATGCAAATACAAATTCCAAACAATGTAAGAAGTTATCTAAACTAGAAAAAAAGGGAAGGGTATATTCCTAGCAAAAATACTAAAGTCTATTTGGAAATGAAAGAGAGTACCTACTAAAAGCTCATTATAAAGGAAAATCCTATAAGAACATAGTCAGGGTGCTTATTATCAGTTTAATCACTTACATTAACTTTATAATCCAAGCTACCATAACACAGTATCTCATATAACACCGAAAAATTAAACATATGAGAATAATAGGAAAACCTATTAAAACATATTTTTAAGCCCGTCAGATTACGTTTTATTTGTTATTTTCTATTTTTTTGTTTTTAAGTTGACGAAAACAAAATACACTTTCAAATGAAAACACCAAATTGAAATTTCTTTTTGGTTACTGAGAAGAATATATAGTTTTTAAAAAAGCATGTCTGACTGACCGATTTTGTTAATTAACGCCTGTCTGACTTCTTTTTATACCTTAATTTGTCCACGAAAAATATATCTTATAACACCATTTTTGCTTGTTTTTTTAAAGAAGCTTTAGCCCTCTATCTATCTATTGACTTCATTTTATCGAGCAGAGTTCACCCGTGAGATGAATTGAAGATCTGACTGTTGATATCACATAACAACTTCTTTTTGTAATATTTAAAATATAGTTGACCTACAAAAATAAGGGAATCAGCAAAAAGACTGCAGCACACATATACAAATCGATATGCAGACCAATGTTAGACTACAGCCATCCCATCTACTTAAATGCCAGAAAACCAGCAATAAACAACATCCATGTTGCAGAAACATCATCGCTCAGAGCCATCACTAAATATCGACACCCAAGAAATCCCTTGCACAATCCACCAAACACTCTTCTTTATCAACTAACTAATACAGAGCCAATTCCACAGAGACTATTTAAACTATCCACTAAGTTCGCCAAGAATGACCACAACGTAGAAATACTTCAACCTCTGTGCAAAACAAGAAACCATGAAAGACCCAGCAGCTGGAAGTTTCCGGACAAAACCCCGTGGGAACACATTTGTGAAATAAGGACCCCATGATGAAAAGTCAATAATAATTGTAACATTGTAAAATATTACCTGATTTTTTTTTTTCTTTCACATGCTATCTAAATTTTGCTGTCTGTTATCCATACTTATTACAAAATTTATTATATTATTGTTAAAAAAAGGCTGAAGGACTTTGGTCAATGGCCATTTGGGTTTTTACTCAATAAAGTACTTTTATTATTATTATTATTAAAATATAGTTAGAAACTCCCTTTATTGATTGATCGATTGATTTGCCGGCGTAAGGTGGGCATTGCTCCCGATTCCGGGCATCCATGGAGGTTCGTTCCAACACGCAGCTTGGTCGTCCGTCGAACACGCCCAACGGACGGCCAAACTGCATGCCGGCACCAAATATCCAAATATATGATGGGAAGTGTAGGTGTTTGAGAGATGCTTCTGTTAAGTTTCCATGCTTCTATTAAGTTTCCATTTGTCATCATTGGCTGGGGTGTGGTGCAGTTGTTTGTGACATGCTTCTTTTCAGTTTCCTTCTTTTTCTTCTTCTAAGTTTTCTGTTTCTTCTTTCTCTGAATCTGGCGGCTTTTATTTTATATTATATTTTTGTATTTTTTTGTTTTGTTTTTATGTATTAACCGCTCCACAAGTAAATATCCATCTACGGTGGAGTTGCTGGGAAGGGTCCTATCTCGCGGTAACAATTATTTTTTTGCGCGTTATGAGAAAAGCGGTCCGAAGGGATAGCTGGCTCACCCTGTATGTCCTTGAAACAATCGGTTTCAATTTCGGGCAGTTTTTCCATTTCATTACCTTTATATTATGTTTAATATCTTTTCAATTTTGATCTCCAATTCTTGTTTAAAATTTAATAAAGACGCAAATATAAACTAATGCTACATAAACAAAAACTTATCTGTTTCATTCACACATCTGGCATTGATTAAAATTGGTCTGCCATCAAAAAAATATTTTTGCTGTCATTCCTAAATTTTTAAAACGATGCGCCCACGATTGCTATGAATATAGTAAGATCCAGACCACTTGCATGACATAACACTTTAAATTTTTTATGTTTACAAATAAGTTTTAGATCCCCTTTTTGCATTAAAATTATTGGTCTTTCATAGAAAAAAATGTTTCTTACTGTCAGACTTAATTTTTCTTAATTTATGTCTGGCATGGTAAAAATCGTTTTATTGATGAGAGAGTGAAAACTTTTAAACCATAAAGGGGGTTTCTAACTTTGTTTAAAATAATAATTCAAACAAGTTTTTCGATACGCTAACAGTCATAACTATATTCATTAAAAATGTGGGTGCGGCGCTTAAAAAAATTAAGTCTGATCATAAAAAACATTTTTTCTATTAAAGACCAATTTTAGTGCATAAAGTGGATCTAAAACTTATTTGTGAACATACAAAATTTAAGGTGTTATATCATGCAAGTGGTCTGATCTTACTATATTCATAGAAAACCTGGGCGCGGTGCTTAAAAAATTAAGTCTAACATAGTAAAAAATATTTTTTCGATGACAGACCAATTTTAATCCATAAAGGGGGTTTCTAACTTTATTTTAAATATTGCAAACATAAGTTGTTAGGTAGGTATATTTTACGCTGCCTTTTACCATTGTTCTCCAATATGTAAGTGTATTTATATTTTTTGTAAAAAATTGATCATGCGAAAAGAACTTTTCATTTGGCTATAGCTAAGGAAAAGGTTGAAAGGATATTTTGTTAAAATTTAAGTTCGAAATCTCTAATAACAAGCGGGACTAATATTACTACTGCATTAGATCAAATTTACTAAGCCCTCCTCATAGTTCAACAAAGAATTATACATTTCGTATCTCGTTATAATTGAAGATGAAAACAAATAAGGGATAACTTAGTTATAAAGTGAAATATTTTTTAGGAAAGAATTGTTTAAATGGTGGCACAGGATGGTGGAAGTTTGAGTTTTGTTATGGAAAATCAGTAGAGCAATACCATCTGGAAAAAGACGGCAGAAGGGTATCCATCAATTTAGGACTATTTGATAAGAAAATACATTTAGACTGGATCAAGCAGCACCCTCATAAACGTCCTAAGCCTCTAAGTCAGAGAAAACAGCTTTCACATTTTTATTCTGGAGGGACAGTGTGTGATAAAACTGGTAAACCAAGGCAAACTGAGGTAAAATTAAAATGTCTTGAGAATCCACCTAGTCCAAATGCCGTGTCATTATATTTATTGGAGCCTCGGTATTGCGAGTATATTTTGGGGGTCGAGTCACCGCTGATATGTGATATTTTAGCGAGGGCTGACGAAAATGGACTTGTTGAGACTATCGATAATGAAATTACAGACTCTGATGACATTCCTACTGTAAATATCAAGTTGTAATCCTGAGACCGTTTTATAATTTTGTGATAAATTATTTAAAAATAAAATTTTACTTATAAGGTAGTTGTTTTAAACAGTAACACTTTTCTTTTACATTTATTACTTCCACATCCACGTAGTGGATTGGAAGTATAGTAATCGTAAAAAAAATTTAAAATTTTTTTTTTCTTGAAATCGGTTTAGAACGTCATGAAACGTCGAGATTTTAAATTTGAGCGGAAAAAAATTTCTGTCTGTCGGTCTGTCTGTAACTTTTTTTGTCCGCACGCTTTCTCCGGAACGGTTTAAGATATTGACTTGAAACGTATATATTATAATGAGATCTGGAACTGTATTGTTTTTTGAAGATATCCGGTGATGGGTTGGGGGTAAATAGGGGTAAATATGGGGAAATATGTAAAGCAAGCTGGTAAGAGTACAGAAACTTGAAATTTGATGTATGTACTACAGGCCAAGGCCTCAGATTTTTTAGTAATGTTTTTCAACCCTCCCACCACCCCTTCTTCATTATTAAAGGGGTTGCTAAAACAAAATTGAGATATTCATTTGAAATTTGGTATACGTATGTATTATAACGACATCTGGAACTAGATTATATTTTGAAATGATTCCGTTGAAGGGTTGGGGGTTAAATAGGGGTAAATAGGGGAAAATAAGTAAAGCAAGCTGGTAACAGTACAGAAACTTGAAATTCGGTGTATGTACTAGAAGTTAAAGACTAAATTTTTTTTTAAATATTTTTCAATCCCCACACCACCCCTACTCCTCTATTAAAGGGGTTGATAAAATAAAATTGAGATATTCATTTGAAATTTTGTACACGTATGTATTATAACGACAACTGGAACTAGATTATACTTTGAGATGATTCCGTTGAAGGGTTGGGGGTTAAATAGGGGTAAATCGGGGAAAATAAGTAAAGCAAGCTGATAAGAGTACAACCGCTTTAAATTCGGTGTATGTACTAGAAGCCAAGGTCTCAAATTATTTATATTATTTTTCAACCCCCACCACCCCTACTCCATTATTAAAGGGGTTGATAAAATGAAATTGACATATTCACTTGAAATTTGGTACACGTATATATCATAACGACATCTGGAACTAGATTATATTTTGAAAAGCTTCCGTCGATGGGTTGGGGGTTAAATAGGGGAAAATAAGTAAAGCAAGCTGGTATAAGTACAGAAACTTGAAATTCAGTGTATGTACTAGAAGCTAAAGACTCAAAATGTTTATAATATTAAATAGGGGAAAATAAGTAAAGCAAGCTGGTGAGAGTACAGAGAGTTGAAATTCCGTGTATGTACTAGAAGTCAAGTTCTCAGATTATTTATATTATTTTTCAACCCCCACCACCCCTACTCCATTATTAAAGAGGTTGATAAAATAAAATTGATATATTCACTTGAAATTTGGTAAGCGTATATATTATAACGACATCTGGAACTAGATTATGTTTTGAGATAATTCCGTTGAAGGGTTGGGGGTTAAATAGTGGTAGACAGGGGAAACTAAGTAAAACAAGTCGGCAAGAGTATAGAAATTTGTGATTTGGTGTATATACTAGAGGCGATGGCCTCAGATTTTTCCATAATATTTTCCATCCCCCCATCACCCTTATTAAAAGAGTTGATAAAATTAAATTGGATTTTCACTTGAAATTTGTTACACGTATAACAAGATCTTAAACTGGATTATATTTTGACATGATTGCGTTGAACGATTGGGGGCAATTGGTGGTAAATAGGAAAAAATAAGTAAAGCAAGTTGGTAAATGTACAGAAACTTGAAATTTGGCGTATGTCCTAGGAACCAATGCCTCAAATTTTTTAGTAATATTCTTCAACCCCCACCACCCTTATTCCATTATTAAAGGGGTTGATAAAATGAAATCGAGATATTCACTTGAAATTTGGGACACGTATGTATTATAACGACATCTGGAAGTAGATTATATTTTAAGATAATTCCGTGGAAGGGTTGAGGGTTGAATAGGAGTAAATAGGGGAAAATAAGTAAATCATGCTGGTAAGAGTGCATAAATATGGTATTTGGTGTATATACTAGAAACCAAGGCCCCAGATTTCTTTCTAATATTCAAACACCACCATCTTCGCTTCATTTTTAATGGGTTGGATAACATAAAATTGAGATATTTACTTGATAGTTAGTATACGGATGTATTGTAATGACATCTGATTGAGATGATTCCATTGAAGGGGTGGGTCGTGGTAGGTTGTGAATAGGGGAAAATAAGTAGGGTAAACTAAAAACTTAATTTTTGACGTATTAGGTAGAAACCAACGCCTCAAACTTTTTTGTGACATCTGCTCCAAATATTATTAAAATTCTATGACCAATAATTTTCACATACTAGAGTGTAAATCTAGTCAAGATGTTTCCTTTAAAGTGACTTTGATGAAAAATCTGGATGTGGAAGTAGTGATTCCTTAGGCAGCGGTTTTTTTTACATTCTCTTTTATTCTCTGAAGAATTGATATTTTTTAACAAGTTTTAACAGTTTTTTTTCCCTTGAGACTGTGTGCTGTGTGTTTAGAATAATTTCAATGAAAATGACTGAAAAAGTAATTTTATACTTGCATACAAGTAAACTTCTCAAAAATTATAAAAAAAATTTGTAAATTACAATTTCCACATTTTCGAAGTAATTCACGTAAGTGCATGATGACAATGTCCTAAAAGCAGGGCCGGCATCTTTTCAATTTAGTGTATGGTGCTCAGTTTAGTAGTAAAAAATTAAGAATGGGAGAAGGATACTGGAGGAGAAATGAACTTTGCAGGCTTTTTTAGTTATTTATTATAGTCAGACAAGTATAGGGTGTTTTTTTCCTTCTTCAATTCTCTGGGACTTCCTGCCACATGTATGTTTTCTTTTTAAGCGGTGCTCAGGGAATCTACAAAATATCTCAATTAACTAGTATGTTACTGGTAAATAACCTCTACGCCTGTGACTTTTACATCAAAGGATCAGTTAGAGGTTGCTTTTTTTAAATAAACAACACAAATAAGTATAAAAACTTGAAATTAAATATTTCGCCGAAGTTTCGGAAATCTATTTTATTTCATTTTTCAAGGCTTTTTTTGAAAAATCTTTTTTGCTGTGTATGATAAATACACAGCTCTAAGAATGTCAAAAATAAAATAAAAAATAATAGCTGCCAGATTCAGAGACACAAGAAGCAGAAAACTTAGAAGAAGAAGAATAAGGAGATGACGATAGATGGAAACTTAAAAGAAGCATCTCGCAAACAACTGCACCACACCCCAGCCTGTAATGACAAATGGAAACTTGGAAACTTAATAGAAGCATGGAAACTTAAATGAAGCATCTCTCAAACACCTACACTTGCCATCCTATATTCCCACCCCATGTGTCATGCGGCTCTCACTGCTGACAACAAGCATGTCCAATGTCCAACCCGGCGTATGCAGCCGGTCTGGCGGTATATAAAACATCCGAGGTTTGGTTCCAGCACGCGGTTTGGCCGTCCGTTGGGCGTGTTCGAAGGACGACCAGGCTGCGTGTTGAAACGAACCTCCACGGATGCCCGGAATTTGCAGCAATGCCCACCTTACGCTGGCAAATCAATCAATCAATCAATGTTAAGTTTGTGAAGTTCTTCTTTTAACATTGGTAACCAAGTTGTACAGACATCTACGGAACAATTCGACACGCATCTAACCTCATTCAATAATATTATCGCGGATTCTTTAATTGCGTGTCGAATTGTTCCGTAGATGTCTGTACAACTTGGTTGCCAATGTTAAAAGAAGAACTTCACAAACTTAACATTGTATAAAAACTAAAAAAACTGTTAACTATATCAGCAGTTCTATGTAAATAGTAAGTATCTATCATACACGGCAAAAAAGGTTTTTCAAAAAAGCCTTAAAAAGGGAAACAGAATAGATTTCCGAAACGTCGGCGAAATATTAAATTTCAAGTTTTTATACTTATTTGTGTTGTTTGTTTAAAAAAAGCAACCTTTAACTGATCCTTTGACGTAAAAGTCACAGGCGTAGAGGTTATTTACCAGTAACATACTGGTTAATTGTGATACTTTGTAGATTCCCCGAGCACCGCTTAAAAAGAAAACATGACGACACGACAATTATTAGATGGGTAAAAATGAAATAAATGCATTAAAATAAATTTATTTTTATATTAAGTTTTCTTATCTAAACTGCTTGGGGGGTAAGGGGGGGGGCGACACTCCATTCGTCCACCCCCCGAATCCGTGCCTGGCCTTTCAGATGTTAACATTAACCCAATAATGTCTTCATTCATGCGGTTGTCGATAGCTGTTATTTACCGGGGTCCTAATAAACAGGTAATAACAAAAGTATGATCCTACTGTGCCAACTTTAAATGGCACCACACGCTCACGCAGGTGAGGTAAATTTTAGAATCTGTACATTTTAATAAAAGTTTAATAATAGTTGAGAGGGATTGTATTTTTTTCAAAAACGAATCTAGTTATCGCTGCTAGGCGTATTGTCCTCAGCACCACCACTTTGTTTTACGTGTGGTGCTCGAGCCTGCAAGCACCACTATGGTCGCCGGCCTTGCCTAAAAGGTTTTGAAAATAAAAAAGATTGAGTTCAGAAAGTGACCAAGTTCATTGCAATAAAAGTCTTCAAATTACAACAAAGAACAGTTTTTGAGCAGACCAAGTCAATATACAGTATGTCTCACTTTTCATGATGCCCATATCACAGCTCTCTTATTGTGCGATTTCTTTTAAACTTGGGTGGAAGGTACTGACCCATCCGGAAAGATGCCACGGTAAAATATTTCAAAATCTACCAGTGGCGTCTGTCGTTATGAAGAAGAATGTACCTAATTATCCAAAAAAAAATTATTAGGCAAAGTTTAACTGTAAAGCAATCTCATAATTTTATTCGTTGTTATCAAAAACTCAGTAAAACGAATTTTAATAACTTACTTGGTATTCACGTAATAGGAAAATAAAACTTCCCTTTTTACAATACCAGTTATTAATGTCATTACTTTATTTTTGGTCATAATTAGGAGTTAATTAAGCTGAAGGAGGACAGGCATTCCGTTTAGAATTAATCAAGTGACGTCAGTCAGTTTACCTAACAGTCAAAATCAAACAATAAATTGACTTGGAAGTAAAAAAGAGTTCAATTTTAGAACAATTTGATTCATGAACAATTTCAATAAATAATAGAATTAAATAGTTAACTAATCACAGTGTGTTCAACATATTACATGATTAATTCTAAATGGAACTACTGTCTTCCTTCAGTTAATTACGTCCAAAAATAAAGCTATGACTAATAATTGCTACTTTAAAAAGAAACAGTATTTTCTCATCTTATTGAAATTCAGTATTAGTGTCTAAAATGAATTTATTTACCTACCTTCTCTTAAAAAATTTTTCATTCTGATAGATTACATTTTCATAAAATCTCTCATTCAGTTTCTTGGAAATGCTTAGCCTTTGAAACGTTTTTCGCAATTATTCTGAGCTCATCAGAAAGGTACAAAGCCACTCATAACGATGTTTTATGCAAAACCAAGGCAATATCCATGAATAAGTATGAAATATTTATATTTGACATTGACTGATAAAAAACAATAGATCTTCACTTATCTATTAGCTAACTATTATTGGGGCCTATATACTCTATGCATGTTTATTTGTTTGCTTATAGTAATGAAACATATTCTTTATAGGATTTTGCAAAGAGCGGAAGAAAAAAAAACTATGTATGAGAACTAAATCTGCTTAGCCGTAGGGGACTATTTTGGATGCTAGTGTTATAGTGAGAGTGTCATAAGAAATTGGACAAATCTGTTTTAAGATTTTGATTTGTTAGCATAACCAGAAGTCAGGTTATCGAAAGAATGCAAAGATTTCATTAATATTTTTTACATATAGTTTTTCTTTTAGTTCTCATAGATTTTTTTTCCGCTGTTTGCAAAATCCTATAAAGAATATGTTTCATAGTGACAAGTTTAAATGTGTATTACTAATATTTGTTCTAAATATGTTAGGATTTTGTTCTTTCAACGACTTTCATTAAAAATCCAATTTATGTTATGAAAGAGAACTTCAATATCGATAGATATAAAACTGTATCACATACTATACAGTGTGAATCTAAAGAAACTCACAAAATTCATTTCTTTGGTATGTGTTATTTGTTAAAAAAATCCTCGAACAGGTCGATTTTAGTTTTGTAAATGCTACATTTTGTCACTATACCGAAATTTATGATGTCATTGGTTTTTGAGTTATGACGTCATCATACATTTTTTTTTAGTGGCAACAGACATTTTTGTTTACTGTTTTTGGTGGTATATTCCTTTAGCTTTCTGGTGATATGAAAAAAATTGATATTACCTAATATCTTCATCTTCATTGTTCAGAAACATAACTGCTAAGGCCGGCACTAACTCAACTCGCAAAAACTATAAATATCTTGCGGCCGTAAGATTTTGTTAAAAAAAAAAAGGTCCCAATAAATGATCACCAATCATCCCTGCCTACACGTTTACTTTGCCTCGTCGCTGTGTATGGACTTCTTGAGTCCAATGAGGATTTTCGCGTGACCAATACCTACAGTTATGCCGATGTACAGTCCCCTTTAAAGAAAATGTAGCTTCATCAGAAAATTTCACGAATAAAAATTTTTGAAAATTTTTTTGCGATTACTATACTTCCAATCCACTACGTGGATGTGGAAGTAAAACAATGTTCTTTAAAAAATTTGGGTTTTCATCGCACAAGGTCATCAACTGTTCACAAAACTGTATCGTCCTCATTCAATTCGTGGATTAATTGCACTTTGTATGGATGGTATCTTTATTTTTTCAATAGACGTACAACAGAAGTTTGACTCACGTTATAATTTGAAGCCAGCTGCCTTGTCGAAAGATAATAATAATAATAATAATAGATTTATTGCCCAACAGATAAAAAATCCAATTACAGGACAAACATGAACAACAGTACAAGCTTATAACTAAAAAAAATAAATAAATAAAACTAATACTAATAAAATATATTATATGGTTAAGTAACAATATTACAATAAAGATGATGGTTTTCCTCACTTTTTAGAAGAATATTTAGTTTGGTTTCGTTGCTTGTACTAGGGCGGCCAGATCGAGGGAGATCAGCTACACTGCCAGATTCATCATATCTAGCCATCAATCTACTTACGTGGATCTAGAAATTTGCTTTTCGGGATTCTTGGCATTGAAAACATCACATGCTTCTTGACGAGTTCTCAGCCTATCACCATATCCAACCATCATCAAAAGTTGTGCGCGTTCTCTTTCACTTAAACGTGGCATTTCATTCACTAGTTTTACACTGTCTCAGAAGTGTCAAAAAACTGAGGTTCCACATGTGCCAGGAATAAAAAAATTATCGATACTTTACACAAAAAGGCCTGTACCTCTCTGTTGTTAAGGTGTAAAAACTGTACTAAAAAGCAAAAAATATTTTTTTTTAAATTCATACTCCTGGAATAGTGCTGTATAGGATCATGCCCAAAGCTTTTGGTTTCCAAGTATGAATTTTAAAAAATTATTTTTTTACTTTTTAGTAGTTTTTTTAAATAAAAGCTTTTTCTTAAACATATTTTTTTATATATTTTTTTTATCTGTCAGTGTTAAAAGTAGTCATCATTCCAGTGAACGACAACCTCTTGCAAAACTTGCGGATAATACTAGAACCATCAGTTTTCGGTTTCTAGCCATCCACAACTGAAGCCACACATGCATCGCAAATTAGTAGGGGAAAGAAATTAAATTTTCTATTTTAAATTGATTTTTAATGAAAAATAATATTGAAAATCATTTTTCCTTTGTACCTCTTAAAATTTGCCTGAATTCTACCCTCAGAGGCTGTCTAAAACTAAACGGCTAGTATGCCATGACATTTCAAATAGTGGTAGTTTGAAATAAAAAAACAATGACAGAATTGCCACTTTTTTCTTTGGTACTTTATAGAAAATTTATCATAAAATAGATAACAAAAATCAATGTACAGACTAATGTCTAAACTAAATGAGTCTAATATTTTTATTTGTACGTTTATTTATTCAAACACAAGTTACTTACTTATATAAAAGTTATATTAAATTACATGTATATTGGTAAATTGGTAAAATATACTACTTATTGTATTTGGCAAACATGCTTTTTCACTTATCACAGTTTAATTATCATTATTCGGCAGAAACCATATAAAAAATTGAGTGTGCGTAATCCTATTCACGTTTGTTCCTCTTACCGAAAATTTTCATTAAATTCTTTGACATGAAATATGGCTTGTCTGCAGAACCATCATTTCGTTCACAGTCTTCCACTAAAAAAGAAAAAAATAAATCAATGGTGTACTCACGGAGAAACTACAAGAGGTATATTTTGATAATAGACTACATCCGGTATGTGAATCTCAACTGCTAGATTTAGCCCAATCAATAGGTAGAAAGGGTGTATCAAGATTCATACCCGGAAACAAAAAATACAGTTGTATAGAAAAAAAATCTAAGAAAGGTTTGTGATTCGAAGGACGCGATCTGAAGTGGCGAGCTTAACCTAAGAAATTTGAAAAGTTGAAAAAAAAAACAGTTTTTCGTACATTAAAAAGAAAGTATTACTCTAATCGAAAAGAGTTGAATGAAAAAGTTGTAGGTGCTAAAAATCTTTCTGTTGCTATACTTCCCACGCATACCGAAGGGAAGTATTGCATTCGAGAAAAAATCAGCCTCCGAGATTTTTTCGGATTTTGACGTTTCAGATTACGTAGATTACGAAAATATAGGTTTGTCAATTCCGTCAGTCTGTCTGTCTGTCTGTCTGTCTGTCTGTTGGTGCATTAACTAAAAACTACTTGACGGAGAACAGTCAAATTTGGTAGGTAGTTGACGCTACTGTCAGCGAAAAAATGGTTAAACTTTCACTGGAAAATATACAGGGTGGATCGTCTAAAGGGAATAAATAATGGAAAATTTTTTTTTGCTCAAATTTGAAATTTCCACGCTTCATGACACTTCTAAACCCATTTCAGAAAAAAAAAATCGGTAAAGGTATTTACACAGAACTTCCCTCGTTATATGTGCAAGGCGGTCACTCTAAAAAATTAATAATTACGAAATGACATTGAGAATAATAATCGGAATATAGTTATTGCTATAATTACAAAAATTTTCAAAAATGTTTTCTCTGAAATACCTAGGTTTGGAATGTCATGAAACACGGAAATTTTAATTTTGAGCATAAGCAAATTTTTCATTAATTCTATAGTAGTGATAAATAGACTAAAACTTTTCAAAAATTCTTTTTTGAATTTTTCAAGAATACGTTTAAATTTGTTTTTGTTCAAATAGGTTTAGAATGCCATGGAAACGTGGAAATTTTAAATTTGAACAAAAAAAAAATGTTTCCATCTATTTTAGTGGTAAAACTTTTTGAAAAATTGTAAAAGAATTTTCTAAAATTTTGTTTTCTTAAATAGGTTTAGAACGCTATGAAACACGAAAATTTTAAATTTGAAAAAAGAAAAAAATTTCCATCAATTTTAGTGGTAAAAATTTTTTCAAAAATGTTGCTAAAAAAAATTCAATTTTTTTTTTTGAAATAGGTTTAGAATGCCTTGAATCGTGGAAATTTTAAATTTGAAGAAAAAAAATTTTTTTCATGTTGGTAAAAAAAATTTCAAAAATATTGCTGAAAAAAATTTTCTAATTTTTTTTCCTGAAATAGGTTAAGCGTGTCATGAAACGTAGAAATTTTAAATTTGAGGAAAAAAAATTTTTTTTTCATCTTGGTAAAAATTTTTTCAAAAATGTTGGTGAAAAAAATTTTCAAAATTTTTTTTTTCTGAAATAGGTTAAGCGTGTCATGAAACGTGGAAATTTTAAATTTAAGCAAAAAAAACATTTTTCCATTATTTATTCCCTTTGGACGGTCCACCCTGTTATATTTTCCAGTGAAATTTCTACCATTTCTTCGCTGACAGTAGCGTCAACTACCTACCAAATTTGACTGCACTCCGTCAAGTAGTTTTTTAGTAAATGCACCAACAGACAGACTGACGGAATTGAAAAACCTATATTTTCGTAATCTACGTGTTCTGAAACGTCAAAATCCGAAAAAATTTCGGAGGATGATTTTTTCTCGAATACAATACTTCCCTTCGGTATGCGAGGGAAGTAAAAATTGAAATTTTTTTAAAATTTCTACGATTCCGTGGCATTCTAAACCTATTTCAGCAAGAACAAAATTCAAAATTTTTTTGAAAAATTGAAATATTTTTTTGAAAAAATTTTTAATCTCTATCACTGCTATGGAAATGGAATAGACGAAAAATTTGTTTTTGCTCAAATTTAAAAGTTCTGTGTTTCATGACATTCCAAACCTATTTCGGAAAATAAACATTTTCAACATTTCTTTACCATTTTGGGAAAAATATTTTACCACTAGAATAGATGGAAAACAAATTTTTTTGCTCAAATTGTAAATTTTCACGTTTCCTGGCATTCTAAACCTATTTCAAAAAAAAATTAAATTTGTAATCTTTTTTACCACTACTATAGAATAGAAGGAAAATTTCCTTTTTGCTCAAATTTAAAATTTCCACGTTTCATGACATTCTAAACCTATTCCCTCTTTATTTGTGCGTGGCGGCGGTCACTCTAAAAAATTATTAATTACGAAATGACATTGAGAATAGTAATCGGAAATTATCACTATTATTACAAAGAAAACCTGATAAGTTTTGGAAACAAAAAAATATACAGAGTGCTCATCCAACAGCAAAAAATCAACACTAAATAACAGGTGCCAAATATGGAAGGCTTGCGCAAATACCTTTACAAATGTCCACCATGGTTGAATTATTTCTTGGGATGACCACCCTGTATATTTTTCAATAAAAGTATAATAGGTGCATATGCCAAATATTATTGCCATCTGTCACATTTTCAATTGCACATTCACGTAGTGAAGTGAAAGTATAGTAGTGGTTAAAAAATTTCCTTTTTTTTTGAAATGTTTCAAAAATGTTGGTAAAATTTTTCTTTTTTTCTGAAATAGGTTTAGAATGCCATGAAACGTGGAAATTTTAAATTTCAGCAAAAAGGAATGTTTCCTTCTATTCTATAGTAGTGGTAAAAGAACATTACTTTTCAAAAAAAATCTCAAATTTTTTAATTAAATAGATTTAGAACACTATGAAACGTGGAAATTTAAATCTGAGTAAAAAAAAAAATTTCCATCTATTCGTGGTAAGAAATTTTTCTAAAATGGTTAAAAATGTTCAAAATATTTTTCCGAAATAGCTTCGGAATGTCATAAAACGTGGAAATTTTAAATTTGAGCAAAAAAAATTGCATCTATTCTAAAGTAGCGATAATAGAGAAAAAAATTTTTAAACATTTCAAAAATTTTTTTAAATTTATTTGAATAGGTTTACAGTGCCATGGAAACGTGGAAATTTTAAATTTGAACAAAGAAAACGGAATATTTATTTTCTTTGTCCAAATCAGATGGAATATTTATCTATTTTAGTGGTAAATTTTTTTCAAAAAAGGTAAGAAAATTTTCTAAATTTTTTACTTCCATCAGTCAGTCTGTTGGTGCATTTACTAAAAAAACTACTTGACGGAGAGCAGTGAAATTTGGTAGGTAGTTGATCCTACTGTCAGCGAAGAGATGGTCACTGGAAAATATACAGGGTGGACCGTCTAAAGGGAATAAATAATGAAAAAAATATTATTTTTTTTACTCAAATTTAAAAAAATTTTTTTGGCAAAATACAAAAGAATCATACACTTAGTCATTAAAAACATGAGTTGGTATAAGTCATAAAGAAAATACATTAAATACTTACAGAAACACAAAAACAAAGTGTCCACAGCCATACTATAAACACCGAAAAATACTGATGAGATCAGGTACGTGCAAACCATTATAATAACCACTGGCACAATTGGGTAATTTAACTTGGTGGCATTGTCAGCCCAGACGAGATCAGTTGCGAAAAATACATATGACACTGCTCCAACTCCCATCGTTACCAATAATTTGCTAAGGAAAAACAGGAAGTCGGTCACCTGTAATAAGGAAAAAGTGAATATAATTTATTGTACTATACAAGTCAACTATTAAATCAAATTATAAATTTAATAATTTTTGTATTCACCTTTGTTGCCATTACAAAATATGGATAAGGTATGTCATAAATGACACATACAGGGTGTAATCAGTTTCATGTCATTAAAAAAAAACTGGGAATGGGGACCGACTAGACAAACAAAAAACCTTTATGACTTTTCCCTCTAGGGGCACTTTGAAAAAAACTGATCTAGGTTAACATATTTAATATTATGATAGACAACTATTGGGAACCACTGCTTTTCTTGGTCGATGGACTAGTACTTCCCAATTATAAAACTTTTAAATTGTCATAAAAAAGTGCTCACCGGCACACGCGGTGTCAAAGGATCATCGACCGCCTTTGATGGACCGCCTCAACCGAACTGAGGCAATTATAAAGAGGTAAATAATTCGTTATCTTTTCCTGCACAACTGCAAGCAAATAATATGGCCGTAGAAGTTTAAACAGAGCATTTCTTTACATGTGTGTCTTTTAATTTGGAACAAAATATTGGATTAATGTTTATAATTCAGAATATTTAAATGTGATTTATTAACGTTTGTAACATAAATGAGTGTCCTGGGTTAAAAGCTTACCACCTACCTAAATGATTCAAAATCTCTGCATCTGCATCAATACACAGTTCGGTACGTCGAATTAAGGACATACGTACTCCTTTCAACACTAAACAATAAACTATCAACTAACGTTGTCAATAAAGAAAAATAAAAGAAAAACTTGGTTCAAAATCCAAAACGGAATACAAAAAGAACGAACAAGTAAGTTGTGTCTGTGCGTAATCAAGAATTTAACGACTTGAACAGTAAAGTCAATAAAATAAATCTTCACTATAAATACACAGCAACCCGAAATTCAAAAATAACAAAAACAACGAACGGCGGGTTGGACGTGTGTACATAACGAAACACCCACAGAAACTAAAATATTGCACAAGGGAGAGTCAGAGTATAGTTTTCTTCAGATCAGATCTACTAAACATTCAGAAAACGTCGACGTCTTTCATCTTATTTACCGCACCGCTAAAGACCACCTACATTTTATAGCTATCTACACAAATATTGAGTATCATAGGCAAAGACACGCGCGACGATCTAAACCTACCTCAATATTCCAGCAGTTCTCAAAATATTTTATTGAAAATTTGCGAAATTTTTGTTTATTTTTTTTCTTCAAAACTAGAAGCTTTAGACCCCATGTTATATAAGGTTTTTTGTTTGTCTTGTTGTTCCCTACCACCAGTTTTTTTAATGACATGAAACTAATTACACCCTGTATAAGTAACAAATAACGAGTCAAAAAACAGACAAAAATGTATAAACAGTAGGTATATTAATATATGAAGAAATTACATTTAAATATAAACCCTTACACACATTTGGATATTAAGTACCTACATTAAACGTACGTACAGCATAAAACACACACACACAAAAAAATAGAAAACTGTCAAATGTGAAGCATATTTACAATAATTTTACATAAAATATGATTTAAAATACAGACAAAATTAAATAATACATACATACATAACAAATTGACCAAAATTACTGATTAAAATGCTCACGAGCATACTCGGTAAATTCCATTAGGCTATAAAAAGAGTTCTGAGCCAACACATTTTTAAGGCTAGATTTACATTTGGCTCTTGGCAATATTTTTATTTCCCTGGGTAACATATTATAATAGGTTGATCCTGCAAGATATGGAGACTTTTTGAAAAAACTATGGTAAAACCTATTAAATATATATATTATTGTTGTGCGAGTAGAATAACGATATACTTCACTACTTTTTGTAAACATTGATATATTCCCATAAATAGAAACCATAAGATTTAAGGATATATTAAAGTCAAGGTTAGGATATACTTTTTGAAAATATGTCTCCATGAAGAATTGCGGTGCTACACCAAATATTAATTTTAAAATTCTCTTTGGTTGAACAAATACCCGTTGAATGCTGGATACCTGGATACTATATTATAGGATAAGGTAGAATATACCATCGCATAGTATATGTTTAATGAAGAGTGTTCATTCAATAAACTCTTTAGCGACACGATAACGAAATATGCCTTATTTTCTTGGCACACACGTAATTAATATGATCTACCCACGTGATAAAATTGTCAAGGTAAGTACCTAAAAATTTCGTGCCTTTTGACATCTCTAAATTTTTATTATTTATATTAAAAATTAGGTTTGTTGGATTTGACTTGAATCTGCTAAAAAATTCAACAAATACCGTTTTGTCACAATTATTGATTAAATGATTTTTTTGGCATGAAGGACTTTGCACTAATTTAATATCACAGCTAATACTTACTTTGTCAAGTACAAAAACTCGTACGATATTCCTCATTAACAGCATGAACGCATCTTTGGCACTAGCACAGAAATTTTTACCATGGACGGCACACATAATATAAGCATTCCTATTAATAAACTTGAGGAAATTTTCCAAGCACCAGAAGAAACACTTGCAGCAGCAGAGGATAGCTCTGGTAAATCCATTCGGATAAGCCTTTAACTTCTGGTCTAGGTATTCCAAGAACACTCTTATTATTCGGCAAATTGCTATGATTAGGGAACCAAACGCCAAAGTACCAAGGTGGTACCTGAAAGAAGAATGTTAATAAAGGTACATTAATGTTCAATGTGATGTTATGATGTTAATGAATTTATTCTTCATTTTATTTAATCATTTTTCTCCATTGCAAGTATGACGCAAGTTAAAAAAACTTTTTTTGGTTTAAAAAATGTTTTTAAAATTACTTGCTTAGTTCCAATGAATGATAATCGTCGAAAAGAGAGGAGAATGCCCTATTTAACACCGCTATTTTCCGCCTGTTTAAAAAAAATTTTTACGCATTCTAAAGAGTAATGTTCAAAATACAGAGGTTTTGAAAAAATTGTTTTTCGTATTTTAAAAGTTATAGGTAAGTACAAAGAAAAATATTTTTTTGGTGGGGTGGGCTTATATGCTTAAAGTTCATTGCTTGAAGGTTTATTCTATACATCGACCTTAGTTAAGTATCATGTAAGATTTACAGGCCTACAAAATTAGACAAATTTTTTGCATAAAAAACGCTACTATACTTTTCCAAAGGTTTTCGGTGCGCTGGATCTGAATCCAGTCTCAGAATTACTCTATCACGTTAGGATATTGAGATATCGTAACCTAAAAGTGCAAAAAACACGATTTTTTGACATGTTTGAGGTTATGTGGCTTCGAGATTTCTTTTATCAAGACACCATGTGTGGGATCTTAAAGTATAAATCTTCACCTTTAAAATGCCGTTGAATTTGCTCAAATATCTTTTTTTTTTCGCCGAGATATTGCAATTTAAATAATGACCATAAGGATTCCGTACTAATTAAATGTATTGGGAAAGATATGATATGAACAGACAATTTTAAAAATTCGATATCTCAGCAAAAAAAAAATATTTGAGCAAACTCTACGGAATTTTAAAGAGGAAGATTTGTACTTTAAGATCCCATACATAGTTTTTCGAGAAAAAAAAAATCGCAAAGCTACATAACCTCAAACATATTAAAAAAAAACGTGTTCTTTGCACTTTTAGGTTAGGATATCTCAAAATCCTGACGTGATAGAGCAAAACTAAAAATAGATTCGAATTCAGCGTCAAAAAATACATGAGAAATGTATGGTCTGACCTCAGATCCAGACAACTTTTTTTTTTGTATTAACACGAATTTTTCTTTACTTTTCTATTTTTTATCCTATTTATTTTAAATTAGTTCATCCCTTAATTGATTTATTTATCGCCATTAATTCACACCTAATTTTTTTATTACCTTAATGTCCTACCAAACGCCGCAGTTACTGCAAAGAAAGGAAGGTTTCGCTTATCGAAGGTCCAATACCACTGAGCAAATACCGAGGCAAGAACCATCTGCGCCAAAGCGGACACAAAGAACACCAACCAGAAGAATCCGAAAACGTTAATAGCTAAAAATTAGGGTAAATAATTATAAAGGTTTACATCTATTACTTTGAGTTTGTTGCTTAAGAAACATATACAAATTTATCATTTCTAATTTTAAAAAAGACCTACCTTGCAAATATGGATAAAAGGCGTCGGTTTCCATCTTTATAAACTTACAAGTGGCATTGGCACAAGCAACTTTTTCGGAAGGAGTTAAGCTACGCAGTTTATCTGCAAATACGTCTGGGTTACATTCGACATTGTCCTAAAAAAGGATTTAACGTTAAAGTAATGTTTTTCTGGTCTTATAAGAAATATTTTGATTAAAATCAGTGTGTTTTCGGGCACAACTTAAAAAAATATCGCTTTTAAGAAAAAAGTAGAATTTGTATAAGAGTTGACAGTAAACAATGTTAGATATCTACATACTAGAGTGACTCATATTTATATCTATGAAAAATAAATTTCGATTTCTTTTGCCTCAACCCCTCCAAATTGGTCGAAGTCCTAGAGAAATCCTCTTCCAAATTTGAATATTTCTTATGAGAAATGACATTTTTTCGTAAATCTGTGCTATAATCGTGAAAATGTACTGAAATAAAAATCACACAAGAATTTGCCCAGAGAATATCAATAAGCAATCTGAATGAAACCCTTATAAAAAGCTTGATAAGGTCTCAAAATGATCCACGAGGGAAAAAGTAGAGGAAAAAGAGGTCGAGGACCGCATAATTTTCACGTTTATTCAATTTATTGTTGCACAAATTATTGAAAATGTTCACCAATTCTAAAAAAATTAATGTCATTGTGTGTGTCTTTATCGAAATCAAACAACTTTTGTCTGAACCATTTTTTTCGAAAAAGCGTTGTGCCCGAGATATATAGAGATATATATTTTACTGACTCGATTTAAATGGGCCACTCAGTATATCGGTGCACAGCTACAACTAAAATTTGCAATAAAAAAGACCAAATAAACGATAAGGTATGCGTAGTCTTGTAACAGAAATATTATGATTTCATACCTTCTGGGGTATCACCAGGAGTATACTGCCGTGATTAGCAAAAACGCAGTATCTACAGAAAAGTAATAATGAAGAAAAACAGCTTTTTCTTTTTATTGCAGCCGTAGCAACTTACACGGTTTTGGCACAATTTTTATGCCATAAATAATTGTCTTTTGCTGGATAAATAATAATTTCCCCCAAAAAGTGAAATAAAATTAAAGGGTGCTATTTGTATGTCAGATACTAAGCATAGACCTATATTTTCGTTAGATACGGCACAATAAGGGTCTTTATATCTATGGTTTTGGGGTACATACGGTATTCTTGTTAAGTTCTATAGATAGAAAACTGAATTTTAAGCCAGTATATGCTAAAATCTCATTGTTGAAACTTTTTGTAAATACTGCGTTTTTGCTAAGCATGAGTTTTGGACTTCCAAGGCCTATTGTGTTTTTTACTTCCCTCGCATACCGAAGGGAAGTATTGTATTCGAGAAAAAATCACCCCCCGAGATTTTTTCGGATTCTGACGTTTCAGATCACGTAGATTACGAAAATATAGGTTTTTCAATTTCGTCAGTCTGTCTGCCTGTTGGTGCATTAACTAAAAAACTACTTGATGGGGAACAGTCAAATTTGGTAGGTAGTTGACCCTACTGTCAGCGAAGAAATGGTTAAACTTTCAGTGGAAAATATACAGGGTGGACCGTCTAAACGGAATAAATAGTGAAAAAAATGTTTTTTGCTCAAATTTAAAATTTCCACGTTTCATGAAACGCTAGACCTATTTCAGAAAAAAAAAATTGAAATTTAAAAAAATTGAAATTTTTTTTCACCAACTGTTGAAAAAATTTTTACCACTAAAATAGATGAAAATTCTTTTTTCTTTGTTCAAATTTAAAATTTCCACGTTTCATGACATTCTAAACCTATTTCAATTTTTTTTTTTTTAATTTTTACTTCCCTCGCATACCGAAGGGAAGTATTGTATTCGAGGAAAAATCACCCCCCGAGATTTTTTCGGATTCTGACGTTTCAGATCACGTAGATTACGAAAATATAGGTTTTTCAATTCCGTCAGTCTCTCTGTCTGTCTGCCTGTCTCTCTCTGTCTGTTGGTGCATTAACTAAAAAAACTACTTGACGGAGAGCAGTCAAATTTGGTAGGTAGTTGACCCTACTGTCAGCGAAGAAATGGTTAGTTAAACTTTCACTGGAAAATATACAGGGTGGACCATCTAAACGGAATAAATAGTGATAAAAAAAATTTTTTTGCTCAAATTTAAAATTTCCACGTTTCATGACACGCTAAACCTATTTTTGAAAAAAAATGTTAAAAATTTTTTACCACTAAAAAAAATTATTTTTGTTCAAATTTAAAATTTCGTTTTCATGGCATAAACCTGTTTAAATGGAAACATTTTTTTGAAAATTTTTTACCAACATTTTCGAAAAAATTTTTACCACTAAAATAGATGGATTATTTTTTCTTTCTTCAAATTTAAAATTTCCACGTTTCATAGCGTTCTAAATCTATTTAACAAAAAAATTTAAATTTTTTAAAAAATTTTTGAAAAAATTTTACCACTAAAATAGATGGATTTTTTTTTCTTTGTTCAGTTTTAAAATTTCCACGTTTCCATGGCATTCTAAAATTATACAAACAAATTTAAAAATGTTTTTGAAAAATTAAAAAAAAATTTGAAAACATGTTTAGGTAATCTATTTATCACTATTATAGAATAGAGGAAATATTTTTTTGCTCAAATTTAAAATTTTCACGTTTCATGACATTCCAAACCTATTTCGGAAAAAAAATTTGCAACATTTCACCATTTTGGAAAAAAATTTAACACTAGAATAGATGGAAAAAATTTTTGTTTGCTCAAATTTAAAATGTTCATGTTTCATGACATTCTAAACCTACTTCAGAAAAAAACATGGAAATTTTTTTTTACCAATATTCCTGAAAATTTTTTAAAAAATTATAATTTTTTAACCGCCACTATACATCTACTCCATTACGTGAATGTGGGATTGAAAATGTGACAGATGGCAATAATATTTGGCATATGCACCTATTATACTTTTATTGAATAATGGCATCCCAAGAAATAATTCGGTCATGGTGGACATTTGTAAAGGTATTTGCGCAAGCCTTCCATATTTGGCACCTGTTATTTAGTATTGAACTTTTGCTGTTGGATGAGCACTCTGTATATTTTTTTGACCAAAAGTTATCAGGTTTTTTTGTAATAATAGCAATAACTATATTCCGATTATTATTCTCAATGTCATTTCGTAATTAATGATTTTTTAGAGTGACCGCCATGCACAAATAACGAGAGAAGTTACCTTTACCGATTTTTTTACTTTCCTCGCATACCGAAGGGAAGTATTGTATTCGAGAAAAAATCACCCTCCGAGATTTTTTCGGATTTTGAATTCTGACGTTTCAGATCACGTAGATTACGAAAATATAGGTTTTTCAATTCCGTCAGTCTGTCTGTTTGTCTGTCTGTCTGTCTGTCTGTCTGTTGGTGCATTAACTAAAAAACTACTTGACGGAGAGCAGTCAAATTTGGTAGGTAGTTGACCCTACTGTCAGCGAAGAAATGGTTAAACTTTCACTGGAAAATATACAGGGTGGACCGTCTAAACGGAATAAATAGTGAAAAAAAAAATGTTTTTTTGCTCAAATTTAAAATTTCCACGTTTCATGACACGCTAAATCTATTTCAGAAAAAAAAACCACTACCACTACAATAGATGAAAATTTTTTTTCTTTGTTCAAATTTAAAATTTCCACGTTTCATGGCATTCTAAACCTATTTCAAATAAAAAAAAATTTAAATTTTTTTTACCATTTCTGAAAAATTCTTTATCACTAAAATACATTTTTTTAAAAAATTTTTACCAACATTTTTGAAAAAAATTTACCACTAAAATAGATGGAATTTTTTTTTCTTTGTTCAGATTTAAAATCTCCACGTTTCCTTGGCATTCTAAACCTATTTCAGAAAAAAAAAAATTGAAAATTTTTTACCAACATTTTTGAAAAATTAAAAAAAAAATATTGTGAATGTGGGATTGAAAATGTGACAGATGTCAATAATATTTGGCATATGCACCTATTATACTTTTATGGAAAAATGCACAGGGTGGTCATCCCAAGAAATAATTCCGTCATGGAGGACATTTATAAAGGTATTTGCGCAAGCCTTCCATATTTGGCACCTGTTATTTAGTATTGAACTTTTGCTGTTGGACGAGCACTCTGTATATTTTTTTGACCAAAAGTTATCAGGTTTTCTTTGTAATAATAGCAATAATTATATTCCCATTATTATTCTCAATGTCATATCGTAATTAATATTTTTTTAGAGTGACCGCCGTGCACAAATAACGAGGGAAGTTCTGTGTAAATACCTTTACCGATTTTTTATAAACGGTTTAGTTTTTTTAACTGCGTTTTTCTTAGATAACAAGGTGAATATCTCCGGTTCTAGAGGTCCTATCGGGACAAACAGAAAACCAAAATCTTCGTAATTAAAATTCCAACAAATCTGCGTTGGTCTTGAGTCATTTGAGTACGTACATAATATACAAAATTGAATAAACTGGCTAAAAAACGTTTTTTTTTTTTCATTTTAACGCCCAAGGACGTTAAGAGTCCCGATCGGCTTGAAACTTTCAGAAAATATACCTTTTGTTGAAAACAAACACCCTGTTTGGTGCCCAAATATTAAACTCTGTTGACACAAATTTGTTATTTAAAATTTGAATTGTCCGCCATTTTATGCCATTAATTCAATGGATTTTTTTTGTTTTCAAAATGTAGATCTCGATGCCAGCTTTCCGTTGACATTAAAAAAAAATTAAGTCATTTTAGCTACTTTTTTGGCTTTTATTTATAAACCAAATAACAACAAATTGATTTTTTTCGGCCGAAAGCTGGCATCGAGATCTACATTTCGAAAAAAGAGAATGATCTATTTTGGACTTGGCATAAAATGGCAGACAATTCAAATTTTAGATAACAAATTAATTTGTGTTCACAGGGTTCACAGGGTATGAGCACCAACATTTCAAAGTGCTTTGTTTTTAGCAAAAGGTATATATTCTGAAAGTTTGAAGCCGACCGGAACTCTTAACGTCCCTGGGCGTTAAAATGAAGAAAAAAACCGCATTTCAGTTAGTTTATTGAATTTTGTTTGTTATGTACGTACTCACGTGACCCAAAACCAACGCAGATTTGTTCGAATTTTAATTATGAAGATTTTTGTTTTTTGTTTGTCCCGATGGGACCTCTAGCATCGGAGATATTCACCTTTTTACCTAAAAAAACGCCGTTCAAAAACTAAATTGTTTATTAAAGAAAACGCAATAGGCTCTGGAAGTCCCAAAACTCGGATATATACTCCTGGTGATACCCCAGAAGGTATGAAATAATAATTTTGCCATTAAAAAATTATGCATATCAGTGTCCTTTTTACGTTTCAGATCATGTAGATCACGAAAATATAGGTTTTCAATTCCATCAGTCTGTCTGTCTGTCTGTTGCATTAACTATAAAAAAAAATTAGAAAAATTAAAAAAAAACTGCTTGATGGAGAACATTCAAATTTGGTAGGTAGCTGACGCTGCTGTCAGCGAAGAGATGGTTAAGCTTTCACTGGAAAATATACAGGGTGGACCGTCTAAAGGGAATAAATAATGAATTTTTTTTTTGCTCAAATTTAGAATTTCCAGGTTTCATGACATTCTACACCTATTTCAGAAAAAAAAAATCGGTAAAGGTATTTACACAAAACTTCCCTCGTTATTTGTGCATGGCAGTCACTCTAAAAAATTATTAAATACGAAATGACATTGAGAATAATAATGGAAATATAGTTATTGTAATTATTACAAAGAAATCCTGATAACTTTTGGTCAAAAAAATAGTGCTCAGAAACAGCAATAGTTAGTTCAATACAAAATAATAGGTCTACCATGAATTATTTCTTGGGATGACCACCCTGTATATTTTCCAATAAAAGTACAATAACATATGTCAAATATTATTGCCATTAGACACATTTTCAGTTCCACATTCATGCAGTGAAGTGGAAGTATAGTGGTGGTTAAAAATTTCATTTTTTTTTTAAATGTTTCAAAACTGTTGGTTAAAAATTTTCAGTCTTTTTTCTTCTGCAATGGGTTCAGAATGTCATGAAACATGGAAATTTTAAATTTGAGCAAAGAAAAAAAAATTCCATCTGTTTTAGTGGTAAAAAATTTTTCAAAAATGTGTGATAAAAATTTTCAATATTTTTTTTCTGAAGTAGGTTTAGAATGTCATGAAACGTGAAAATTTTAAATTTCAGCAAAAACAAATTCTTCCGTCTATTCTAATGGTAATTTTTTTTCCAAAATAGTAAAAAAATAATGAAATTTTTTTTCCGAAATAGGTTTGGAATGTCATGAAACGTGGAAATTTAAAATTTAAGCAAAAAATTTTTTTTATCTGTTCTATAGTAAGTAGTGAAATAGATTTTATCATTTTTTTTTTTAATTTGTTTGAATAGGTTTAGAATGCTATGGAAACGTTGAAATTTTAAATTTGAACAAAGATTTTTAAATTTTTCCAAAATGTTTAAAAAATTTTCAAAATTTTTTCTTCTCAAATAGGTTTAGAATGTCATGAAACTTGTGTATTTTAAATTTGAGCAAAACAAAATTTCCGTCTATGCTAGTGGTAATTTTTTTTTCCAAAATGGTAAAAAAATGTTACTTTTTTTTTTCTTCCGAAATAGGTTTGGAATGTCATGAAGCGTGAGAATTTTAAATTTGAGGAAAAACAAAATTTTCTTCTATTCCATAGTAAGTACTTAGTGATGAACACATAAATTTTTTCAAGAAAATTTTTCAGAAAAATTTCTAAATTTGTTTTAATACGTTTAGAATGCCATAGAAACGTGGAAATTTTAAATTTGAACAAAAAAAAATTCCACCTATTTTAGTGGTAAAATTTTTTTCAAAAATGTTGGTAAAAAAAATGTTCAAAACAATTTTGTTCACTATTTATTCCGTTTAGACGGTCCACTCTGTATATCTGTCAGTGAAAATTCTACCATTTCTTCGCTGACAGTAGGGTTAACTACCCACCAAATTTGAGTGCTCTCCGTCAAGTAGTGTTTTAGTTAATGCACCAACAGACAGACAGACAGACAAACGGGCGGAATTGAAAAACCTATATTTTCGGAATCTACGTGTTCTGAAACGTTAGAATTCGAAAAAATCTCGGAGGGTGATTTTTTCTCGAATACAATACTTCCCTTCGGTATGCGAGGGAAGTAAAAATTGAAATTTTTTTTTGGATTTTCACGTTTCGGATCATGTAGATTACGAAAATACAGGTTTTGCAATTCCGTCAGTCTGACTGTCTGTCTGTCGGTCCTGTCTATCAAATTTGAAATTTCCTTGTTTCGTTACATTAACTACCACTGCAATAGAATAGACGATGGAGAAATTTTTTTTTTCTTTAAATTTAATGTATCCACGTTTCGTGACATTCTAAACATATTTCAAAAGAAACGTTTGTTTTTAAAATTTTAAAAGAATGTTTTTTTTTTAATTTTTACCACTACGATAGAAATGACGGAAAATTTTTTTTTCTTCAAATTTGAAATTTCCTTGTTTCATTACATTCTAAACCTATTTCAACAATAAAAAATTTTGAAAATAAAAAAAATGTGTCTTCTTCATCACACCACTATAGAGTAGATGATGGAAAGAAGTTGTCAGGTTTTCTGTGTAATAATAAGGCTAACTACATTGCGATTATTATTTTTATGTTATTTCTTAATTAATGATTTCTTAGAGTGACCGTCCTGTATTAACAAAGAGGGAAGTTCTGTGTAAATACTTTTACCAATTTTTTACCACTGCTATAGAAAAGATGGAAAATTTGTTTCGCTCAAATAAAAAATTTCCACGTTTCATGGCATTCTAAGCCTATTTCAGAAGAAACAAAATTTGAAAATTTTTGAAAACATTTTTACCACTGGAATAGAACAAATTTTTTTGCTCAAATTTAAAATTTCCACGTTTCATGACATTCTAAACCTATTTCAAAAAAAAATTATTGAAATTATTTTTACCACTACTATAGAAGACGATGAAAAATTTTTTTTACCACTAGAATACATGAAAAAAAATATTTCTTTGCTCAAATTTGAATTTCCACATTTCATGACATTCTAAACCCATTTAAAATTTTTTTTTTTTTAAATTATTGATAATATTTTTACCGCTCAATATCACTTCGTAATTAATAATTTTTTAGAGTGACTGCCATGCACAAATAAAGAGGGAAGTTCTGTGTAAATACCTTTACCGATTTGTTTTACTCCACTAAACTGATTTAATAATAACTTGAATACTGACAAGAATAGAAAATTTGCTAGCCCTTAAATTTTCGCATTGTTCCTGATATATTTAAGATTTTTTCAAATAATTCATCCCAATATTTTAGGAAGTGAAAGCAAACATGTTTAATGAATACCTATATTAAAATAGAAAAAAACTGAATTCTTACGGTCGAATTTATATTTGAAAGAAATAAATTTCGATTTTTTTTTGTTTGAAATGGAAACAAAATTGAATAAAATCGGTTAATAATGAACAGGCATGTGTCATTTCCTGGGCTTAGAACGATGAAAGCAAGCGATCCATTTCATCTGCTAATGGATATAATATAACACTAATCCCTTCTTGGCCAACCGCTTCAAAGGGTGAAATATTATTAAATGGCTTATAACTTGGCCACCCTTTGAGTTTATTTTAGTTTATTCTAGAATCAAAATTTGTGTATTTTAATCTGGAATAAACAGTTTTATTACAGCATACGTCGAAAATTGTATGGTTATCACTGAATTTTTGTAAATGATTCTAAATCTAAAAATTTTTGCAAAAATATGCCTTAGGCCACACTATTAGCTTTGTTTAGATATGACTATGACTAATCTTGCTATGGACGTAGGGCGGTGTAAATAATTAAAACATAGAAAGAACACACGAATTCAGAAATGTGACAAGCAACAGTCATAGTCTGTCTCAGTGTTTATGACGTGTGCGTCACAAGAAGCGTACGGTCTGGCCCATTGTCGATTTTAACCGCATAAAGGAATGAAAAAGATGAACGAATAATTGTAGAAGTTTTACAAATGGAAAGTTGTAGGTTTAGAATAGCTTATCACTTGATATGATATATTAGAACACATGAATTCAGAAATGTGACAAGCAACAGTATATAATGTCATAGTCTGTCTCAGTGTTCATGGCGTGTGCGTCACGAGAAGCGTACGGTCTGGCCCATTGTCGATTTTAACCGCATAAAGGAATGAAAAAGATGAACGAATAATTGTAGAAGTTCTACAAATGGAAAGTTGTGGGTTTAGAATAGCTTATCGCTTGTTATGTGTATGAGTGAGAACAGATCTTGAAGCAAGGTGTAACTCGAGCTTACACACGCCATAAACGCTGAGACAGACTTTGTAAATATAGTCCAGTATACTTTAATTTGGCCGGTCCAAAGGTCGCTTCGTCGCCATGTAATTTTAACGTTATATGCCTCGGTTTGTTACATCTCCGAATTAGTGTATTCTTCGTATGTTTTAATTACTTACACCGCCGTAGATCATCGTAAGATTCGACATAATCATATCTAAATGAAGCTAAAAGTAATGTTTTCAAATTGTTTAACCAATTAGGTACAATTTGTTTAACTATACATTAACGATTCTGTCGTAAATTTAAGAAGAAACATATTTACCCATAGAGAATGCATGGAAAACTTACGGTTTCCGAGGCACGTGTTATTACTTGATTTTTTAACTACCCTGTATTGAACATGGATAAATCAGCGGACCTTAAGGGACACTCCAACTATAATTAATGTTGTATTCAAAATGTGTACCGTAAATATAACCTTAGTGCTTTCTCGACTTCGGCGACTTTCTATTTTTTTCTACAAACAAGGAATTAGTTACTTACCTCAAAACCAATTCTACAGGCTTCAGTTATATATCTTGTTTTGTAAACCGCCTCACCAGTACTGGTTAAGAACAAGGCAACAGCAATAGCAAAGGCAATAACAGCGATCTGTAGCAGCCATGGAAATATCGGAAAGAATAAAGATGAGGTGACAGAACCAACAGCCCTAAAAGAGATAATTTGATTTAATTTGCAGTTAATAACTATAGTAAATGTTACTCTCTGCTGATTTATTGAACTTTTTATATAATGGTTGTACATTTTATGCGACAGTTTTCGCAGTTATTTTGTAATTAATGTTGGTTTTAGATATTTAAAATTTTATGTTTTTGTTCAATTTGTAACACCCTGTATATATGTATGTTATACGTCGGCCGGATGGAAAATATGCTGATACGGCAAAGACGCTAACCGTCCAATTTTTACCAATTTAAACAGTTTATTCAATATTAGATACATTACATTTCATTAAACCTATGGCTAGATACCTCATTTGTGTATTCAGTATAATAAAACATCATTCTATAATTTATAAAAAATTATAAATACATAGAAACGATGTGAGCCAGGTAGTACGGCTGGGGACCTATGCGAAGCTTATCGGAATTTATAATTACTATCAAACACTTCTTATAAATTAATGTTTCTTATCTCTGATTTTTCACCGCAGATAAAAAGATAGAAGCTTAAAGCTTATAGTCAGGTGTCATGGGAGTGGAACAAAAATTATCTTTTAAGTTATGTAGGAAAATGAAAACGAAAAAACCTACTTAATTAATTTGTCAAAGTTTAAAATTGTGGTGTATGTGAGATTTAGTAAAAATTCTTACAGATAAATTTATTATGGGGTATCGACAGGTCGGGGGGCTGGAATGGTAATGGTAAGGATGTTGATGGCTTGCGTGTGTTTTTTATGTGTCTCGTCATGTCGGGCGTTAGTTAGTGTCACCGTCTTTCGTGGTATACGGGTAGTCGTTGATGTAGTCTATGTCCGTGGGTGGGATTTTGATGTGCTCTGATGTTTGTCAGGTCCGTCGTCAGGACCGATACCTGTATTTTATTGCCGAAGAACTCTTGGGGGGTCTCGCCTATAAAATCACGAATCATCGAGAGCTTCATTGCCCAATGTAATTCAGCTATCGACGTATACCGGTGAGCGTTTGTAAGTAGTCGAATGAGTTTGTTTTGCACTATCTGCATCCTCTTACATTGTGTGGCGGAGATGTTGTTCCACACAGGATACGTATAGGTCAACAAGACTTTAAACATAACCTAATATAACGTTAACTTATTTTCGGTGGACAACTTACTCCACCGGTTTATAAGAGGATACAGTTTACTGAGTGAGGCGTAGGTCCTGTCGATTTTCTGGGTCACATGAGGGGCGAAACTCAGCCGTTTGTTCAGGGTTACCCCCAGATACTTTACCGAGTTTCGCTCCTCAATCGTCTGTCCGTCTATTTTAAGTTTATTGAAAGTCTTGATATTTGTGAATTTTCTGTTAAATTGATTGTCTGTGTCTTGGTATTGTTGATTTTAATTTTCCATTTTGGAAGTATGTCTGAAGGAGTTGCAGATGATACCGCACTTTCTGTGTCGCAGTCTACGCGTAGAAAGATTGTGCATAAAGTACAGTATCATCTGCGCATAAAAGGATGTTGCAGTTTGGGTAGGATGGGGCGTCGTGAGTATATAGGTTATAAAGGAGAGGAGAGAGGATTGCTCCCTGGGGGACACCCGCCGATAAACGTTTACGTGATTAACGCACACTGTCATATATCGTCCCCTGATATAAGATTTTATCAAGGCAACTATATAATTGGGTAACTTCAGGATGCTGTCGAGTTTATACAGCAGCCCGTTATGCCAGACGGTGTCGTAAGCCTTCTCTATGTCAAGGAGTAATAAAACTGAGCACTGTTTTCTGGTGTATGCAAGGTAGGTGTCCTGCACTACCTTGCATAGGGCATGTGTGGTACTATGTCCCCTTCTGAAACCAAATTGAAAATTCGGTATCAACCGCCCGAGAACGCCTGAAGGGACGAAATAGTAGCTCTCAGCGTAAGACCAAGAGTCTTATGGTGAGACCACTATTTCGTCCCCGCGATGATGTAGGTAGATAGCGAGCACCAAGCATTTTATTTAAGTGAATTTTTGAATATAACTAAATGTAACTAAATACCTTTTTTTGATTAATTTATTGGAAGAAATATCACTGCGTGTTCACGAATACCGCGGGTTTTTAAATAAAGTGCGTGCGGTAGGACAGGGGTGAGCTAATGTTCATTTGTATTGTTTTCTTATTGCTTTATATGTTACTTGATGTCCCTCATATTGCGAAAGTTAATATGCTTGTTCCAGGATATTCTTTTTATATGATTTTTATACGCTTTTATGTAGTAACTTGATATTCTTATTATGCACTTAAAATATCATATTATTAACTTTTTCCGTTCGCGAGATATAAGGGGTTGCGCCTCTGTTTGTGACGTCACTATACGCAACTTTGAACTCAGAGATCTTCTGAGATACCGCGACCACTAACAGCCGTTCAATAGTAAGTAAATGCGTGGAGTTGAGGGCCGTTTTAGGTGTCCAATTAAAGAGGAAAAGTAGCGTTTTGTTCTGATACCAATGAGAATGAATGGACATAACCGGAAATTCGGTTTGGCACGGGAGAACGAAAGATGGCTTTTCCGTTAAAAATTGAAAAACATCGAATTTTCAAAAATTCATAACTAAGTAAATACGTGAAATGGACGTCCGTTCTAGGTCTTCATGGAAAAAACAAAATAACTTAGCCCTTTCTCCTGATACTAAATTGTACAGAGAAATTCGGAAATTCAGCTCCGCAAGAGTGAGAAAAAAACGCTCATATCTAAGTTACTTCTTGTAGTGGATCAATTTTGGTCTCTATTTAAAAAGGAAGATTGCCATTCTATCGGCTATTTTCGTATAAATTGAACAGTTAGACAATATTTATTAATTTATCTCATAAATCATAAATTTCCAAGTTCATTCTAGTAAAGATATACCTAGGACTTACCTGCCTCCTTCTTTGACTAGAGCTATGGCTAATATTATGCGTTTCCTCAAAAATATTAAAACCAATAAGATAATCACGAGTACGACAGAAAAAATTATTAGGCCAGCCAGCCATAAGTCTCTTTTAGTTTTAATTTGTGATTTGACTTCTTCGTACTCTGTTGAATTATATTCATCCCTGAATTCGATATATTTTATTGTTGAAAAATATACACCTAAAAATAACATATTGATTATTTTTAAATAAATCTGAAATACAAAAGATAATTGTGACGATAAGCTGCACGTCTCTAAATAATTTCATTAGAGGTGTTTTAAAACCTCATGAGCTGTGACCTTCATATGCGCAGAGACATAATCCCTCCTGTGGACTCAGTTACACTTCTTAAAAATATTATACTTATTGTTTACAATTTATCCCGAGCTCTTGTTTATGTATACAGCAAGGCAGCCTCCAGTGTCTTCAAAAACATACTTATAACTCAGAGTAAACTTTGCCTTTTGCGCATTTTGCGGCTCATGAGATTCTGAAACACCTCTACTGCACGTATCTTATCTAGATAACAGAAAGTAAGAACTGACAGTTGATTGATAAATAATCTTTTAGAGCAATTACAAATGTACAGCTTTAGGGATCTACAGGGTGTTACATCATGAGAGGGACATAGCTTAATAGGATGTAGAGAACATCAGTGGTAACCGGAACCTCCCATAGAAATGTCTCATTGGGCCTTCACTACGAAATTACAGGGTGTTAAATAATTTTTGGCCAAACCTGTTTTTTGTCATAACTTTGACAGGAAATGAAATAACGGATTCATATTTGGTACGGCTAATGTACAAACGAGCCCCAAGAGGTACATGTATAAAAAAATATATATCCAGGTCCGGACTCACTATAATTTATGTTTCTTCTTTGCATCAATAAAACATCACCCTGTATATATTTTTTTGAAATTTCGATACGATATTCGAAAAGAGCAAGAAAAAACAAACAAAATGGCCTAATTCATTTTTTTGTTACACCTTCGTGGTTATTTAAATACGTTGTTAAATGTGCAAGAAAATGGATTACAGAACCCTATTAAATGAGAGGCACGTGAAATAAATAGTTTTATAACTAAAATTTGCAAAAATTCTATTGAGCCTAGGTGGTCTGGGTGAATCCTAATTCCGGCACGTTTTAAAGGTCCATTTTGGTAAAAAACTGTGGTCCTAATAAGTAATCGGGTATGAAATAACAAAATTTTTAATCAATCACAGTAGGCTTATTCAAAGTGACAGATAATAAAAAGAAATCTCCTAAACAGTTGAATAATTGTTTGTTAGTAATTTAATGTGTCAATAATCCGCATTTAGTTAGTGAAAACTTGTGAAAATATTTTAACTATGCCAGTAAAATTTACAAACGGGGAATATGCTGACATAATATTCATCTATGGTTTCTGTAATGGAAATGGTAGGTCGGCGGAAAGAGAATATCGGCTGCGTTTTCCTGGTCGTCGATGCCCTAATCATAAAACCTTTAGTACGGTGTTCCAGTATGCAAGACAACACGGAAAGTTTCCTAATTCTGCAGTTGTGGAGCGTGTTTTACAACAAGGTGTGCAGGAACAAAACAATATTATAAACGTAGTTCAAGAAAACCCAAATATGAGCACTAGACGAATCAGTTTGGCAACTGGTATTCCTCATTGGCGAGTATGGAGAACCCTAAAAAGAGAACGTTACCATCCATATCATATCCAGCAGGTACAGCGTCTTCAACAAGGCGACGATATCCCCCGCCTGGCATTTTGTCGTTGGTTGTCTAATCATCGCCCAGTCATTTACAGAACCTTATTTACGGATGAGGCACAATTTATAAGGGATGGAGTAAACAATTCACGAAATAATCATAAATGGGCACAGGAAAACCCACATGCGGTACGCCAACACCGTTCGCAACACAGGTTTTCTGTAAATGTTTGGGTCGGACTTGTGAATAGACATTTGATAGGGCCACATTTTTTTGAAGAAAGATTGAATGGTGAAATTTACTTTGATTTTCTTCAAAACATTTTACCGAATATGTTAGAAAATATCGGTATAAGAGGCATGTTGTTTCAGCATGATGGGGCCCCACCACATTTTAACCTTCAAGTAAGAGAACACTTAAACAATGTGTATCCTAATAGATGGATTGGACGCGGGGGTCCACATGAATGGCCACCAAGATCTCCTGATTGTAACCCTTGTGATTACTTTTTATGGGGCCACTTAAAAAACGAGGTTTATAGCATTGAAATTGAAAGTAGACAACATTTAATCCAGCGCATCGTTACAACCTGCGACGAAATACGGAATAATCCAGAAATGATACGTCGAGCAATTGGTGACCTTTCTAAACGCGCAAGAAAATGCACAGAATTTGGGGGAGGACATTTTGAAAATTTACTTTAGTGTCAATTACGTTTTATTTTTAAACACATTTAGTTATTGTTTTGTTATTTATTGTTAATTGAATGGAAAATATTTTATTTATTTAGATTTTAGTTTGTTCTCTTCCAATTTTTATTAAGTATAAAATGTTGATGATTTTCTTGATCAAAGTAACTGGTTGCTTAGGCCTAAATGGTTTAAATTATCTGTCACTTTTATTCTTTGAACAAGCCTACTGTGATTGATTAAAAATTTTGTTATTTCATACCCGATTACTTATTAGGACCACAGTTTTTTACCAAAATGGACCTTTAAAACGTGCCGGAATTAGGATTCACCCAGACCACCTAGGCTCAATAGAATTTTTGCAAATTTTAGTTATAAAACTATTTATTTCACGTGCCTCTCATTTAATAGGGTTCTGTAATCCATTTTCTTGCACATTTAACAACGTATTTAAATAACCACGAAGGTGTAACAAAAAAATGAATTAGGCCATTTTGTTTGTTTTTTCTTGCTCTTTTCGAATATGGTATCGAAATTTCAAAAAAATATATACAGGGTGATGTTTTATTGATGCAAAGAAGAAACATAAATTATAGTGAGTCCGGACCTGGATATATATTTTTTTATACATGTACCTCTTGGGGCTCGTTTGTACATTAGCCGTACCAAATATGAATCCGTTATTTCATTTGCTGTCAAAGTTATGACAAAAAACAGGTTTGGCCAAAAATTATTTAACACCCTGTAATTTCGTAGTGAAGGCCCAATGAGACATTTCTATGGGAGGTTCCGGTTACCACTGATGTTCTCTACCTCCTATTAAGCTATGTCCCTCTCATGATGCAACACCCTGTATTGCTGGCCTCTTTCCCATTTCAAAATCTTCAATGGCAGGTATAACAGATACTTGTACCTAGTTCAGTGTAGTGATTATCTATGCAAATGAGAAACATATGGTGTCTACTAAATAAAGGACCAAATTCTTTCAGACACTCCGTAATATACCGGATGTCCAGTTAGTGATCCCTCGGAAGATAGTGCAAAAACGGCTAACTTCACAAAAAAATTTTTTAACAAAACTCTCAATGTTTCATCTCTACTACAACGTAAAATTATTTTCAATTATACAAGGTGACACAAAAACGAGTTACACAAGAAGTGATTTTTTTAAATTGAACACCCTGTATTCTCTTGGTGCCAGTTAAGCCTCCAAGGTCCTGTAGTACTCTCTAAAATATTTTTTCTATGGGATGCAGCGTTGCCAAGTTATGATTTTTCTCCTGGCTTTTTTGGCAATTTTTTGACTACCATATCACCGCGATTTATTAATTGTTTTTTCTAAAAATTTAGGATGTTATTTAATGATTTATTTACTGAAAAATATTTTTTTGAAATAAATTATTATTGTACCGGATGTCCAAAATATTTGATTCTATTTCTTAATATTTAACTATTATCTTTCTCAATATTTTTAAATGGAATGCCTATATTTTTTTTACATTGATAAATAAAGCATACAATTCCTCACATTTTAATATGATACACTTTATTTTTATTTCAAGCGGTTTTTGAGATATGATTATTTCAAATGATTTTTGCGTAAATCGAGGTGCACTTTATTTTAGCATTAAAATCTAGCATGGCTTTGGTCTTTTGTCTTGTGTTTGGTTTTCATTTTATGACATTTCTATAAGGTGTTTAAGATTATTGTGATTAAGTGGAATCGATATTGTTAAGTAATATTTAAAAATATAAATTATAATTATTATCAACAAGATTTGATATCTATGGTGTACGTTATTGGTGAATCTGATGGAAATTCCTTATTGGCATCATGTGTATGATATAGAATATCCTGATAGAAGGAGTCCTGATAAGAGGTCTCTAGAAAATTTGAAAGAATGTTTGGAACGTACTGGAAGTGTTGCATATGAAAAGAAGGCGAGATGACGAAATGTATTAAGTGAAGAAAATGAGGTAGCTATATCTTTAACGGTAATCAAAAATACTACGGCAAGTGTTCGGGAGTTTTTTTTTTGCATTAGGACAGTGTCCATACAGCCAGTGTTCGGGAGTTAAGTGTATTTAGAGATTAGTAAATCTAGTATTTTCGAAAAAATAAGTTTCACCCCTATCGACTACAGCTGCATCAAGAACTTTTGGATGTGGATTTAAATCGTAGATTAAATTTTAGCCGGTGGGCTCAAAACCAAATTGTGTTGTTCACGGATAAATCAACGTTTCATCGAAATGGATTTGTGAATAGACACAATTTCCATTATTATGGCAGAGAAACCCTCACGTTGTACAGAAAAATCATTATCAACATAACTGGAGTAGTATGGGGAGGAGTTGTACATGATAAGATTATGTTATTCGTCCTCGCCTTTTTGAGGGAAATGTGAATGGGGCAGTCTTCTTGGATTTTATGCAAAATACGTTTCCACAAATGATCGAGAATATTCCTAATTATATTCTAAATAATATGTGGTTATAACTTGATGGTGCACCACTACATTTTAGTAGAAATGTTCTTCGGGTCATTAGTAATAAGTTTCTCGAAAGGTGGATACGAATAGGAGGACTGATATTTTAATAAACTGTTAAATTGTATCTAATTTAATATTTTACTAAATTATGTTAGGTCCCATTGCATGGCCGCCTAGGTCACCCAACCTGACATCAATGGATATTTTCCTTTGGGGATATGAGAAGATAGACGTTTATAAATTAGAACCAACGACTCGAGGAGATATGATGGTAATGATTCGCCAGTGTTTCAATCGTATAAATATTAATATGTTATACAATGTAAGACGTTCACTTACCGAGAGACTCCAGCGTTTCGTGGATCAAGATGGTGGACATTTTGAGCAATTGTTAGGTTAGTTTCAACATCGTGTAAAAGAAAATTTCTCAAAAGCCGTCCATAATTATTAAAAGAAACTGTATGATATCCAAATGTGACAAATTGTATGTTATTAATCCATACAAGAAAAATATAGGCATTCCATTAAAAAAAAGAGAAATATAAAACCGGACTAAAACCGTACTAGATCTTACTGATAAAATAAAGAGAACCTCAATTTGCGCAAAAATCATTTGAAATAATCATATCTCAAAAACCGTTCGAAATAAAAATAAGGTCTATTATATTAAAATGTGAGGAATTGTATGCTTTATTTGCCCATGTAAAAAAATTAAAGGCATTCCATTTAAAAAAAAATGAGAAAAATAATAATTAAATATCAAGAGATATAAACAAATATTTTGGACGTACGGTACAATAATAATTTATTTCAAAAATATTTTTCAGTAAATACATCATTATTAAATAACATCCTACATTTTTAGAAAAAACAATTAATATATCGCGGAGATACGGTAGTCAAAAAAATGTTTGTAAATTGCCAAGAAAGACAGGAAGAGAATCATAACTTGGCAACACTGCATCCGATTTGCAAAATATTTTAAAGTGTAATACAGGACCCTTGGAGGCTTAACTGGCGTCAAAAAAATACAGGATGTTCAAGTTAAAAGAATCATAATTTCTTGTGTAACTAGTTTTTGTGACACCTCGTATAATTGAAAATAATTTTACGTTATAGTAGAGATGAAACATTGAAAGTTTTGTTAAGAATGTTTTTTGTAAAGTTAGCCGTTAGCCAATCTTCCGAGGGAAGGACAGCTGGTATAGTTTTAGTTTCATTTTAAATTTATTTCTTTTTTGTTCAGAATAAATTTCGCGATATCACAGATGCATATAAACATTCTAATTCCTTAACCCCTTAAAGAAATAAATCAGTAAATCTGAAAGTATACATCTTTAAGATAATTTCATTCGATTTTCTTAGGCTGATTTTTCACAGCGATGTGAAACTTTTCATGATGTTACGCCTATGAAAGGACCTCGCAGTTTTTTATAGAAAAAATGGGTTTCAATCCATTGTTCTGAAACTTGGGGAAAATGTTCTCCTGGCCCCCTGATTAAAATTCTCTTTGACCACTAGTCCGACCGAATTCGATTTTTTGATCTAGAGGCGATTGAAACTGTGAACATCTGCGAAGGTCTGCTTAAATGTTCCATAAATATTCTGAAAATATTCAGGCTCGTTTTTTGGAGAAAAATAAGCATCTTTTGTCTCTCGGTGTTTATCAAAGTGCTTTCTTCTCCTGGAAAAAAATAACAAACAAAAAAAATATTTTTAGTATCGAAAATACTACTGGGCGCATGATATAGGACCCATCTTACGAAAATCGTATCGCGAGTGACAGATTTGTCTAGACCGCTGCGCCGGCCTTGCAACCGTACCGTTCACTCAACGCCATGCTATTAGGGATATCACGTTTCAATAACAATCGAACTAGTATCTCGAAGCTAAAATATAAACATAAACACTCCTAAACTTAATGTTCTCTCAACGCCATGCTATTAGGGATATCACGTTTCAATAAAAATCCAACCAGTATCTCGAAACTAGAATATAAATATAAACACTCCTAAACTTAATGTTCTCTCAACGCCATGCTATTAGGGATATCACGTTTCAATAACAATCCAACCAGTATCTCGAAACTAAAATATAAACATAAACACTCCTAAACTTAATGGTCTCTTGTGATACATGCCGATACTGCCATATCGTATGTGGCTTAGTTTGCATAACTTGCGTTATTTTTTACAGAACGCCGTCACTTTCAAATTAACATTAAAAAAACAAAATAACCCAATAAAACATGGACTAGCTTAATTCGATCGTATGGACAAATATATTTAAATTTATGTAAATAAAATTATGAAACACATCTAAGTATGATATAAAAAAATACAGTAGAAAAGCACTATACAAGGTGTTCTACAAGCTTTATGACAAAATTTGACAGATGATAACTGGGTTAATCTAAAAAATTTTTATCAATGAACATGGGTCCAATTACAATGAACCCAAGTGGTATTACTAAATTTGATAAAAGTTTTTATTTTTTTTTATTTTATCACTAATCGCTAATGGTACCTAATGCAAATGCTGAAAATACCTATCATTCTAGCCATCCATCATTGGACTCCAAGAGCAGTATAGTTGCATCTGGTATTTTCAATACGCTTAAGATACTTGCGAAAGATGCAAGATCTGTGATTTTTTTACGGAAAAAGGAAGCACTTTGAAGAAAAAGTTGGAGGAACATAAGTTGATTATTTTTAACTAAAGAATACGCCTGAATATTTTGGGATCTTTCTGAAGTAGGAAAAAATAAAAATCTAGGGAAATTCTTGGTCGAAATCTTTTTTTTCTAAGGAATTCTGAAAACCGGCAGGCGTGTTGTTTGAACAAAAATAAGCAACTTATGTCCCCCAACTTTGTCTTCAAAATGCTTCGTTTTCCCGTAAAAGGAAAGGAAACACTTTCAAGAAAAAAACACAAGAGACAAAAGATGCTTATTTTTGTCCAAAAAATGAGCCTGAATATTTTCAGAATTTGTATGGAACATTTAAGCAGACCTTCGCAGATGTTTACAGTTTCAATCGCCTCTAGATCAAAAAATCGAATTTGGTCGGACTGGTAGTCATAGAGAATTTTAATCAGGGGGCCCAGGAGAACATTTTCCCCAAGTTTCAGAACAATCCACTGAAACCCATTTTTACTATAAAAAACTGCAGGGTTCTTTACGATGTTTTAGCTTCCCACGCAAAAGTGAGTTCTTAAAGTCATAGCGCACTTGCACTTCATTTTACATGAAAACTATTGATCCTACGAGAAAAACTCAAAGGATTTTTTTTTAAATTATCCTCCTCTTTAAAAAAGAATGTAACTTTTTTTAGCCGATAAATATTTGACAAGAAATAAAAACAAAAACGATTTTTTAATTCCAATTGTATCAATGGAGATGTAAACATTTTTGTTGAAAAATATTGTGCGCCAAATATTAGCAGTTCTAGTTTTTTCCGACGTCAAGACCTTTACAAATTAACTGGACTATAGAACGAATTTCTATATCTGAAGCAGTCTTGGTGCCACAGCTGGGAATCTAGCCCGAAACAAGTATGTACTTGCTTCTTGATCAAGCAGTCATATGTACGTACTTACATACGAATATTAATATTTAAAAAATAGTATCCACTCACCTGCAGCCAAAATGGCAACTACCCCTAGAATTGCCAACCAGACCATGATAGCTGCAATCCATCTTAACATTAGGATGTAAATAATACAAGCCAATAATGCGAGCATGACTCCTATCAATATATTGAGCCAGGAGTACATTATATCCTCAACTACGTTTTGTCCTATCTAAAACTCGATATACAATTATGTTTTATTAATTTATGTAATAGACAATAATCAAGCATTTTGTAATCTGGGGATCATCAGACTGAAAGTTACGAAAGTAAGATTGAAATTTAGCAGATATTGTGATTTCTTTGTAAGTGCTCCTCGTTTCCTTCTTGTGTTAACAGTCTCATAATAAAAATTTGACGAAACTTTATTATAACAAAAGGTCGCAGTTATCCAAAAAACAATTTATACAACTTTAACTATAATCCAGTCAACGAATGGCCCAAAGGGTAGTGCGTGAGCAGGGACGTAAGCAATTTAGAAAGTTGTTCAGGATGTTTAGGGAGTGAACATACTGAAAGTCTAGGAGGTGAGCCGGAGGGGGGGGGGGTACAAAGAAAGTCCCTCTTTTGGTTTTTTTTGCTTATATCTCGATAACGGTGCGTCGCGTCGTAGGGAAAGATTCTCTTATACCAAATGAAAGCTCATGAATTTCTCTAGGCTTTCATTTTATATACTTTTTTCGAATTCGCAACCATTTTTAAGCTACACGCTCCAGAAAGTGAAAATTTTCGAAAAGCAGATTTTTACCTCACATCTTCAACTTTAAGGGAAAATAAGATGGGCTTCTCAAAATTGTACTTAAAGTCATAAATCATCAAGGAAGCGGCAGTGAACTTTTACAACCCGTTCTCCACCCAAGACAAGGTTGAAGATGCTAGGAGGAAGATTTGATTCCTCAAATGGTATGGAGCACCAGAAAGACAGACCTCTCTCAACTAGTACCGCTTCCAGTCCTTCATGAGGTCAGTGGCAAATCCACGAAACACGAGGTTATCTATTTAAGAAAATCTAACCGTTATTTCCTCCCACCTTAATGTCTGAAAAGTATATAAATTGTTTTTTGGGTTCCTGCCTACTCTGTAGTAGGCCTACTGGGTTAGGCTAAAATTCATTCTACATATTTATAGAAATCCTTAATGACCTAATATTTCAGGGTGTGATTCTTTGTCATTTTATGAAGAAAAGTGCATATGGACATATTATGTCCGCCACGGCTTAAGTTTTTTGCTACAGTTGAATATCTGTTTTAGTCGTTATTTTTTAATATCTTTAGATATTATTTTTAATTTTGGTACCTATGTGTTAATAGGATGTAAAATCACATATTTTAGTTAGAAAAGTTTTATCGCTCTACCAGTAGCGTCCCTGTGAACGTGCCTTCTAATATTTTTACCAAAAAAGTGGTACGCCACTGATATTTTTCCATGTGGATATTTCTCCTGTTTAGCCTGGTCAATTCTACATAAAAACCGTATCTTGCGTTTTTCTCGTCAGAAGCCTCAACATATGTTTCTATATCAAGTTTTTCTCTCAATTTAAAAGTATCGGACCACCCCCTTTTGTCAATCACAGTTCTTTATTAAAACAATTAATTTCAAATTGCTTCATTGGTAAAACATATCATATTTGGTAAAACATATCATAGGACATGTTTGCAGGGGCGCCACTGGTGGGGCTATAAAATAACTTTTCGAACTAAAATATGTGGTTTTATATTTACCTTGGTCCCAAACTGTATAACTTAATCCCTTTGGAGATTAAGCTACTAAAAAATCTAAATAAATTTATACACCGAAGTAACCAATTCATTACTCAAAATTATTCTATGTTTATGAACACTATATGATGCCTGATAACCGCCACGCTCAATATGATGATTGAACATATCAAATTGTTAAAAATTCATTTTATGTTTTTATTTTATTTTAGTTAATACTTTAAAATTTTAGCTAATAAGTAGATATAAGTCCTTTCTCTCTTTTGTTTTCTCTTTTATTTCTTCTATAGCTTAGATAAGTATACCTAGTTATTGTGCAATATAGTTATTTAAGTTATAAAGACACCTCTAAAACGGCACATACAGATGGTTTCACATCTAGGTGCCACAAACATGCCTTAATACTAAATTACACAATTTGCTAGACTAAAGTTAAGTAAATGAAATGTAATAACTGTTGGTAAATAAAGATTTGATTTGATTTGATTTGATTTGATTTGATATCCTATTAACACATACCAAAATTGAAAATACTATCTAGAGTACTTTCTGAAATCTTAAAAAATAACGATTTTTAAAAAAAAATTACATCTTGTAGCAAAAAATTTAAGTTGTTGCGGAGATATGTTCATATGAAATTTTCTTCATAAAACGATCTAAGGAATCACACCCTGAAATATTAGCACATCATTAAGGAACATGCTGTATGTCTAATAACGTAATAATAACTCACTCTTTTGTCTAACAGACGAATGGATTGCTTAGGAACAACGCATAGTTATTTATCTTACTATCTGAAACGTGTTCACATAAATATCGAACCTAGTTACTCTAAAATTTACTGACCGAATATGAGAAAGAGAGAAAAATGTCAGCACTAACTATCTACAAGACATTTTGGTTGACAAGTTAGTCAGTGCAACCAGTGGTTTATTTTCAAAAAAATATCAATTTCGGAAATTTTAACCCGATGATCAACAGATTACACATTTCTGTATCCAACACCAAATCAACACCACACACAAAAGCAGTTACGTATTTGTTAATACAAAAAAAAAACTACACTAAGCCTATTAAATAAACCTGCATGCAGAATTAGTAGATATTTAGGGCCGGTTCATCAATGCGAGATTAAAGCAATCTTACGGCGAAAGTTATCCTACAGATAAAGTGGTAGTTAAAATTTATACCGTTTCAAAGTAATAGTTATCTTTATTCAGAACTTTGAGACTACAACTTTTGAATTGATAAACCGGCCCTTGGTACAGGAAAGGTTTTGATGCAGAGCAATGCAAAATATGCAGACAAAAATGAAAAAGCAGAAGTGCTCATATATTTTTTTTAAATTTTACCAATTTGTAATATATACGCAGAGTATTTCTAAATATTGGAGAATGAATATTGTTATAAATAAGTAGATGAAAGAGTAATAAAAAAGTGGAAATATCCTTGCCTAATACTATGATATTTAAGTACACAGAAAAGTATGTAAAAAGGGCGTACAAAGCTTGAAGAAACACCATTTTGTGAAATTGTAGATGCATTAGAAGTCTCAACACATGTTTCTATATCAAGTTTTTCTCTCAATTTAAAAGTATCGGGCTACCCCCTTTTGTTGATCACAGTTTGTTAATTATTTTTATTAATAAACAAACAGCGTCATTTTATAGAAGATTTAGGTCGATCCTCAATTATTATTAATGTTCAGATGGCGTTAAAAAATGTAATCTAATTTACCCTAGTAAGCTATTTATAAGGGAACTCATATTTCTGAAAGCTTTTACAGACAGTGCCAGTAATGGATACTTTCAAATAAGCACGTTACAAATTAAATTTATATTTTTGAACAAAGGTAAAGAAAGACTGAAGAACAATTTTTATTTAACTATAAATTAAAATGAAGAAAATCATAATAGCTCCTGCTGTTCATTTATCTTCTTTGCATATTTCAATGCAGTTTAATAAATAAAATCCTATGCAAACGGAAAGAGAATTGTTCCAAAAATTTCTTTTTGTTTCATTTCCCCCGGATACCGAAAGAAGTTTATATCACGAAAAAGTCACTCTGCGAGTATTCCAGGAAATACATCATTTTAGGTTGCAAAATTCATGGTAGTTCTGGACATATGATTGTTTTATGTTTTTCGAATCGCTGAATCCGAATTTTCAACTTCCCACCAAAAATTCACCCCGCAACCCCCCCTGTTAAAAAGAAAAAATGTCTGTTTTTTTTTAAATCGTTATTTTGTGTATTTTAGAGAAAAACTATCGGGAAATTCGGAAAGTAGACAAAAGTTGCGACAAAAAAGATCATATGATATTTTGACGTAGGGCGAACGGGTAAGGCGCTAGCGCGTCTCAGAACATGCGCCTCAGTGCCGTACGCGCGCCGGGACATCAGCAGCAGCAGCAGAAATAAACATCGCCTCATTGAAATGATTAAAAGGAAGTTTGAGATGCAAAATTTGTCAGTGCGACAAGCTGACGAAGACGCAGACTGTCTCATCGTTAATACAGCAATTGAAGCAAATTGAAATGGCATCAATTCATCCATCGGTGATTATTGTCGGCGAAGATATAGGTTTATTAGTTCTATTAACTGCACTTTCTCAATCTGCCAATGTTTGCTTCATGAAGCCGGGAAAGGGAACTGAAGAACACACAGCGGCTAAAGATATACTATTTTTACACGCTTTCAGCGGCTGTGACTCTACGTCTGCGATTTTTGGCAACGGTAACACCAAATTTATTAAAGTCCTTGTCCAGAATCCAGATTTGCTTTCCCTAGCTCAGCTGTTTCAGACGCCAAATGCAGACGCACAGGCTATCGCAAAATCAGGGAATCAATTTCTACTTCGTTTGTATGGTTGCAAGGATGAAAACATGACTTTAAACAGTTTTAGACATCAGTGTTGTACTGCGTACAACAGTAAACACAACATAGCCTCTTTCCTCCAATTCAAGCTGCCGCTGAGCAACACTCATTCAGGACGTACCACCAAGTCCAACTTTGGAAAGAAATATCATGGAACCACAAAAATGGGGCTGGGAAAAAACTAGCTGCGGGCTATCTCCTGTCATTACCTTTAAACCTCCCGCGCCACCAAAACTTCTAAAGCATATCTCCTGTAGGTGTAAAAAAGGCTGCCGAGGCGCGTGTGGGTGTAAGAAAAGTGGGTTGAAATGTTCAATAATGTGCCTCGAGTGCAACAACTCATGCGACAATAGCCCAGAAGATATCGTCGAGGATTTGGATGAAGAGGATCCACAAGCAGTGGAACTCGAACTGTTGTTTAAAAAGGTCGATCAAGCTGATGAGATTATTTTGAAGAAATCACGTAAATCTGATGGTCCAGCTTTTTAGCCCAGGGTCAATCCAGTTAAACCATGAACAAATTAGATACAAGCTGAAATTTGGTATATAAGTTTGTATTGGGGTCCTTGAAATACCACCAAACCCCACCAGTAATCCGCCGTGCCTGTCACCCCTAAACAACCCCCGAAAGGGGTGAAAATCGGACTTTTTTTAGTTTTTTGGCAATATCTTAAAAACAAAGCTATGTGCGAAAAAATATGAAGATAGAAAAATTAAAGAGCATAAAATTTGCTATAAAATCATGTTTAGCAGTTTTATTTTGCTCTACCAGTGGCGGAGTAATGATATTTTTAATAACTGGGTATTTTGTAAAAATGCACATTTGTGAATGTAATGTATGTTTTTAATTATCCAATATAATTTATCTGTATGTTTCGATATCGTCATCCGCCTGTAAGTCCGCAATTGCTCTATTAAAACATGTAATACCATTACACTGTCCACATGCCAAGGTACACTTTAGGCCCATTTTACGACTTGAGCATGCATTTTTGCAACCACCTGATGAACAGTTGCAACATTCTTTTAAGGACAGATTCCGGAATCAGTAGAAATCCATTCCCAGTCCTGGAGTGGTAAGTTATTATTTAACCATGCTTAAACCTAAAAGTTAATCATACACGTAAACAAGATATGTATGTAGGGTTGCTAGACTTACCTGATGAAATGTCCTAAATGCATGGTATTGAGCTGCATTTATGGTCGGTGGAAGTGAAGCCAGATTAAAATCTTTATTTAAACTTTGCTTTGTTACATACTGCTGGTAGAGAATGTATCTGACATTGTTCAAATCGGTACTTGTTCTATTTTTGACGTATACGGAAATAAAAAATGACCAAATTAAGGTCCTCAATCTGTCTGAATATATTTGGATTGTAAAATTCTTCAAGAAGATCAAACAACTTCTTCATGGCAAGAAGAACATTTTTTAAAGGTCCCAACTTATGCTGAAACTTTGAAATATCAGTAATTTTATTTGATTTTCAACTTCTTCCTGGGCGTAGCATATACAAATTTTGTTTAGCGAAGTGCATCAATAAAACCATTACATCGGTATCTTCACTTACTACAAACACAGCCGCTTCACACGTCTCAGTAAGTGCTGTAGCAGTTGTTGTTATAAGCGTATCCGCATCACCATCTGAGTATACAATATTAATTCCCTTTCCGACAACGACTTTCCAAGTTGTTTAATAAGACATTGCTTATTTGTGGTGTTGGACAAAAAATCTTGTGGAAATTTGACAACTGATGAATTAAAGATTTCTACAATTGGTGCCGTTTTCCTACCCATGGATCTACGATTTTGTTCTATTATTTTTGCACTTAATTGCTGGTATCCATCAAATACTACAGTTACACTATGGCCATAATGATAAGTAATATAGCTGTAGTATTGAGAAGAAATATCTAAATAAGTTGCTGGTTTTTGCCATATAACTTTATGCAGTAGATGACCTCCATCAATCACGTAGTGTAGTACGGGTTCTGAAAAATGCTCTAGGGTTGGGCACAGTTTATCAAATATTTTGAGTAAAGAAGATTTGGTTGTCTTTCTCAATGATCCGTTATGAAACAAAGAAGGAGGGCATGATGCTAGCTCGTATTTAAAACATTCCTTTATCTGATCGGAGGAAGACGCTGAACAAAGTATTCTACTAAAGAATGGCGACGCAACGCGGATGACTACTCATCTGCCTTAACATGCGGTGTAGGTATCTCCTAAATATTATTAATATTAAAATAATTCCTCTCATTTCGTAACATGTAATAGACACGTAAAATGTTAAAGTTCTATTAACTAATACAAAATAATGTATGAAATTAGAAATATAGTACTCCACTGGTACGCTTTTTATTTCTAATTTATTGACGTAAGAATGTATTAAATGTATTTACCAAAATATCCATATACATTATGTATATTTAATGTCAAAATCCAATAAGTAATGGCTAGAGAGTATTTTTACAAAATACTCAGTTATTAAAAATACCATTACTCCGCCACTGGTAGAGCAAAATAAAACTGCTAAACGTGATTTTATAGGAAATTTTATGCTCTTTAATTTTTCAATCTTCATATTTTTTCGTATATGGCTTTGTTTTTAAGATATTGCGAAAAAACTAAAAAAAAGTCCGATTTTCACCCCTTTTGGGGGTTGTTTAGAGGTGACAGGCACGGCGGATTACCGGTGGGGTTTGGTGGTATTTTAAGGACCCCAATACAAACTTGTATACCAAATTTCAGCTTGTCTCTAATTTGTTCAAGGTTTCCTATATAAAACTTCAGATCGACCCTGGGCTATTTCTAGAGTCCGAAAACACGGAAGAATTGTCAGATTAGTCGTTTCTAACCTTCCTTTTTTGTGTTCCTTCCTACAATGGATCAATCAATCTACTTTAAAAACGTTTGAAACAAATTATATCTTTTTCGCGCAAGAACTTAATTTTTTGTTGTAAACCTGTGTTATTTCCCAGTAATATTCTGATTATTTTGTAAACTCCTCGGACATTATTTAGAAGTAGGTGGAGAGCCGGATGTATAGATTTCCTATGAATAAGATACATGAATATCTTTATGTGAGTGAGTAAGTACTACCACAGACATACAGGAAGCCACTTTCCATTTTTGCAAATTTTGCCCGCGTCATGGAATTCTGACGTCACTTCCGGTCACGATTTTTTGTGTCATCGAATACATGAATAAAACCTACGTCAAAATGTAGGTTCTGAGGTATACAATGAGATTGTAGTGAGCTGCCAGGCTTAATTTGCTGCAACCCTGAGACACCCTCGATTAAATTTCTTTTTTCTGTTTTCGTAAGTCATCGAATATATGAATTACTTTTTTAAAGTTAAACTACAAGCCGTCTAGTTATTAAAAAAAAAATAGGCCGCCTCTTCTTATTTGCCCGCATCCTCCCGTTTTAACGTCACTTCCGGTAAAATTCCATGACGCGGGCAAAATTTGCATATATGAAAAGTGGCTTCGTGTAGGTCTATGGTAGTACTTACTCACTCATACAAAGTTTTTCATGTATCTTATTCATAGGAAATCTATACAGCCGGCTCTCTACCTAAAGTGAAAACATGTGGCAGGCAGTCCCAAAAAGAAAAATACCAAGAACTAATATAGAAAAATGCCACCGCTAACATTTAGATAATACAGGGATTGTTCCATGCCCACTGCAATCATAGATGTTTGCAAAGCGTGATTATTCCCAAGCAACGTTTATTCGCATTTTATTTAACTTGGTTTCGAAATTCGTACAGTTTATATTCAAAATATAATCAGCAACTGTCTGATGAACTATTTTAGCCCCAGTATTAAAGTGCCCCGCACAACAAAAAATAACATATAACAAAAGTGCCACAAACACAAACAATCACATAGATATAGTTTAATATTTGCCTACCTCCTCTGCCTGTGCAAAGAGCTTAATATTAGTTATAGATGTCTTGATCTTGTCAAGAGTAATGTCGACATTCGTTATTTGTTTTATTTTGTCTATTATTGAATCGTTTATAGACGCCAGCTCAGGAATGCACCTCTTCTGAACTGCAATTTTTAAAACACTGCATGAGAAGTGAAAATAGTTGATAAGTTAGATTTCATTCTAAATGTTTTCACACTCTTGAACTAATACATATAATGCATCACAGGGTAAACAGTTTTTAATTGTCTGCCATTTGGAAATTGAGAAGAACATACTTTTTTCAAAATAACAGCAATATTCGCAGAGGGAGCTATAGGGTTACGGTATATCGACACGAGATAGTAGGGATAATTTACTGTATTATGAAACCAAATATACATGATAAGTCATTAGTTTCAGAGATATTGCAATTTTTATGTTTTTTCAGAGAAATGTCCCCCGCGGTGATATTATCGTGAAAAACAAAATTGGCCGTTTTTATTCCTAATCATTTTTGCTTCAATTGTGTACTTTATAGAGCATTTACCATGATTAAATCAAAATAACAACACTAACCGTACTATTAAAAGAGAACCAGGACAAGACAGATGATGTAGTTTCAAGAATTAACAAGTATAGTTTGTCCAGTATATAATCCAGTAATACAAAAAAAAATAATGCCGATTTAGAAAATCTTTATATTGGTATAGGAGATAGCTACATATATGGGGACTGTGATATAATGTGTTGGCATTGCTTTTATGTTTTAGCAAATATTTTTCTGAGTATTTTATCTTATGGGAGTCAGACCTCCCCCGTGCCCCTTTTGGCGCTAGCTGCCCAGAAAATATTCAATTTTGGAACAGGGTTCTTTGGGGCTTGGTGTTGTTGAAGAGAGTAACTTGGTGATCAATATATGTTAACATTCTTTCTCCGGCAGCACTGGCGACATCAATTATGGTCAAAATTGGAACGTACAAACCCTGACCGATGAGCTCCAGATCATCCCAGATGAGCAGTTCGCCTACCGAACAGAACACTCCACCGAGCTCCAAGTACTTTGTCCAACGGAGTAGATCACGGAGGGTTTCAACCACCGCCAAGTCACAGGAGCGATCTTCTTAGACGTAGTCAAGGCCATCGACAGGGTTTGGCATGAAGGTCTCTTGGTGAAGATGTTGTCGATGAGTTATCCTGTCGGCATCGTCAAGCTTGTGATATCCTACCTTCACCGGAGGCAACTTCATCTGAAGATTGCCGACAAGCTGTCGAACTACAGGCCTATGGAAGCAGGCGTACCGCAGGGATCGGTACTCTCTCCTCACCTGTTCACCATCGACACCTCTGACATGCTAAGAACCGCAGGAACCTCTTTGGCGCTCTACGCAGACGACACGGCTATAATGGATTGCAAGACTTGCCACCCGCAACCTCCAGGAAGCAGCATCCCTTCTGGAAGAGTGGTGCAACAAGTGGAAAGTCCAAATCAATGCGGAGAAGAGTAAAGCCGTCCTCTTCAAGAGAGTCAGGAAGCAAACTTCCACAGGACACCTCTTGAACGGCGGGAACATCCAATGGCACGATACCGTCAAGTACCTTGGCATTATTATGGATCGAAGCCTGACATGGAGACAGAACATGGAAGCGATAATACAGAAACCGAGGACGAGGAGGACTCTGCTTTACCCTATGATAGGTAGACAGAGCCAACTCAACCTGAGGAACACGCTCACGCTTATCAGGACTCTCATTGCACTTATTCTGACCTACGCCTCCGTTTCCTGGGGATACCAAGCAGCCACCCACCTGAAGAGGATACAAGCTGTGGAAAACGTTACACTTAGGTGCGCCATGGATGCACCATAGTTTGTTAGAAACGCCGACATTTTCAGAGAGACTGGAATACACCCCGGTAACTGAAGCCATCCTAGATAGAGCGAAGAATCTATACGCCCGTGCGGCAGAGCATAGGAATCCGCTGGTCAAACAGGCGACTAACTACGACCCCAAAGACGCTCCGATGCAGAAGAGGCCGAAGCTCCAGATCCTTGATAACGGGTAAGTATAACTTAACCGTTTTCTGTTTCAGCCCGACCTTCAAGCCACGCCGCAAGAAGACAATGACCAAAAACATGCAAATCACCCAATCCCAGGGGTACCAAGCAAAAAAACAGCTTGGTGTCCTTACCCTAGCTCGTGCCGGCCTATAACGCTAAAATAAGCGTCTTTGACCGAACACAATCCTTGAGCTACACAGTTTACACTTTCTTCCGATGAAATCGGAGCACATGATGCCAACTGGCACCCCGGGCTTCTGAATAGTCAACACCCCCCAAACCCCTCCAAACTCCGAGAGAGCTCAGCAACAGCCGTTCTTTCTCACGACAGACCAAAGACGCTCCCGGGAGCCGACATGCCATCGAAGAAAGAAGACCAAGACAGTAGAGCGCTAGAAGAAATGACCCAGCTGGCAGCCAGGACCAAGGGAGGTCATCACCTACATCGTCCGCATTTGCGGGGGGGATAGGCGAAAAAGCAGGCCCACCCCTTACGAGGCCGGTCCAGGTCTATAGCGATGATTGGGGTAAAGAGCTCAACCTCGACCTCTAATCATCCGAGACAGTCATCTTTAGTCAAGAATATTGGCGCGTGGAATGTAGTATAACACTTTCTGGCCAGGTGAAAAATTTTCGTTGTCAATGTTCATTGCTGGAAAACCATATGCCATCATTTTCGGCTTGCCCATTTTCCATATTTTTGGCCATCATTTGGACCTTTCGTCAAAAATGGGCCAATACTGGTGTGCTTAAAAAAAAAAAAGAAAATGTTAACACCTTCTCACACTTGTAGTTTTGCACGAAAGAATAATCTCCGTCAGTGCCAATATCTTTTTCTCAATGTAATCCCTCCCCCCAAATCACTCCCAAACATTCAAATGCTGATTATTATTAAACAGAGGATTATTTCTCGGCCATTACTCGCTAAATGTATCATTTTCGTATCCATTTTGGCATAATAATCGATATTTGAATGTTTAAGGGTTCTGGTGGTAGTTTGGGGAGGGGGTGGGGTTACACTGAGAAAAAATGTTGGTACTCACAGCGACTATTCTTTGGTATAAAAACCACAAATTTAAAAAGGTGCTAACGTTTTCTTTTGAAAGCGCCAATTTTGGCCCGTTTTTGGCCAATTTCTGGTCAAAACTTGGCCAAAAATCTGGAAAATGGGCAAGCAGAAAATGTTGGAGTATGGTTTTCCAGCACTGAGCATTGACAACGAAATTTGTTGTTAGAAAATGTTTTGTAAAATGAAAAAAGACCGTTATGAAATTATAAGTTTCTTGTAAATTTGTGAATTGCGTAAAGTTTTTGTCCTGATGGTCTTTTAATACTAAGATTATTGTTGTTATTTTGACTAAATCATGATAAATGCTCTTTAACGTACACGACTTTTTATCCACGATAATATCACCGCGTGCATGGAGCATTTTTCTGAACACACAAAAATTGAAATATCTCTATAGAACTAATGACTTTTGGATAATGCATATTTGGGTTCATAATATAGTAAATTGTCTATACTATCATCACGTGCTTGAAGAAATATTACCAGTAACCCTGTATAGAAGGTTTTAGTAGAGAATGGGCAAAACATATTTTTTCTGTGCATTTATGAACCTATAAGTATGTAACATTGTAGCTTCATGATCATGTAGCTTGATAATGATATTATAACAGTGTAATTTCAAATATTAAGAAATCAAGAAGGTCTTATTTTGTACATTACAAAGGAGTTCGACATTCACCTTCTTGCTATTTTTAAAATGACCCTATAAGTTGTATATATAATAACATGAATCTGAAGTGAAAATTGGGTCTTTAATCAATATCGCTAATGTAATAATACAGGAAATTTCGAAAAGTACATTCGGCTGTTTGCATGCACTGCAGCAATTCTAGTAAAATATATAATAGAAAGTGTACCTCTAGGTATGTAAAGCAGCTCTAAATCTAAGAGAGATGAAAGCTTTTCAATTTTCCTCCACCAAATTAACTAACACAAGTACTTGTTGGTTATTAAAGAATTTGTATGGATAAATATGCTATGAAAATTTTGCTAGGTGTTGTGTATTATAGGTAATATAATACACAAATACAGGGTGGTCCAAAATTATCTCCCGATATTTCTGCGACTGATAGTACATCCAAAGGCAATGGTAGTCACTTATATAAACTTATTTTCGAAAATGAATAATAAGTGAGATATACCCCTCAAAAGGGTGATAATATTTTCAGTTTTTCTGCAATATCTTCAGACTTCCTCAAAATATCAAATTTATATTTTAAACTTAGTTATAGTGTAACGAAATAAGGGTGGGGGGAATTTACCCCTTCAATTGATCCCACCGTGTCGCCATTGTAACCAAATAGGGGTGAGGGAAGAAAAGGGGTACTTTTCTTAAAATCCCTCCATAGCCACCATTCTACATAAACGAGGGGTGGTTATTAACCCCACAACACACCACACAAAAATTACAAATGTAAGTTAGAATAAATACTAACAATAAAAGAAATTAACCGAATAGTTGGTAATTTCGCTGCCACCACTCTGATTTAACAGATAAATAAATAATTAATAGGTAGGTAGTGCTCTTCGGGGTTGTGAATCCGTGAGCCCTGTATATTAAAGGTAAGTGGAAAGAACTCCCTTAGAGAGAGAATAATATTAGTTCTTCGAATTTAGTTACTTTTAATGAAATATTGATGGTAAGATATGTTACAAGCAATTCATTCAAAAAAATTAAGGACAACCTATAACCAAGTTAATTGACTTCATAAAAAAATAATATAGTCTAATTCAAGTTCAAAAAGGTGTTAATTCTTCAAATAGTTCCTAAAATTATGAGCGAAAGGGCATTGGATTTGGAATGACGTCTAGAAAAATACATTAAAATGCTTTATTAGCACATTAAAAAATGCAAAAGTTATAAACAAATCAAGATGGAAAAAAATGGCATTTAGTTTTTCGATTATAACTCAAAAACTATAAGCGATAACGGAAATCGGAGAAAAGATTCTTAAAGAGGAGGAAATTTTCAATAAAAAAGACCCAACTCCCGGAACTCCATCTCCATTATTTATCATTTTAATTTCACGCTGAAAATAGGGTTCCGCGCGACCGCTGCAGGATGCGAGTGCCGCCGCCGCCTCAACAGAGAGTACATCACATAAAATCATTTTTTTATGGTATTAAATATCAATTAAAAAATTTGAAAAAAATATGGTATATTCGTAACACTTCAAAAAATAAGGTCCCGTTGGAAAAAATGTTAAAGTTTATTTTTCAACAAGTGAGGCCATTGTTAACAAACGAAATTTTATGGGACCTTCGTTATCATTGGAGACAATTTTTTTTTTTAATAATTGGCCTATAAAATTTTCGCTTCTTGGAGCCCTTCTCATAGATATACTTAACAAGATCACATTATAAAAGTTTTTAAAAATTGTTTATTTTGTTTATTATAATTCTTTAAAGTAAACAGAAAATTAAAAACCGAAGTAAAGTTGTAAATTTTTTTTTTTTCAAATTCGTTATCATATTACTATTTTTACATTGAAGAAAGGCATTCATTAACGTTAAAAAAAAATTAACGTCAATTGTTTATAAGTTGTTTATAAACAAATTGACTAGTTTTATATTTAAAACATTTTTTTTACAATTTTGTTTATTATGATTTTTAAATAAAAATGTTTTTCTTAAAAACACTATCTTATTGTTTATTATCGTTTTTTTTAATTATCCGTCATTTGAATAATTAGTTAAAAAATTATTTTTTTCTTAAAAAGTAATTGGCAATCCTCAATAAAGTAACAAAAAGAATTTTTTTTATCAACAATTTCATTGTTTATTAATTTAAAAATTTCTGACAATTCTATTTTTTTTTTAATCTTAAAAAAATCACAAAAACAGCCATATGCAACAACACATTAAAAAAAAATTGTTTGTATTTTTTTATAGCGTTTTTCAATATTACACGATACAGCTAAAACGGGCACTTGATTTGTCAACTAAAACACTGACATGACTTTTTTGTAATACCTGTACTGTAAGTGAATCATTATTAACAAATTTTTATTAGAGTAAGCTGAACTTACAATTCATTTACTGATTGCCATGGTCACAGGGCTGTAATATTCACGTACAGTCCGACGTGGGCTGTAAGTGAATATTACGTTTCCCAAACTACATTCTCGACCTGAAAAGTATCACTTACAGTTCGTGGTACGTAATATACTATTAAACTATTAGAGATATCACAATAGACATTCAGGTCGTTTTTATACAGGATTAATTAATCTCAAAGTGAGTTGACTTCCAAGTTTGTAACTATTATTAATCAGGTATTATGCTCATTTGTTTATAAAAATTAAATGTTTTCGACGTTTTTGATTCTTTTATGACTTCTAGCTTATCAAAGAACGCAGATACGGTAATGGACCTCCAAGGCAATTTGATAAAATACCTGAAAGTTGCAATTGTTTATTTAAAAATAAATAGAAAACATATTTAACTTTTATAAACAAATGCGCATAATAACTGATAATAGTTACAAACTTGGAATTCAACTCATTTAGAGATTAATTAATCCTCTATTAAAACGACCTGAATGTCTATTGTGATATATCTAATAGTTTAAAAGTTATATCAGTATTTTAGTTGACAAATCAAGTGCTCGTTTCAGCTGTATCGTGTAATATTGAAAAACGCTATAAAAAATACAAACAATTTTTTTTTAAGATGTTGTTGGGTGTGATTGTTTTTGTAATTTTTTTAAGATTTACAAAAAAAAATTAAATAGGGTATTTTCATTAATCTGAGATGAAAGTGGACATGCTTATATTTGAAAAATGCATATTTTTTAAATATTTTTGACACAGAAAAAAATATGTTATGTAAAACTATAAAATTATAATTTTAATTAGAAGTTTCAATTTTTCATAATGACGTCAGTAAGCGAAAACTAGGTAAATCACCAAAAAAACTATTGGCAACACTGACACCACACTGTTAATCTGGTGACAGTGGTGTGACTCATTAATTTTCAATATCTTGTTTGTTTAGCTATTTGTTTGAAAACATTCTATACAAGCATTCAAATATGGAAACTAATTACGTAGAAGGTAGATCAAACGTCGATTTTAATGAAATTTTACACTCATTCACAGGTCGATATTAGGTGCTACACAAAACTGAACATCTGTTTATGAAACAAACAAAAAATAAGGTTATAGTTACATGAAATGTCAAATCACAAATCACCAACTTGAAACTCCCTAGAAATAAGTACATTTGGCGCTCTATTTGAATTATCGCTTAGTAACGTCATGAAAGTTTAACCAATTTTTTTCCGGCTTAAATAAAAAAGTAAAAAAGAAAGAAAAAACACGTATTCCTTATTTTTATTTCTAGTTTTCAATTTTCAAATTAAAAAAATATGGGAAAATACCCCATTGTCAGAATTTGTTTATAACAAATTGTTAAATCAATAAACAATGAAATTGTTCATATATTTTTTTTCTTTTTGTTGCTTTATTGAGGATTGCCAATTATGATTTTTAAGAAAAAAATAATTTCTTGACTAATTATTCAAATGATGGATAATTAAAAAAAAACGATTATAAACAATAAGATAATGTTATTAAGAAAAACATTTTTATTTAAAAATCATAATACTCTCAAGACAACAAAATTGTAAAAAAAATGTTTTAAATATAAAACTAGTCAATTTGTTTATAAACAACTTATAGACAATTGGCGTAAATTTTTTTTTAACGTTAATGAATGCCCTTCTTCAATGTAAAAATAGTAATATGATAACGAATTTGAAAAAAAAAATTTTACAACTTCACTTTGGTTTTTAATTTTCCGTTTACTTTAAAAAATTATAATAAACAAAATAAACAATTTTTAAAAACTTTTATAATGTGATCTTGCTATAAGAAGGGCTCCAAGAAGCGAAAATTTTATAGGCCAATTATTAAAAAAAAAATTGTCTCCAATGATAACGGAGGTACCATAAAATTTCGTAATAATGGCCTCACTTGTTGAAAAATAAACTTTAACATTTTTTACCAACGAGACCTTATTTTTAAAAGTGCTATGAATACACCATAATTTTTTCAAATTTTTTAATTGATACTTAATAGTATAAAAAAATGATTTTATGTTATGTACTCTCTTTTGTGGCGGCGCTCGCATCCTGCAGCGGTCGCGCGGAAGCGTGAAATTAAAATGATAAATAATGGAGCTGGAAACTTCATCCTCTTTAAGAATCTTTTTTCCGATTTCCGTTATTGCTTATAGTTTTTGAGTTATAAGCGAAAAACTAAATGCCATTTTTTTCCATCTTAATTTGTTTATAACTTTTGCAATTTTTTATGTGCTAATACGTCATTCCGAATCCAATGAGCTATCGCTCATATTTTTAGGAGCTATTTCAAGAATTAACACCTTTTTGAACTTGTGAATTACACTAATAACAATTCTTTACAGCAAGTCAATTCACTTCGGAAAATATAGTGCCGAAATTTTACAAGTAATTAAGTAAATTACCTTTGGATTCATATTCAGCGGGAAAAAATATTTCGGAAACCATGTATCACACGTCAACCACGGCTCATAAGCACAAAGTCTTCATTATTCTGAATATTCTTCAGCATTTTGCTGAAGATTGAAGGGTGGTTGAGCAATTCTGACACCGGATTCTTGTTCAGCGGGAAAAAATACTTCGGAAACCATATATCGCATGTACATTTCAGACAACTTTTTTTTGTGTGTGGCGGTATAATTAGCTATTTTCTACGTTAAATAATATTTCAAAGCATTATTTATGTGTAAAAGAATGTATTAATAAAATGTTGTAAATTCACGTTGTTTTTTGAACACAAGTTACTCGAGAAAGGCTTGGTTTATCGAAATGCAATAAGAATTCCTTTTTTTATTTCTGATGATCTGAAAATCAGTTTTTTACAATAATTTTCAGAAATTTGAAAACAGTTAAAAAGTTATGACTACACCTTAAACAGAGGAGAGGGTTTGACTGATATTGTAACTGAAATTTATTAGGCCAATTTTAAAGGGTATATTTCCCTCATTATTCATTTTCAGAAATAAGTTTATATAAAAGACTATAAGATTTTTGGATGTACTATCAACCACAGAAATTTCGGGACCACCTTGTATACAAGTATTTTACTGGAGAGTATTCAAATCCATTTCTCCAAAAAACGAACATACACTGTGTGTCATCTCTCGCCTACACACCCTCGTATTTTGCTCAGTTATTTTTAGATCAACTTCAAATGTTGGCAGTTAGGCAATCAACAAAATTGATCATTTTTTTGCACAAGGAAACAAATTATGTCATCTATAATAGCCTACTGAGAACGGTTAACAAACATGAAAATTAAAAAAACAGTAGAATTTGTTTAACCGAAAAATATCATTAAGAAGAAATGTTCAGAATTGCATACTTAGTTTATATACAAATTTTTGGGAAAGAATATTTATTTTTAGTATTTAATTTATTCAAGTTTCATTCATTTTTACAAAATGAGTAATGTTACTACATCTACGAAATGAATGAAATTTAAGTTACTTATGTAATTAAGTTTTGTCATAATGTAAAAATAAATAAATACATTTTTGTCCACAGTATACTGTATGTCCCCAGATGGAGTACCACACTCTTGTAAACTACATATTAACTTATATTTTATAGTAACTAATCTCGAAGGGCAGAATACTCTCACTGAAAATACACTAAATAGATATATTATTTATTTCGAGCTCAATTAGTCCAGAATACCTGAAAATGTTAGTTTTGCCTGAAATGTAATTCCAAGATATAAGGCTGTTCACCTAAAATTCCACCTCCTATAACCGTCTGTAGTTTCCAGATGCACACATCGGGTGGGCCCAGATCATAGTTACACTCTTGTTACTTTTGAATGAGTGAGTGGATTATTTTCAAAGATTGTGATACAATATCCAAATATGTGATGTAAGGGCCAAAATCGCTGACTCAATTTATATGAAAATTAAAATTTTAAATGGAACAACCTGTATATTCTTAGATTTTTGGATTCCTTTTTATGTATTTTTTTTTGTTCTTAGCAATTAATCATACAAAGTCGTAATTTAGTTAAATTTCCCCAAAATTCATAAACCATTAAGACCAATTATTGTGAGTTCAATTAATTCTCTATGTAGTAAACTCTCAAAATATTATTAATTAAAACCATAAGAAAAACCTGCACAAAACTTTGAATAAAAACTTAAGTATATTATTTTTACTGGCCATATCATTTTAAATAAAATCATTTAAACCATAAGTTGAAATATTTAAGTAAAAATATATAGAACATATTAGTAGCAGTCCTTTCAAATTAATAAAAATTAAAGAAATTTTTCCACAGCTATGAGACTTGTAAAAGTGAAGAATGTGGGTTGCCTAAACATGATTTTCATCCCCCGCAGTTCTAATAAAGGGTGGTTTTTGAGAAATATATACATATACAGGGTGTCCCAGAATTGAGTTCCCGGGCGAGAACCTGTGATTCCTGAGTTCATATTGAACCAATATAATATAACTTACCTTAGTCCAAAAATGCATCCCTGAGGAAGTACATCCTCTTAAAGTGGGGCAGAATTTTTTTTTACAATTATTCAGTTATATCTATAGAAGATACAGTTTTCGAATCTTGATGGGAACTTTCTCTATAAGTACTCTATGTACCTAAACTTGATAACAACCAAATATCTTTTGTTTCTCAAACAAGACAGATTTTCTGTTTCACAAGCACCTATGGCTTACAGAGAAAATACGATAATTCTTGATTTTCGGTTGACATCACATAAAATTTTAAAAGTATTGATTTGTGTACCGAAACAAGTGGATGGACATCATGTAGAAAATTTGTTATTAATTATTATTTTTTTTTTAAATAAACTGTTTTTTTGTTACTACATTTTGTTCTAGAATTGTAAATAAATGTTAAATACAAATAGAGGAAAAAACGATAATTTCTTGTATTTTAATTAATATTACAAAAAACTAAAAAAATATAGCCAGTCAAATATTAATTATTATCAAGAATATTGAGAAACAAAAGATATTTGATTGTTACTAAGTTTACATAGAGAACTTATAGAGATACAGCTCCAAACCAAAATTTTATCTTCAATATAACGAAAATTATTGCAAAATAAGGTTTTCTTCTGTCTCACTTTAAGAGGACGTACTTCCCCAGGGATACATTTTTGGACTAAGGTAAGTTGGATTATATGGGCCCAATATGAACCCAGCAGTCACAGGTTTCCGTCCGGAAACTCAATTCTAGGTCACCCTGTATATGAATTTTAGCGCTTTTTCGTCTCTTTCTCTATTTTGAGGAAAAACGATGCAATTTGGCGAAAAATGTGAGGAGAGCAAAGTTGTATACCATAAAATTTCCTACAAAATCTGTCTAGTTTTTGTCCGAATTCCGCATAGTTTCGCCGCTAGAGGGCGCGGAAGAGATATATAAGTATATATAGCGTTGCGCCTTTTTTAGATTTTCAGCCAAAATGATGCATTCTGGTGAAAAATCTTGGGAGGGCAAAGCTGTAGAGGATAAAATTTCCTACAAATTTTGTCTCTACGTTTTTTAAAGTTGTTTTTAGAATTTCGCATAGTTTCTCCGCTAGAGTGCGCGAAAGAAATACACATAAATAGATTTTCGCGACCTTTAGCAGCGAAACTATGCGGAATTCGCACAAAAATGAAGAGACAAAATTTGTAGGAAATTGTATGCTCTACAACTTTGCTCGCCTGATATTTTTCACCAAAGTGCAACATGTCGGCTGAATATCTAAAAGAGGGCAAAAATCTCTTTATGTAACAAAAGTAAAGGCGGCGGCGCACTTATTTCGATACATAGAAAACATCTATATGCAGAACTAGATCTCAACTTTATACGAGATTCTCTTCCTCACATTGATATTGTAGGTATTAAAATATCAGTTAATTTTCAGACTGATCTTATTTTAATAATTTATATACCACCAAATACATCCAGCGGCTCCTATGCATCTCTGTTCGAGATGATTGAATCACTAAACTCTCTAAATTATGTTTATATTATGGGCGATTTTAATATTCCAGAATACAATAACGTTAACGTTGCTCCAAGCACAGGAAACTCTCTGCGGCAGTTTTCGGAATATCATGATATAACGCAATTTAACACTGTTAAAGATGTCATTTTATTCAACACAGACTGGTCTTTCCTAAATGAGCAAAAAGATGTTAACATCGCGTGTTCTGAGTTTTATTCAATATTGACAGAAATTTTTGATTAAGCTGTTCCCAAATATTTTCCCAGACCATCTAAATATCCACCGTGGCACACGAACAACATCATACGAGACATATATCAAAAAAGCTGTCTGGAAGAAATACAAACAAAGATTGACGATATTTATAGAGAGTTTAGTGACATAAGAAAAAAGATAAAAGATGATTTAAGACAGTTGCATGAAAGTTATCTACTGAAGATACAAGAAACCATAAAAGATGATCCCCAAAAATTCTGGTCTTACATTAACGGTAAAAGAGGAGGCAGTTCCATCCCTGATAATATTACTTATAATGATATTTAATGCACAAATCCCCAGGATATTGTCAACGCTTTTGCTATTTTTTTTTCAAACTGCATACTTGAAACCTAACCGTGACGAAGAAAAACATCATTCTCACGAAGACACCAGTAGTAATAGTACAAATTTACCATTAACGTCCTTTTTTGAGATAGAAGTACTTAAATCTTTGAAGAAAATCATACCTAAGATTACTAAAGGGCCAGATGACATCCCTGCTTTTATTGTCAAAGACTGCGCTGCCATTTTTGCTGGTCCTCTCACAACAATATATTATTGTTACTAAAAACATGTACATTTCCCGATGTATGAAAATATTCTCGCCTATGCCCCGTTTTTAAAAAAGACAACAAGGGGTAGCTGAAAATTATAGGCCCATTACAATTATCTGCAATTTCGCTAAAGTTTTCGAGATCACTTTGCATTGGATTGGCCATGTACGTGATTGGATCACGTACATGGTCAAATTATATCTAACGAACATGGTTTTGTTCCCGGAACTGGACGCGAACAAGCAAATTGAAATCGTATTTGTGCTTTGTTGAAGATGGTACCTACCCAATAACTGGTTATTCGCAAAATATTATGCTGAACAGATTTCACATGTTTAACTTGGGAAATAGAAGAATAATACATTCAATAGTCTTTCTTTATAAAATTATGCATAACATGTTTGATTGCCCTCTCATTTTAGAACGAATAAATTTTCATATACCTCGTATAACAAGTCGGAATCGTGATACTTTGTATCTTCCTACCCCTCGAACTAACTTATTAAAATTTTCACCTTTATATTTCATGTGTAAAAATAATAATCTACAGAAAGATCAGTTTGATATATTTAACTGTAGTATTAATTCTATTAAACAACTTAATTTATGATTTATAGAGTTCTCTTTTTGTATTTCTCCTATAATTATCTTTATATCTCTATTTTATTATAATATTTTTACATATTTGCAATGTTTTATGTCGCGATAGTTTAATTAGCTTAATTAGTTTTTAGTTTATTATATTATTTTCGTATTCTCTATTGTAATGTGCCCACCCTGTAATTGGTTACCTGTTGGGTGGTTGTATTTAAATAAATAAATACATTGTATGCTCTACAACTTTGCTCTCCTGACATTTTTCACCAAAATGCATAGTTTTTCCTCAAAATAAAGAAGAAAGCGAAAAAAGCGCTAAAATTCATATATATGTATATATTTGTCAAAAACCATCCTTTTTTAGAACTGAGGGGAGTGGAAATCATGTTTAGACAACCCAAATGCTTCAGTGTTTACAGGTCTCATACCTGTGGGAATCTTTCCACAAAACAACGATTTTTTGACTAATTTGAAGGGACTATATTGTATATTAGCATAAGCTCATTATTGCATTAAGAAATTATAACTCTAGGAATGGTAAATTTAATTATAGTTTTATAACTTTACAACCCCACCCCCATTCACATGTCATATTTAAGCAAAAATGGCCTAAAAAAAGCCGAAACATGAGTAGAGTTTAAATAAAACTTATTGAAACATTAGAAAGCATATTAGACCCATTAAAAAAATATTTTCGTAGAAAGAAATATCTTGAACTTAATAAAGAAAAAATCATGTATAATCTTTAATCTCTTAATCTCTAAAGAATTTAAAGAGATAATATTTTACAATTTTTTAACCATTTTGACCAAATTGCAGCATTCTACGATTTAAACTGAAAATGAAAAAATATATACTTTTGGCAAATTCAAATAATATCTTCGTGTTTGATCATATCTGTTTTGATCAGCAAAATCTAATTATGCAGAAATATGCATAAAATTTAATATTCATATAAATTGGATCGATATCGGAAATCGGCAATTTTTTTTATATGACAACCGGATATTTTATATCATACAAATAACTACACCAAATTTGAAAATAATCCATTCGCCCCGACAAAACTTTCAAGAGAGTACCTACGAGCTGCGCCACTCAGTAAAATTTATTCTGAAAGCTTCTAAATTGGCATTTGTCTTCACTACGGCTAAAAATATGTATAGGTGCATACAGAACATGTGAATACCCTTCTTTAATCGAAAACCCTGGATGTCTATTGACGGCAGTGTACGGCGGAGTTTCGCCACAGCTATTACATCATCCAACCAGCACACACATATATGGACAATCACGTAGCAACCACTTCTTGCGACAATGCCATCTGCCGTAGCTAACATTCGAACTGAGGAGAGATATCAGCGCCTAGCCATGTTGTGCTACTCAATCTTGATTTATCCCACTGCTACCATCTCGGTGACACACTAAACATTCATATCCTAGCCAAGATTCGAGCCAGGGAGTACCTTGTCGCAAGAATAACATGTTAGCACCGTGCTACTGAGTAACACAATGCTTAAATGTTCCATCCAAATACGATTTCATCAAATAGTTAAGGTAGGAAAGAAAATTTGGCTAAACTAATTCACACTTTACTGGAAATGGCTGGATACCTTTTCTAGCACCTTCATAAAGGAATGCTATAAGTCCCGATACCCAGCAGTTCTTCAAAATTTCCCATTAGCAGCTATATTAGGGAGGTTGGAGGTTAGCTCAGTGTTGTGATTAACTGCGGTTGAGCCCACCAAAATGGCATCATTGCTTAAAAAAATCAAATGAAATAGGAGGTTTCAGCTAAATTGCTAGGGATATATGAAATAGCAGTAATACCTCAGGTTTTCTTTTGCTTTAGTGATTGACTAATCTTGACGTGTTGAATTTAAAATACATGCCACCCATATTTTTAGACGTAGTAAATTTTAAAGGCAAACCCATGCTTAGAAGAGAAATTAAATAAACAAAATTTTAGAACTTGGTAATTCTGTTTCCTCAAATTATACAGCATAAAAGGTGGTGGAATTTCTTACTTAGTACTTAGAGAAAATAGTTGAAAAGCAGATTGCTGCGTGATTCATCATTTACATTTATAATATGTTCTATCTTATCTAGTTAAGCCTAAATACCTCGTGTATCTTTTGATTCTCAGTAAAAATTGCCAGAATATTATGAATCCACATATGAGTTGATGTTAGAATATATTTCATCTGCTTGATTTCATCGCCTTTTACTTGAGTTATTGATTTGTTCAATCTTTGCCGATCAGCCACATTGTATAAACAACGGTTTAAGACTGGACAGAATAAAAAAATATTTAAGTAAACAGCATAAATATTTAGCTACTCCCAACTCACTATCTCAAGATTTGTTTTTAACATTCGCATGATTTAATTGTGAAATACTAAAGGACCTCGCGCAATTCTTAGTGAAATTATCTTTTTGTGGAATTGTTCAAATTTTTTGTGTCTTGAATTTTGACCTGAATGAAAATCTCAGTGGGCATAATCTCAAATAATACATGGTTTTGGGATATTGCTTGTCAAAGCTAGACAATTTCCATCACTTTAAATATTAAAGAATCTTTTACTCCCTAACCATTAACTTTAGGGAAAAAACGTAAGTCAAAAAAATGTTTATTCAAGTGCAACAATGATTTTTTTTAGATTTTTTTGTGGACTTTTAGGTAAAAATATACATCCAACTTGAGGTGGATGCAAAACCATAAAAATAACTATTTTTTGAGATAATCGAAAAAATGGTTTTGTTATTCGAAAGCAACATTTTTCAGCTATATTTCTCTGTTTCAGATGTTGGTACAGGTCACTCTGAAACACTTTTGTCCCTTTAATTTAAATACATCAAAGAGTATTAATTTATTTTATTGGTGGTAGTAATCGTAAAAAATAATTTAATTTTTACTTCCCTCGCATACCGAAGGGAAGTGTTGTATTCGAGAAAAAATCACCCTCCGAGATTTTTTCGGATTTTCACGTTTCAGATCATGCAGATTACGAAAATATAGGTTTTTCAATTCCCTCAGTCTCTCTGTCTGTCTGTTGGTGCATTAACTAAAAAACTACTTGATGGAGAACAGTCAAATTTGGTAGGTAGCTGACGCTACTGTCAGCAAAAAATGGTTAAACTTTCACTGGAAAATATACAAGGTGGACCGCCTAAAGGGAATATATAATTATTTTTTTTTTCAAATTAAAAATTTCCACTTTTCATGACATTCTAAGCTTATTTCAGAAAAAAAAATTCTAGAATTTTTTTTTACCAAACTTTTTGGAAAACTGGAATACTTATATGGAAAAAAGTGTTTTCGCTCAAATTTAAAATTTTCACGTTTCATTAGATTCTAAGCATAATCCAAAAACTTTTGAAAATAAAAAAATTAAAAATTTGCAAATTTTTGCCCACTACAAAATAAAAAATAGATGACGGAAAAAAAATGTTTTTGCTAAAATTTAAAATGTTCACGTTTCATGACATTCTAACCCTATCTCAAGAAAATATTTTTACCACTACTATAGAACAGACGACGAAAAATTTTTTTACCACTAGAATACACGAAAAAAATTTGTGTTTGCCCAAATTTACAATTTCCACGTTTCGTAATATTCTAAACCTATTTAAAAAAAAAGAAATTTTTTAACCACTGCTGTACTTCCGCTCAACTGCGTGAATGTGGAACTGAAAATGTGACCAATGGCAATAATATTTGGCATATGCATCTACGAGTGCACCAGTTATAGTTCTATTGAAAAATGAACAGGGTGGTCATCCCAAGAAATAATTCAACCATGGTGGGCATTTGTAAAGGTATTTGTGCAAGCCTTCCATATTTGGCACCTGTTATTTAGTAATGAATTTTTGCTGTCGGATGAGGACTCGGATGTATATTTTTTTGACCAAAAGTTATCAGGTTTTCTTTGTAATAATAGTAATAACTATATTCCGATTATTATTCTCAATATCATTTCGTAATTAATAAATACAAATAAAGAGGGAAGTTCTGTGTAAATACCTTTACCGTTTTTTTTTACCACTATTATAGAATAGATGAATTTTTCGTTTCTCAAATTTAAAATTTCCACATTTCGTGACATTCTAAATCTATTTAAACAAGAAATTGAAAATTTATTTAAAAAAATTTGTATATTTTCTTACCACTACTACAGAATAGATGGAAAAATTTTTTTGCTCAAAGGACCCCGCACGGAACATATGGAAATTGGCCCTCGGTTAAAGTGTTTGATACTCGGGGATATTATCCAAATATCGATGTTGATCAAAATTCTCTATGGGCTCAAGGTCGGAAATTGGACGGTTTTCCAGATATCGGGGGTGTAAAGGGGGATGCTCATTTCTTGTGGGAAGTGGCCCCCGCTCCAGTAAAATTCGCTGGAATCGATATATGTCATTCCTCTCGACCTCCTGATCAAAAATTCTCAGGGGCACAAGTATGGAAAATAAACAGTTTTCTAGATATGGGAGGTGCAAAGGGGGGTGCTCATTTTCTATAGGAAGTGACCGCCAGTGAATTTCATTGGAATCGACATATGTTGTTCCTCTCGACCTCCTGATCAAAAGTTCTCATAGACACAAGGTCGGTAAATGCACAATTTTTTCGATATCGGGGGTTCAAAGTCGACTTTGCAACCCCCCATATCTGGAAAACTGTGCATGTACCGGCCTTGATCAGGAGGTCGAGAGGAACAACATATGTCGATTCCAGTGAATTTCGCTGGGGGTCACTTCCTATAAAGGAAATGAGCGCCCCGCTTTGCACCCCCCATATCTAGAACACTGTCCATTTTTTCAAACATGTGCCCCTGAGAATTTTTATCAGGAGGTCAAGAGGAATAACATATGTCGATTCCAGCGAATTTTACGGGAGCGGGGGCCACTTCCCACAAGAAGTGAGCATCCCCCTTTACACCCCGATATCTGGAAAACCGTCCAATTTTCGACTTTGGGCCCATAGAGATGATCAACATCGATATTTGGATAATATCCCCGAGTATCAAACACTTTAACCGAGGGCCAATTTCCATATGTTCCGTGCGGGGTCCTTTAAAATTTCCTGGTTTCATGACATTCTAAGTCTATTTCAGAAGAAAGAAAATATGAAAATATCTTTACCAACATTTTTGAAAAATTTGTTACCTACCACAGGAAAGAATAGATCGAATTTTTTTTTTGCTCAAATTTAAAATTTCTCCGTTTTATGACATTCTAAGCCTATTCTAAAACCTTTTGAAAGTAAAAAAAAAATAAAAATTTGCAAATTTTGGCCCACTACAAAATACAAAATAGATCACGGAAGAAAATTGTTTGTGCTCAAATTTAAAATTTCCACATTCTAAACCTATTTCAAAAAAAAAAAAATTTGACCAAAAGTTATCAGGTTTTCTTTGTAATACTATAACTATATTCCGGTTATTATTCTCAATGTCATTTTGTAATTAATAATTTTTTAGAGTGACTGCCATACACAAATAAAGAGGGAAGTTCTGTGTAAATACCTTTACCGATTTTTCTTTTTCTTGAAATGGGTTTAGAATGTCATGAAACAACGACATTTTGAATTGAGCGAAAAACAATTATGTCTGTCTGTAACTTCTTTGTGCGTACGTTTCCTGCGGAACGGTTTAAGATATTAACTTGAAATTTGGTACACTTATGTATTATAAGAAGATCTGGAACAAGACTGTATGTTGAGCTTACTCCGGTGAAGAGTTGGGGGGGGGGGTAAATAGGAGTAGATAAGTAAACCAAGTCAACAAGACTCCAGAAACTTGAGATTTGGTGTATACACAAGAAGCCAAGAATTTTTTTATGACATCTGCCATCCCCCCTACCACCCCCACTCTATTATCAAACGGGTTAACAAAATAAAATTATGATTTAGTGTGTACAACAGCAGTTCCCAAAAAAAAAAACGTTGGCATCAGCCTCCCTCGCCCCCATTAAACATCGGTCGGTCGAAAAGGTATTGAAGTGGCAGATCGTTTTATGGGTTTTTGGGCCAGACAATTTCAAGTACTTATTATATTAATAGAATTCTATAACCAATTACATACTGGGAATTTAACATAATATAATATCAAGATGCATTATAAAAGAAAAACAACAGAATGAGGAAAGGGAAAAATACTTAATTTTGAATAGAAACAAATGACAAAATAGAGGTTTTCTTATGCATTTTAACCTCCCCACAAAATTCTGGGAGGTTGCTAAAATTGATCCAAAATCTAAAATTGAGATAACATCAAATCTATGCGTTTTGGAGTTCCAGCAACCCAACAAAGTGGTTTTTGAAAAATGTCTGTGTGTGTATGTGTGTTAGAATGACAGCATCGGACCTACTAAACGGATTTGAATGAAATTTTGCATGAGGGTTTCTTTAAGACCTAAAAAAGTTTTGTTTGAGATCGGATTACGTTTAGTACCGTTTTGGCATAAAAAGTTGTTTATTTTATAATTACTTACAATTTGTAATCGGACCATTGAAAGGCAGCTAAAATTCCGATTTCAACGATATATCACACTTATACCCTTTCAATTTGCTTTACGTGAAAAAAATTAAAAAACAAAGCAAATGTGAAGCATAAGATCGCTTTTCGCGTGGCACGGTCGATGCGCTTTGCCATTGCGCTGTGAAACTCGTGCCACGCCACATGCATGGATGAAAGTTTGCATAAGGGTTTCTTTGTGCTCCAAAAGATCTGAAAAGGTTATGGTTGAGATCGGATTAAGTTAAGTGCCATTAAGCCTGGTTCAGACGCAGCCAGTAGTTTAGTCGAGTAGTCGAGTAATTTAGTACTCGACCGGTCTGAACACATTAACTTTAGTAGAGTGAACTGGATTGGTCGAGTGGACGGTTTAGTTTAGTAAATATGTACAGCTTCTATTTTGTCAGGCGAGTAGCCTTTCCCCACTATGTTTTTTTCCACTCGCATGGGAACTAGGCACGCGTAGACAGGCGCAAGCAAGCAAATTTAGTATTTTAGTAGAGTTGCTTGTGACACATTATTTATTGGTTTTCGTATATATAATAAAAAGACAAATGGCACGGTGGTCTGAAGACACAACTTTTAAATTTGTTTCGGAGTACGTAAAGCATTGCTCTCTGTGGGGTGTTATGAAAGACGAATATATTTTACGTTTCATAGCCATTTGGAACAAAGCTGAATATATTTCAATTTTTCTCGACTAAACTACTGTCTGCATGTGAACTGTTGCTCTAGCTCGAAACTATACTAAATAGCTGTCTGTGTGTGAACAGTAACTAAAGTACTGAATTACTCGACCACTCGAGTCACTCGACTAAACTACTGGTTGCGTCTGAACGAGACTTTATGGCATACGATTTAGTGCTCTTTTCGGCTTCAAAGATCCACCGGGTGAGGAAGTTCCAGTCGCTTCCAGTGGCTGTGATTTTTCTTTTGAACAATTATTATTGACTCTCTCAGGTATAAGTCGATAGAATTTTTCAAAATGCATAAGAAAGCAATGACATCATGACTTGTTCTTATTCAAGTTAAAGTAACGTTTTCGTTTCCACCATCAAATTGTAATATAAATCAATAACAGTTTAAAAACGAGTCGGCAAATATGAATTATAAGAGAAGTTGCTTCATTCTAGGGCTGCACTCCATGAACTCCATGAACGCGAGTGCGCCGTTGGCTTAGTCGTTAGGATATTTTTAAGTTGAAGAATTTTCGCAGTATGTTTTTTTTTTTATTTAAAATATTTTCTATATGTTGGTGTTCATTTTGTTGTCCTAAAAATGTTGTGTTTATTCCAAGGACTGGTTAGCTAGTTAGCTAGTTAGAACATTAAATGGCTCAACTTCCAACTTTGACTTCCCTTTGACGCATTGAATTGTTTAGTACAAAGGCATTTTAAAATATCCTAATTAATGCCATGGTGTCAAATTTGGAATTAAAAAATTCTTAATGTAATTTTTCGAACTCTGGGGGTATTAAAGGTGCAGGGCCGTCGAGAAATCGGGGCCCGGGGGGAAGTAACATATGACTCCCACCAATCTTCAATATAAATTTTAAAAGAGCGGGGGGTGGCACTCATAATAATAAACTATTTACCTCTACTAAAATTTCAAAGAGCGGGGGGAAATTATTCCCTACAATTAAATATTTTCAACGAAATTTTGAAGAGCGGGGCTGACATTCCTTAAAATTATATATTTATCACAATCAATACCTCTCTCATTTTACCCAACGCAAATTCTAATTTTCAACTTCAGATGAAACCCCCTCAAAACCACCGGGCCCCTCAAAAACCGCCGGGCCCCGGGGGGAAACATCACCCCCCCCCCCCGTCGAGCCTGTAAAGATGTAGTAGACCACGCGGAGACATCTAGTTCATGGCAATATATGCTTCAAAAATGCTGCTTTCCGTGCTCTAAAGAAATTCCATCAATTATCACAAAAAATAAATATTTTATGGGCTTTTGTCAACTTTAACCGAGATACACTGTATATATGACATACCAATATATTAGTAAAAGTCGATGAAAATTATGTAAAACATTCCACATTACTGTACTTAATGAACATGTTGTGCAATTACAATTTTTCCTAAAGTTTATGACTTAAGAGTAAGAAATATTTCATACTCCAAAATGACAATTGTTTAGTTCTGTTAATATAAGCAATATCTCAATATCTACAACATCAAACATTGGGCAATTCCACCAAAAGTCAATTTCCAAGAATTATATGGGGTCCTTTGAATTTTTTCAAGTTATATTCCGCGCAACTCTTCCCATTAGCTAAAAAAAATGTCTATATTAATTTTCGGCCCTTAGGTATAGGAAAAAACGTACGTTTGAGACCATGTATGTTCAAAAACAAATATAAAATATGCCAAAAATTGATTTTAGGAACACATTTCTCTTGGCACCTTCGCCATTTACAAACATTTATAGCTTCTTGAGTCCAAATCAACTTCAAATTTCTTTGCTGAAATTTTATTAACTATGTTTTTATGGAATTAGGTTATCAAAATCAGAAAAAATTAAATAAGGGTTTTAAAAGCAACATACACGGTGATTCACGCAAACCGTTGATTAGAAGTTTAGGGACTTGTAGCAATAATTTAATTTTGAAAATTTGGTAATTTACATAATTTTTTATACCCTATTTTCAAGGTCATTGCACTTCCGCTTATACCGGAAGTTACCATCAACTTCGTTATTTTAAATGGAATGATATATTTTTGTTGCATTTTTGAATTCTACTAGTCATTTTAATACGACTTTGATCATACTACCATATTCCTAAATCTAACCCTACTCGAGATATATTGACTTTTCGGAAAATTTGTGTCTTGACACCGAATAGTTTGAAATTTGCTGTCTCTAACATAATGAATGTGAAAGTTACCATTTATACAACACGAATAGTGGAACCCTTCAGCTTCCTAATCGTGCTTTGAAAGTAACCTAATTGCTTACAGGGTTTTCAGAATTGACTGCCAATTTTGGCAAACTTCAAACGTCAAAAGGTATTTTTATTAAACGGGCTACCTTGTATACTATTACGGTTTCTGATGTAGAATTTTATTCTGCAACTACATATACTAATATTTTATAGTTCTTGTATTATTGATAATTTTGTATTTTAATGTGCGAAATACATCGAGGTATGTGTTGCTCTTATAATAGTCGGCTGTGGAAGTGGCATCTCTTGCAATTAATAGCATCTATCAAACATGTTATTAATGTTTTACAATAGTTGGCTGTGGAAATGACATTTGTTGCAATTATTAATCTATCAAACACGTCAGTGTTTATAGCGATTTTATAAATAAGTTTGGTAAAGGGTTATCAGTCATGGAGAATAATAGAAATGGATATTCAAACAATGTTAAACTTATTTTTTTATTCACGGCGAATGCCACAGAATTATTAGCAGAACTTACTAACTACATTACATAATGTACACTATGGGATACAGGCATACTGTTGTATAAAAAAAACAAGAATACGAATTTTAACTAATAATAAAGATTATGTGACTTATCTTAAATATTCAATGTGCCGTCCATTCTGTGCTAAAAAACACAAAATTCTACTATTTACTTCAGTAGTAGTAGCCCTTCTAATTTTGTTGCCATCTAGCTCTCTAAGACACATTTGCACTCTTTCTAGCAGTTCTTCCCTCGTATGGGTCGGAGTGGCATATACTTGATTTTTTATATGACTCCATAAATAAAAATCGAATGGAGCCAAATCAGGAGAGCAAGGAGGTCACAGCGATCTTGAAACATAGCGGTAAGTTCTCTATCTACAGCATGAGTGGAGTGGGCTGGAGCACCATACATTTGATACCAGCAATTAGCATACCTGTTCAGAGGCAAGTTGTCCAAAAAATTAGAAATAGGTCCTTTTAATAGCTGTAGATACATTGCACTTGTTAGATTTCCGTCATAAATTTCAAAACATATACGATTATCCATAATCAAACAGATCACATTAAAACTAAAACAGTCTTGAAAGTGTCCTTCTTGAATGAAAAGGGGATTTTGAGACGCCCAATAGTGCAATTTTTTTCTGTTGACTATTAACTCTCTACTAAATTTTGATTCATCGGTCCAAATTTATATTTTTTTTAAATTAGGGTCTTCCTGGATTTAAATCAGCATTCTTTCGCAGAATTCTACCCTTCTATTATCATCCCCTGGACGAAACGTCTGTAGTGTAATTATAGAAAAGTCACGCATTCTATGTTTCTTTAATATGCGTTGTCCGGATGAATATGAGAGTCTTGAATCTTAGGAAGCTGATCTTATGGAACTATGAGGAAATGCATTAAAATGAGCTAGTATATTTACTTCATTCACTTCATCATCCGTAACAGGTTTTGGAACTATCTTAACAGCTTTAACTTTCCCAAATCTTCAAAAGGTTCGATTCCAATTTTCTAAACTTTGTTCTATTCATTGATGGCAAATGCGGGTATCTCTCATTAAATTTACGACAAGTTCTGCTAATAATTCTTTGGCATTCTCCGTGAACAAAAAATAAATTTAAAATATCAATGTTTGAATATCCCTTTCTATTATTCTCCATGACTGATAACCCTTTACCAAACTTATTTATAAAATCGCTATAAACGCTGACGTGTTGGATAGATTAATAATTGCAACAAATGTCATTTCCACAGCCGACTATTATAAGAGCAACACATACTTCGATGTATTTCGTGCATTAAAATACAAAATTATCAATAACACAAGAACTATAAAAGATAAGTATAGGGAACCCTTATACAAATCGATGCAGAATAAAATTCTACATCAGAAACTGTAAAAATATATAGGGTGTTCCATTAAAAAAAAATGTTTGACGTTTGAAGTTTGCCAAAATTGGCAGTAAATTCTGACCACCCTGTAAGCAATTAGGTTACTTTCAAAGCACGATTGGAAGCTTAAGGGTTCCACTATTCGTGTTGTATAAATGGTAACTTTCACTTCCATTGTGTTAGAGACAGCAAATTTCAAACTACTCGGTGTCAAGACACATTTTCCGAAAAGTCAATATATCTCGAGTAGGGTTAGATTTAGGGATATAGTAGTACGATCAAAGTTCTATTAAAATGACTAGTAGAATTCAAAAGTGTAAAAAAAAACATATCATTCCACTTAAAATAACGAAGTTGATGGTAACTTCCGGTATAAACGGATGTACAATGACCTTGAAAATATGTTTAATGAAAAGAGCATAAGAACTATGTAAGTAACCAAATTTTCAAAATTAAATTATTGCTACAAGTCCCTAAACTTATAATGAACGGTTTGTGTGAATCACCCTGTATATTAGGCTAAACTTCAAGGTAATAAGAATGAGTCTACTTCCGAAATTTGAAAGCCCGCACATCCTTGGCGAAGGACCCCACACAATTCTCATGGAAACACACTCTCAGTAGAATTGTTTAAATTTTTGATATGTTGTGGATTTTGATATCCTAAATGAAAGTTTCAATGAGCACGACCTTAAAAATGGAACAATTTTTGAGAAATGGCTTATTAGAACTAGACAACTTCCATCAATTTGGAGTATTAAGAATCCTTTACTTTTAAATTATTAATTTTAGGAGAAAAGTAGATATAAGAGCTAAAAAAATATTTACTTAAATGCAAAATTAATATAACACGTTTTACAGATTATTTTACAATCCTCTAGGCTTCAGTAAAAATATACTATATTAGTATGTTAAAAGAAAGTCGAAGAAACAATTCTGGACAATTTCCTATATTATTACTATAGTTAAATAAACATTTTTGGTTGTTATACTTTTTCCCTAATGTTAATTTTTTTAAATAAAAAATTCTTGATTGCTCAAAGCGATGGAAATGGTTTGACAAGTTATACCTCAAAAACACACAAAAACGTATTTGAGGATGGAACCTTTGAAAGTTTCATTCGGGAAATGAAAATCCACATTAGTGAGGTATAAAGTTGCTGTATTTTTATTCTCTAGGTTTTATGATTCTGAACATTTACCAAAATTGACAAATAAACACCTGCTTATTTGTTTACAGCGAAAGGAAAATTGAGAAAACAGATTTTTTAAGATAGAAACATTTGTGTTGCAGATAAAAGTTATAGACAATAAAATTAACTATCGACACGTTCAAATCCGATGTCAAAATAATGAAATTTAATCTCAAAATAATAAACAAAGAGGCCAATTTTGGCAAGCAGAAAATTTGAATCAATGCAGATTTTGACTATGGAATACTACAACGTCATATAGATCGCTTTTTTAGTAACGCTTTCTTCTTTGTGTGTGTGCGCGCCTGTGTAATGATAGTAGGATTGAAAACCTGTAATTTGAGTCTAAGAACGTCTACATTGGTGCCCAATCCCAACAGTTATGACGATTTTCCGAATTTCCACTCTATTAAAGTCATGAACATATCAATAGACAATTTTATTTATGTAAAACATTCATCTGAAATAAGTTTATCTATATTTTAAAAAAAATTATCGGGAACACCTGTCCTTCAAAATTCCTTCTTATTCGCCAATCTAGATACATTTTTAGAATCGAAATCTAGCGATAAGAAAACTGCAACGTTCTTACCTCATTTTCATGCAAAGAATTCTTTTACGCTTAGTCTATTAGATCGGAATTCATATTTACGTATGGGCTGACGCAATAGCGAAAGTACAGTTTGATGAGGAAACTTAATTTTCTACGTTAAAACTGTTAATTAACTTACAGACAGTGCTCTTCAAGTACCATGACGGACACTCCTCCTCATTATACATATTACAATACTCTCGGTTTAGTGTAGAGTCTGAGCTGCCAGAAAAATAATTGTCGCTAGGGCATTGCTTCACACAGACCTGCAAATATAATTACTTTATTAATAAACATTTATTATTTTACATGAGAAATAGACAGAAAATCATAGAAAGCAAATTAATTAACCGTTTAGAATGTAAAATAGGGCAATAGCCGTCTGTTTTTAATCAAAGTTGCATAATTTTCCCCATTTCCAATTGCTCTAAAGCCACACATTCAAAGCCCTTACCACAATAGGGACCTTATAGAAAAATTTAAATAGGAGAATTATACGAACATACGCATGGTGACATTGCAATATAACATATATTTCACAAGAAACATATTGTCACGAGTTTCCATCCCTTAGGAAACATCCCTTAAAATCCGTGGGTTCAACATTATAACAGGAGATAAACATTAAAACTATTTGTTAAATAATTTAACCTCACAGTACTGATGATACTACTAATTGGCTTCCCTTTTCCCTAACCTGTCATTTAAGTAACTCTATTTCTCTTTCCACCTTGTGCATTTTGTTTTCCACATTATCTACTTTTTCTTTGACTTCACTTACTTCTCATTTGACACCGCTTACCCCCTCCCCCTCTTCAACTTTATTTTTGAGTACCTTAATGAATACAAATATGACTTCTTGTTGGTTTGCTATAACTCTCCTTAATTCATTTCTTTCTTCTTGCCTTATTGTCAGATCTTCCATGATATTTCTCAATTCTTCCTGTCGCTCTCTTCCTCTTAACGTCTTCGGATTTTTCTTAATTCTTCTTGAAGTTTTTGTTCCTGTTCTTCTTTTTCCTATTAACGTTCTTGTTCTTTTTCTTTTCGTCTTCTTTCCCGTTCCTCTTTCTCTTCCAGGCGTTCTTTTCCTGTTCCTCTTTCTCTTTCTGACGTTTTCTTTCCTGTTCCTCTTTCTCTTCCTTTAGCACTTTTTGGAATCGTGCAAACAAGTCCTGTATTCGTTTTTCTGATGACATACTTCTGGTTGTTATGGGCATATGATTCAGTTAAAATTAACTAAATTTAACAATCACGTCAATATCGGTTATGGAACTTAGAAAAATTAAAAAACGACAAGAAAAAGTCTTACTTAGAGTCTTCGTCACTATCCAGTTGAAAAAAATGTAATAATCTCCACTAAGGTTCAAATAGAAAGTTCTAGAAATTTCACGAAAATGCACTTAACAGCATGAAAGAGTCTTGTTTAGAGTCCATAAAAAATATCTGGAGAAAAGTTGAAAATAAAGGGAAGTGGCCCCCGGCGAAATCGGCTGGAATTCACATATGTTGTTCCCCTCGACCTCCAGATCAAAAGTTCTAATGGGCACAAGATATCGGGGGTGCAAAGGGGGTGCTCATTTCTTATGGGAAGTGCCCCCCGAGTTAAATTCACTGGAATCGATATACAGGGTGTAATTAGTTTCATGTCATTAAAAAAAACTGGTCGTAGGGAACGACAAGACAAACAAGAAAGCCTTATATAACATGGGGTCTAACGCTCATAGCTTTGGAGAAAAAAAAATAAACAAAAATTTCCAGAATAATTAATAACATAGTTTGAGAACTGCTGGCATACTTTGACATTCGTGTAAATAGGTATGGTGCGCCTAAAAGATCATCGAAACGCATACCGAAAAAGCAGTTAAAAGCGACCGATTGAGGACACCGCCATGTTTTTTGCTTCTTCACGGCCAAATTATCTTATTACGCATGGTATACTCTCCCTTGTAATATTCTCAAGTAATAATTTCAGTTTGTGTCCTTACTTGGTAATTAACGTACCACACGACGCGACCTACCCGTTCCTTGGTTTTGTCTGTTGCTTTGGTTCTTTTTGAATTTTGTGACACTTATGTTAAGATTTATTTTATTGACTTATCGTTCAAGTCGTTAGTACTAGGTTCTGCTGTGGTTGACTTCCTATATGGAAAATAGATCTCTCAGGGTGAGGTTAAATGATCAGGAGTTGGACACATTTAGTGTTGCACTTGGGGGTCCCTCAGGGCTCAGTGTTAGGCCCATTACTATTCATGCTCTATGTAAATGATTTACCCAGCTACATGGAGCATGGTCATGTAACAATGTTTGCGGATGACACAACAATCACCGTGTCAGCTGCTACACCCGAAGAGCTTCACATTAAGGTCAACAATATTATAGAATCATTAAGTGCGTGGTGTCAAAGGAACAAGTTGATTTTAAATGAAAAAAAGACAGTTTGCCTAAACTTTCACATACAAAAGACCGTACCAGAAAACTTCATGGTCAATGATATTGTGCTATCGGATTCTGTCAAATCACTCGGCACCTTACTTGATTCCAAGCTCTCCTGATGTAGACATATAGATCATGTATGTAATAAACTGAATAAGGCATTTTTTGCAATGTTACAGTTAAAATCCACTCTAGGCAAGGAAGGCTTAATCAGCATATATTATGCTATGGCGTATAGCCACATTTCATTTAATATTATTGCATGGGGCAAAGCTTCTGAGTGTGAAAGAGTGTTTATCTGTCAAAAAAGAATTATTAGACTTATCTTTGGCCTAAAAACAAATGAAGGCTGTAGAAAAATATTTATAGAAAAACGTATTCTTACAACACCCTCCATCTACATCCTAAAATGCCTAACCTTTACAAAAAATAACATAGCTCTCTTTAAAAAAAGGTCTGATTATCATAACTATCCAATGAGAGATGGCGATCTCTTATGTGTACCGAATCACCATAAAAGCTTATTTAAACGATCATCTATACAGGGTGCGCCAAAGTTCTGATTTTGGTCGATTACGGCTCTATATGAAATGGTGGAAATATATTGTCTATAGATTATTTTCTTGATTTTCAATTCTGAATAACCAGAAAATATGTACAATTATACAGGGTATTCCGTTTTCGTTGTCCGGGCAACAACTTCGTTATTTTAAATGGAACACCCTATATTTTTTTCCTTTATCGAGTTACTCATCTAATTATATTCATAAATCTATTAAGGTGGTAGGTACTTAAAATTAACCGTTTACGATATAAAAGAGATTTTTTGACAAAAAGTGAGGTTTACTGACAAGTTTTTGAGTACCTCTGATTTCATAGACAAGAGAGTTTTCAAAATTCTGCTTATACCGTTATGTTGGGCATATTAAGGGCTAGTAGGGCAAAAACATTATTAACATTAATCTTATACAGAGTGCTGAAAAAATTGAGTTTATTTTTTCGCTAATAAAAAAGGCCGTAATTCAATTTTTTCAAATGGGACGTACTATTTTCAGTTCTGTCATCTAATGAAGTGTTAAATTATCTTTCCATTGATATCTCATAGTAGGTATTTATCTTTAAAAGTTGCATAGATATTAAGGTTAATTGTCTGGATCAGACTAATTGTGTAGTAGTACAAGCAGTTTTCCATAATTAATTATTAGCCTTCTGAAATATTATTTTTTTACTTAGAATTGTTGGACAAAGAATTGAAATTAATACCAGCACGTATGTAATAAAGAATTTACTCATAATAAAAAAACAATTATTTTAACAAATGTTCAAAATGTTCACCATTTCGATCGAGACACATCTGAGTCCTCTTCCTAAATGAATGACGCATTTCTTGCAGCATCTGCGGAGTAGTGGATGCAAAGGCACGTCTGATCCTATTTTTCATGTCATCAACAGTGGTAGAAGTGTCGCGATAAACTATATCCTTTACATAGCCCCGTAAAAAGAAGTCCATACCTGTCAGATCGGGCGACCTTGCAGGCCATGCTATTGCTGCGCCACGCCCTATCCACATATCATTGAAGTTGCGATCTAACCATTCTCTGACATTTGCTGCAAAATGAGGCGGAGCTCCATCTTGTTGAAACCACACTTTTTGCCGTATATCAAGAGGAACGTTTTCTAGGAGAACCGGCAATTCATTTTCCAAAAAATCGTGATATATTCTTCCATTTAAGGGTCCATTAAAGAAATGAGGTCCAATAACAATCGGCCCTACTACAGCACCCCATACATTTAATGACCACCTCTGTTGGGAAACTGTTTTTAATAAATGAGGATTGACATCTGAATAATAATGAAAATTGTGTCCATTGACAGTCATTTTTCTTGCTGGAACTTAATTCATGAGGTTTGTACTGCACCACCAGTTTCGATAAATCTGTCTCTAAGATTACTAAATGCAGGTTCTAAAGGGTGTCTCCTTTCAGGATATGTGGTTTTATAGACTCGGGATGCTAAGAGGCTGTTCCTTGAGCACTCCCCCAGAATAAAAATCATGTCAACCATTTCTTCCCGCGAATAATTCATATTTATTTTGAAACACTTCTTCACTGGACAAATCAATAGATAAACATAAACTAACGACAAGCTAGAATGTGCAAATACCTAATACGTTCCACTCCTGGCAAACCTAGAATTACATAGCGGGTTACAACGTGAATGAATGCGATGGATTTAAGATAAACAACGATAGATATAATTTGCAGCGATGTCAAGTTAATAACAGTGTCCACACCTCAGATTAGTAAAGTGGGAGGTTGCCTATTGACTTTTCAAGGGCGAGTCAAGATGCCATATTGCGCGTCATTGTGCCTGCCCTGTGTTTGAACAAAGTTTTTCTGTATGATTTCATTTTGAATACGAACACTAAAACTTAGGTCGAAAAGAAAAACACGGGAATGTTACATAAATTACACCTTTTCAATATGAAATCATACAGAAAAACTTTGTTCAAACACAGGGCAGGCACTATGATGCGCAATATGGCGTCTTGATTCGACCTTGAAAAGTTAGTAGGCTACCTCACTCATGTTTACTAATCTTGGTCCACACCATCGCCTCGGCGCGGAGCGAACAAACTCAACACGTGGCATCAACGGATGTATCACCTCTCTGTCTACATGAGCCACCATGAGCAGTATGCTTTGAAGATTGTCGTGCCAGCTCGTAAAAGTTGAGTTTGCACGACAAACAACAAGTCATACTGTCAAAGTTAATTTATGTGATGTAATGTGATGTAAAATTATGTGAATTTCAGTCAGACAGATATTTAACCTTAATATCTATGCAACCCTTAAAGATAAATACCTACTATGATATATCAGTGGAAAGATAATTTAACACTTCATGAGATGACAGAACTGAAAATAGTACGTCCCATTTGAAAAAATTGAATTACGGCCCTTTTTATTAGCAAAAAAATAAACTCAATTTTTTCAGCACTCTGTATAAGATTAATGTTAATAACGTTTCTACCCTACTAGCCCTTAATATGCCCAACATAACAGTATAAGCAGAATTTTGATAACTCTCTTGTCTATGAAATCAGAGGTACTCAAAAACTTATCCGCAAACCTCAATTTTTGTCAATAAATCTCTTTTATATCGTAAACGGTTCAGTTTAAGTACCTACCACCTTAATAGAGTTATGAATATAATTAGATGGGTAACTCGATAAAGGAAAAAAATATAGGGTGTTCCATTTAAAATAACGAAGTTGTTGCCCAGACAACGAAAACGGAATACCCTGTATAATTGTACATATTTTCTGGTTATTCAGAATTGAAAATCAAGAAAATAATCTATAAACAATATATTTCCACCATTTCAAATAGAGCCGTTATCGACCAAATTCAGAACTTTGGCGCACCCTGTATATAACTGTATCACCCTATACAATGCTCTCCCAAAAAATCTTCGTGATATTCCAAGCAAATTAAAATTTAAAATAAAACTAAAGGAATATCTATCGAATAAGGGCTATTACACAATATCCGATTTTATTGAAGGTAAATGATGTTATCTGTTCTACTTAGTAGGTCACATATTATGTATGTACACGTACTTTGTCTTATATTTGTTGTTAATTTTGTTTTATATATTAACTGACTAAGCTTTGACTACATCTTAGTATTCTTAGTTCAGAAAATTTGTTAAATAACTTTATATGAACTGTATTCCTTACCGTCGATTCATGTGTTTTTTGTTGCTTTGTTTAGTTTACTAATTTTATTGATAAATTTTATGAATTGTACTCTATACATACACTCATGTACACTTTGAATTGCCATATGTACTATTTGTATCTTGAATGGTTAATAAAGTATTATTATTATTATTACGTAAGACACTACTTCTGGTTCGTGCTGTTTCCCAGGCAACAACAAATTGTATAGTAAACGTTTATTTTACGTTATTTTGGTTGAAATATCGTTTTCGTTTATTTTTTATACGTATATGATAAACGTATCTTGAATCAACGTGTTATTAACGTATATAAACTACCAAATTTATTTGTAAAGATCTTATAATAGCATTAAACTTGTAAAGTAGACGACTGTAGTCTTGTTTTAACTAAAATATTAATTGATTTTATAAACCTGTAATAATTCTTGAGAGTTTTACTACACATCTGTATATCTTTGGTAGGTTGTAAATGTATAATACACAGGTACAGTTAACGTATTTTCAACGTAGACCTCTGGATTAAATAAGACGTTAAGGTTTCGTAATCGCGTAAAACATACGGCAGTAGTCTTATTTTAACTAAATAATTGATTTTATAAAGTTTATAATTTTTGAGTTTTACTCTACACATGTATATTGCCGGTAGGTTGTAAATGTAATATGCACGAGTACAGTTAACGTCTTTTTAACGTTGACGTCTACACGAGGCAGAAAGCGGTAAATTGAGCATCTCGTGCCGGTTAGCGCACGCGGAATGCATGACATGCTTGCAAGAGAACAAAAAACACAACCTAACCTGACCTAAACTGATGACTCTGAGTTCCTAGTTCACCCAATAATTTTTTACAGCAGGAAATAATTAATATAAGACTAAAATCAATAGCTTTTAGCGGGGCAATATAAACCAAACCCGGGAAGCATATAAGCACTATTTACTGTCCTACGCATAGCAGTATTTGCGAATATTTCATTGGCCGTTTCATGAACTTTAAAAATCCATGCGTTTACTGTCTATTTATTCCGTGCTATAGTAGTAATTCTTAACTGGATGGTTGGCTCAATGCATGGCGCTCTCGCTTAGGGTGCGAGAGGTCCTCGGTTCAACTCCTGTACACTCTGATTTTTTTTTTTTTCGCGTACACGCTGAACTTTTTTTTTAACGATCGATGTATTTTTTCACAAATTTAGCTTTGATTTGACGGCAGAAATAATGTTTTCCTTCTTTTTCCTATAATGATTTCACTCTTTCATGTGATGGTTATATGTATGCACCCGGGACCTTTGGGCAAAAGTCTAAAACCTTTACCAGTGCGCTACGGCCACCTTGTACGATTGCCGACAACGGTTTATACAATTTTTTTTAAATTCACGAAGTCCGCATGCCCGAAGCAGCATGCTCAAGATACCTATTGTTTGATCCAGGAGGGTGTTACAAACTACGTGAGTATGCGCAGCGTAAAATCTCGTTCCAGCAACGAAAAATTCAGATATTTGTATAAATGTTTTACGTTCCAACAATACAGAGAACACCTCCGAACGAGTTTGGGAGCTTCAAAATTCTTCCAATATCTGAATTTTTTCTTGCTGTGACTATTTGACTGCACATATTCATGTAGATTGTAACACCCTGCTGGAATAAACCTAAAATTTGCCGCCAATTGTACGACGCGCGCTCGACAGCTGATAAAATAATATACACATTACACTATTACACATACTTTATTCCTCCAAGTTTATGTGCATTGTGTATATATTAAAGCAGCTAGGGTGACCACAGAATTTTAGTAAGTATATAAAATCTCGTTTATATTCTAGCAGTATTATTGTGTTCTAAATAGTTACGAGGTAATAGGTGAGTATGAGTAATGTACTTATATTTTTAAATTTAAAATACCCGCCAGGCTTCCATCGCGCCCTCTAACACACCTTAGTCAGTTACTCATAAATCTATTAACCCATACCTCCGATAGATGACCGGCATGAGAAAATAACGAATGTCTGTCAAATTGGTGAATTTTAGTGTTCTCCAAACATCGTGTTAGAAGATCCTGCCTGACATTCTTAATTGGTTTAAGTTAAATAACATACACGTTACAGTACCTTTGCAAACAGTAATTAAACTGATCAATTAGTGACGCTACTTGTGATCCGAAATTGGGAGTAAAATACAGATAAACATTGATCTGTGGAGTGAAACGCCGTATCGGCCATTGTTCGCGTCAATTTTTAGTTTCTGCATTTCTGTGTTTGTAGCGGTGAATGGCGGTGAACGATGGTATCTATCCTGTCTGGTCAGAATTATAGAAGTGATATTTAGAATTGAAATTATTGATTTGAATATGTGAGTACCAAAATATAATCGTAATATTTGTGCAGTTATAAAGCCAAATACAGTGATTTTTTAATACTTGCTTGCGCAGCTATCAGAAATAGAATGCCAAAAATTATTTCAAAAAGACATTTACGTCGAAAAATTGCAATTCAAACAAAGATCTCTCTAGACAAAATATGTAGCGATAATAATTCCCTTGAAGTTACTTCCACACCTGTTCCGACAATCTCACGCTTTGATTCACACTTGGATAATTTGCCCCTAACCCTTCTTCCATCTCCAATACCAGAAAATGCTCAAGTACTTAGATGTTGCTAGTGCCGATTTGTTATTAAATACTCCGTTGTTGCATTTTGAAAGTAAGTGTGTTAATAATAAGTTGAAAGATGTTCCTATTTTGTTAGATTGTCCACTTCAGGACAATACGTCACTTGAACATAGGAATTTTACGGAAAATTTAGCAAATTGGGCTAACACCAATTCATTGACAAAAAAAGCTTTAAATGAATTAATTGCCCTAATAAAACCAAAGTATCCTTTTTTAAAAAAAGATGCACGAACTATTCTTAAAACCCCGAGAAAGGTAAAAACAACAAAACTCTTGAATGGCGAAATTGTATACTTTGGAATAAAACGACAGTTAAAATCAATATTAGCTTCAGAAAACTTAGAAACTCTAGAACAGATTTCTTTACAATTTAATATAGATGGCATACCTATGTTTAATAACAGTTTTATAGAATTTTGGCCAATTTTAGCGCGTAGTAATTCCCTCGAGAACAAAAAACCATTTGTAGTGGCAATTTTTTGTGGGCAGGGTAAGCCGTCGCCCCTTTCACAGTATCTAAGTCGTTTTATTGACGAATTTGTAATATTACAACAGAAAGGAATTCGATATGGTACTAGACATTTTAATGTTGTTTGTGAGGTATTCTGTTGTGATGCACCCGCTAGGGCGTACATTAAACAAATTAAGGGGCATAACAGTAAATATGGATGTGAAAGATGCGATGTAATTAGTTTATATTCATCACTTGAGAAAAGGAGATTTTATCCTGTTAATGTGGGAATAAGTAATATGAGAAAAAATGAGGATTTCACCGGGGACATAAGTGGCAATAGCCAAATTAAAGAAAAATCTCCTTTGCTCCAACTTGGCGTAGGATTAGTTTCACAGTTTAGCCTAGACCCTATGCATCTTATTTATCTGGGGATTGTAAAAAAAATGGTTGTTAACTATTGGCTAGATGGAAAACGTCGGTTTAAAATTTCTAGGTTAGGTTTGGGAAATATCAATAATAAGTTAAGTCTAATTCGCAAATATATTCCATCCGAATTTGGCAGAAAAATCAGAATTCTACAACAGTCACGAAGATGGAAGGCTGTAGAATTTAGATTTTTTTTACTCTATTGTGGTATAGTAGTACTGTTAAATAATGTTAACAATAAAGTTTACAAACATTTTTTACTGTTACATGCAGCTATATTTATATTAAATAATAAAAATCTTATTGACCGTTACATCAATGTAGCAAATGAGGCTATAAAAATGTTTGTAAATAAAGGGCCAGAAGTTTACGACAAATTCTTTGTTTCTTATAATGTTCATTCACTCCTTCATATTTGTGACGATATAAAATTGTACGGGCCTTTAGAAAACTTTAGTTGTTTTTCATTTGAAAGTTACCTAGGTAGCTTGAAGAGAAAAGTAATGGGGAAAAATTTACCACTGCAACAAATCCATAACAGAATAATAGAAGTATCAGAGACACATAACAACAAATGCAAAGCAATGTCACAGATTAGTATGGTTCCAAAATATGTTGATCCGAAAGGCGATGGTTATTTTTTTTGTAAAAAGTTAGTTACTTCCAAATTTACATTGTCTGTTGGACCACCTGACAATATCGTGGCTGTCGGAAATAAAATATTCTCTATTAAAACAATTTTCTTTATAAGCGGTACATACAAGTGTACTGGTTGTCCTTTTAAGTTCCGAAACGATTTTTATACTTTTCCGCTACAATCTTCAAAATTAGGTATATTTTACGTAAAAGGTTTGGGGCAACCAGACGTGTTTCTATTAAATGACATTACATTTAAATATGTGTCATTTCCGCACAAACAGGGTTTTGTAGTTGTCCCTATCATCCATTTTCTTTAAAAAAATGAGCATTTTCTAGTCGGTACTGCCATGAGCTAAAAAAATACTATTCTCTAATGTAAATTAATGTAAATACCTATGTCTCTATTTGTAGTGACCATTTTCGATCACCTGATTTTGACAATTGATTTGACACAGCCTGGAGGACACACAAACCTCATCCAATCACAGAGGAATGCATATGAAAACAATTAGAGATTAGTTGCTAGCAGTAGCAATTTAAACCTGTTATTAAAAAATAACAGCCTTTATCCATCTCTAAAAAACAAAACAATGAGTTGTGTGTCCTACCTATATGTGAATATGAATTTTGTCAATTAACTGACAATGTCACAAAAATTAAAGTTAGATATACACAACTAGATTTTAGAAGAAATAAGTTATAAGACTTGTCCTATTTTTGCTCATGACTGTACATACGTTTCCCGATTTCCTTTTCAAATAATTTTATATTGTAGTAATATTGCATTTTAGTTGTTGTTCTATGAGACCATCTCTCTACTTATAAACATATTTGTCCTTCCAAATTTTATTATTCAAAATGTTTGCTGTCATCGAATTTGACAACAATAAAAAAGAATTGGCTGTTGTTCCTTTGGTTTGGCTAAGTGACGACAAAAAAAATTGTTTTTGGCCAAATGTTTTTGGACAATCGGCATTGGACAAGCTTATTGAGGACCTCACCCCACCAAAAAACAGCTGGCACACATATTCAGTCAAGAAGATTCATGACACTGGAGGTAAATTTTTCAAGAATAAAACTTGCATTGCATTGTTTTTTATTTTTATAATTTGTTTACAGAAACTTTCAGTTCAATGAATGAACGATTACAACTGAGAATAGAAGAAATGACAGCAACTACTTCTACCGAAAATGAATTTATATCAAAACAGTCAACTGAAGAAAACGCCGAGAGAGAGGATGAAGATCAAAATTGGAGTGATTCATCAGAAAATATTGAAAGAAATAAGGAAAACTGCAAGAGAATAAAGAAGATATTAAAAGGAAAAAGCCCAAAGAAATTCAAGATTAACAGGTTCTTATATTTTATGTTTAGTTTATTTACCCTTACTAAGCTTTTTTCTTTTTCATGTATGATACAGGCAGAGAAATATTGTACGTAGTTCCAGCAGTGAGGACAGTGACTGGGCCTTACCTCCTGATCAAACAATGATTCCATCGAGTTCGAAGTTTGCTCATTCTGCCTCACAAATACAGGCACGGTCCAGTCCTATATCGTCCCCATCGTCCTCTTCGCTACTTGTCAGAACTGAAAGTCCTATCTTCAACCCTGCTCAATCAAAATCTAGTCCAGGATCATCCCCGTCCCAATCCAGGACAGACACTCCTGTCTTCAACCGTAATGTTCAAGAAGTAAATCGACCGAAACCGACACCAGGGATTCTAAATATGTGCCATGATTTGACAGCAGTGAAGCTTACTTTAGAGCAACATTCTGTCATGTTGCAAGAAATATTGAATACTCTTCGAACGACAAGCATACAGTCCTTGACTAGACCTGTTGACACTCCCCAGTTTCCTATTGAGCACAAGAATGATTTCGCAGCATTCGAAACTTGGTTAACGGTGGAATCCAATTTTATGTACATGGTAAATTTTTTGTTTAAAATATTAGTGCACTAATAATGCTAAACAAATTTTCAGAGGACTCGAGTAGCTGCCATCGGTGGTTCTAATGTAAGAAGTACTGCTATGAATATGTTAAAATTTTTGATGTCAAACAGAATGGGAATGAGGTTTAATTGGGCAGGATCGGCACCCAAAGATGGTACAAAAAAACGGAAGCAGGCATTCAAACTTACCAAAATGTACAACTTGCTAAATGGTAAGAGATTTCAAAAACCCTTTAATAAATTTACAATTCACATAATTTTGTATCTAGAAGCTGTGAAACTGGCATTTTCGGGAAGAGAAAATGCTGACCTGTCAGATTACACCATAAGTAAAGCAATTCAAGACTGGTTGAAGTTATCCAAATCACGTTATGAACACAATTTGGCTCCAAAGGAACATCTAAATAACTAGTCTAATCGAATTGGGGTTTTGTCCAAAAATAAAAGATAAATTGTCTATTGTCGAGAATTATTAGATAAGCAATGTTAAATATCAGTTTAAAGTGTCAAGATTAGGAGAATGACGTATGTTTATTATTTTGGATCATATGTCAAACTGACAGTCATGTGTTTCTAATGCTCAATCTGATATTGATCTTTTTTTCATTTCATTTTTATTTCAAACATTCTTAGAAAAACAAAGATGCAAATAACCAAATACAAAAATTTTGCGTTTCGATTGCCCTCTACTTTTTTTTTATTTAAAACTTTTACCAAAAAATGTTTTTAGCGACAATTTATTTTTGCACAAGTTTCTCTTTTTAATAATAATGTACGTTCTATGGTACATTTCGACACCATTCTCAAGCTAGAGTAAGGACACAGACGATTTTATTTTCTTTTTTTTATTATTCTTTCATTGTCTGATCATTGTTCTGTTTACATTTTGCTAAATTAATATTCGATTGTAAAAGTTAATTTTTTATTTTAACAATATATGTGTTGTGTGTGTTACAGATGTATGGTTAATTTCCTTCTATCAATATTTTTTGTCTTATTGTTCACTTATACATTATATTGTAAAAGTTCCTTTTTGTTTTAATAATTTATATACAGTAATAGCTGCACTTGTGCATTTTCCTTTCATTAAATTTTAATCGAAGCACACATAGATGATTTTATTTCCTTTTATCTATTAGTGTTTCATTATCTGACATATTTTGTTTACATTTTGCTAAATTAATATACGATTGTAAAAGTTTATTTTTTATTTTATCAATATATGTGTGTTACAGATGTATAGTTTAATTTCCTTCTATCAACATTTCGCACTGTTGTCTTATTGTTCACTCATCGGTATATTGTAAAAGTTCCTTTTTGTTTTAATAATTTATATACATTATTAGCTGCACCGGTGCATTTTCCTGTCATTAAATTTTAATCCACACAGGTAGCTATAGCTCATGAGCTCAATATTGAGACTGACAGAGGTTAACATATTTTAAGATGTGCTTTTTTTAACAATCATTATTACGTTCAGATTGAACATCTGCTACCAAAAATTACTGAGCGTTATGTTTACAAAAAGCTGTTTCCAATATAGTAATGTCTATTGTCGAGATTTATTAGATCTACCAGTACAAAATAAAAAAGCCATATAGGGGTAAGTAAATGTAAATAATACGTCATATGTACTTTTCATATACATTATTAAAGACATACGTTTATTTGAAACGTAAAATATAGATAGGATAAGAACGTTTATAAATAGTTATATGGTATACTAAAATAAAACGTGTATGGTATACTAAAAAAAACGTTTATAATATACTAAAATAAAGCGTGTATGGTATACTAAAATAAAGCGTGTATGGTATACTGAAATAAAACGTATAAGGTATCCTGAAATAAAACGTTTATAATATACTAAAATAAAGCGTGTATAGTATACTAAAATAAAACGTATAAGGTATCCTAAAATAAAACGTTGATAATATACTAAAATAAGACGTGCATGGTATACTAAAATACAACGTTTATGGTATACTGAAATAAAAGCTTTATGATATATTAAATTAAAACGTTTATTGGGCGGACATTCGAACAAATAATAAACGTTATGGTAAATCAAATTTAAACGCATGGTATAAACTAAAAAAAAACGTTTATTATACTATTTGGTGTTGCCTGGGTTGTGTTACTTTTTGGATTTTGGACCAAGTTTTTCTTTTTGTTTTCTTTATTGATAACGTTAATTCACAGTTTAGTGTGGTGTTTTAAAACGCAGATATTGGACATTATGCACTTGGTGTATGGAGAAAGTGGTGGAAATGCAGCTGGTGCGGAAGAGCTTTAGAACAATTGCAACAACGTATTTTAATGTGCGTAGAAACCATAAAAAATTATCCTAATTTACCAAATGTGTTGAACGGAGTGCGTAGGTCCTTAGTTCGACTTGCCGAATTGTGTATACGTGGAAATGGAGGTCATTTTGAACAATTTTTGTGAAAAATTCAAAAGAATTGTTCAGTTATTATGAAATTATGCGCTCAATTCGTAAAAAAATCAGATTTTTTCCTAACTTAAAATACACAACTATTTTCTGTTATCGTATCTCGGACGTCTAAACTGTTTGTTTTCCAATTTCATAAAATAATTAATAATTTTTTTAAGCTTTTAACACAATGTTACAAATGTTAATAAACCACTTTTAAATTAAATAAAGAGAAGGAATTATTTACATCAGTGGTATAAAAAGTTCGGTACAATTAATCCCATCAAAGTGCGAACTTCTACCGGCGGGAACACAAGTCGGGTATTACAGTTTTTTATTATTTCTAATGTTTGGAACTATAACATCTATTGACCCTGAAAAACAATGGTTCTCAAATGTTTCCTACCTTAACATTAAAAATGTAAACCGAGGTCAGTTTTTTCGAAGTGCCCCTAGAAAAGAAAGTCATATAGGTTTTTTGTTTGTCTAGTCGGTCCCTATAACCAGATTTTTTAATGACATGAAACTAATTACACCCTGTATATTATTCCTCTAGAGCTCCTGATCAGAAGTTCTCATGGGCACAAGGTCGGAAAATAAACAGTTTTCCAGATATCGGGGGTTGAAAAGTGGACTTTTCACCCCCGATATCTGAAAAACTGTGCATTTCCGACCTTGTTCCCATGAGAACTATTGTAAAAGTAAAAGTAAAATATTATTTGTATAATCTGTATCTATTAATGAGTCAGGATTTCTTTCACACTCGGTAGATATATATTTGCTATTTTCCTATTTGTTATGCATAAAGAAGTACCTGGGTAGTCGGACATCCAGTAAAAGGTACAGAGGGTTCCAAACATCTCGTCAAATCAAAGAAAAATAGATACGGTCTGTCTTTAACATGAGCGTCGATCCCACATCTACTACCAACTGAATCCTTTGGCACTAACAAGGTGTTTGGGTCGCCATTTGTGAAAGCTGAAATAATGATAAAATAAATGAACGTAAGTCGATCAGATGAGGACATCATTAATATTGAACAAGAAAATTGTTCTTAACTATAATATAAATGTTAGGCACGCATCCAATTTTGGTAGTCTAATTTGTCTAATACATATGGTATAATAGTATTTTATTTTAACCAGTTCGTTACAAGTGTTTTGTAGATTAGAGAGAACTCTTCGACAGAGTCTGAATAGAAAGTATTGCTGAAGTCTCATATTTACAATTACAACTTTTTACTTCCCTCGCATACCGAAGGGAAATATTGTATTCAAGAAAAAGTCACCCTCCGTGATTCTTCGGATTTACACGTTTCAGATCACGTAGATTACGAATATACAGATTTTTCAATTCCGTTTGTCTCTGTCTGTCTGTTGGTGCATTATCTAAAAAACTACTTGACGGATAATAGTCAAATTTGGTAGGTAGCTGACACTACTACCAGCGAAGAAATGGTTGTACTTTCTCTGGAAAATATACAGGGTGGACCGTCTAAAGGGAATAAATAATGGAAAAAAATTTCTTTGCCCAAATTTAAAATTTCCACGTTTCATGACATTCTAAATCTATTTCAGAAAAAAAAATCGGTAAAGGTCTTTACACAGAACTTCCCTCGTTATTTGTGCATGGCGGTCACTCTAAAAAATTAATAATTACGAAATGACATTGAGAATAATAATCGGAATATAGTTATTGCTATTATTACAAAGAAAACTTGATAAGTTTTGGTCAAAAAAATATACAGATTGCTCATCCAACAGCAAAAGCTCAATACTAAATAACAGGTGCCACATATGGCAGGCTTGCGCAAATACCTTTACAAATGTCCACCATGACTGAATTATTTCTTGGGATGACCACCCTGTACATTTTTCAATAAAAGTATAATAGGTGTATATGTCAGATATTATTGCCATCCGTCACATCAATCCAACATTCGTGTAATGGAGTGGAAGTATAGTGGTGGTTAAAAAATTTCATTTTTATTTTAATTTTTCAAAAATGTTAAAAAAAAATTTTAAAATTTTTTCTTCTGAAATAGGTTTAAAATGTCAAACGTAGAAATTTTAAATTTGAGCAAAAAGGAAAGTTTCCGTCTATTCTATAATAGTGGTAAAAGAAGTTTAAGATTTAAAAATTACATATTTTTTACTTCCCTCGTTTTTAAATAGGTTTAGAATGTCATGAAACGTGAAACTTTTAAATTTGAGTAAAAAAAGTTTCCGTCTATTCTAGTGTTAATTTTTTTTCCAAACTGGTAACAAAATGTTGCAAAAATTTTTCTTCCGAAATTGGTTTGGAATGTCATGAAACGTGGAAATTTTAAATTTGAGCAAACCAAATTTTTCGTCTATTCTATAGTAGTTATAAATAGATTAAAAATGTTTTCAAATTTTTTAAAAAATTTTTCAAAAACATTTTTAAATTTGTTTGAATAGTTTTAGAATGCCATGGAAACGTGGATAGTTTAAATCTGAACAAAGAAAAAACATTCTATCTTAGTGGCAAAATTTTTTAAAAATAGTAAACAAAATTTCAAATTTTTACTTCCCTCGCATACCGAAGGGAAGTATTGTATTCGAGAAAAAATCACCCTCCGAGATTTTTACGGATTCTGACGTTTCAGAATACGGAGATTACGAAAATATAGGTTTTTCAATTCCGTCAGTCTGTCTGTCTGTCTGTCTGTCTGTTGGTGCATTTACTAAAAAACTACTTGACGGAGAGCAGTCAAATTTGGTAGGTAGTTGACGCTACTGTCAGCGCAGAAATGGTAGAAATTTCACTGCAAAATATACAGGGTTGACCGTCTAAACGGAATAAATAGTGAAAAAAATTTTTTTTTGCTCAAATTTAAAATTTCCACGTTTCATGACGCGCTAGTCCTATTTCGGGAAAAAAAATTTTTGAAAATTTTTTTCACCATTTTTGAAAAAATTTTTACCAAGAAAAACATTTTTTTTGCTCAAATTTAAAATTTCCGCGTTTCATGGCACGCTAAACCTATTTACGAAAAAAAAATTTTTGAAAATTTTTTTCACCATCATTTTTGAAAAAATCGGTAAAGGTCTTTACACAGAACTTCCCTCGTTATTTGTGCATGGCGGAATATAGTTATTGCTAGTTATTGCTATTATTACAAAGAAAACTTGATAAGTTTTGGTCAAAAAAATATACAGATTGCTCATCCAACAGCAAAAGCTCAATACTAAATAACAGGTGCCACATATGTCAGGCTTGCGCAAATACCTTTACAAATGTCCACCATGACTGAATTATTTCTTGGGATGACCACCCTGTACATTTTTCAATAAAAGTATAATAGGTGTATATGTCAGATATTATTGCCATCCGTCACATCAATCCAACATTCGCGTAATGGAGCGGAAGTATAGTGGTGGTTAAAAAATTTCATTTTTCCAAACTGGTAACAAAATGTTGCAAAATTTTTTTTTCCGTAATTGGTTTGGAATGTCATGAAACGTGGAAATTTTAAATTTGAGCAAACCAAATTTTTCGTCTATTCTATAGTAGTGATAAATAGATTAAAAATGTTTTCAAATTTTTTAAAAAATTTTTCAAAAACTTTTTTAAATTTGTTTGAATAGTTTTAGAATGCCATGGAAACGTGGATAGTTTAAATCTGAACAAAGAAAAAAAAAATATCTTAGTGGTAAAATTTTTTAAAAATAATAAACAAAATTTCAAATTTTTCTTTTAAATAGATTTAGAACGCTATGAAACGTGAAAATTTTAAATTTGAAGAAATAAAAAAAAAATCCATCTATTTTAGTGGTAAAAAAAATTTCAAAAATGTTGGTAAAAAAAAATTTCAAAAAATTTTCAAATTTTTTTTTTTGAATCAGGCATAGAATGCCATGAAACGTGGCAATTTTAAATTTGAAGAAAAAAAAATTATCATTTTAGTAGAAAAAATTTTTTCAAAAATGTTGGTACAAAAAATTTAATTTTTTTTTTAAATAGTTTTAGAATGCCATGAAAAGGAGAAATTTTAAATTTGAGCAAACACATTTTTTCATCTTGGTAAAAAATTTTTCAAAAATGTTGGTGAAAAAAATTTTCAAAAAAATTTTTTTTTTCAAAAATAGGTTTAGCGTGCCATGAAACGTGGAAATTTTAAATTTGAACAAAAAAAATTTTTTTTTATCTTGGTAAACATTTTTTAAAAAATGTTGGTGAAAACAATTTTCAAAAATTTTTTTTCCCGAAATAGGATTAGCGCGTCATGAAACGTGGAAATTTTAAATTTGGGCTATTTATTCCGTTTAGACGGTCCACCCTGTATATTATCCAGTGAAATTTCTACCATTTCTGCGCTGGCAGTAGCGTCAACTACCTGCCAAATTTGACTGCTCTCCGTCAAGTAGTTTTTTAGTAAATGCACCAACAGACAGACAGACAGACAGACAGACAGACCGACAGACAGACAGACTGACGGAATTGAAAAACCTATATTTTCGTAATCTCCGTGATCTGAAACGTCAGAATCCGTAAAAATCTCGGAGGGTGATTTTTTCTCGAATACAATACTTCCCTTCGGTATGCGAGGGAAGTAAAAATTTTTAGCAATAAAAAAAATTGTTTTCTTTGTTCAATTTTAAAATTTCCACGTTTCATGGCATTCTAAACCTATTTAAAAGAAAACAATGTTTGAAAACTTTTTACCATTTTAAAAAAAAATTTTACCACTAAAATAGATGGAATTTTTTTTCTTAAAATTTTAAATTTACACGTTTCATAGCGCTCTAAATCTATTTAAAAAAAAATTTAAAATTTTTTAAAAATTTCGAAAAAAAATTTACCACTAAAATAGATGGAATTTTTTTCTTTGTTCAGATTTAAAATTTCCACGTTTCCGTGGCATTCTAAAATTATTCAAACAAATTTAAAAATGTTTTTGAAAATTTTTTTAAACAATTTGAAAACATGTTTAGGTAATCTATTTATCACTATTATAGAATAGACGAAATTTTTTTTTTTTCAAATTTAAAATTTCCACGTTTCATGACATTTAAACCTATTTCGGAAAAAAAAATTGCCACATCCTTTCACCATTTTGGAAAAAAATTTAACACTGGAATGGACCGAAAAATATTTTTTTGCTCAAATTTAAAATTTTCGCGTTTCGTGACATTCTAAACCTATTCAAAAAAAAAGTTTTGAAAATTTTTTATATTTTTTAGCCACCACTATACTTCCACTCCATTACGTGAATGTGGAATTGAAAATGTGACAGATGGCAATAATATTTGGCATATGCACCTATTATATACTTTTATTGAATAATGGCATCCCAAGAACTAATTCAGTCATGGTGGACATTTTTAAAGGTATTTGCGTAAGCCTTCCATATCTGGCACCTGTTATTTAGTATTGAACTTTTGCTGTTGAGCACTCTGTATATTTTTTTGATCAAAAGTTATCAGGTTTTTTTGTAATAATAGCAATAACTATATTCCGATCTGTATTCTCAATGTCATTTCGTAATTAATAATTTTTTAGAGTGACCGCCATGCACAAATAACGAGGGAAGTTCTGTGTAAATAACTACCGATTTTTCTTTTAAATAGATTTAGAACGCTATGAAACGTGGAAATTTTAAATTTGAAGAAATAAAAAAAAATCCATGTATTTTAGTGGTAAAAAAATTTGAAAAATGTTGGTAATAAAAAAGTTCAAAAAATGTTCAAATTTTTTTTTTTTTAATCAGGCTTAGAATGCCATGAAACGTGGAAATTATAAATTTGAAGAGAAAAAAAATTATCATTTTAGTAGACATTTTTTCAAAAATGGTAAAAAAATAATTTTTTTTTTAATAGTTTTAGAATGCCATGAAACGTAGAAATTTTAAATTTGAGCAAAAAAAAATTTTTTCATCTTGGTAAAAAGTTTTTCAAAAATGTTGGTGAAAAAAATTTTCAAAAATTTTTTTTTTCAGAAATAGGTTTAGCGTGTCATGAAACGTGGAAATTTTAAATTTGAACAAAAAAATTTTTTTTTATCTTGGTAAAATTTTTTTCAAAAATGTTGGTGAAAAAAATTTTCAAAATTTTTTTTTTCTCGAAATAGGATTAGCGCGTCATGAAACGTGGGAATTTTAAATTTGAGCGAAAAAAATTTTTTTTCACTATTTATTCCGTTTAGACGGTCCACCCTGTATATTTTCCAGTGAAATTTCTACCATTTCTGCGCTGACAGTAGCGTCAACTACCTGCCAAATTTGACTGCTCTCCGTCAAGTAGTTTTTTAGTAAATGCACCAACAGACAGACAGACAGACAGACAGACTGACGGAATTGAAAAACCTATATTTTCGTAATCTACGTGTTCTGAAACGTCAGAATCCGAAAAAATCTCGGAGGGTGATTTTTTCTCGAATACAATACTTCCCTTCGGTATGCGAGGGAAGTAAAAATTCAAAATTTTTTGAAAATTTTTTTACCAGTAGAAAAACGAAATTTTTTGCCCAAAATTAATTTTCACGTTTCATGACACTTTAAATTTATTTCATAAAAAAAATTAATCAAAAAGAAAAATTTGAAAACTTTGTCAAAAAAAATTTTTTTAATATAAAATATATTTTTGATAATAGAATACCTATATGATGGAAACATTTTTTTGCTCAAATTTAAAATTTCCACATTTCATGACACTCTAAACTTATTTCAGAAAAAAAATTTCAAAAGCAAAAACTTTTTGAAAATTGTTTTACCATTATACCTACCAAGAATAAATGGTGGAAAAAATATTTTTTTGCTCAAATTTAAAATTTCCCCGTTTCATGACATTCTAAATCTATTTCAAAAAAAATAAATATTCAAAACTTTTTAGCAGTAGAAAGATGGGAAATTTTTTTGCTCAAAATTAAATTTTCCACGTTTCTTGGCATTCTAAATTTATTTCATAAAAAAAAAATTTCAAAAAAAAATTTTTAAAATTTTTCAAAATATTTTAAAATATGTTTTTACTAATAGAATACAAGGTGTCCCAATGAAAACTCCCAGGCCGGATATATTCTAAACGAATAGATATTTTAATTTTGTAAAAGCCAATTTGTAGAGCATAAAGAGAGCTTTATTTTTGAATATAATTGTTTTTTTAATATATCAGTATATAGATGGCGCTGTGCTCTAAAGAAATATTTCGATGGGAGAAACTTTGAAATGAGATTTATGTGAAAGAAAATGCATTTCTAAGCAGATCATGTTCTAAAAGAAATGCCATGAAACTAACCGTTTTCGAGATATTTGAGTCCAAATGTTGGAATTTGCCAATATTGAATTATAATTAAAAATATTTGATATCTAGTGAGTATAATAACCCGTATACCTTATAAATTAAATAAAATTAATGTTACCTTTCTAATAATAGTTTTGACATTTCTCAATTTCAATCACATTTTGTTTATTGGTGTGTCAATAGAACTGTATTATTGTACCTAATTATTATTCTCTTTGTGAATATTTATTAATAAATATGGTATCTCATACAAATGAAGATAAATTAAACACGATTTTAATTTATGGGGAATGTCGTAAAAATGCTTCAAGAGCTGTAAGTTTATATGAAATACGTTTTCCTGGCAGACCTTTACCAGATCGGAAAACTTTTGTAAGTTTGTGTTCTAATTTGAAAAATTATGGAGGTGTTAAGAAACCAAAAACAACAAGAAGAAGAAGAACTCTAATTGATGAAAATATTGCATTGGTATTAAAATCACCTGCCACAGAATTCTTAAAACAAAGAAATGTTTTCCATATAAAGTTCATTTAGTTCATCATTTGATTCCATGGGACAATGAGCGGAGATTATATTTTTTTGCGCAATTTTCAATTCTCCTAGAAGAAAATCTAAATCTTTTAGATCCAGTTATGTGGAGTGATGAAAATCGATTCCACAACAATGGAGTAATCACAACACATAATTGCCGTTACTGGTCTCAAGAGAATTCTAGGTGGATGAGACATACCAGATCCCAGAATCGTTTTGGAGTAAATGTTTGGTGTGGTATCGTTAATGGTTACTTTGTTGGCACATACCTCTACCATGAGAATTTAACAAGTGAAAGATATTTACAATTTTTCAAAATGATTTACAAGTACTATTACGGAATTTTCCCGCTCAGTTGGATAATATGTGGTTTCATCAGGATGAAGCAGGCTCACATAATCATCACAACGTTGTTAATTATTTAAATCAAACATACCCAGGGAGATGGATTGGTACCAATGGAGTACTTAGATGGCCCGCTCGATCTCCTGACATTACTCCATTAGACTTTTATTTATAGGGATTTTTAAAAAGTGAAGTGTACAAAGAACCAATAGAAGACATGGCAGATCATTATAATAAAATTTATGCTAGTGTACATTATTAAAAGTTTGTAGATCTGAACTAATTAATAGGTTTACGATGTGTGTTAATGAAAATGGCAAAAATTTTGAACACCTGTTAAAATAGTTATTTTAATTTCATTAGTTCGTAAAAATTGTTTTATGTTCGTAATTGCTTTTTTTTAATTATTTGTTATGTTTGAATTATACGATAAATAATATTTTTAGTTTTTTTTCCAAGGGTTACTTCAAATATATTTAATTCATAAGATATGAAAAATTCATTAAATATGTTCTTCTAAAATTTGTAAATTAAATACAGATTGTCCCACTTAAAGTACTGAAATGTTGAATAGATTACAATTATTGAATATTGGCAAAAGTCAATAATTGGACTCAAAATCTCGAAAACGGTTAGTTTTATGATATTTTTTTTAGAGCATAATCTGCTTTGAAATGCATTTTCTTTCACATAAACCTCATTTCAAAGTTTCTCCCATCGAAATATTTCTTTAGAGCACAGCGCCATCCATATACAGATATATTAAAAAAAACAATTATATTCAAAAATGAAGCTCTCTTTATGCTCTGCAAATTACAGAATTAAAATATCTCTATTCGTTTAGAATATATCCGGCCTGGGAGTTTTTATTGGCACACCCTGTATACGACGGAAAATTTTTTTTGCTCAAATTTAAAGTTTCCATGTTTTATGACATTCCAAACCCATTAAGAAAAAAAAATTCAAAACTTTTTGAAAATTTTTTTACCAGTAGAGAGATGGGAATTTTTTTTGCTCAAAATAAAATTTTCCACGTTTCATGACATTCCAAACCTACCTATTTCATAAAAAAAAAAGTTTTTCAATGAAAATCCCATGACGATTGTATCATGTGGGTAGGACCTATGAATTTTTTCGTTTTCTGGAGTTGGTATTTTAATTATTACAAGGTGTTGGAAGGTTGTAGGACAATTTTCTAAATTTTTCCAAATACGTTACAGAATAATATATAATCCGTAAAAAATTCATACAATATAAAATCTGAGTAATAACAGAGTTGTTTTATCTTTTAAAAATTTCTCAAAGTTTAATTTGAGCCCTATAGGATTTATTTATCTCTTTCCCTGGGCCTGCTATGTACTATGCAAAAACAGGCGAATTTTAGGCCTTTTTTGCGGCCATTCTTTGTAAAGGTATTTACACAAGCCTTCCATATTTGGCACCTTTTATTTAATATTGAATTCTTGCTATCGGATGACCACTCTGTATATTTTTTGACCAAAAGTTATTAGGTTCTCTTTGTAATAATACCTTCCGATTACTATTCTTATGTGTGGTTACGTAATTAATAATTTTTTAGAGTTTTTTTTTCTTAGGAGTTCCTCGGTTATTATCGTGAGCAGAGAACATATTCGAAATTTATAATAGTAGGGGAGCCCTGAACTAAAATTTCGTGTAGTCGCGGCATGGCTAAATTCATGAAATTCCAAAGTGTCGTAAAAGGGGTGAAAATTCATTTTCGGTTGGTTTTATTCCGCGCAAAATTCACTAGACGTCAAAAAATACTCATTTTTTTTCGTTCGTGTCGAGATGAATTTTCGATTTTGACCCTGTACTTTACGATGTCGATACATCGGCGAACTTCTTCTTTCGCTAGAGACTTAGAACGACCTCCCACTCGAAATATTAATTTTGTTACGAACGTTTGAATATTCCATGGTTTTCAGCTTTTTGGGTTAAAGTTCAAAATTTTCCGATAGGTTCAAATAGGCCATACTTCTTTCACTCTTGCCGAGCCGAATTTCTGATTTTGCTGGTCCAATTAGGTATCAAGATAATGACTAATCTTCCTCTTTCCATATAGATGTCGTGTACCATCATACTCAACGTATTTATTTAGTTATGAATTTTTGAGGAATATATGTTTTTCAATTTTTACGAGAAACGCCATTTTCCCTTCGTTCGTGACGAGCCGCATTTTCGATTGCAATTTGGTATCAGAATAAAACGCCAACCTTCATCTTTCCATGAAGACCTAAAAGGACCTTCCATTCCACGTTTTCACTAAGTCATGAACGTTTGAAAAATCCATGTTTTTAAATTTTCGAATTCCCAGCCGAATAAGAAGACAATGTTCAAAGTGAGGTGCTATTATTGTCTGGTACACTGTTATCCTAGAGTACATTGATAAGTTAACACTAATTCTATTGAAATATATATTTTTTTATTTATTCTACCCATTATATATTCTGCATATTTGCTAAATTTTAACCGATATATACAGGATGTGAAAAAATAATTTCCTTATTTGTCGTCCTATTCCGCTGAAAATCGCTATACGCGGGTTTTCGACATCTTTGATTACGAATATGAAATTGAGAAATTCAAAATGGCAGATGACTTTTATCATTTTATTGTCCCATTCCACTGAAAATCGATATGTGGGAGTTGTTGAAATAGCAGGTTACGAATATGAAATCGAAATTGGGAAACTCAAAAATGGCGGCACGATTAGCGGGGCACATTTTATCATTTATTGTCCGAATCATCTGAAAATTGTCAGTTACTATTTTTCTGCCTCTACTAGAAACGCGGAAGGGGCGGGAAATGTCAGTTACTATTTTTTCTACATTGTCTAACATTACTTTTAATAGAAAAACAAGGAAACTGACGTGCCGCGATTAAAAAACTGGATCATTTACATTTACATGTAGTCTAATGCATTTAGAATTTAGTTTTTGAAAAAATGTAGGAATCAAGATTTTTGTCCAAAGTGGAAGGAGGACGTGTGTAGAGTCTAAACCCAAAAAGTCGGGACTGTACTTGCTAGCTTCCGTTTGCCATCTTGGAGAATGCGAATGTCGTTGTGTCTCCGTTCCTGATCGTTTTCTCGGAACATTTATGAGAACTAAAGTTGTAGAAAATCATTTTATCTTTCATTTTTGATCTAACTCTTTTTGCAGGATTGATATTGTAAAAGTTACAACTATTTTTTAAAAAGAATTTTTTTTTCAAACAGCTGTAACTTTTACAATATCAATCCTACAAAAACAAAGTTAAATTAAAAATGAAAGATAAAATGATTTTCTATAACATTAGTTCTTATAAATTTTCTGAGAAAACAAACAGGAACAGAGATACAACGTCATTCGCGTCCTCCAAGATGGCAACCGGAAACCAGCAGGTACAGTCTCATCTTTTTTTTCTTTTAAACTCTAGCCATGTCCCCCTTCCACTTTGAACAAAAATCTCGATTGTGCATTTTTCCAAAAACTTTATAATGTTTTCTCTCTAAATGCATGAGACTAATGTTCGATAAACGAATTCACCCATTTACCGATGCCTGACATGTCAGTAGTAAGGGAACTTAAGGGAACTTTTTCTATTATAATGTTTTTACCAATAATTAACGCTGGCCTTTCGGCCGATGTTCTCTAGTACGAAAAACATACATTTATCATTCTTTGTCACTTGACACCCAGGCCCGACCAGGGGGGGGTCGGGGTTGTTTCCCCCCGGGCCCGGCAGTTTTTGATGGGGTCCGGTGGTTTTGAGAGGACCCAGGTTTCACCCGAAGTTGAAGATTAGCATTTGTACTGGGTAAAATGAGAGAGGTATACTCTTAAATGATTAATAAGAATAACGAGTTTCGTATTGTATGTTCTTAAGGAATATCACCCCTTCAAAATTTTGATCGAGGTAAATATTAGATTGAGATAACAGATATTTAATTTTGACGAGTATTACCCCACCGCTTTTCAAAATATTGATTAAGATAATTATTTAATTTTAAAGAATGTCACCCCCCGCCCTTCAAAATTTCGCCGAGAAAAATATTAAATTGTAAGGAATAATCCCAGAGGTAAATAGTTTATTATTATAAGTGCCACCCACAGCTCTTTCGACATTTATATTGAAGATTGGTGGGAGTCGTATGTTACTACCCCTCGGGCCCCGACTTTCTCTCGACGGCCCTGTTGACACCATGACAGTTCAGTTCATGATTATCCTCCTCTTACGCATCTAATGTAGTATAGTAAGGTATACTGGGTAGTTTTTATTACTTAGCATATCTTTCATAAATTATTTCATAGAAGATACAATATGTGTCATATTCGAGGAACTTAAATTATATATATTGTGAGCCTATAATTCTTACCGTAAATTCCTATTCCAGCCCAGCATGCCACGAAGACCAAAAACAATAATAAACATAGTACGTCTGTGCAGGATCTATGTTTCAAAGGTCCGTTAAAATCGGGATCATACGGTAATGGTTCACCTGAAAATATAAAATGATATAGATATCAATACGTGTCAATACTGTGTAGGATAACTTAGATTAACAAGCAAAGTGATATAAACACTAAAAAAATCAATTCCGTTTTTGTAAGTACAAAAAAAATTAAAACAATAAAAGTTTTATTAGCAATTCATTCACTAAACCTTTTTCTAGATAAAGTACGATTTAGTTGGAGAAGCTCAATGAAAATGTAGTAAAATTTAAAAACACTACGATATACAGGATGTAACACATCACAAGTTCAAATGATACTTCGCGCCAAATGGAGATTTTAGATAAGATTAGAGGTATTGAATTGAAACCTGAAAGTAGTTTTTACTAAGAGAAATCGATTATAATAATTTTTTTAATAATTGTTAATAAATTAAACACTGCTTTTAGATGAATCAATCAATATATTATAAATACTCTACATATGTTTCGGCTTATTAGGATACAACGAGTCACTAATAGATAACATGGTCAAAAACAAACAACGCAAAATGCTTCAAAAAGAATTTTTCACTGTGTCTATCTAACAAACCTACAAAATATAGTTTTATTAATTATGTTCCGAAATTAAGTAACAAAATTTCTAAAAAATTGAATAATTTGGGTATCTCTACAATAAGTGTAAACAAAACAAATATAGGAAACATTTTGGTTAATAACAAAGAAAAACTAAATAAAATTGATAAATCAGGTGTATATAAAATTAATTGTAAGGATTGCGATGCTGTCTATATCGGTCAGAGTGGTAGAAGCGTTGTCAACCGGGCAAAAGAACACAAAAAATCAATCTTAAATAACAATAAAAATACAGGAATGTCAACACACTGTATTGAAAACAACCATTTCATAGATACTGATAACATAAATTTACTTCATTCAGAAAGAAAAAGTAAACGTTTAGATCTGCTAGAACAACTAGAAATCAAAAAATCTTTGAAGTACAACCCTTGTACCACAAATGACCAGCAGAATTTCCTAAACACCCCTATAATAAACCAATTGTTAAGAAATATCCTTTGATTTATATAATCAGCTTAGGTCCACTCCAAACATTCAAATAATTAAAGATGTTAAATTAAATCTTAAATAGCTTAAGTCATAAATAGATTAAGACATAAATACTTTTAGGTATAAATTGAATATGCACGTCGGAAACTTTAGTATTCACTATGTAATACTCTTGATAAAGGCCTAATAAGCCGAAACATATGTAGAGTATTTATAATATATTGATTGATTCATCTAAAAGCAGTGTTTAATTTATTAACAATTATTTTCAAGATGTTTCACAAGGTACCTACCACAAGTTCAGTTCAATTTTTTTAAATAACAAAACAATTAAAAAAAAAATATGTTTTAGATAATAAGTCCTTTGGGACATTTTTCATAGAGAAGACTGGTTTAGATGTAATCTGTAGTAGTTTATTATTAATCCATGAAGTAGTTTATTATTAGTCGATGAAAGGTTACCGTCTGACAGTTGATAAATGAAAAGACCATATAAGTACAAAACTTTTTTCTCTCTTGAAATTTTTGGTATAGTAGGCGGTCAGGGAGGGGAGGAGGGGCATTTTTTTATAATCGAATGGTTACTGATATGTGTCCGCATAGGTAGTTTAAACCATTAATAACAGAGGTTTACAAAAAGAAAAAAGTTTTCTGGATCTGGGGTCAGACCATACGATTCTTATGTATTTTTCGACGCTGAATTCGAATCTATTTTTAGATTTGCTCTATCACGTCAGGATTTCGAGATATTCTAACCTAAAAATTGGACATATTTGAGGTTATGTAGCTTTGAAATTTTCTTTTCTCAAGAAACCATGTGTGGGATCTTAAAGTACAAGTCTTCACCTTTAAAATACCGTTGAGTTTGCTCAAATACCTTTTTTTTTTTTTTCGTCGAGATATTTCAATTTAAATAATGACCATAAGGTACTAATTAAATGTATTGGGAAGGACGATATGAACAGACAATTTTAAAAATTCGATATCTCAGCGAAAAAAAAAGGATATTTAAGCAAACTCTACGGCATTTTAAAGAGGAAGATTTGTACTTTAAGATCATGGTTACATGGTTTCTTGGGAAAAAATATCTCAGAGCTACATAACCTCAAATATGTCTAACTTTTAGGTTAGAATATCTCAAAATCCTGACGAGCAAAACTAAAAACAGATTCGAATTCAGCGTCGAAAAATACATAAGAAACGTATGCAGATCCAGACAACTTTTTTTTTGTAAACCTGAATAATAGGCCATAGTGCAGGGGTAGATTCTTTGTGCCAGAATATGAGGAAATAACTAAATATTCTTTAGTAAAATGTTGCTGTGTCAAATTTCTTTTCCGTTTTTTGCAATTTCAGTTTCTTGACTGATCTTCGCCAAATTTACTAGAGGAACATTTTTAATCTAAGAAACAATAATTTATGCGTTACGTCACGTTACATCATAGAGGGCGCCGCACGACCTGTATCTGATGAAATTTTTCATATATTTTTTTTTGGACGAAACGTTGTGGTACTTCTGACCAGAAAATCTGATGATGGCGTCATTTCCACGTATTAAAGATACACTTGGTAGAACTTGATAACTCCAACCGTTTTCGAGGAAATTGCCATTTAACATTTGAACAATTTTTTGAAAGACAAATTCAAATTTAATGAAACAAAGTGTATTTATTGAAAAAAGTACAAAACGTAAGGGAAAACAAAATCTTAATAACAGGGTAAACTCTTTCTCACTTCCTTTTGAACTAATGGAGTATTTTCATGGTATTGAGATAAATATATAAATCAAAAGATTGTGTAAAATAAGGATCCAATCTTATTAGAAGATTATTAGAAGTCCAAAAAATAGCATAAAAGTTGACTTAATGACAGCATTTATTGTATAAACTCCCCCCCCTCATACAAAAACCCCATTGCTGCAACTTAAAGTAAATTTTCGATATGGTCTCCACCTACTTCTATGTCTTTTCTAATTCTTTTCATAAAAGATTTTCTTACACTGAAAAATACATTTTTCTATCCTCCGATAAAATTAGCTGCGTTTTGTATTGTGTCCCACAGTTCTTCTCTTGAATTGATAGCATTTGCATAATCTCACTTTCTCGACCGATTCATCTGCGGGGAAAAGCCTCATCAAGATAATTCCTGACATCAATGGAGAAATGAGGGGGAGTTCCATCTTGCATAAACCGCATTCTGTTCCGTATGTCTAGCATGAAAGCATGTAATATATCAATCAGCAAGAGTATTTTGAAGAAAAAACAGATAAGACTCCGTTTTTTGAAGGACAGATGGTCCCAATAACTGATCGCCGATAATACCACAGCAAACGTCAATCTTAACTTCGTGCTGAAAATGCCTTCCTTTAACGGTATGAGGATTTTTTACTTCCCAGTAATGGATACTTCTCCAGTTAAAAACGCCTCGGCGAGTAAAAGTTGCTTCGTCGGCAGGGTTGGCAGTTTTAAAACAAAATGTTTTAAACAAATGTTTTTTAAGTGTTTAGAACACAGTAACCTGTTTTAAACACATTTGTTTTAAACACGTTTAAAACAATTGTTTTAAACATGATTTTTTTTCAATGCGTTTTTTCAGTGTGTTTGATGGACAATTTTCGGATCATCGTTGTATTTGATAAGGTAAAAAAGAATAAAGTAAAAAAATATGAACTTTTATGTAATGCAATACAACTAGTTATAATGTATAAAGCTAGGTCCCCAATCTAGCTTAAGTATAACCTATAAGTATAAAACTAGGTCCCCGATAATATGGTAGTATAAGTACAACGAACGAAACATATTACTATTATATAGAAGATATACCGTTATTATTTATTTTCTTAAGTGTTAATTTTAAAGCGATTAATAGCAAAAAAAAAGTCGAGTGCGAGAAGGTAGACCTATGTATTCCCATGCATTTTGACCTGCTGAACACGAATCCGATGTCCGTTTTGCCCGATTGGCTGTTGTGTTTTTCCTAACCTCAAAAAAAACACCGTAAGAATGCCCGAGAAAATGAGAGTGTAGCTAAAAATCTGAAAAATTTCAGAGTTACGTAGAATGGCGAGAGAAATCGAATGGCGCAAACTAGAATTCTATAGCTTCTTTGGTTTCCGATATAGATCCTCGAGAATTGCGAACAAAACAATTTTTTTTCCTTCCGGTGACTTTGAGCTGCTCTATCTCGAAAACGAAGGATCGCAGGGTTGTCTGGTTTGCGCCATTAGATTTCTATTGCCATCCTATGTACCCCTGAATTTTTTCAGATTTTCATTTTTTCGGACATTCTTACGGTACTTTTTGAGGTTAGGAAGAATGCAAGAGCCAATCGGGCAAAACGGACATCGGATTCGTGTTCAGCAGGTCAGAATTCATGGGAATACTTAGGTCTGCCTTCTCCAACTCGATTTTTTTATGTGCCTGTGTAGTCAATAACCAATCACCAAAAACATTATTGCACTATTGACAGACAACTTGACGTATTTATTACACCGAATTCGTCGAGCCGTTGTCAAGTATCATCCTCGTCTTGTTATGATGCAATATGGGCATGGCTTATAGAATAAACAATGTATTGGGTCGACGGTCGACGCGCCCGTATAAATTTAAGTTTAAAAACATATTTTTTATTGTTTAAAACATGTTTCTTTTTTCAACAATTAAAAATCCATGCCTAAAACACATTGAATTGTTTCAAATAAAAAAAACATGTTTTTTGATTAAAATAAAAAAAACACAATTTTTGCCAACCTTGTTCGTCGGTGAATAAAATGTTCTTAACAAAATTTCGATCCCTGTTGTGTTTATTTAGAACAAATTGAGAAAATTGTAGCCATTGTGGAGAATCCCTTCGAAGTAAGTTTTGCACAGGAGTGAAGTGATATGTGTAGAAGCCTTCTTTGCGTAAGACTCTTAGAACAGATTGTTTACTCACCCCTGTCGCCGCTGATAAACGACTTGAGCTGACTTGAGGATCTTCATCCACACGAACTAAAATTTCTAGTTCCTAATCTGGAGTAATCACCCTGTATATATGTACTTCACATACCCCAATTACTTTGGCAGACGAGATTTTCGGTCGGTGCGCGGTAAACGGAAATTGGAAAGCAAAATGTTAAATTACCGGACTAAACCTAGCGCAAAATGTTTGTTTTAACTTGAACAGTACTGTACTGTAATGGCAGACATTTCTATCGGTCAGTTCGTGAGCAATTTGCATTCAAGGTGGAGAAAAGGGACCAAAACTTGAAATTTTTACAAAAAGTAGTTGAAATTGAAGAAAACGTCTGCCTGACCAGCTTATGGTTCACAAGGCACTAAATAATTCTAACCTTGGCTTGGAAACATTTTTGCCAAACTTAACTTCACAAACCTCCCCTTAAATGGTAAAAAAAATGTCAATTCCTCGTGCCTCTATATTTTTCGTACAAATAATAAAAAAATCGGTAAAGTTATTTACACAGAACTTCCCTCGTTATTTGTGCATGACAGTCACTCAAAAAAATTATTAATTACGAAATGACATTGGGAATAATAATCGGAATATAATTATTGGTATTATTACAAAGAAAACCTGATAACTTTTGGTCAAAAAAATATACAGAGTGTTCATCCAACAGTTAAAGTTCAATATACTAAATAACAGGTGTCAAATATGGAAGGCTTGCGCAAATACCTTTATAAATGTCCACCATGACTCAATTATTTCTTGGGATGCCATTATTCAATAAAAGTATATAATAGGATATGCCAAATATTATTGCCATCTCTCACATTTTCAATCCCACATTCACGTAATGGAGTGGAAGTATAGTGGTGATTAAAATATAGAACAAATTTTCAAAAATGTTTTCTGTCTATTCTAGTGTTAAATTTTTTTCCAAATTGGTGAAAATAGGAAATGATGTTTACAATGTTATGAAACGTGGAAATTTTAAATTTGAGCAAAAAAATATTTCGTCTATTCTATAATGGTGATAAATAGATTACTAAAACATGTTTTCATTTTTTTTATTTTTTTAAAACATTTTTAAATTTGTTTGAATAAATTTGGAATGCCATGGAAACGTGGAAATTTTAAATCGGAAAAAAAATTCCATCTATTTGTGGTAAAATTTTTTCAAAAAATTTTAAATTTTTTTTAATTTTTCTTTAAATAGATTTAGAACGCTATGAAACGTGGAAATTTCAAATTTTGAGAAAAAAAAAAATTCATCTATTTTGGTGGTAAAAATTTTTTCAAAAATGGTAAAAAATTTTCAAAATTTTTTTTTCTTTTAAATAGGTTTAGAATGCCATGAAACGTGGAAATTTTAAATTTGAAGAAAAAAAAAATTTTTTTTTAGTGGTAAAATTTTTTTCAAAAATGATTGAAAAAAATTTTCAAAATTTTTTTTTTTCTGAAATAGGTTTAGCGCGTCATGAAACGTGGAAATTTTAAATTTGAGCAAAAAAAAATTTTTTTCACTATTTATTCCGTTTAGACGGTCCACCCTGTATATTTTTCAGTGAAAATTCTACCAGTTCTTCGCTGACAGTAGGGTTATCTACCTACCAAATTTGACTGCTCTCCGTCAAGTAGTTTTTTAGTAAATACACCAACAGACAGACAGACAGACAGACAGACAGACAGACAGACAGACAGATAGACAGACAGACAGACAGACTGACGGAATTGAAAAACCTATATTTTCGGAATCTACGTGTTCTGAAACGTCAGAATCCGAAAAAATCTCGGAGGGTGATTTTTTCTCGAATACAATACTTCCCTTCGGTATGCGAGGGAAGTAAAATGTCCTTTGGATATGTTACTGCAGTAGGAAATATGAAAAATTTGAGCTTGGAAATAAAAAAAAATTAAACTTGGATATTAGTGTTCCATACCTTAACGATTTCTAGAAACCAAAAATATTATAGCAATATTTGGTGCAAAGCACGATTGAAAAAAGTAGGTTTTTTTTTAATACCTTTATTAATTGTAAACGGATGAAGATGAACAAAAGCTCAAATTTTTCGTAATTCCTGCTGCAGTAACATAAAAGGACGTTTCTTAATATTTATAAGAAAAATATAGAGACACGAAAAACTGACCATTTTTTTAAACCTTTAAGGGGTGCGTTGGGAGGGGGGGGGATATATTTGGCAAAAATGTCTGCCAGCCAAGGTTAGGATTTTTTAGAGCCTTGTCAACTATAAGCTGGTTGGGCAGACGTCTTCTTCAATTCTATCTATTTTTAGTCAAAATTTCAAGTTATGGTCCATGTTTCACCAATTTAATGGCAAATTGCTCAAAAACTGATATAAACGTCTGCCACTACAGTACAGTACTGTGCACACCAAAACAAACATTTTGCGCTAGGATTGGCCAGGCAACTAAACATTTTCTCTCCAATTTCCGGTTACCGCGGACGAACAGAAACTTTCATCTTTCTGACTTGACTGCGCTTCCTAACGTCGCACACCTCCTAACAACTCTATTTTATTTACTTTAGGCATAAAAATTGCATGTACTTCTAGTATTACTTTGACCCAAACTATTAGCTTTCGATGTTTTGCCTGATATTTGCGGCATATTTTGTATGTGAATCCTTAATGTAATAAACCATCTAATTCTATAAATAGATTCTAGTTTTGAATATTCCGAAATAAAACAGTACTTTTCATGCAATTACGTTATTACACAACCATCGTTATCAGACTTATTAGGTGCCTCCACCCCTTCAAAATAACTGAGATGCGCTGTGAAACTGATATATGCGCATTGCGCATGCATTGTCAACTTAAAACGTAATAAAATGCACTGTAATTCCCTCACAATGCATCAGAATTCATCCTTTTAATGCGCTGCAATGCACCAACAATACATTGAAATGCATCGCAATTCATCAACAATGCATTGCAATGCTTCACAATGCACCGCAATGTACCAATAATGTATTGCAATATTGCAATTCACCGCAATGCACAGGTCTTGTACGCCAAAATGCACTAGCGGTTTACCTCTCGGATGTCGCATATTGAGCAAGAATGTGTGATACGTCTTTTTTGTATTGTTCTCTTTTCTAAAACGAATAAAATTATTACAAACTATATCATATATATGAGATAAAACATATGCCTCACATAGAAAGAATTTTCTTCAAGTGATGACTATGAACAATAAAAATAAAAAGATATTGGCTATGTACTTATTCTTACCACGTTAATTGTGCCATATGCGTGCAAAATGTGAATTAAATAGGTAATCGCAATCGGCCTCATCTTCTGAGGAAGAAGTAGAAGAGGCTATCATCTCCCTGAAACCTCAGATCCAGGCAGCGCTAACGAAAGGCACGACGGGAACTGTAACGAGTAGAGTTGCAATGCCGATAGGAGAACTCCCTGAAGATACCATGCAACTTATTCGAGACAGAAGGAGGGTTAAAAAACTGGTGCAGAGGAGAAGACTCCATGAACACCGAATGGAAAACAACCAACTAATTCGAAGACTTAAAGAAGCCCTGCAAGAAGCAGTCGTGCCGCAGGGATCGATACTATCTCCCCACCTGTTCACCATCTACACCTCCGACATGCCAAGAATCGAAAGGACCTCTTTGGCGCTCTACGCAGACAACACGGAAGGAAACTCCCACAGGACATGTCTCCATGAATGGCGAGAACAATCCAATGGCACGATACCGTCAAGTACCTTGGCGCTATCATGGATCGAAGCCTGACGAGGAGAACTCTACTCTACCCTAGGTAGACAGAGCCAACTCAACCTGACGATTAAGCTCACGCTTACCAGCACCCTCACTACACCTATTCTGACCTACGCCTCTGTTGCCTGGGGATACCAAGCAGTCACCCTATTGAAGAAGATACGAGCCGTGGAAAAGTCTCACTTAGGTGCGTCATGGAGGCACCATGGCCTGTCAGAAACGCCGACATCTTCAGAGACCTGGAATACGCCCCGGTAACTGAAGTCATCTAGTACAGAGCAAAGAATCTATAGGCCCGTGCAGCAGAGCATGCGAATCCGCTGGTCACACAGGCGACTTACTACGACCCCAACGACGGCACAAGTGGCCAAAGCTCCAGATCTTGGGTAGCGGGTAAGTATAGCCGTTTTTCTGTTTCAGTCCGACCTTCAAGCCCCGCTGCAAGGAAACGTGACCAAAGACACCAAAATCACCCGATCCCTGAGGTTCCCTTACCCTAGCCCGTGCAGGCATCTGACGCTAAAATAAGCGTCTTTGGCCGAACACAATCCTTGAGCTACACAGTTCATATTTCCTTCCGATGAAATCGGAGCATATGATGAGAATTGGCACCCTGGGCTTCCGACTAGTCAACACCACCCAAACCCCTCCAAACTCCGAGAGGGCTTGGCAACAGCTGTTCTCTCTCACTACAGACGAAATACGCCCCTGGGAGCCGACATGCCAGCGAAGAAAGAAGACCAAGACAGAAGAGCGCCAGAAGAAACGACCCAGCTGGCAGGGTCGAACAGTCAGGACCAGGGAAGGTCTACTAACATCGCCTACACCGTCCGCGTTGCGGGTGGGGTCCAGCTCTACAGCGATGATTGGGACAAGAGCTCAAGCTCGATCCCTAGCCATCCGAGACCGTCATCTTTAGTCAAGAATATTGGCGCGGCCTCATCTGACCGTCGCTACCGTCGCTACTCGTCCCTATTCTCTATTGGATCGTCCTTTTACTTAAATTTGCAATCAATGCATTATTATAGTTGTTCGCCCTTTGCTGCATGGCACGTCTGACAGAATCATGCCATCTGTGACGGTTATCTGTTAGATACATGACTTTACTCAGGTTCTTTTCCTTTGTGATATCAACCCTAACGTTTTGGCGGTAGTCCTCTTCATCAGTTGACATCTGGTATTCTATGAACCATTATCTGTTGTATATTGACCTTTCTACCAGAAAAGAGGAGTATACAGGAGAATTATATTAGAGTTCCAATCTGGAGGACGTTTTTCTTGGAGGTTACAATGTGAGAAGCTGCATTTTTGGGGGGATTTTGCTTATCATCTTTAAGAGTCAAACAATGTTTTAAGTAAATTTGATCGAGAAATACCAATAAAGTTCCAGGCATTTTTTGCTAACAGAACGACACGCCAAGGATTTAATGTTATAGACATTAACATGAAACAAAAATAAACAAATAACATAATGTAAGGTTTTTTCTGAAGTTACACTTTTTTGTAACAACTTCAAATTGACAATTCCGATTTCCGATTTCGCCGGTGCAATTTACGATGCCGATAAAACGCGCCAATCTCCCTTTTTCCACAGAAACATCGTACGATCTTCCAGCCGATGCATTCATTTAGTTGTGAATGATCGAAAATTTGAAGTTTTAGCATCTCCGACGAAATTATTTGAAATTTAATTCGATATTCCGCCCAGTCCACCGCGGGTGCGTTCGCCTGAAGCTTGTCTCGCATAATGTTTAAGGTGGCCATTCCCTAGAAAGAGACATCCGATAGGAAAATATTTACTATTTTTGGCATTAACTTTTACGTCCCTCGCAAATCGAAGGGAAGTATTGTATTCGAGAAAAAATCACCCTCTGAGATTTTTTCGGATTTTGACGTTTCAGATCACGTAGATTACGAAAATATAGGTTTTTCAATTCCGTCAGTCTGTCTGTCTGTCTGTTGGTGCATTAACTAAAAAACTACTTGGCGGAGAGCAGTCAAATTTGGTAGGTACTTAATGCTACTGTCAGCGAAGAAATGGTTAAATTTTCACTGGAAAATATAGAGGGTTGACCGTCTAAAGGAAATAAATAATGAACAAATTTTTTTTTGCTCAAATTTAAAATTTCCATATTTCATGACACGCTAAACCTATTTCAGAAAAAAAAATTGAAATTTTTTTTCACCATTTTTGAAAAATTAAAATAGATGACAAATTTTTTTTCTTTGTTCAAATTTAAAATTTCCACGTTTCATGGCATTCTAAACCTATTTCAAAAAAAAGTGTTTTGAAACATTTTTTATCATTTTTGAAACATTTTTTACCACTAAGATAGATGGAATTTTTTTTTCTTTGTTCAAATTTAAAATTTCCACGTTTCATAGCGTTCCAAATCTATTAAAAAAAAAAATAGGAAATCTTATACCATTTTTGAAAAAATTTTACTACTAAAATAGATGGAAATGTTTTTCAACTTTAAAATTTCCACGTTTCTATGACATTCTAAATCTATTCAAACAAATTTTAAAATTTTTTTAATCTCTTTATCACTACTTACTATAGAATAAGTAGATGAAAAACATGTTTTTGCTCAAATTTAAAATTTCCACGTTTCATTACATTCCAAACCTATTTCGAAAAAAAAAAAATTCGCAACATTTTTTTACCATTTTGAAAAAAAAAAAATTACCACTAGAATAGATGGAAAACATTTTTTTACTACCTAAAAAAAAAATTTCCACGTTTCACGACATTCTAAATCTATTTCAGAAAAAAAAAGTTTTCAAAACTTTTTTCTACCAGTAGAAAGATGGGATTTTTTTTTGCTCAAATTTAAATTTTCCACGTTTCGTGACATTCTAAATTTATTTCATAAAAAAAATTTCAAAAAGAAAAATTTGAAAATCTTGTCAAAAGAAAATTTTTAAAAATATTTTAATATATATTTTTACTAACAGAATATATTATGGGAAAAATGTTATGCACAAATTTTAAATTTCCACATTTCATGACATTCTGAACTTATTTCAGAAAAAAAAATTTCAAAAGCAAACATTTTAAAAAAAAATTTTTACTACTATGCCAAGAATAAATGGTAAAAAAAATTGTTTTTGCTCCGGCTCGAATTAAAAATTTCCACGTTTCATGACATTCTAAATCTATTTCAGAAAAAAAAATTCAAAACTTTTTGAGTTTTTTTACCAGTAGAAAGATGGAAATTTTTTTTGCTCAAATTTAAATTTTCCACGTTTCATGACATTCTAAATTTACTTCATAAAGAAAATTTTTCAAATTGAAAAATTTGAAAATTTTGTCAAAGAAAGTTTTTTTTAAATATTTTAAAATATATTTTTACTAATAATGATGGAAAAATGTTTTCAAATTTCCACATTTTATGACATTCCAAACCTATTTCAGAAAAAAAAATGTTTCAAAACTTTTTGAAAATGTTTTTACCAGTAGAAAGATGGACATTTTTTTTTGCTCAAATTTAAATGTTCCACGTTTCATGACATTCTAAACCTATTTCATTAAAAAATTGTTTTTTAGTGAAAATCCCATGACGATTGTATCATGTGGGTAGGGCCTATGAATTTTTTCGTTTTCTAGTGTTGGTAATTTAATTACTACAAGGTGTTGGAAGGTTGTAGGACAATTTCCTAAATTCTTCCAAATACGCTACAGAACCATACATAATCCGTAAAATATTCATAAAATATAAGATCTGAGTAATAAGAGAGTTGTTTAATATTTTAAAAATGTCTCAAAGTTTAATTTGAGCCCTATAAAAATAATTTTGCTCTTTCCCTTGGCCCACTATCTACTATGTAGAAACAGGCGAATTTTAGGCTTTTTTGAGCTCATTCTTTGTAAAGGTATTTACGCAAGTCTTCCATATTTGGTAATTTTTATTTAATATTGAATTTTTGCTATCGGATGACAACTCGGTATATTTTTTTGAACAAAAGTTATCAGGTCTTCTTTATAATAATACCTTCCGATTACTATTCTCATGTGTGGTTTCGTAATTAATAATTTTTTAGAGTTACCGCCCTGTATAAATAAAGAGGGAAGTTCTGTGTAAATACGTGTACCGATTTTTTTCTTAGTACGCATATTTAAAAAAACTATGGGACTACCTAAGTAGAATCATAGTAAGACTATGACTATAAATTTTCACTCAATAATTTTAGTGGATTAAAAAATAGATTTAAATTTGAAAATTATGCAAATCTTTCTAGTTCTAAGTTTTAAATGAAACTGTTTTGCAAACCACTGAAATGATTGAGTGAAAATTGATAGTTATAGTCTTACTATGATCCCACTTAGGTAGTCTTCTAGTTTTTTATATATAGGTACTAAGAAGAAAAAGTTATGGCCAAAATAATAAGTATTTCCCTATCGGATGTCTCTTTCTAGGAAATGGCCACCTTAAGTAGGTATATTAAATCTATTACCAGAAATAAAAAATCAGTCGGTATTAAAATAAATCACTACCAAAAACAGCAACGCTGCCTCCACGCTCCACGACTATTAGATCCAATGCCTTGTTATCTTCATATAACCAGTAGATACACATTAGTAATGCAATTTTATCTTTTGGACTGCTCAAACTCAAACACGGATTTACCAAACATGTTTATAGTAATATTTTTTGTTATTTACCATAATTTTAGAACCTAATCATAAATGACACAAGCAGAATGCATTAAAATACACTTTAACTGCACTTAAATGCCCAAATTACACATCCGTATAGGATAAATATTCGTTGCTAATTATTCCTTAATTAGATTTTTAATTCAATTATTTAGACATTTATAGAGATTTAAAGATTAATCGTTACATAGAATGGACAATTTTGTGCATTTGAAACAATGCAAATCAGATAATTAACTAGGTAGAACAAACGAAGCTATTATTAAAACAGTTAATAATTTACGCTAGTCATAACATATTTGAATGTTTATGCATTTATGTTATTGTTAAAAACTCATTTGCGGAGTAATTATTAAAAATGGCTTATAAACACGGAGCAGAGTTTCAAAACAGAAAGACAATGTTTTATTTACATGAAGGTTTTCATAATATTTACTGATTTAAAACCGTCGTCAATATCGATATTAACCAATGAGGCGACCATGAAATTTTATTTTATAATTTTTAGTGAACGTGAAGGCGGTTCAAGTTTTTTTGTGATATTCTCTTTTATTAGTGGCGTCTTATTGAATTAAGAAACGTCATTTATTAGGAATATATTGCAAATTAGAAAAAAGCAAAAATGCTCAAGTATATCCCTAGATTCAATTTAAAGATTTGCATAGTAGGTACGTAAACGATGCACTTAGCGTTTTAACATTTAACGAACTATTCTTCATGTTCATCAACTAATTCGGCATAAACCTATTCCTTAATAACCCCCTGAAGAATGAGCAAATGGGATCTAAATAGGGTGTTCGAGGAGGCTATACAATTGACCCACGTTAAGTCAACGGCAAAGGAAATTATTATTATTATTGTCATATTAACTTCTACACCAAACCGTCCTGTTTTGACCGTGTCTAGTGTCGGGACGATTAATATCGTTATGATAAAAGCGTCGTTTGACAATGCAAATTCTGGAACTTAGGTGAGGTTATTACCACACACGCTTAACTATTTTCTTGTCTTTTTCCATTTTCAAGATATATTCCTAAAGCGCGAGATATTGAACAATGTACAATGTCCAAAGACTAGACGGTGGCCTAATTAGCCATCGATGAATTCGTATCGTCCTGTTTTTTAGGCCACTTCAACTTGTTTCTCCACAGAAGACCATTGTTTCTCCGGCAAAATATCAATTGATTACACTATATGTTTTTGGGGTCGCTGAATCCGAATCGTAGAAAGATGTAAGAAATCGTTTAGCGCAAATCTGAGGTCGAGACGTGCCTTGGTTTTCGAGATATGGTCGCTCGAAGTCACCGGAAGGTGAAATTCGACGATTTACCGCTTCCCGAGGCTATATCTCGAAAACAAAACGAGATACAGAAGTGCTGTTTACTTTGTTCGATTTATCTCGCCTTCTTGCATCCCTCTGAATTTTCCACGTGCTTACCTTAAAAATTTTGCAAAAAAATTAAAGTACCAGCAAAAATCTGAAAAAATTCAAAGGTATGTAGGAAGGTGAGAGAAATAGAATGGCGTAAACCGCAGCTCTGTATCTTGTATTCTTTTCCAGATGTAGCCTCGGGAAGCGGTAAAAAAATTCAATTTTCACCTTCCGGTGATTTCGAGCGACCATATCTCAAAAACCAAGGCGCGCAGCAACCTCCCATTTACGCCAAACGATTTCTTACGTTTTTCTATGTACCACTGAATTTTTCCAGATTTCTACTAGCTTTCATTTGGCAGAAATGGCCCTCGATGCTGGGCCATGTCGCTCGAGAAGCGAAATCCTCTCACTTCGGCGGCCGATATCTCACTTAAAAAGCTCCGGGAAGATATCGTGCCCCACATCGTCAGATTGTAAATTTAATTTGCAATCGATATAGTTAGGGTTTCTGATTTCCCGACATTTTTTCATTCCCGGGAATCGGGAAATAAAATTTGTCGTTCCCGGGAATCCCGGGATTCCCGGGAAATACTAAATTTTTCATATATTTCTTGAAAAACACAAATTTTTTGTTTCAAAATGCCACATCATCCAAATATTCATTTTACTTCCCTCGCATACCGAAGGGAAGTATTGTATTCGAGAAAAAATCACCCTCCGAGATTTTTTCGGATTTTGACGTTTCAGAATACGTAGATTACGAAAATATAGGTTTTTTAATTTCGTCAGTCTGTCTGTTGGTGCGTTAACTAAAAAACTACTTGACGGAGAGCAGTCAAATTTGGTAGGTAGTTGACGCTACTGTCAGTGAAGAAATGGTTAAACTTTCACTGGAAAATATACAGGGTGGACCGTCCCAAGGGAAAAAATAATGAAATAATTTTTTTTTGCTCAAATTTAAAATTTCCACCTTTCATGACACGCTAAACCTATTTCTGAAAAAAAAAAAATTTTGAAAAATTTTTTTACCACTAAAATAGATGAAAAATTTTTTTTCCTTTGTTTAAATTTAAAATTTCCACGTTTCATGAAATTCTAAACCTAAAAAAAAAAATTGAAATTTTTTCTATCATTTTTGAAAATTATTTTACCACTAAAATTTTTTTTTCTTTTTACTTCCCTCGCATACCGAAGGGAAGTATTGTATTCGAGAAAAAATCACCCTCCGAGATTTTTTCGGATTCTGACGTTTCAGAACACGTAGATTCCGAAAATATAGGTTTTTCAATTCCGTCAGTCTGTCTGTCTGTCGGTCTGTCTGTCTGTCTGTCTGTCTGTCTGTCTGTCTGTCTGTCTGTCTGTCTGTCTGTCTGTTGGTGTATTTACTAAAAAACTACTTGACGGAGAGCAGTCAAATTTGGTAGGTAGTTAACCCTACTGTCAGCGAAGAACTGGTAGAATTTTCCCTGAAAAATATACAGGGTGGACCGTCTAAACGGAATAAATAGTGAAAAAAAATTTTTTTTGCTCAAATTTAAAATTTCCACGTTTCATGACGCGCTAAACCTGTTTCAGGAAAAAAAATTTTTTGAACATTTTTTTCAAACATTTTTGAAAAAATTTTTACCAAGATGAAAAAAATTTTTTTTTGCTCAAATTTAAAATTTCCACGTTTCATGACGCGCTAAACCTATTTCAGGAAAAAAAATTTTTTGAAAATTTTTTCAAACATTTTTGAAAAAATTTTTACCAAGTTGAAAAACATTTTTTTTTGCTCAAATTTAAAATTTCCACGTTTCATGACGCGCTAAACCTATTTCAGAAAAAAAAAATTTGGAAAATTTTTAGTGGATATTTGAATATTTTTGAAAAAATTTTTACTACTAAAATGAATTTTTTTTTTCTTTCTTCAAATTTAAAATTTTCACGTTTCATGGCATTCTAAGTCTGATTAAAAAAAAAAGTTTTTTGAAATTTTATCACTAAGATAGAATTTTTCTTTCTTTGTTCAGATTTTAACTATCCACGTTTCCATGACATTCTAAAACTATTCAAACAAATTTAAAAATGTTTTTGAAGAATTTTTTAAAAAATTTGAAAACATTTTTAATCCATTTATGTATCACTACTATAGAACAGACGAAAAAATTTTTTTTGCTCAAATTTAAAATTTCCATGTTTCATGATATTCCAAACCAATTTCGGAAAAAAAAGTTGCAACATTTTGTTACCAGTTTGGAAAAAAATTTAACACCAGAATGCTCAAATTTAAATGACATTCTAAACCTAGGTATTTCAGAATAAAAAAATTGAAATTTTTTTTCACCAACATTTTTCAAAAAGTGTTTACCGCTAAAATAGATCGAATTTTTTTTTATTTGCTCAAATTTAAAATTTTCACGTTTCATAGCATTCTAAACCTATTTTAAAAATACATCATTTTTAATTTTTAAACTTTTTTTAGCACTACTATAGAACAGAAGGAAACTTTCCTTTGTGCTCTAATTTAAAATTTCTACCTTTGACATTTTAAACCTATTTCAGAAGCAAAAAATTTGAAAATTATTTTACCATCTTTTGAAAAATTTTAAAAAAATGAAATTTTTTAACCACCACTATACTTCCACTCCATTACGTGAATGTTGGATTGAAAATGTGACAGATGGCAATAACATCTGGCATATGCACCTATTATACTTTTATTGAAAAATGTACAGGGTGGTCATCCCAAGAAATAATTCAGTCATGGAGGACATTTGTAAAGGTATTTGCGCAAGCCTGCCATATGTGGCACCTGCTATTTAGTATTGAACTTTTGCTGTTGGATGAGCAATCTGAATATTTTTTTGACCAAAACTTATCAAGTTTTCTTTGTAATAATAGCAATAACTCTACTCCGATTATTATTCTCAATGTCATTTCGTAATTATTATTTTTTTAGAGAGACTGCCATGAACGAGGGAAGTTCTGTGTAAATACCTTTACCGATTTTTTCAAATAATTTTTTTTTATTTTTCATAGCGTTCTAAATCTATTTTTAAAAATATTAGAAAATTATTTTACCATTTTTTTAAAAATTGTAACACTGATAGATGGAAATTTTTTTTCTTTGTTCAGATTTAAAATGTCCACGTTTCCATGGCATTCTAAAACTATTCAAAGAAATTTAAAAATGTTTTTGAAAAATTTTTTTAAACATTTTTAATCCATTTCATTACTATAGAATAGACGAAACATTTTATTTGCTCAAATTTAAAATTTCCACGTTTCATGACATTCCAAACCTACCTATTTCGGAAAAAAACCTTTTTTAACCATTTTGGAAAAAAATTTAACACTAGAATCGATGGAAAAATTTTTTTTTGCTCAAATTTAAAAGTTTCACGTTTCATGACATTTCAGAAAAGAAATGTTGAAAATTTTTTCACCAACATTTTTGAAAAATTTTTAAAAAATGAATTTTTTTTTAACCACCACTATATTTCCACTCCATTACGTAAATGTGGGATTGAAAATGTGACAGATGGCAATAATATCTGGCATATGCACCTATTATACTTTTATTGAAAAATGTACAGGGTGGTCATCTCAAGAAATAATTCAGTCGTGTTGGACGTTTGTAAAGGTATTTGCGCAAGCCTTCCATATTTGGCACTTGTTATTTAGTATTGAACTTTTGCTGCTGGGTGAGCACTCTGTATATTTTTTTGACCAAAAGTTATCAGGTTTTCTTTGTAATAATAGTAATAACTATATTCCGATTATTATTCCCAATGTCATTTCATAATTAATAATTTTTTAGAGTGACCGTCATTCACAAATAACGAGGGAAGTTCTGTGTAAATACTTTTGCCGATTTTTTTAAATGTTTTTTTTCTTTTCTTTCTTTGGTCAAAAAATAAATCCGTCAGTTTTGTTTTGTTTTATTTATAATTAAAAAGACAACACTACCTACAGGAAATAATACAATAACCAAATAAAACATAAATGCCGTCCGACTCTCTAAAATTTCGGAGCACCAAATTTAGTATTTTTAAAGTTATTTTTATTTCCACGGGTCCGGGAAATCCCGACTGTTATTTCCCGGGAACGGGAACGATAAAAAGTGACATAATTCCCGGGAAATCCCGTCCCGGGATTCCCGGGACAGAAACCCTAGATATAGTACAAAAAAAAACGCATAGTAAACATGGTCAGATTCCCAGGCCAGAAAGAATTTTTTTGTGTAGCTGTGTTATTTACATCATATTTAAGATAATCAAGTAGATCCTGTGTGTTTATGTTTTCAAATTTTGTGTCGTATATAAAAATAGTGCGCTAGAGATATGACAATGTTACATGATAATAACGTGATAACGGTGCTGTTATCTGATAAAAATGTCATATTGTCTTAAACTTTCTAAGAAATACTTTGCTAAAGGTAAATTCACGTTAATGGACAACGTCCTTAGTTGAATGAGATGGGATGAAGCTTGTCGCAAATACTAGTTAACATCATTTTGCAAGCCTTTGTTATTTTTACAGACTCGCAAATTAACGAATCTAATTACGCTGAATTGGTCTCACACTTTATGGGCATCAGGATGGTCCTCACTTACAGATGTGAAAATAAAAAATAGTTTAGTTTTTAGTTCCACGCTCTCCGGATTGGTTCTATTTGATAACAAAAGAACCTCTATTAACATTTTATTTGGGCTGGAAACGGAAAAAGAAATTCACTAAAAATTATGAAATAAAATTTCACCCAGTTGCTCGGATTATTTTGGACCTTATTACCCGATATCCATATTTAAGTAGTCAAGATACAATGAGCTATTCAGGAAACGGTGAATATGTATAAACTAGAATCATGAATCATAAAACTTCTGGAAAAACGTTGTGAATAAGTAGAAGGACAAGAAGAAGACAACGACGACGACGACGAAGAAGAAGGAGGAGGAGGAGGAGGACGGTGAGAAGAAGAAGAACATGAAAAATACGTTTGGTTTCGTCATTTTGTGATTTTTACATCGACTTCATTGTCCATATTAAGTAGTAATGTCCAATTAACCGTGGAATTACGAGAAACTTTATTCCAGTTACAATCAGTTATTACGTTTTTTAAGACAGATGCATTTACAAAAAGTTGCATCCATATATTTTTGAATTACAAGTAAAAAACACCATGCTTATTTCTACATTTTCATTTAGATCCACTTTCCCTAATTTCAAGGTATCTGATTTGGTTAAAAATAATTTATGATTTAAATAAATTTTTGATTTAAGAAAGTTTTGGTGAAGTTAGGGTTTTCCGAAGAAAATTTTGAAAAATAAATGAATTTAAAACAAAAATGTACAAAATGAAAAGAAGAGAAAGATGGAAAGATAAAGTTTTGTTATGCAAGAATGTCCAAAAATTGTAGCTGTCGCCGAAAGATGGGCAGCGTCTGATATGGTAATTTGTGTTTTATTCTAAAAGGTGTATTATGCTGTCTTATTCGTATTATCTTGTTTGTTAGCGGACTATCCTTTAATTTAAAAGTATAATAGTAGTCCGATCTCAACCAAAACTTTTACAGATCTTTTGGAGCACTAAAGAAACCCTCATGCACAGTTTCATCCAAATCCGTTTAGTAGTTTCGCCGCTATCGTGCTAACCACATACCTATACACACATACACACCCGCACACAGACATTTTTCAAAAACCACTTTTTTGGATTCCTGGGACCTCAAAACCCAGAAATAGTCGATTTTGGACCAATTTTAGTAACCTCCTGTAATTTTGTGGGGAGGTTATAAAAGTGCAGTCCTACAACTTTTGTATTTAGCTGTTCTTAGAACGCTAAAAAAAGAATTAAGGGGTTGTCAAAATATAATGAATAACTCCATACATAATACGTATGCATTTCTGAAACCTTCTATGTAGTTCTCGAGATAGCCACCATTGCATAAATAAGGTTATCAGCTTAATGAAAAAATTGAACTAGAGGCAAACGTAGTTCTGTCTGGATAATACTCATAGTCGATATGAAAAGTTAGGCAGCAGAAACACAGTGATATCGCCTTACCTTCTAGCGTTTTAAATATCACCTTAAACATAAAAGCAATTCAGTTTTAGATGAGGATTACATAGTGAAAATGTTATCCTCCGGAGAGAATGTTAAGTAATTGATCCTTATCTATTAGATGCTAGGCAAGTTAGAAAATTATTACTATTTGACAAAGAAGGGGTTAGGCAAAATTTCCAGACTGAAGTTATTAGCCTCGTCTCCTGGTACTGATGATTCACCTTAGTTGTGAATATAGGCCTACGTTAAATACATTAAATTAAAAAAAAAATAACTTATTGGATGAAAATATAGGTGTGAGCTACAATAAATTCAACGGTCGCAACGGATGGTCTGTTTATATGCACAATTGCAAAATCACGCATTAACCTAATCTATAACGTAGGAAAGTCTATAAACAGTGACGGACCTAGAGAATCTGGCGTCCCGGGCTAATAATAAATTTGGTGCCCTAAATTTTCTCGGTGATAATAATATTACTAAAATAAAAAAGTATGTTTTCATTAATTTTTATTTTTCACAACACAAAATAATGATTTAAAAGTTAACTTTTCTTGACTTTTGTTCAGCAAATTTATCTACCAGCTCGTCATAGTTGAGTTTTCGGGCGATCTGGTGTTCAATTGAAATTATTACCAAGTTTGAAAGCCTTTCTTGACCCATTTTAGATCTTAAGCAGTTCTTGATCAACTTCAACTTACTAAATGCTCTCTCGGATGTAGCCGAAGTTACGGGAATGGTCAGAAAAATCCTGTAGGTCACTTCCATATTTGGATAACTTCCCAATAAACAAAAATCGTGGATCAGATTACGAATATTCAAATGCGTCAACTCAGCATGATTTGAACATTTGTTTGTCACTAGCTACCTTCAATGTTAATTCTGCGCCATCTAAATCGGCCGGATATTTCACTGCCAAACCTGCAGCATGCCTCTTCAAATCTTGTTTTGACATTGTGCTAATAAATTCTCCGGAAAGGAACTCAAAGTCATCTTTAATCCCGCGATTCTAATCGTGTATAAATTAGATCAAATTCCTCAGTGCATATAGAACTTTGAATCTCTCTTTTTCTGATAGGTTGATACTTTCATCTTCCGCTTGTTCGAAATCCATTTATTTTTCTTTTCCTTATTTCTTTGAATGGTTTCTCTATCGTCATGGCATCGCAAAGTTCATCAGCTACTAAATATATATCTTCAAATAGGTCGTTTCTTAGAAGCTCCAACTGCTACCTTAAACCATCTAACAGTTTGCATGCTTTCATGACGTTCATATTTTGATGTTGTAGAGCAACATTGATCCAATCTATCTTATCAAGTATCGTTTTCCACAGAGTTAGGCAGCAAAAAAAATCATAATCTATTTGTTTTAAGAGATTTCTAGCAACTACTATGATTTCTGGGTTTTTTATTTCATCTGTTACATTATTCAAAGCCATAATCACATTTTGGCAGTTGTCGAAATAATGAGCTTACAGCTTGATTTTTAGCTGACCACTGTGTGTTACTGTTAGCTTTTAAAGACAACTTTAAATTTTTCATCAAAATATCCCATCGGCTAGTTGATCCAGAGAAATATACAAAGAAATTCTGGACAATTCCGAAAAACGTCGTCATTTTTGGAGAGACACTGGCAGCATGAACTCCTACCAAATTTAACGAGTGTGCTGAGCAAGGTACAAATATAGCATATTCATTTGTTTTTGTTATAATTGACTGGACTCCTTTATATTTGCCTGCCATCTTAGCCGAATTATCATAGCACTGAGCGCGGCAGGTTTTTATATCCAAACCATTCTTTATTTTTTTTAGTATATCTTCCGCTAACCCAACACCAGTTTTAGTTTTTGTTTCCAAAAAATCAATGAATTTTTCTTCTATGGTACATTTTCCCGCTGAAATATTCACATATCGCACTACTTGGGACATTTGTTCTTTATGACATACGTCAGGTGTACAATCAAAAGATATTGCGTAATATTTGGCATTGTTAACTTCCAAGATTATATTACGTCGAATCTCATTTCCTACCAAATTTATTATTTCGTTTTGAATGTGGTAGGAAAAAATGAAGTCTTTGATTTCAAGTGTTGAACATTTTCAATATGTTTCTGTATTTGTGAATAATATTTTCTAATTAACTTTAGTGTATTAACAAATATGTCTGTATCTGGATCGTTCATAACAGTAAATTGTCCTCTAAGTGCTAAATTATTCTCAGCGCAGAATAAAATTACATCAATTACTACCTTTCCATTTATTTGTTTCCATTTCAATCTCCTGTTCTAAATGTGAATAAATTGCCTATCTTAGTTTAAGACGCCGTTCTAATTCTTTACATTTGATACATGAAGATCTATGAAAAGTGGGATTTTCATGATTTGCAATTGTCAGATTCAACTTCTTCCACCTCGAGAAGCCCTCCAGAAGGGTCAGTCACGCTCGAAGTGGCTTTCTGATTACCGAATAGAGGGCAACAAAAGCAAAATACTGCGCCACTAGATCTGCTGTATATCAGCCGTTCTCTAATAATTCGTGCAAATATGTGAATTTCTATATCTAAGAGTGGCTTCTTCGGCGCCCCTTTGTGACGGTGCCCTGGGTCGTTGCACCTTTGGCACCCACCTAGGTTCGTCCCTGTCTATAAAGATGTATTTAATGTGTTTTAGTCATCCTCACGCGACAATTTAATTCCTAATTCTTGATTTATTGATTTTGTGATTAAAGAATTTCTTTCTTTACTTCTCAATCTACGTTCTGATGACCTTGTATACTTGACCTTAATCGTTATCTGTCATATAATTACCAATTTTCTTATAATTATTTCTATACAGAGCGCGTCTTAATCAAGAATGTTTTAAAGTAGGGATTCTAGTACGTCTGGTATACATTATTTAAAATGAAAATGTATATTTTGTCATTTTTAAAGAAATATTTAATCCATTCTGTTATTTAACCTACTTTATACCGGGTGAGTCACGAATTGCGCTCGCCCCGATATTTCCTAAAATATTTGGAATAGAAAATTGAAACTTGGAGGCCTTATTACACGACTAAAATGCCATATTTTCAATAAAAAATCAAGTTTGGTGCACAGCCGGTTTGACCGGAAATGCCCACAACTTTCGATTTTTAAATGGAACACCCTATATATTTTTACATTTTTGGAATCTAGAGGAAATTTTGAATACAATACATCTATTTTGGTCAGTTTTTGATCAACATTAAAAATTTTATTAAAAAATCTATTTCTGAATCCAGAGTGCTGTGGTGCCCAAAATATATTTTAGTTTGTGTGCTACGTTACTATAAAAATAAAAAGAGCAATATGATTGCAATACTTAATTCTCTAGAGGCGTTTAAAATTTTTAAATGTGATTTTTACCCACTAGCTCGGTTTCTTTAAATGGGAATTTAATCGTTTTAAATAAGTACCTCATTTTCATACGAACCTAATGATACCAAAATTTTGAAAATCCGCTCAGAAATATTTGAGATTTCAGACAAAATACAATGCAACCAAGCTTTTAGAAACATGCGGCTAATAGATAACAGATTAGTGGGCTTTGAAAACTAAAATGGCACATTTCTGTGTAAATCTGGTAACCTAATAACATTGGAAAAATCATAGTAGCCATTGAATGTAATAAAACAATATCAGCTGTCAAATACACTCGTGTAGTTATTGGCAATCTTGAACTATCAAACATTTAATAATTGTGAGCCCAAAGAACGTTACAATTAAGTTTAGCATAGGTATGTGGAGGTAAACCCAATTACATCCACAAGGACATTTGCAATAGAATGCGACATCAGTTCGGTTTTCAGAGTTTTATTTAAATGAACATAAATATCGGGCCTATAAATAAATAAAAATCAATTCCGTTTGAACAATTAAAATTAAACTAGGTAACAGTAGGTATCTTTAAAATAATTAATATAATTAAACCATAAATTGATATTTATAGATATTGTTCAAAATAGGGAGTTAAATAGGGGTAGATAGGGGAAAATAAGTAAAGCAAGCTGGTCAGATCACAGAAATTTGGGATTTGGTGTATATACTAGAAGCGAAGGCCTCAGGTTTCTTTATAATATTTTCCATCCCCACCATCCCCGCTTCCTTATTAAAGGAGTTGATAAAATTAAATTTAGATTTTACTTGAAATTTGGTACACGTAGGTATTATAACGATGTCTGAAACTAGATTATGTTTTGACATGATTGCGTTGTTGGAATGGGGGGGGGGGGTAAGTAGAGGTCAATAGGGAAAAATAAATAAAGCAAACTGGTAAGAGTATAGAAACTTGAAATTCGGTATATATCCTAGAAGCCAAGGCCTCAGATTTTTTAATAATATATTTCAACCTCCCACTACCCTTACTCCATTATTAAAGGGGTTGATAAAATAAAATTGAGATATTCATTTGATATTTGGTAGTCGTGTGTATTATAACGACATCTGGAACTAGATTATATTTTGAGATGATTCCGTTGAAGGGATGAGAGTTAAATAGGAGTAAATAGGGGGAAATAAGTAAATCAAGCTGGTAAGAGAAATTTGGGATTTGGTTATATACTAGAAACCAAGGTCTTAGATTTCTTTCTAATATTTTTCAAACCCCCGCCTCCGCTCCATTTGTTAATCGGATTGATAACATAAAATTGAGATATTCACTTGAAAGTTAGTACACGTATGTATTGTAATGACATCTGATTGAGATGATTCTATTGAAGGGGTGGGAGGTGGTAGGTTGTGAATAGGGTAAAATAAGTAGGGTAAACTAGAAACTTCATTTTTAACGTACATGGTAGAAACCAATGCCTCGAACTTTTCTATGCCATCTGCCCCAAATATTATTAAAATTCTATGACCAATAATTTCCACATACTGAAGTGCAAATTTGGTCAAGATGTTTCCTTTAAAGTGACTTGGACGAAAAATCTGGATGTGGAAGTAGTGATACCTTAGGCAGCGGTTTTTAATAAGATACCGAATAATATGGGACAAATTAACAATTTTAATAATTTGGGTTCATTTTTATTAGATAGTATGTTTTATAGTGTACAAGAATTTTTACAATAATTATACAGTTTAATCTTGCTCTTTTGTTTATTGTTAACACGCTTTTAGTGGATTCTGTGAGTCAGAAAAAGACCCGAAAAACCCGACTATTGTCTGATGGATCCAAAGTAGTTGTCCCACCGTTTTCGAGGATGTTGAACACCCCAATTCAATTCAATTCAATTCAAATTTCTTTTATTCAATTTAGTAAGAACATATTATATCTACGTACTCAGAGCCAGCCAAACATGCGCGGCGCGAAGCGCCGTGACAATTGAATGGTTGGATGAGTGAGTGAATATAAAACTTAAAATAATTAACAATGAAACTAACTCCTATCTTTAAAATAAAAGATTTACAAAAGCTGATGGCAAAATTGAACATATAAAAGTGAATATTTAAAATAATTTGTAAAACATGTATATAAATATGGTTAAAAAGACAAGCTCAGTCGTTGGTGGTAGACATATACAGGTGAGTGCTAAGGCGTCTCACCTGCTCCATGCAATTCGTTCAAGACTTACATTGCTAACAGTCGACGATGCCGCAGAGTTTTCGGTTTAAAATAATTTATGTTTGGATACATTTTTGAATTAATAAAGTTCTGATTAAAATAGGATTTTCTGAAAAGGATTTTGAGAAATAAATGAATTTAAAACAAAAATGTACAAAAAGAAAAGAAGGGATAGATAGAATTATACAATTTTGTAATGTAAGAATGTCCAGATATTGTGGCTAAAGTGGCTGCCGAAAAATGGGCAGCGTCTGATATGGTAATTTGTGTTTTATTCTAAAAGGTGCATTATGCTGTCTTATTCGCGTTATGTTGTTTGTTAGCGGACTATCGTTTAGTTTGAAAGCATAAAACTTTTGTGAAATTTCAGAAACGTAGTTCGCTATTGGAGTAATGTCGTGACATAAGGCATATAGATCCCTGAGGGGGATGTATCGCGTTGTGTTAGTAATGAGGCGCATGAACTTATGTTCAAGGACTTTTAATTTATTCATTGTCGTGCTCGGTATGCTGCACCATGCCGGAGCCGCGTACGTTATAGCTGGCCTCACTACAACGGTGTATATGAGTTTCTTATTATGTCTGTTAACTTTGCTATTCCTGGCCAGAAGCGGATACAGACTCCTGGACATAGAATAGACTGTCCGTACTCGTTCGTTAATGTGTTTCATAAACGTTAGTCTTTTGTCCAAGTGTACCCCTAGGTACTTCACACTTTCATCCCTGGTCGGAATTTGGGTGCCCTTGATCAAAATTGGCGTAATAATTTTGTTTTTAGTATAATTACGTGTGAAGACCATTGCCTCTGACTTTTCGGCGTTGACCTTAATCTTCCAATTGTCGTAATAAGCCGAGGCACGAGTCATATGCGCCTTCAGCAGCATCGTAGATGCTTGTGCATTGTGGCTGTGAGCGTACATGGCCGTGTCGTCGGCGTACTTGGCAATCTTAGTATTAGGGAACTCCGGAAAATCAGAGACGTACAAGTTGTATAATTTGGGAGCGAGGCAGCTCCCTTGCGGAACGCCCGCGCGAATGTTCCGTAATGTGGATAATTTATTATTCACCCGCACCTGGAGTTTTCTGTCCTTTAGGTATGAGTGAATAAGTTTTGTAAGGTGTAACGGGAATCCATACATGTTCATTTTATAGATAAGGCCCAGATGCCAGACGGTATCGAAAGCTTTCTCGATATCCATGAGTACCATGGTGGTATTCTTACCGAGGTTGTATTGAACTCTGATGTCATTAACAATCCTGACAACTTGTTGTACCGCACTTCTACCCCGCTTGAAGCCGAACTGAGACTCATCGTTAATATTAAGTTCATCCTGAACAGATTCTAGTCTGATCAGGATGATCTTTTCTATCAATTTCGAGATGGCGGACAGTAGCGAGATTGGTCGATAACTACCCGCGATCTTCGGATTCTTGTTCGGCTTCAAGATGGGCACAACTACGGCGCACTTCCAGCGGCTAGGCCAGTGCTGGAGTCGTAGGATTGCGTTAATGATATACATCAATTGCACAATACCTTTCCTCGGCAGATATTTGAGTAGCCTATAATCGATACCGTCTTTTCCCGGTGCCTTATTGTTTGGTAAAGTCCGTAAAGTTTTAACGATTTCGGAGGGTTTGACCATGACTTTTAGAAATTCTCGTCTTGTCAGTTCAATATCATGGCCAATGATTTCGTTAATGTCATTTTCTATGCGGTCATGTTCCGGATTATTAGGTATGTTATTGTTGTGGATATTTTCGAAATTGTCAGCTAGTTGGTTTGCCTTCTGCAAGTCGGTCACTGCTGTGTGTGCGTTGTTATTTACCCCAGTCAAGGCTGGAATAAGTTGTCGCGTATTTCTTAGCGCTTTGGCCAACTTCCACAGCGAGTTATCTTGAGGATTTAAAGCTTCCAGCTTATCACCCCATTTCCGGTTTTTTGCGGTGTTTATGGCAGTTCTAATCTGTCTTTGCAACCTATACATTTCGATTCTGGCTCCAACATCGCGATTTCGTTGCCAAAGCCGTCTTAGTCGATTTTTTTCCCTGATGTCTTGTATGACCGCATCGTCGAGTCGGTCTCTGTAGGGGTTAATTGTTTTCGTAGTTGCAACACTCTGTTTGGCGTCCTGCAGTACAGTCTCGAATACGAGAACTGCATCTTCCAGGTCGGCGATTGCGTTAAGTGTATTTGTGATATGCAGGTGAGTATTAATGTGGGTCTTATAGAGACGCCAGTCAGCGTCTCTATAAGAGGTGATTTTACATGTGGTGTCTTCCCTCGACACATTGTTCAATCTCAACAGAATTGGATTGTGATCAGACGTGAGTTCCTCCAATACTTCAGGAAGTCTAGAGTCCCTCACGTCTTTATTGACAATGATATCGAGGGTAGATGGTGTACCGCCATTATCTGGAAAATGAGTAGGCGTATCTGTGTACTGTAGAGCGACGTTATGATTGTTGACAAAGGAAAACAAAGTGTTGCCGTTGGCGTTATTACTATGGCAGTTCCATGCGCGATGTCTGGCGTTCAGGTCGCCTATGACTAGGCAGCGTGGACCAGCGTTGATTAAATTCTCTAAACAACCCGCTGTGAGGTGGTTAGCTGGACTATTATATACAGCGACGATGCTCACGCCATCATTCAGTTTCACACACACGTTTTCTACAGTTGTGTTCTGCAAGAAACGATGTGTGTGCGCCAGATTGGTCTTAATGAGCACCGCTACTCCGCCACCCCTGTTATTGTTAGCCCTATCGCGTCTGATAGTTGTATACCCTCGAACTCGCAGTTTGTCTTGATGTCGAAGTTTAGTTTCGTTTAACAGCATAATATCAATTTTATGCCTCATTAAGAAATTCGTTAAAAAAGGAATTTTGTTACCAATACCATTAGCGTTCCATGAAGAAATTATAATTTGTTCAGGCATCTAGTGCCGTCATGAAAGCAATGTAAGCCTGTAACTTTTCAGATCTAGAACTGCACTGGTGCAAACGAGAGTTTAATGCACTCATCTGTTCTATGATATCATCCAGGTCCATAAGAGAGTTGAACTCGGCTATGACGTTCTTAGCACGTTGTGTCTTCTCCATATGAGCCTGTAGGATATTCACATTATTGTTGTTGGAGCCACTAACTTCTGAGTCCTGTCTGTGAGACTGCTGGGACTGGAAGCTATTCTGTGAAAAGGAGGGTGAATTAGAATTTTGAGATAAATTTTGATGTGTCTGTTCTTTATTAGCTGGAAGAGACGGAAAATTTCTTGGATTGTACTGATACTGTGAATTTTGTTGTGAAATTTGATTTCGATTTGTGTTGTCTAAATTTCTATGCCACGCATTACTAATGGGAGGGGGGGCAGCAACATACCTCATGCTAGATGCCGGAGGTGTCCTTACATTTTGACTCTGCTTCTGCTGTATCCTGTTCTGGTACACAGGACATGTCACATTGTTGGCGGTGTGCGCCCCCTTGCAGTTTGCGCAAACTGCAGGATCAGTACGGGGCTTAATGCAAACTTTGGTAAGATGCTCTTGGGCACATTTTAAACAGCGTGGAGATGCCCGACAATTAGAGGTGGCATGTCCCCACCTCTGGCAAATGTGGCACTGAATGATTAATTTATTATTAATATGTCTCTCCCAGCTAATGTGTGTATGGTCTATGTACTTTACTTTTTGTATGGTGTTGAGAGTGATTCTATTATCAGTTATTACCATGTATGAGGGATTGTTTGTACCATTCATTGTGTATATTTTTGTTACAGGAATTTTGTATTCATTTATTAACTGTGTCTCTACGTCTTTTATATTAATCTTATGGTGTAGCCCTCTTAAGATGAAAGCATGTGTTTTCTGACTTTTCGGTGTGTATGTGTGATAGTGTATATTCTGATTATTAAAATGTGTTCGAATTCGCTCCCAGTCCTGGATGGAGCTTGTTTGGAGTATGGTAGCTTCCTTAGTATGCTTCCAGAAATATGAAGTTTTCAGTTCTGAAGCCAAGAAACTATTCATTTTCTGGTGGTTATCGAAGATTCCGTGAATAATCAGCGGTGGAGGCTTGATTTTCTTGGCAGTCTCTTCCTCTGCATCATCGTGGCTTGTCTGCGGGGTCTGATTCATATCTTCTGGTATTGGAATTTTTTTTGGTCGTAACGAACTTGTTTTGAATTTGAATTTTTTCTAGACTTTCATTAATAATTTTGGTTGGTTTTGTGGCTACTGGATGTGAGAATTGGGGGTTGACGTCATCGTGAACCATCTTTCTTTTTTTTGAGACTGGCGTCAGCTTAAAAATGTCTTCTTTTTGTAACTGAGCATCAGTATCCATTGACGTTGATGTCTCTGGGCTTTGGTTAATGGATATGTCGTCCATATTGAAGTATCCCCTGCCGTTAATCGGCTAGGGGATAATTTAAATTTTGATTTAAAAGAAATATAGGGAATTTGGTTGTTGAATAAATTTATAAGAATTTCAAGAGTTCAAAATTTTTTGCGTAGGCACACTTCCAGAAATAGAAATTTTAATTAAATTTGTCACTGTCAGATTTTTTAAAATTGTTCAAAAACTCACTTTTACGTGTTTTATAATCTGCTTTCTTTGTAAGGGCAACTAGGTCCCTTCTTTCTCTTTGTATTGTCACTTTTACTCTTTTTAAATTACCAAATATCTTTGATTTTCGGAAATTTTCTGCAATCTCATCCAATCTGACGTTGCTGCCAGATTTCGTGACTCTGTTTGTTGAACACCCCCGTGGTGGTCGCAGAATTTCTTGTTGGCGTGACTCACCGCCGCAAACGGCCAAAAACCATCTTCAAAACGGGGTCAAACGCGTATTGATAATGTTTGACGGAAATTATCCCCCGTTTTCGAGCATGGTAATCACGATGAGGACCCTGAAAATCGTGCCTGACATCCGCCCACCCCCCTCAACGGTCAATAACCAGCCCCCAAAGGTATGAGAGAGCCATCACCGCATACCGTGAGCAAAAATAGTTTCCTCCCAAACACGGGGAGGACCATGAGAATCGTGTCTGACACCTGCCCACCCCCTCAGTGCCTTGCCCGGGGGTAGACTCAGAGGACATTCTCACCCCTTTGGAGAGTTGTTATTGGCGATTTACGGAGGCGGGTCACACTGGGGAGGAATTCCACAATCTCCATAGTGATCAGCATCCTCAAAAACGGGGGATCGCCAAGTAAGTGTCCCTCAAACGATTATAGTACGCGTTAACCCCCGTTTGGGAGTGGTTTTTGGTCGTTTGTAGGGGTGGGTCACTCCAACGAGAAATTCTACGACCACTGGTTGCATCAGACAATAGTCGGGTTTTCGTCCGACTCAAACAATAGCTTGCCCTGTACGTTTGTAACTTTGTATGTTTTTATACTTATGTCATTGTTTGTTTACCATTGCAGTTGTTTGGTCTACAGGGCAATAAAGATTGTTACGAGCTACGCTCCCTAGGAACTGCAGGCTGTAGACTAAACTAGACTAGATTAGAAACTTGTAGAAGTTGGTTCAGGACTTTACTAGAAATACTATTTTATGGAAGCCTGCGGGAATGATTCTAGATGTCTTTTGCGGGACATATAAGGTGAGATTCACGGCGGAAGAAGGAAGTCTTTAATGAATTGATGTTAGGTAAAATCCGAAGTGATACAAAGTGAACATTAGAGTGAAAATATCAAGTAACAAGCTAACCGTTATACTCTTCGCTGATTTACTGCACTCGGTATATAATTATTGCACATTCTATACTCCTCGCAGTTTTTTATAAATAATGTTAGTTTTAGACATTTTTAGTTTAACTGCAAAACATAAAAAAATATTTAAAAAAAAATATTAAAAATTTGTTTAAACTTTTTTATTTATTGATCGATATTGTTCAAAAACAATAGGGTTCTTCCTCTAGCTAACACTAACTTACTGCCCAAATTTCAATACAATCGGAGTTTTCGTTCTTAAGTTATCGTGCTTACAAGAAACGTGACGGACGGACAGACAGACGGGCGGACAGACAGACAGACAGACGGACAGGCGGACGGACGGACGGACAGACGGACGGGCAGACAGACAGACGGACTTACAGACAGACGGACAGGCAGACGGACAGACAGACGGACGGACGGACATTCTGAGAGTTGTTCAGAATTCGATCACCAACACAGTGATATGAAATTTTACTTCCCTCGCATACCGAAGGGAAGTATTGTATTCGAGAAGAAATCACCCTCCGAGATTTTTTCGGATTTTGACGTTTCAGATCACGTAGATTACGAAAATATAGGTTTTTCAATTCCGTCAGTCTGTCTGTTGGTGCATTAACTAAAAAACTACTTCACGGAGAGCAGTCTAATTTGGTAGGTAGTTGACGCTACTGTCGGCGAAGAAATGGTTAGACTTTCACTGGAAAATATACAGGGTGTATCGTCTAAAGGGAATAAATAACGAAAGAATTTTTTTTTTGCTCAAATTTAAAATTTCCACGTTTCATAGCGTTCTAAACCTACTTAAAAAAAATTTGAAATTTTTTTTACCATTCTTGAAAAAAGTTTACCACTAAAATAGATGGAAAATTTTGTTTCTTTGTTCAAATTTAAAATTTCCACGTTTCCATGGCATTCTAAACCTATTCAAACAAATTTAAAACATTTTTTGACAAAATTTTTAATCTATCACTACTTGCTATAGAATAGAGGAAAATTTTTTTTTTCCTCAAATTTAAAAGTTCCACGTTTCATGACATTCCAAACCAATTTCGGAAGAAAAAAATTTGCAACATTTTTAAAATATTTTGGAAGAAAAATTTACCACTAGAATGGATGGAAAAATTTTTTTTTTGCTCAAATTCAAAATTTTCACGTTTCATCACATTCTAAACCTACTTCAGAAAAAAAAAATTTTGAACATTTTTTTCGCCAACATTTTTGAAACCTTTTTTACTACTAACATAGATGGAAATTTGTGAAGGTATTTGCACAAGCCTTCCATATTTGGCACCAGTTATTCGTATTGAACTTTTGCTGTTGGATGAGCACTCTGTATATTTGTTTGACCAAAACTTATCAGGTTTTCTTTGTAATAATAGTGATAACTATATTCCGATTATTACTTTCAGTGTCATTTCGTAATTATTATTTTTTTAGAGTGACCGCCATTCACAAATAAAGAGGGAAGTTCTGTGTAAATCCCTTTACCGATTTTTTTTTTCTCTACGAGCAATATTACCGGTTTTAGAAATGTGCCTATCGAATGCAATATACTCTTCGTTTTGTATTTGCGAAGAGTAAAATAAACACTGTTAAGGTTATTTTAGACAGTAAATGTATACTTCAGTTAATACAAGTATTGTGAAGTTTTCAGTAAATTATTCAATAAATAGTGTGATAGTGTTTATCTCTTGTTAAAATTTTTGGAATCCACGAATTTTTAAGGGAGGTTTCCTAGGGATGGAAACACGTGCGAATATTATTACTATTACAAGTACATGCCTTATTTTTACTAGGTGCGTCAGATACCATTGGGTCCGGCAGCTTTGTTAGGTTTTAACTTTTAGGCAGCTTTACCAATGTCTTCATCCGTTACCAACTATTACACTCGGTAATTTTCTCTTCCAGTATTTCTTAAAATAATTAAGGTATCTATCATTTTAAGAAATTATGTCCATAGAATCTACTAAACTGTCCAGCTAATAAAGAGCTCTTGGATTTATTTTCGCGTGGAACTTGCTATGAAATTATTTTTAATGTTTTGATTTTGTTCGCACCATTTTAGTTTGGATTTTTTAACAAATACTACGTAACTTGGGACTACCTGCACAATTTGTAGGTAAAGTTAATTTTTGTAAACAGGGGAAATTGTTATAATTAGATAGGTAAATGGACGATTATATTAAGTACCTTTAATTGGCTTTTATATACTACTCACGAACAAAGAAAGTGCCTTGTGTGTTTTCAAACGAAGTGCTCCCCATTGACATTTGTGTAGGCGGAGTAAATTACTTCTCTCAATTTTATCTAAATTTATTAATTATATAAATTACGTAAAATTAAACGATTAAACCAAGAATGTCTGTGATATATACCATCAAGCTAATTTTTACTTATCAAGATGCGATATTTGGAAACAAAACTTACGATGATGATACTTTTCTCCGCCACAACAATCCAGGCACATTTTCCTGCTGACACTCACCAAAATTTACACCACCTGGTGCCGCACTTTGTTTGACATTGAGTGTAGTAAAGCACACACTGCCCAGATATTTACTAGGTTCATTATCACAATACTTAGTAATTACGCGTATACGTGTACAGGGTGGCACAAGAAACTACACGCGCATTAAATAATTTCAAGAAAATATAATAATTGAATAATGATTTAATATGAAACTAAGTTGTTAATTCCTGAAGCATTAAAAGTGTGCCAAAAAAACTAATTACGTGATTTAATTAGTTAAGTATTTTTAAATTCCGTACTGAAAATTGCAGAAATCCATATATACAAGAAGACAGTATTAGGCAAATGTCAAAGGATAAAAATTTGAGCACGTTCCTGCTATATTTATCGTTTACAGTGCGGAGTTGTGAAGAGCTCTATTGGTAAAACATGCCAACTAAATTTGGTTCGGTTTGGTGAAGCCAATCAAAAAACCGCTGCCTAAGGAATCACTATTTCCACATCCAGATTTTTCATCCTAGTCGCTTAAAGGAAACATCTTGACTATATTTGCACTCTAGTGTGTGAAAATTTTACCAAATTTCAAGTGAAAATCTTAATTTAATTTTATCAACATCGTTAATAATGGAATGGGGGGATAGCAAATATTATTTAAAAAATTTGAGACATTGGCTTCTAGTACATACACCAAATTTCATGTTTCTGTACTCTTACCAACTTGCTTTACTTATTTCCCCATATTTACTCCTATTTATCCCCCAACCTTTCGCCGGAAATGTTCAAAAAATAATCCAGTTCCAGATCTCGTTATAATGTATACACGTGTACAAAATTTCAAGTGAAAATCTCAATTTAATTTTATAAACTCTTTTAATAAGGGATTTTCTTTTGCTCAAATATAAAATTTCCACGTTTCATGACGCGCTAAATCTATTTCGGAAAAAAAAATTTTTTAAATTTTTTTCATTAACATTTTTGAGAAAATTTTACAATGAAAAAAAATTTTGTTTTGCTCAAATTTAAAATTTCTACGTTTCATGACACGCTTAACCTATTTCAGGAAAAAAAAAATTGAAAATTTTTTTCACCAATATTTTTGAAAATATTTTTACTACTAAAATGAAATAACTCTTTTTTTTCTTTCTTCAAATTTAAAATGTCCACGTTTCATGGCATTCTAAGCCTGATTCAAAAAAAAATAAATTGAAATTTTTTTTTACCATTTTTGAAAATTTGTTTACCACTAAAATAGATGTTTTTTTTTTTATTTCTTCAAATTTCAAATTTCCACGTTTCATAGCGTTCATACAGGTCTATTCTGTAATTTTTTGGTTAAAAATAAACGCCCTGCTAAATTTTTAATTTTAACGGAATGCTAAAAATAATAACTCATTTTTCTATTCTGTATGCGACCATTTAACGGACCTGTTAAGTCATTAGTTTTTAACGACCGCGCTTCTATTTGAGGTTATGATTACGATTATTTGAAGGCGGAAAAATAATTACTGAATATAAATGAGGAAATGGGTCGTCAAAAGAATCTCAAACTCATTGACAAACATAAATAAAGTGCCATTTACTGAATGATATTATACACAATTTTATGAACCAAAAATAAAATACGGTGTTTTTGCCTCTTTAACGGTACCGTTAAATTTTAGTGGCAGGTCCAAAGTCGCCTCTAATTTTAAACGATGTTGGTTAAATTTAACCTTAAAAAAAGTGTACAGAATACCACTGACCGTTAACTTCATTTCGCTAATTATTTTAACAGTGACCTTGCCGTTAAAGCTTAACAAAAATGTTACAGAATAGACCTGTAAATCTATTTAAAAGAAAAATTTGAATTTTTTTTACTATTTTAAAAAAAATTTACCAAGATAGAATTTTTTTCTTTGTTCAGATTTTAACTATCCACGTTTCCATGGCATTCTAAAACTATTCAAACAAATTTTAAAATGTTTTTGAAAGATTTTTAAAAAATTTTGAAAACATTTTTAATCCATTTATGTATCACTACTATAGAACAGACGAAAAAATTGTTTTTGCTCAAATTTAAAATTTCCACGTTTCATGATATTCCAAACCAATTTCGGAAAAAAAAATTGCAACATTTTGTTATCAGTTTGGAAAAAAAATTTAACACTAGAATGCTCTAATTTAAAAGTTTCACGTTTCATGACATTCTAAACCTAGGTATTTCAGAAAAAAAAATTTTGAAAATTTTTTTCACCAACATTTTTCAAAAAGTTTTCACCACTAAAATAGATCGAATTTTTTTTTATTTGCTCAAATTTAAAATTTTCACGTTTCATAGCATTCTAAACCTATTTTAAATAATACATAATTTTTAATTTTTAAACTTTTTTTAGCACTACTATAGAATAGAAGGAAACTTTCCTTTTTGCTCAGATTTAAAATTTCTGCGTTTGACATTTTAAACCTATTTTCGAAGAAAAAATTTTGAAAATTATTTTACCAACATCTTTTAAAAAATTTAAAAAAAAATTAACTTTTTTAACCACCACTATACTTCCACTCCATTACGTGAGTGTTGGATTGAAAATGTGATAGATGGCAATAATATCTGGCATATGTACCTATTATACTTGTATTGAAAAATGTACAGGGTGGTCATCCCAAGAAATAATTCAGTCATGGTGGATATTTGTAAACGTATTTGCGCAAGTATGCCATATGTGGCACCTGCTATTTAGTATCGAACTTTTGCTGTTGGATGAGCAATCTGTATATTTTTTTTACCAAAACTTATCAAGTTTTCTTTGTAATAATAGCAATAACTATATTCCGATTATTATTCTCAATGTCATTTCGTAATTATAAATTTTTTAGAGTAACTGCCATGCACAAATAACGAGGGAAGTTCTGTGTAAATACCTTTACCGATTTTTTACATATAGTTTTTCTTTTAGATCTCATAGATAGTTTTTTTTCCGCTGTTTTCAAAATTCTATAAAGAGTTTGTTTCATATTTATTTAGCTTGAAAGTGGTGCCTTTCACGTCTAATATATGATACATATTTTTTAATTTAAGGTAAATTGATTATATAGAAATAATGTAATTGATTTTATAGCGATTGACAATAAATGAAAACTATATTAGTTATTTGTTAAAATAATAATACAGCATAACCTTCAGCACACGCATACAATGCTAGTTTAGATTCAACTGATTTTCTAGCACCAACTTGTTGCACGCGCGATAGTTGACACTTTCTTACACTCATAAACTAAACAATAACACGCACATGAGATGCATGCAGCGCCACAAATAATAAGGCTGGAATAGATAAACGAGAGACGCCAGCCTTAATATTTTTGTACTAGTCAAAACCTGTTTATTGTACTCCGAAGATATTAGGTACAAAGCACTTATATGTTGAAAGTTTTTATATATGTCTTCATTTTTTTAGTCATAAGATTTTGAAATCCTCAGCAAAATAAAATAATGCTATAGAAAAGTCTATACTACTTTTCAGTTTCTTTCTTCTTTTTACGCTGAATTTTGAATATTTCATATTTTCAAATTTATAATTGCTGAAAAACTGCAAAGTGAACGTCTCGATGAATTTGAACCACAAGCGTACTAATAGCTACCTTGGATCTTGTAACGGTTCTTATCTTGATACACGAGCGTTCACTTTTCTTGTGCATGTTCCATTTATGCTCAATTGGACTGAGGTCAGTGAACATATAAGGTCACTCTCTTCCATGTCCGCTTGATTGTTTGGGTTACGGTTTTTGTGATTTCCCTGTTCTTGCTTGACTGTAACAGACTTCCTAGGTTTAAATCTTCAATAAAGTCCTTTGATTTACGCTACAACTTCAACCTGTGAACGCACAGCCTGTATCGTTGTAAAAGTTCACTTTTGTTTCAATTTCAAATTTTCGTCATAGCTAAGTACAGTCATGGTCACAATAAAGTTTTCAACCCCTGCTGGCAGGAATTAAGTCATGCGGTATCTTTTTATATACGAGCTTTTGCAAGAGTTTTACAACCGCAAAAATGGATTAGCAATAATTTATGTGAGAAACACGCGGAAACACCCAACACCCAAAGGCAAAGTCATACTTAAATGCTAGCAAAGTATAAGACTAACTGTTCAGGTTGAAAATCTTATTGTTGCCACGAATGTACCTGTTAAGATAAGAAGATAAACAATAGGTGGTAATTTTACAAGAAACTGTAAACATTTAATGACAGAAATTTTTTTTGCAGTAATATTATTTAATTATAATATGCAGAGAATATGTAACGACGAAAATGCTTACTTTATTTGCAATATTGTTCTATTTTTGACTCGATAACATATTTTACGTCTTTTAGTTATTAGTGTACGTATTATGAACAAGTGACGTAGATTATGAGGAGATAAGGGATGTGGGTGTCAGATAAAACTTACATCGTCATATATCTATTATTTAATCCGATATATTCATTAATACCTGAATTCAGTATATGTTGATAGATATTTTAACGGGAAGATGTAGATGTATTTCAAAACAGATGAAATATGGTGTACGGAAGGGAAGTGACCGATGTGCAGATACCACCTTAAGGTTGCATGCTAAGTTGAAACTGATCTATTGTTGCATTTATTAATGATTTTCATACAAAATTGTACCCCCTTCGACCATTTACATAAAATGAAGCATAGAGACAGAGATACATTAAGAATGCATTTTAAATTGATTTGAATGTATTTTTATTTTAGTCGCCTCTTGACAATAAACATGCGATCTCTGAATTCTCGTATGACATTCTGTATAAATGTGTGATCTTATTTTGCGAATTTCTTCCGTTATCCTATGTTTCAAATCTAAACAGCCCCCCAGAAAGTAATAAAGAGGTGTCAAATCGGTAGACTAAAGTGGTCATTCAATAGTTCCATGTCTTTCAATCCACTTCGTTTAAATAATTTCTCACTGTACGTCAGTAATGTGGTGGAGGTCCATCTTATTGGTGGCAAATACAGCTGGCTATTTCATTTAGATAATTTGCATCAGGAAAAAGTAGTTCTATTGTAGGCACTAAAAAGTTCGTCAAAAATCTAGCTGAACATTACCGTTAAGTGTGCCTTCCAAAAAATAAAGGTTAATAGTTTAATTATTAATGATACCAGTTCAAACGTTCACTTTTTGAGGAAATTGAGTGTGAACATCCATCATTCAATGAAGATTATCTCTGCCCCTATATCGACAGTTCAGGCGTTTTACAGTTCTATTTAATTGAAATTTGGTTTCATCAGAACAAACAATGTTTTATATAAACTGCAAATCTGCTAGCATGTTAATCATTCATTCACAGATCTCTTGCCTTCGATTAGGATCATCCTCATTTAACTCCCGAACGAACTTAACTTTACTTCGAACTGGTAATGTCGATGATTTGCTTACATCATTGTCGGCAGCAAGTTGTCTAGTTGGTTTACATGCATTTTTCTGAATCTCTATATGTGCATCTAATTGTTTTTCCTCTTCAAATCGAGGAGTTCTGTCTGGTTTTGAGTATTCTCTACATGTCCATTTTCACGAAATTTGTTTTCTATTTTCTTGACTGCATACTGAGGTACGTGAAGACCAGGATATTAATTATTAAACATTTTACAAACCTCTTTTGAGTTCTCGTTTTGTAACCCCCAAAATGTTTCTCGTAATTATAGGCGGCCAATGCCGCCCAAAGAAATTGATCTTCTACTCTGGCTGCAGTTTCCACATTGCGATGTTGGAATTGCAATCAGGTTGGCCATGCCTATAATTCTTGTAGACAGCAAAGACATTTTTTTGCTACGGTTGCGGACGTAAAAATGTCACAAAGCCAAACTGCAATTGTAGTCCAAAAAACGTAGTACGTGGTGGCGGAAACCTGGACGCTGCGACTGCTGACAAAAAAGTTCAGAACCTGTAGCCTCTACTTCTCGAGACACAGTTACAAACCAAGGCAAGGGCAAGGGGAAAACTTCCGCAAAATAAAGTTCCAAACGTCATATTAGAGTGGGACACATAGGCCAATACTGTAATTTTTTTTTATAAATCTCAGTAAGTCAGTAAATAGTAGTAATCCAGTTTCTGTGAGTAAACCTCACAATTCACGTCCATATGTGGATAATAAAATTTTCGATAATTCAGTTCGTGCCTGAGTTGATTGTGGTAGCAATTCATCAATATGTCCAGGTGTTTAGTAACACCTATCGACGTATACATGAAACAGGTAACCTTCGTCATAGGGAACAGAAGTACATTCTGTAATATGGTCCTGTAGTAGATGACCAAATTTTGAAGGCTTTTGAAGTAGATCATACCAGCAGTATTCGAAAAGAAGCTCATAAACTGAATTTGTCCATATGTAAAGTTTGAACAGCTCTTAGGATTGAAGGAGAACATCCATTCCACTAGATGCCTGTTCAGAGACTCGAAGAAGGTGAGTTTGACCTTTTACCATTTTGTGTTGAACCCTGATCTGGAAGACGAACGTTTTCTTAAAAGTATTTTATGGACAGACGAGTCGAAGTTCTCTCGAGAAGGAATAACAAATCTTCATAATCTTCATTACTGAGCTGATGCTGATGCAAACCCGCACATGAAAGAACAAACTTCTTTTCAATACAAGTTCAGTGTGAATGTATGGGCAGTGGTAATTGACAGAACTTTCACTAGTTTATACTGCCTTCCGGACAATTTAAATGGAGACAATTGTTTGAAGTTTTTGTAAAACAATTTACCAGATGTCTTAAGACAACATACCTCTAAGCGTAAGAGAAGCCTGATATTTCAAAACGATGGATGTTTTGCCCATTACCAATTTACTGTGAGGGCATTTTTAGACGAAACATTTCCAAATCATTGGATTGGAAGAGATGAGCCAATATTGTGATCAGTGAGGTCCCCAGACTTGATGCCTCTTGATTCTCATGTCTGGGGTCGAATGAGAGAACTGTATTTTTAGGTTGAAATAAACGAAAGTGACCAAATTATAACGATAGAGAGATTCTGGATTTGAAAACAAAATGAATTAATTATTAGTTCTAGTTACACTTGTTTTAGTTAGAACTAGAAACAAAATTAATAAAGCGGTTAATACTTATTTCATTGTCTTTCCTTATTAAAAATGTATACAGATGGTCGCGTCATTTTAGCATTAAAAATCTGAAAATCTCTAAAATTGAAGATACAGGGTCAATTGACTTCATTTTTGTTGCAAAGTGTTCAGAAAGACATTTAGAAAAAACAGTACCTTTTATTTTTGGCGGAAATTTTTGGTTTCATTTTTTATCCAATAATGCCCAATTTAGTTAAATTAATTGAAAAACTTATCATCCAGAATATGTCACAGAATTAGACAATAATGGTTACTCGAGGGTTTTTGGGGTCGCTGATCATGAATCTGTCCAAGTCCAATTTGGGAGATTCAAAATGGCGGACCGGAAATCGGGCCATTTTCCAGAAGAAATGAGAATGAATATCTTGGCCTGTGCTATGGGGTTTTCGAGATCGCTGATTACGAGTCAGAAGTCTAATTTGGTAAATTCAAAATGGAGGTCCGAAAATAAAGTCAGTTTCCCAGGAAAAACTCGTACTTCTTACGTTTTGGGCTAAAAATGAGTATTCGGGGGTTTTTGATCTACTAATTTAACATTTCTACGTTTCATGACACGCTAAACCTAATTCAGAAAAAAAAATGAAAATTTTTTTCACCATTTTTGAAAAAATTTTTACCATTAAAATGAATGAAAAAAATTTGTTCAAATTTAAAATTTCCACGTTTCATGGCATAGGTTTAGAAACCTATTTCAAAAAAACATTTTTTTTTAAATTTTCTTTATCAACATTTTTGAAAAAGTTTTTAACACTAAAATAGATGGACATTTTTTTCTTTCTTCAAATTCAAATTTTCCACGTTTCATAGGGTTATAAATCTATTAAAAAAAAATTTGGAAAACTTTTTACCATTTTTGAAAAAATTTTACCAGTAAAATAGATGGAACTTTTTTCTTCCTTGTTCAGATTTAAAATGTCCACGTTTCCGTGGCATTCTAAAACTATTCAAACAAATTTGAAAATGTTTTTGATTAATTTTAAAAAATGTTTGAAAACTCTTTTTAATCTATCACTACTACAGAATAGACGATTTTTGTTTTAATTTAATTTAAAATTTCCACGTTTCATGACATTCCAAACTTATTTCGAAAAAAAAAATTGCAACGGTTTTTTACCATTTTGGAAAAAAATTTAACACTAGAATAGATTGAAAAAATTTTGCTTTGCTCAAATTTAAAATTTTCAAATTTCATGGCATTCTAAATCTATTTCCGAAAAAAAAAATTTGAAAATTTTTTTCACCAACATTTTTGAAACATTTTTTACCACTAAAATAGATGGAACATTTTTTTTATTTGCTAAAATTTAAAATTTTCACGTTTAATGGCATTCTAAACCTATTTAAAAAAAATACATAATTTTTAAATTTGAAAACTTGTTTTACCACTACTATAGAATACAAGGAAACTTTCCTTTTTGTTCAAATTTAAAATTCCTACGTTTCATTCTACATTCTAAACCTATTTCAGAAGAAAAAAATCTTGAAAATTTTTTTACCAACATTTTTGAAAAATTTCAAAAAAACGAAATTTTTTAAAAACTACTATACTTCCACTCCATTACGTGAATGTAGGATTGAAAATGTGGCAGATGGCAATACTATTTGGCATGCACCTATTATACTTTTATTGAAAAATGTACAGGGTGGTCATCCCAAGAAATAATTCAGTCATAGTGGACATTTGTAAAGGTATTTGCGCAAGCCTTCCATATTTGGCACGTGTTATTTAGTATTGAACTTTTGCTGTTGTATGAGCACTCTGTACACTTTTTTGACCAAAAGTTATCAGGTTTTCTATGTAATAATAGCAATAACTATATTCCGATTATTATTCTCAATGTCATTTCGTAATTAATAATTTTTTAGAGTGACCGTCATGTACAAATAACGAGGGAAGTTCTGTGTAGATAGATACCTTTACCGATTTTTTCCAAGTTGAATGAAACTCGGAAAGAAAATTTCATTCAAGGATTTGGCGAATGCGCTAGGGACAAAACTAAGGTTTCGTCAGAATTGCGTTAAAAGTACTAGTTAGTTATTTCCGGAGCAGCTGATACTGAATGTAACGTTAACCACCTTCAACATCAATATTTCAGTTTCAGTTAGTCAGGCGACCGTGAAAATTTATTTTGTAATTCTTGTGACCACTTCTTAAAAAGCAATTCAATTTTTTCACAAAACTTTTTTTGGAATGTAAGATAAGAAACGGCATGTATTGAAAGCAGCAATTTGTTTCAACATCTCCAAAACATTTTTTATTTTCACTATAAAAAAAGCCACGCTGTATGTATACAAGTAAACACGCATTTATTTGGTAAAGTAAATATTTAGATATGATAATTAAGTTTTTCGAAATTAAACGAATGAAGTCATCCGTGTTTACATCGTTTAAGGATAATAAAATAAATGAATGACATTCAAATTTATCTAAATAACAATGCCTTTGACCGTACTGAGTTATGATGAAACGAAATTGAAGTTAGTTATGTAATTATCCCAAAGCGAAAAGTTAACACGTAATCGGCTTATAAATAGGCCGGTTAAGAAATCGGGAGTTCTATGGTTTGTTGAATATAGTTGTTGATATTATATCGGTTTATTTATTTTTTGATGTTTTTATTTTCTTGAACACTGATATCAAATTAACTTGATTTGTAACAAGGGATTTTTCGGTCAGTTTAAATGAAGATTATGTGTAAATAACGATAGCACCTACTAGCCCTTTATGAAAAAAGTTCACAGTGTAATATACAGTGTAGCCCATTTAAAATGGAAACACCTTTATAACTTTTTTATTTTTTGTTCGACTTGAACCAAATATTACCAAAATATAGAACAAATTAGGATCTACTTATGCCCAAAAAAACATTCGTGTCTTACAAATACAAAGCCACCTGCGATACCAAAATAAATGGAATAAATAAAGGAACCATATTAGGTAGGTATTTTTTTTATCGAAAAACTTTATTATTAAAAGTTGCTCAGAATTATCCAAAAACCTAGAGTCCAAAATTTCAACAATATTAAAGACTGTTGAAATTTTGTTTAAAACAATGTCCGAGTCCGAAAATATCATTTTAATTGTTTTTTACTTCCCTCGCATACCGAAGGGAAGTATTGTATTCGAGAAAAAATCACCCTCCGAGATTTTTACGGATTCTGACGTTTCAGAACACGTAGATTACGAAAATATAGGTTTTTCAATTCCGTCAGTCTGCCTGTCTGTCTGTATGTCTGTCTGTTGGTGCATTTACAAAACTAATTGACGGAGAGCAGTGAAATTTGGCAGGTAGTTGACGCTACTGTCAGCGCAGAAATGGTAGAAATTTCACTGGAAAATATACAGGGTGGAACGTCTAAACGGAATAAAGAGTGAAAAAAATTTTTTTTCGCTCAAATTTAAAATTTCCACGTTTCATGCCGCGCTAATCCTATTTCGGGAAAAAAAATTTTTGAACATTTTTTACCAAGATGAAAAAATTTTTTTTTGCTCAAATTTAAAATTTCTACGTTTCATGGCATTCTAAAACTATTAAAAAAAAATAATAATTTTTTTTACAATTTTTGGCAAAATTTTTTCTACTAAAATGATATTTTTTTTTTCTTCAAATTTAAAATGTCCACGTTTCGTGGCATTCTAAGCCTGATTCAGAAAAAAAAAAATTTGAAAATTTTTTGAAATTTTTTTTACCACTAAAATAGACGGATTTTTTTTTTATTTCTTCAAATTTAAAATTTCCACGTTTCATAGCGTTCTAAATCTATTTAAAAGAAAAATTAGAAATTTTGTTCACTATTTTTAAAAAATTTTACCACTAAGACAGAATTTTTTTTCTTTGTTCAGATTTAAACTATCCACGTTTCCATGGCATTCTAAAACTATTCAAACAAATTTAAAAATGTTTTTGAAAAATTTTTTTAAAAATTTGAAAGCATTTTTAATCTATTTATCACTACTATAGAATAGACGAAAAATTTGGTTTGCTCAAATTTAAAATTTCCACGTTTCATGACATTCCAAACCAATTCCGCAAAAAAAATTTTTGCAACATTTTGTTACCAGTTTGGAAAAAAAATTAACACTAGAATAGATGGAAACTTTTTTTACTCAAATTTAAAAGTTTCACGTTTCATGACATTCTAAACCTATTTAAAAAAAATATGTAATTTTTAAATGTTAAACTTCTTTTACCACTATTATAGAATAGACGGAAACTTTCCTTTTTGCATAAATTAAAAATTTCTACGTTTGACATTTTAAACCTATTTCAGAAGAAAAAAATTTAATTTTTTTTTTAACATTTTTGAAAAATTAAAATAAAAATGAAATTTTTTAACCACCACTATACTTCCACTCCAATGCGCGAATGTTGGATTGATGTGACGGATGGCAATAATATCTGACATATACACCTATTATACTTTTATTGAAAAATGTACAGGGTGGTCATCCCAAGAAATAATTCAGTCATGGTGGACATTTGTAAAGGTATTTGCGCAAGCCTGCCATATGTGGCACCTGTTATTTAGTATTGAGCTTTTGCTGTTGGATGAGCAATCTGTATATTTTTTTGACCAAAACTTATCAAGTTTTCTTTGTAATAATAGCAATAACTATATTCCGATTATTATTCTCAATGTCATTTCGTAATTATTAATTTTTTAGAGTGACCGCCATGCACAAATAACGAGGGAAGTTCTGTGTAAAGACCTTTACCGATTTTTTTTCTTTAAAAAATTGTGCTATGACAATTTTGTTTGAAATTAAACGTAAGCTGTCAGGTAGTTGTCAAGTGATTTGTATTTTTTTAAAATTTTGTCGATATTTTGGACTTCAAAAACAAAATTCAATATTTATTAATATTGCTGAAATTTTGACTTCTAGGTTTTTGGACAATTCTGAACAACTTTCATTAACAATGTTTTCCGATAAAAAAATGCCTAATATGATTTCTTTATTATTTCAATTTATTTTGGTACCATAGATAGCTTTGAATTTGTAGGAGGCGAATGTTTTTTTGACTATACTACTAAGTAGATCCTAATTTGTTCCATATTTTGGTAATATTTGGTTCAAGTCGGACAAAAAATAAAAAAGTTATAAAGGTGTTTTCATTTTAAATGGGTCCCACTGTATAATAAAAATTAAACTATTCCTTTGGTTAACGAATTAATATCATCCAATACTAGCTTCTGAGTGTAAAAATAAAAGGTAATGTCCAGCATTGTGTTCAGCATTTTAAAGCAGATCATATGATGGGCCATAAACAAGATAAAGATAATGATTAACAATCTGAATCAATAACTGCTGAAGTTATATCAAAGTAGAGAATTAACAAGATACGACAGCCGGCGAAAAACCTTTGATCTTTTAGTAATGCCCTTAACATTTGCATTGGAGTTACGAAGCAGTTGCCACAATGTGCCAATCAAATGTAAATAAGAGAGAGAGGCGTGTTTCTACCTCTCAGGAAACCGCCCTTTAAAATCCGTGGGTTCAAATATTATAACAAGAGGTAAACACTAACACAATTAATGAATAACTTTCTGAAAACTTCATAATACTTTTATTACCTAAAATACACCTTTACTGTCTAAAATAACCTTTAACAATGTTCATTACTTTTTATTCTACTGTTTATGTATCACTTCGGATTTTATTTAACCTCAATTTATTAAAAAAAAAACAATTCATTAAAAACTTCCTTCCCTAGAAATTGCCTCCTAGAGCCATCTAGCAAAGGCCATAACCTTCGCACACGGCAATCTAGAATAATGTAGAAATCTTGATCCATCTACAAGTTTCCAGAAAACGTACTATCAGTGTCTCAGAGATGGTGCACACTACAATCTGTGATGGTACTACAGTTTCCTGTCACCATTGCTACTGAATTTCTGCTATTACTCATGAGCTATCCACATCAAGCCCTAGGGGGCGTAAACTCGTAACACCGTCCAATACCTAAGCCGGCCAGGCAATTCAGAATCATCAATGTATTCCGCTAGTCTATTCAAATGCACGATCTTCATCTTGGACTCTTTGCTTTGTTGAATCCGATAGATGATTCGTTCGGGTAATAACAGTATACGGTCCTTCCCAAGGTGGTTGAAGTTTCGGTGACTTTCTTTCGCCGTAGGTTGTACAGCCAGACCAGATCCCCCGCCTTGAATCCTCCTGAACTACCCTTAAGGTCATAACGAGCCTTCATTCGATCACTGGCTGTGGTTATTTGGTCTCTAAGCAACTTATGGATACTTCTAGCCGTTCAATTATCTCATCCATATAACTGTTCACAGGAAGCTGTTCTCCACTAGGTGTTCCAAACATCAAATCACACGTCAGTCTGATCTCATGTCCAACTACTACACGGGCTCGGTATCCGTTTGGTAGACTCGTGGATAGCAGCTTTGTACGCCATAAGAAAAAACAGTATGTGGAGATCCGTCACGTTGACTTTTATGAACCAATTTAGAGAGATGTTCTTTCATGGTCTTGTTATGTCTTTCCACCATCCCATCTGATTGCGGGTGAAGGGTTGTTGTCCATATTTTGTGTATTCCCAATAACTTACAGATTTTCTGAAACACACCTGACTCAAAGTTTCTCCCTTGATCCGAACGCAGCTCCAGGGGTACACCAAACCGACTTACCAAATTATCTACCAAGACTTTGACGACAGTGATCGCTTCCTGGTTTGGAAGCGCATAGGCTTCTTGCCACTTACTAAAATAGTCCATGGCAACCAGTACGTATGTACTTGTTACTGTCCTTGGTTACTGGGAATGGTTCGGCTATATCGATCGCAATCCTCTCAAAAGGAGCTTCGACGCTATATTGTTTCAATATATTAGGTATTTAATTAGTATAGAATTATCAATTCAAGGCATTATTTTTTAAATTTTTGCCACTCCTCGTTAAAGTTAAGGTTAAATTATATATCAATCTCTAGGACCGCTTCTTTATAGGTGGTTCAATATTTATCAAAAATTTTAACAATACAACGCGATAAAATTTAATACGATGACAACATATTTGGTAACATCATGGCACTGTTTATGCCATACTTTACATAACATTACTTGTAACCTTGAAGTTCCCTTAAAATAATATCTTGTTTAGTAAGAGATTAGACAAAGAAACACAAATATAGAAATACCATAATTTTTATTAATAGTAAGTAGATTGTTATAAGACAACTTGACGATTTTTCGCTGCAAACTTATCTATAATATCATCGAAACTGATTGGTGACTGACACTGTCTAAACACCAGTAGGCATCTCCTTGCCAATTTATGAAGCAATAGTTTATTAGTTTTTATTTGCTAAAAGCAAAGAATGAAAAACGTTATTGAATCAAATCTTACGCCTTTCGAATACTTGTGTCTTTGGCAGGCGCTACTATTTCCTTAATTTCAACACTGACCAAGCATACTGACAACACTCTGCGTAAAGTACCACTTGGGGTCTATCATATATTACTTAATATTACCGAGAATTCTATTCTTAATACCTATCATTTTTCAATAGAATCACAAATATCTCTACTTGAGATAAGATTAAGAGGAATAAGCTAAAAATCTTACATTTCAATAGTCATTAACTTAAAACCAACTAAATGGTAAACCAAGGACGATTCGCCTTCCGTGCAGGTAGTAGCTTGAGGGGTTGCTAAGAGGAAATTTAGTCTTATTATACCTATGTCATTCAATCAAATAGATATATCCAACCTCAATATTTCTAAAATGTCACCAGTTATTTGACGAATTTCCAAAGTAAGCAGTCATAGTAAAATAGAAACCATCGAAAATAATCAGTGGATTCTGTGGAACATTCATGTCAAGCAATTGTTGATGCACCTATTAACTTATGGAACAGCAAAGATTTAACAGAGTATCATTTGCATATGACCAGGCTCGAGCACCACACGTAAAACAAACTGGTGGTGTTGAGCACACCACATGATACTACAATTGAAGTATCATGAGCACACCATATGCCCAGCAACTACAACTAGATACGTTTCTGAAAAAAATCCAATCGTTCTCGACTATTATTAAACCTTTATTAGAATATACAGTTTCTAAAATATACCTCGCCTGCGTGAGCGTGTGATGCCGTCGAAGGTTGGAAATATATTAGACTTGAAGCCACTCATAGATGAGTGGATTTCGCGTTAGAACCTCATTTAACTTCGTTATTTTTGGAGTTACGTAAAAACAGTTTCGAAGATATGAGTATTACTTTGGTTTTACACCATTTGAAAAATCATAAAAGAAGATTTTTAATGATATATGAAACAGTATTTTTGCATCTTTTCACCCCTAGGAAACACCCTGTAAAAATCCATAAGTTTTAATAATTTTAACAAGGGGTAACCACTCACACTTTATTTAATAACTTCTCAGAATTACACAATATTTCTAAACTAACTTTTGCAATGTTTATATTTACACTTCGGATTTATAACCTCACTTTCACTACTAAACTTCAATGTAATAAAACTTCTCTTTCCGTCGTCGATTTCACCTTATATATCCTAAAATTGCCTCTAGATCTATCTAGAGATTTCCAATTCCAGAACAATATAACTCTAGAGTCATCTACAGACTACTAAAAGATATGGCGTGTATTTCTGGTTGCCTAACCATTGGTACTTAATTTTAGCTATTAGTATCATGGGCGTATCACTCGCCAGGCCTCGGGGGGATATAATGCGTAACAGTATTTTTCCTAAAAACTTACTAGATATTTAGTTTTATATTTTGTTCCCATTGAGTCATGTCATGGTAGTCCGGAAACTACATAACAATCATTGAAATTCTCCATTTTATGTAAAACAAAGTGGAATTAATTATCAACAAATATCTTGACGTAACTAACGTATTGTTTACTTTAAATTACATATTTTTGTTATACAGGGCTAATTTGAAATATTGTCAATTTATAGTAAGTTAGACAAAGATTTTTTTAAGATGAATATTATGTTTATATATCATTAAAAAGCTTTTTATAACATTTCAAATGGTGTAAAAATAGACAGCGTATTCCATTTAAAAAAAAGAAAATAAAGTTCATATCTCCGAAATACGACTTTCGATCGTTTTTCTGAACATGATGATTTTTGGAAAATACATATGATTTTTTATAACTTTCATTTTTGAACTTCTTTAAGTAACTCCAAAACTAACGAAGTTAAAAGAGGTTCTAACATTCCCTCGACCACCCTATACTTGTATGACTATAATACATAACTAAAAAAGTCTGAGAAGTTGATTTCTTTTCCGGTATCGTTCTCCTTCCCCCTCTCTCAATATTTACTTCTAAACTAAGCACCAGACGTTAAATTGAAAAGATACCAGCCTTACATATGACAAAAGATTGCAACAATGCAGATCGGTTAATCCTAATGCGAACATTACACACCATGTGGTAGAAAATAGTACCAATTGACGTTTGCCCCTTAGAAGTATTATTGTTATGCATGGATTGTAGTTCGAGAGGGAGATGCAGAAAGGGTAGAAGCTCCCTGGGTGAGGCAGCGCAGTCAGCTCGTAGAGATGTGAAAGCATTTGTTGAATGGAACCTTTTGTAGTCTGGAATTAGGAGTTAAAATTCGTTGAAACGTCGCGTCGGCTGTGGGAGGCATATGGTTTGTCCTTATTATGTATTCAAATAACCGACAAAATACCTAAACATTATATTAACAGTGTAAAGTATAATGGATCAGCGTAGCTTAAATAATAAAAAAAAAGATAAATTGAGTAAACGCTTTATTGTTCACTAATTCCTGTAAGCGTTCTACGAATTTACTAACTAATTGTTTCATGAAATAATCGAACGACATAATATATAAAAAATGATAACAAATAGAGGAGATCGTAGTTGACTCACACTAAAATATCTGATAAGTTATTTCTCCGTAGAACTAAATCTGTCTGTTATCATTTAATCAATTTGTTTTTATTTCCTTATCTATCCAAAAATGTGTAAACAACCAGAAGTTCTTTACACGAATATATTTAACGAGTAAAAGTGACAGTCGACCCTCGTTGAAGTTATATAACAATATTTTGATCTAAAGTTTAAGTATAAAATGCAGTTTACTTAAGGCAATGGTATATACAGTTACTGTGAAGATTATTAATATATCCATAGGCGGGAGTAGTTCGTAGAACATACAGAACATGCTGGAAGCCCCGCTGCATATCAAAGATACTCGCAACATGCATACAGTAAGCTCAAACACAGCAATTGCAGTACAGTCGTAGTCAAGATAAGGTTTCCAACCTAAAGTTGTTCTTGCAAACATGACTCCTATTTGAACCAAGAGCCTTTCGTTAGTTTATAAGCGAGGCGAGATTGATGCATCTGGTCGTACCAGGTCTCGTTTTATTCATAAGTTCTTGCAAGGGTTTTATAAGGCCGCAAAAATGTAGTAGCAATATAGAGATGAAGCATTAATTTTGAAAGCACTCGCTGGCCACCGACTGGACGGAGCTTAAAATATCCAACGGCGAAGTCATACTCAAGCAGAAAGTATTTATAAACTTATTTGCTCTGATTGGAAACCTTATTGTGACCACGACTATACATGGAACGAAACTCTTCGCAATGGACTCGCTCATACCGACACATGTACATAGTCTATCATGGAGGGAATTATAATACTAGAAAATATCCAACCTGTTGTTGTTTGTAGCAGGTACATTATACTAGTGTTCACAAAAAATTAAGGATATTTCGTATTTTCAGGATCTAAATAAAAATAAAAATTCATTACGAGGGGGATTAATAACCTTTCGCGAGAGATTCTTTTAAGAATTCTTCAAAGTGTGTCGAATTCGGTGACAGACGTGACGTGACAGGGTGAGCAAACTATCCCTTTGGACCTTTTTTCACATAACGCGCAAAAAAATATTGTTACCGCGAAATAGGGCCCCTCCCAGCAACTCCACCGTAAATGGATATTTACCTGTGGAACGATTAATAAATTTTAAAAAGCTGCCAGATTCAGAAACAGAAAACTTAGAAGAAAAATAAGGAGATGACGATAGATGGAAACTTAAAAGAAGCATGGAAACTGAAAAGAAGCATCTCGCAAACACCTACACTTTCCATCCTGTATTCCCACCCCATGGGTCATGCGGCTCTCGCTGCTGACAGCAGGCATGTCCAATGTCCAACTCGGCGTATGCAGCCGGTCCGGCGGTATATAAAACATCCGAGATTTGGTTCTGGCACGCGGTTTGGCCGTCCGTTAGGCGTGTTCGACGGACAACGAACCTGCACGGATGCCCGGATTTGTACCCATGAATTGAGAAGAATATCTGACAGTTGCTTAATGTTATCTGAAACTCGTTTATGACGTAGAAGTGATGTACCCAATAAATTTCACACATATTCAAAGGGATTCAAGTTAGGAGAACACGGTAGCGCAGCGGCCTAAAGCGTCTTAGTGGCGAGCGCGCTTTATCGCAATGCCTATGGTGTACTGGGTTCAATTCTTAGTTCCCACACCAGCAACATCAGTGTGTCATGGATATTGTTTGTGTTTTTCAAATGTGTAATCTCTTACGGGCAGCCACTTGGGGAGTTGTCTGTACAATATATACAATCTCAGTTGGGACGGCATAAAAACGAAAACCCTGACATTCACCACTTCTCATCTACAATCCACGTGGATTTGATCCGCCTGCCACTTGAAAATGTGGGCGGGATTAAATGCCTAGAGTGTGATTGATTTGTCAACTAAAGGATATGCCGACTTTACTCCTAGTTTTCAATTTATGCTGTCCCAATTGAGACCGTATATGGTAAGTATACTATGTGTGATGTGTAATGATGTGTTCGAATCGTGATTAAATCCCTGAGATTCAAAGAAGCTGAATACTTCCTGAGTACGATGCTGGCAAACATTATCATCAATAAAAATAAAACTTTCGTTAGTAGCAGCTTGAAAAGCCGTCACAATATTGCTGACAATATCCTTCTGTAGACGTACAGATCGATGTGTCTTCCAGTACATATTATCCCCATACCATAATACTGCCTCTCCTAAACACTACATACAGTAGGTTGGATAATTTTTTGTAGTATCTCTCCTCTGACATCTTCCACATTTGTAGATGCCTACTATCGCTGCAAAAGCCGAATTAGATTCATTGCAGAATGCAATTGAATCCAATGATGTATCCCAGTTTTGATGGTCCCTTGCCCACCTTAAGATCTATGTTTAGTAGAACTGCTGTTGCGATTGACGCTAACGTCTTGCAGAGACCGCCGGCGCGGCAGTCGCGGACGACGTTTTAACTATAACGATTAAAGCAAGTGCCGATAGTCGTTATTGTTCTTTCATAGGGAGAGGAACGTTGTGTTTGTGTAGAATAATGGATCTTAAAGGTCATAGTCTCTATATTTTTTTTATCGAGGAAGAGGAAGAAAGGGATTCGTTCACAATTATTTTTCCTTATTTCTTGAATTTTGAAGTACTTATTTTCAAGGCAGTCGTTATTGTTCTTTCACAGGGAGAGGATCGTTGTGTTTGTGTAGAAGGGACCAGCGATGCCTGCGACTGCCGCGTCTAGACTAGTCTCGAGGCAGACGAGACGCTGCAGTTAACTGCTCGCAATCGAGAAGCGATGGTGAAACGTTCGACCCAAAATGCCATAAGACGAGAGAGTGACTGCCAGACGTTAGGGTCAATCGCGACTGCTACCAGTTCTACTAGAAGCACACCTTTAAATGGGCTGTATGTTAGGCTTGACCTAGCCGAGAAGCCCAATATGAAGGTCAACTTGACCAGCCAAACTCTCTGAATCTATAGTGTACTAACTGGACAGTTACTATAACCCTACGAGTTGCACGTAAGGTCTCCTTGCTTAAAAAGCGCAAAGGCTGGGATTCTTTCTTATTGCAAGTCGAATATTGGGATCTTGTCCCGGTGTAATACACCGGGGTCCACCACATCTCGATAGTTTCTGTGCAGAATCGGTTTCCAGAAACCGATTCCAAAGTCTACTGACGACTTTGGTTTGCCAGTAATTCTGTAGTAACATCAACTTGTCGCAAGCCAGCTTGAAGCATACCACAGAATACGTTCCAAATACATTTGACCGCAATTAACTACAGAATGTGAATTAGTTGTATCTATTCGAAAATTAGAAAATCAGGAATACTCTGGATGTCCGAAAAGCAGGGGGAAGTATACACCTGGGAAAAAAATTTGCATGGATGTATTGAAGTGTGTCTTTTGTAATATCCTCAACTCTTTGTGCAGAGTATATTTTAAAGTGAAAAGAATTACGAACAACCTGGAACTTCATAAAAGTATAATAAGTGAAACCCAAAGAACCCATTTACTTGTTATAAGTAACGGATCTTCAACGAAATGTTATCAGCACAAATTGGAGAAAGAAATAAAAGTTGCGATATAGGTCAACAAGGAAAACGTTTGTAAAATTATAAAAGAATAGGTAACTAAAAAGATATACTTTAGAGAGTTAAGAATATTCAGAATGTGCTCTCAAAAAACTACCATAACGAAAAAATATTCTAAATATATTGTTTCTTATTAGCCCGAATATTTCTTTCTCTGACGTAAGGACTAGTTTACTTCTGAACACAAATATGGTAGGAGATGTCTTCTACCTATAATTTGCAAAAAAAGCAAAATTGTCTGCATTTAAAATATTTGCAATTATGTCAAAACCGCTGCTATATGGTGCAGTTGTGAAGGGAGGAGCTTTATCAAAACTTTAAGGGGGAGAGTATATATAGGCCAATCAAACTAAGCAGAAGGAGATCGTTTTTTAGAAGTAATTCCTACTAGAAAAAAACACTAGAATCATATTCAGTATATGTAAAATAATAATTTTCAAACCAGTGCATCTAAAACAAAGTTGCAGAAACAAAATAGCGGACGTTTTACGTACGAGAAAATGTGAAAAAGTTTTTCTCGTTTATCTGCGAATGTAACTTTTTCATCGAAAAAAGTATCAAACAATAGTTTGTAGGCATTTAAAATACCTGCAAAGTGGTGTCCGCTGGGTAAAGCCGACACATATTTTAATTAAGTTACTTAAAGACACCGTTGAAAATGATGCATGTTTCGTCGGTGTAAACAACTGTACTTAATCACCTTTTCAATTGTTTGTGTATCGAAATGTAAAGCGGATATTCGCGTAGCTGGAATTTTGATACGAATTAAAAAAAAAATAACTGCCCCCGACCTTCAAGATCTATTTTTTTTTTTTTTTCAAGGAATTCCCGAGACCTTATTTTTTAACTTACAGCGCTGAGATTTGCAGATATTGCACAAGAGGATTTTTTTTAGGTACACCAGAAACCAAGATATAGACGATTTTGCAAGCACGAACAATTTTGAACACATGAGTCAACTTTTCGAAGTAGATTTCGCTACACGAACAATTGACAGTCATTAAGTACATTTGTTTTCACCTAAGAAATATGCACCATTTTCAACGGCGTTATTAAGCAACTTTATTGAAATATCTGACTTCGGCTTTGAGCTCAGTCATAGTACAACTCTTAAAGAGTAGAAAGCTTTTTGCAAAATTGAAATCGGACCTCATTTTGGAGATTTCAAGTGTTAGTAAATTCACTCTTTTAATAAAAAATTGAATATCTCTGAAACTATTCATCCGTCGGAATTCGGGTTACGGCCACTTCTTAAGCATATTATGACGCATGTTTCCTGAGATTGTTAATACGATAAATTGATTATTACAAAAGTTTAAAGATTATTAAAGTCTGTCCTTCTTCGATGATTATTTTTAATTTCCGAGAGATCTAACAATCGGATGTTCATTCAGCGGACGCCACTTTGTAGGTATTTTAAATGCCTACAACTATTCCCTGGAACTTTTTTGATGAAAAACTTACATTCGCAGATAAACGAGAGAAACCGACTTTTTCACATTTTTTCGCACGTAAAACGTCCACCATTTTGTTTCTGCAACCTTGTTTTGGATGCACTGGTTTGCAAATTGATACTTCTCATGCACTGAATAGGATCCTAGTGTTTTCTTTCTAATGGAAATTACACTTAGAAATGTTCCTACTTTGATTGGTCTAATGTTACAATAGGAAGAGTAATTGAAAAAACTAATGGATTTAGCTGTTACTTTGTGGTAGTCGATCATAATGATTTATTAAAACACTTATTTTATTTTTACCACTGTATTTTATTGTAACTTAACGCTACTACTATAGTTTCGATTTTGCAACATATCATCTTCAAAGCGACTCAAGTAAATGAATGAACACGAGAGAAAACCTAAGCTACTTATAATTTACTTCATTTACCTAGTTTTATTACTACGGTGCAGGGGATTTAAAATTAACAGAACTATAAAATTAACAGAACTATAAAATTAACAGAACTAGATAGAAATCTATAAAGAGATTAAAGGATTATGAACTAAATATAAGGGGGTTGTGTTATATAGGTCCAACTGGTCATTAAGTAATTACCTGGGATTTTGATTGATTGGAAAATTTCCAATGATTCTAATAAATTTAATTTAAAACCTTTATTTTGTTTTTGTACGTGTAGTGTATCAAGTGTATTTATATCTGGAAAATGATGATTAGATTCTAACAAATGGTTTGAAAAGTGGAGTCCGTTTTTTGGAGTCTAAAAGAGCGTAGATGTTCTTTGTATCGTGCTTCAAAGGACTGATCAGTTTGACCTATATAGAAGGCATTGCAGTCCAAACATGACAATATATAAACTCCTGAGTGTTTGAATTTTTCTATTTCATCTTTTGCATTATATAATAAATGTGACACTTGTCTTTTGTTTGTGGTTTAAAGGTCACCTTAAGATTATGATATGGCAATATGCCTGCAATTTTCTCTGAAATGTTACTGCAATATGTCAAAGATACAAATTTATTCTCACGTTCTTTAATAGGGGGATAGATGCTGTTACGGGCTAATTTGTACTGCTTTTTGTTAATTATATTTTGTATTGTTTTTTCTTGGAACCCTTTGTTAATTGCTATGATTTTTAGTTATTTTTCTAAGGTGTCTTCTGAGAGAGGTAACGACAAATACCTATGTGTCATTGAGTTGTAAGCTGCTAATTTATGTGCATGGGACTGAATGAGAAATTTGGCATAATGGTATTCGTAAATGTGGGTTTCCGAAAAATTTCAAAATTTATTTTATTCTTATTGTGTATTAACGTTAGTGTGAGTTTGATATTGGGATGCATACGGTTAATAAAATTTAGGAATGCATTTAATTGTCTTTGTGTACCTGTGAAGCAGGTTATTACATCATCCACATCACTGAACTCTACATAATAAATGGAAGACCAATACAGATATATGCGCGTGAACAAAATACGGCCTACATGCGATTGAAGGTCGGCGGCATATGCGTCGATGCAGTGGAAATCTAATGTTAAAAGTATGTTGGTGCTTGAGTCAGAATGCTTCTTGAAGACATTATGCGCCGACACCATTATTCTTTGATTTGTCTCCCATAGCGGGAGTTCTTGGATTAGTACAGAATTTCAGAGCCGTCGTCAAACAATTCTCTCGTTTTTATCGATTGTTTTATTTAGCAGGTATTTACAGTTCGTGATAAGTTAATCAAACAATATGGTCCGGAATGGTATTGTAGATACTGTTTTGCAAGAATCGGGCCAAAGGTTTGTTATATTTTAAGTAAGTACCTTGTTCTTGTCTATTCTATAAAATATACTACTATCTAAATATCGGCGACAACTCCGAGTTTTGGGATCTTTTCTTTTAACGTGGGTAATTTTGCCTGAAAATGTTTCGATAGGCTATACTTTCCGAGATATCTACTTAACTCTACATGATAAATATATAGAATTCAGTGGACATTTAGGATACAAAAATTCTCTAACCTCACCTATTTTCCATAATTTCTGTTGCAAATTTTAAAGTTCATTGCTATTTGTGAATCTACCTAAATAATTTTAAACAATCCAACATTATTTGCATTACTGATATTGACTTGATCTAATCTAATTTCAATTTCAAAACAAAATAATAAGAGGTTATGTTTAATACATGCAATTATACCTATACTGTGTCCTTGTTGCTTTGGGTTTATACTTATGTGACCTTAACTCCCAGTAATTCTTATTGCATTATTAGTATTATTTTCATTACCTAATCTTATTTTTTGTACTTATACGTGTCAGATTACGTGTATTTTGTATTTATATTATCATCATATATTAATAATTATTTTGTATATTAATATTATTTATGTTACAATTAATTACTTATTATTTCATAATAATTAGAAAAAACATTTATCATCATAATAGCTTTTTTGTAATCTTTTATTACATGCGGGTAGGATTGAAAATCAACGAAGCATGTTGAACCCTCATATCTTTTGTGTAACTTTGTAACACAATACATTTTTATTCTATTCTAAATTATATTTCGATCTCTGAGGTAGAAAATATGACTTGATTTTTTGGTGGACTCTATATTCAACTCTCATCAATATGATCATGCATTATCAAGAACGTTTACTAGAAAGAATTAAATAATTATGTTTTGGGAATGGCAACTTTTTTTGTTCTTTAATAAAAATTAAGACAAAGGTTAACTATATAAGAAATGTCAATCTATACACGCGTATTTTTGAAGATTTCTGAAAAAAAAGACATATTAAAAACACTTGCAATAGAAATAGAGCCGGCTCTGGCGGGTTACACAATGCGATTGCGCCGAGACCTCCCGTCGCCATACTTGCGCGAGATTCAATTTTACATACAAATATGAATAGACGTTGGCATTCCATTTATATGGCACAGTTCAGTGATCCACATATATGTACCAAAATTTTATAAGATTTATGCCTAGCTGTGATTTTAATATTTTATCTTCTATATATGACGTAAAGATATCTGCTAAAAGAGGATTCAAAGGAAGCCCATTGCCAAACGTGCATCTTGAGTAAAATATCTGTTATTATATTGGCAATAATTGTGTCTAAGCCTTAGTTCTATGTTACTATACTATAGTTACAATAAAACACAGTGGTGATAAATCATTAGGAAAGGTAATTAATGACTAAGAAGTTAACTTAATTATAAACAAACCGATGCTATGGTAGCTGAAGTAACAGTTTAATAGTATTTAGACGTAAACTAAAGTAGATTTAAGTATATTTGAGGGATAATAAATGAATGGCATTAGTTGGAAGAGGGACGTTTATGTCAATTAATTTTGTATTATGCTTGTATCGTGTATTAGACCCACACGTTGCAAAATATCTAAATGCGCTCAGATACTTAAAAGTTTAACTGAAAATAAAAATCAAAATCGTACGAAAAGCTTAAAATCTTTACAACTTGATCAAATGCAATACTTTGCATAGAACCCTTAAATGTTATATGAGACTAAGAATTTTAGTATATTTTCATTGAAAATAATTTTGACTAGATGTGTAATTGACTATTTGATACAAAACTTACCAAGATCATCGTCAGACGTGGATATCACCATGTTTTTTCGCCGGGGCTTATCTTCGAACTGAAACACGATAAAAACTAAATATTGGCACACAGTAAAGTACATTAGAGATAGTATAGATAATATGATATATGATGATATAACGGAAACATAATGCATAGACATATACGTCAAATGAAGTGTTTAATTAGTATTACTAAGATTTAACTTCAATATGGCTTGTTTGCAAACAAGTGTGATATAGATTTTAGGGTAACATTAAATTTTTACTTGACATTCGTTATTTTATGCATGAGGTTAATTGTCATTTTCATATTTAAAACAAAAACTTATATTTAAAAAATACGTAAAGGGAAAAAAGGTCTAATAGTAGAGACTGAGAATACGAAAAAGTCGTCTAGAAACATGTTCCGTGGAACATTGAAAGGTAAAAATGTACTGAGTAGTTTATTATATAGTACCTAACATGTATATACACCCCCTAAATTCGTCTGGCGATACCGGTGTCCAAGCACCCCCCAGGGGTGAAAAACCGAAAAAAACGAAAAATTAGATATTTGTCTCATCTTTCTGCCAAATTTTTTATTTTTGGTAAATTATATATGGTAACAAAGTTATGGCTATTTATAGGTATGAGATGTGTATTGTTTAAAACGTACACTGTTTCCTAAAAACTAGCATAGTTCTCTTATCACGCAAATATTCATTTTGCTATTTTCTTAAATTCATTCCACTTGTGATTGTAGGCAGACGAACGAAAATTTGAAAAAATTGACAAGGATAAAAGTTGTAGTCTATACTGTCTGGATTAGACCAGTTTTTTTGGTTTTACTTTTGGATTATAAATGAGCGAATTATGAAGAAAATAGTTAGTTGTTGTTAAAAATGTAATTCAACCCCCAGTTGCAACTATCTCTACTCTGTCGTTTTCCCTCGCACTTTAACACGTCTTCCCGCTCGTCACCTCGTCCCGCGAAGCTGTATATGCTCACATATGAATGCATACTCCTGTGTAGAATATTGTTTCATCACATGTTTTTAGTGGTGTTTAATTAGATATTGTTAGGTATATATTTATAACATTATTGTGAAATATGGAGTCTTCATCAAGTAATACCGAAAATGAATTAAATGCGGAATTTAAATTGCAGATAAAAAGTCGAAAATCATTTAATTCAAGGAAATTATTATCTTTTAATCATGGAAAGGCAGATACTAGAATATTGTTGCACATATCAGCCAAATCTGAAAGTTTTACACAATGCATTATAATTTAAGCTGTAAGGATACTGATGTACTGGTTCTCTTACTTCATTTTATATAAAGTCTTGACGTAAATGTTTGCACGAGAGCACAAATGAAAATAATAGATATATAAATTCTATCAATATTGATAACATTTTAAATAAAATATATTATTCGTGAAAATCTTTGAAACAAATTGCCGTCTGCTATCGCGTCCATGTGAAAAGTATGTTTCTTTAGAAGTAATAAAATTTAAGGACATGGAAAAGTTTTGCATGTTACTGTACTCTCCTACTAATTGCGATAATATTAATGATTTGAGGGCGAAGATGACATCTCAATATCGCAATTCAGTATAGACAAATTGGCCCCCTATAAGTGACGAATTGAATCAACACTGTTTGAGAGCATTTTCCAAATTTATTATATGAAGCAGTGCTTTAAACCCAGTTATTAATATGCCGAATCCTTTGGAGTACGGGTGGAGAACAAATGAAGATAATTCTTATTTACCTATATGGACAAATAAATCGCCAAATGCCAACTCTGACTGCAGAAATGTCATTGGCCTATTGTAAAACAGGGGAAAGTATTGCAAATCGTTTAAACGACGTTTTTTAATAAATGTCATTTCAGGGTACTCAACCAGTGCAAGAAATATCAATTGATACACAGACAAAATTACAGTTGTAGATGAAGAGACGGACGATGAATTATATTAGCAAAATGATGATTTCTGAGATCATTGCTTTTGTATTTTATTATAATGTGCATTTTTCAATTAATATGAAAATTGTAATAACTTCAACATCAATTTTATTTGTTTAGTATTATTCTTAATTGGTTTATAAATAATCAATGTGTCTTATTATTATTGTGGCATTTCACACGCCTCCTATATTATTATTATTAATACAAGTAAAGGGTGTGGGTAAATAATTATTAATTATAAAAGTAGTTTTTCTTAAAAAATTCATTATTTTATATTTTAAAAACTATGTAATTTAGGTCATTAGTATCTACGTTAATATATTTTTAACTTATTTTTGTTAGGACAATTACGTCCTAAATTATTGTTATGTTATATGACATTATCCAGGCTAATTTCTAATGAATAAATTTAAATGGCCATAACTTTACGTCTATGCGAGCAGCGAGTGAGAGAGAGAGGGAAATAGACAGATCTTGCGATAGCTGCAACAGGGGTGTTGCGGGAATTCTGTCAACTGGTTAGTATTTCTTTTATAACTTTCTTATTTATAAGCGGAATATAAAAATCAAAAAACGATTATAATCTAGATAGTACAGGCTACAACTTTTATTCTTATAAATTTTCTAAAATTTTCGTTCGTCTACCTACAGTCAGGAGTGTAATGAATTTGCGAAAATAGTAAAATGAATATATGCATAATAAGGAAGTTACATAGGTCTATAACAACCATTATCCGTTTCAACTAATGCAATTTCTTCACATATAATTTGCTATAACTTTTTTATTATACATAATAGAACAAAAATTTGAAAACTGTTAGAAAGATTAGGGAAAAATCTAATTTTCTAGTTTTTTCGCTTTTTCACCCCTGGGGGTTGTTTGGACACCGATATCGCCAGACGAATTTAAGGGGTGTATATACAAGCCAAATATTATGCAACAACGTAATCAACACATTTTTACCTTTCAATGTTCCACGGAAGTCGAGATAGATCTCGTTTTGAACTCTACTATAATAAAAAATTTCTCACTGTAGATCTTTGGCAGGCTTCGATACGGGTGTTCGGGTGGGGCAGTATTTAATTAATTTAATTTTGAATAATTATGTTTTGATTTTATAATTAAAAACACTAAATGCATTTAGTCCAGTCAACGGAGCGCTAAAATGACCAAAATCTCTAATTTGAGTGCTAATGAATGGATTTTGATGAAACCTTCTACAATGTGTTTGTAATGAACGTGTAGAATTAGGTTAAAAATGAAAAAAAACATATACAGGGTGTCCCGAATTGCATAGGCCAAACTTCACTATGCAATACAACTTTTAAAAATAAGAAAAAAAGTTCCTATAAACGTGGGTCGGGAAGTGATTAGTTTCCGAGATACAGGGTGTTCAAGTAATTCTTCTGAAAATGTTTTTTTTATGAATATTTTCGAAACGTCTAAAAACTAACGAGTGATAAATTACACAGGAAAATAACTTCTTATGCTTTTTAAGAAAAAATGACGACTATGTACGAAAATCATTCAGGGGCGGGTGAAACTGGGGGGCCTTGTAACATATGTTGGTAGCCTAACAGGGTCCTTCTGTCATACCAAGTTAGGTTGGCAACACTGGTAACACAGACTTATTAATAAACGTTTCTTAATGTACGCTCTCTTTAATTATCTAAATAATTAATAATCATCATAAACAAGACATGGTGTCAGGTGTAAAATACACTGTAAAGGAGTATAAAGAAGAGGTACGTCATTAAAATCTAATAATAATAAAGACATAAGAAGTTGGAAACAAAATAATAAAAAAGCGAGGTTAGATAAGGAATCAGCCAGAAAAAGTTGTAAAAATTTAATCAACAATTAAGTAAAAATTATGAAAAGTTTAAGCAGGCTTTTAATATATATCTAAATGCATCTGGGCTGCAAGATAAAGAAGACAAAAGGAAAGTCGCCATTTTCCTAAATGTGGCAGGAGAAGAGGCCATTGATATTTTTAACACTTTCAAGCTATCTGAACAAGATAGAAATAACTATAATAAAGTAGTGGAAGCATTCGATAGTTACTGTAAACCGAGGGACAATGAAACTTACAACAGATTCAAATTCTTTTCGAGAAATAAGAGAACCGATGAAGACTTCGATACGTTTGTGAAAGACCTCAAGATACTATCCAAACCATGCAATTTCGGTGACCAGGAGGAATCCCTAATAAGAGACAGGATAATAATAGGAATCAATGACACAGAGATGCAGGAAAAATTACTGGGAATAGCGAATTTAACATTGGAAGTTACGGAGAGCCAGTGTAGAGCATCGGAAGCGAGTAAACTACAGATGAGAGGCTTGCAAGGCGAACAGGAAGTAAACATGATAAAGAAACATATGAACAAAAGACAGGACAACCTAGGTAATGAATATGATTGTTTGAAGTGTGGTCGAAAGCATAGAAAAGGTGCATGTTTCGCATATGGAAAGAAGTGTAAAATTTGTGATAAATTCAATCACTTTGCTGTAGGGTGCAAATTGAATAAAAATAAAGGACAGGGTAAGGCACTGAATAATAATAATAACAATAGAGACGATAATCAGCAGTTTGTAAAAAATAGAAACAAGGTTGTAAACAATATAGAGGCAGATGACAGCGATTCATTTACTATTGATACGATTGTATTAGATAATATTTCTAGTAATAACAATAATAAGTTAGTGTGGAAGCAGGAAGTAGAAATCAATAATGTAAAAATAATGTTTAAGTTAGATACAGGTGCTGAATGCAATGTATTACCGTGGCATTGGATTAAAAGACTGAATTTAGAAAGTAAAGTAGTTGAAAAAAATTTGTCAATAGTAGCTTATGGTGATTATAAAATTAAGACAAAAGGTTTTGTCATCACCAAATGCTTAGTTAATGGAAAAAAATATAAAATAAAATTCTTAGTTATAGATGTTAAAAATATGCCCGTGTTGGGATTAAAAGCTTGTCTCGCTTTAGATCTGATCAAACGCATTGAGTCCATTGGTAATGATAATGAAACACTTAAAAATAATAATATTCAAAAAACTCAGTTTATCGATAAAAATAAAGATTTATTTTCAGGCATTGGAAATGTCCCGTTTGAATATGAAATCAAATTAAAAAAGAATTATGAACCATTTTCGAGTAATTGTAGACGAGTCCCTGACTCACTTAAAGGTAAACTTAAAGAAACCTTAAACGAATTGGTTAATAAGAACATAATAGAAAAAGTTGAGGGTCCCTCTGAGTGGGTAAACAACATAGTAATTGTTGAAAAAGCTAATGGAAAGTTAAGAGTGTGTCTAGATCCGATTCATTTAAACAAAAATATCTGTTTCGAACAGTATCCCATTCCAACAAGTGAGGAATTGGCATTAAAATTAAAAAATAAGAATGTTTTTAGTGTATTTGACATGAAAGATGGGTTTTATCAAATAAAGCTGTCTAAAACGAGCTCAGATCTTTGCACATTTGTAACACCATTTGGTAATTATAAGTTTTTGAGACTACCGTTTGGTTTAGCAGTAAGTCCAGAGGTTTTCCAGAGAATGAATGAAAAAATATTTGGCGATTTAAACATTGGAATTTATTTTGATGATTTTATAATAGCAGGTGAAAATGAAGCCGAACATGACATGTTAATGCATAAATTCTTAAACAGGGCTAGGCAAAACAATATTAAATTTAATGCAGACAAATTACAGTATAAAGTTAATAGAGTCAAATATATTGGTCAGATTTTTACAGGCCAAGGTGTAAGTCCAAATCCAGAGTATGTAGAAGCAATTTTAGCATTAAAGGAACCTGAAAATAAGAAGGAGTTATTGAGTTTTTTAGGGATGATAAATTATTTAACTAAATACATACCGAAATTATCAGAAATTAGTAATCCTTTAAGAAATTTAATTAAAAGTAACACAAATTTTGTTTGGGATGATAGCCATAGAGAAGCCTTTAATAGTCTAAAAAGTTTAATAACTACAACGCAAACTTTAAAAATCTTTGACCAAAATGAGAAAATAGTGATTCAAGCGGACGCGAGTCAAAATGCCTTAGGTGGCACGCTTTTGCAAAAAGGCTATCCAGTAGCATTTTGCTCTAGAAGTCTGAATAAAAGTGAGGTTAGATATGCACAAATAGATAAGGAATATTTGGCCATTTGCTTTTGCCTTCAAAAATTTCATCATCTAGTCTACGGAAAGCACATTACGGTCCATTCAGACCCATTGGCGCAACTAGGGGAGGGGCAGGGTGGGCCGGGCCCACCCCAAACTAGCCACGGCCCACCCCAGGGGAAAGAAAAAATTAGCAAAAAAATTTAAATTTATCGACTAATGTATCACTAAATCATTCGGAATCCATCCCCGACTTCTATATACCAATTTGACACAAGTGAGGTCAAACATTTTCTCCCGTCGATTATAACGGTAATGTGGGGGGGGGTGCCAGCTCAGCCGTTTTGTTTTTAAACTATCCGCTTTAGCATGCGAGTCTGCGCCTGTCTGCTGGCTGACTTGACTGCTGTATCTCTTTCGTTCTTTCGTTCATGCCGGAGTGAGTGTATAAGAAGATATTCGGAGCGATTCGCTTCGATTAGACAAAATTAGGTGTTGAAGGTTAAGATTCAGGGAGTCGACGACGAATCGATCGTAATTATGTTTAAATTGTTTTAATTCCAGGAGGTGGCTCCGAGCATCGGCAGTTCAATGGCTGGTTCGCCTTTTGGCTAGCGTTTCCAGAGCACGATCACTTCTTTTGTCAAGGTCAAGGTCATTAAATGACCTTGAAATGACAACCGTCCCGTGTACATATAACTATCCACAGAACACCTAAGTATCTTATGCACGAGCCGCCACTAAACTTTGCGTTACAAACACAAGGGGCCTGGCCACCCCCAGAAAAATTCTCTAGTTGCGCCAATGTTCAGACCACAAACCGTTAGTGGCAATTCAAAATAAAGACATACATAAAATAAGCGCTAGGTTGCAACGAATGCGATTAAAAACATTGAAATATAATTTTAATATTGAGTACCTACCGGGTAAGCGAATGTACATTGCGGATCTTCTGTCGCGTTCCTGTAAAAATGCAAATGTCCCTGATAAAATAGAAATGAACGATGTAATACACTGTATGGATATTGAATTACCAATATCCGAGGAAAGAATGACTGATATCGCAAACAAAACAAAAAATGATAACGTACTAAATCAAGTTTTAAAGTTCTGTGAGATAGGGTGGCCTAGTAAGTGTAACAATATAGAAATAAAACACTATTTTAAAATTAGAAACAGTTTAAGAGAGAAAAATGGAATAATCTTTTACGACAATAAAATTGTCATTCCCAATTCATTACGAGAATACATGTTAAACCAGTTACATAAAGCCCATTTTGGAATGGAAAAAACTAAAAGTCGAGCTAGAAGGTTATTCTATTGGCGAGGTATGTCAACGGATGTAGAAAATTTTATCGCTAGATGCAAAGATTGTGAAAAATATAGTAGGGCCAATGTAAAAGAACCACTAATTAACCATGAAATTCCAGAATTTCCTTTTGAAAAAGTAGCATCCGATATATGCGAATTTGAGTCCAAATCTTATCTGATAGTAGTGGACTATTATAGCAATTGGTTAGAGGTGAAAAAACTTAAAAATAAAACATGCTCAGAAATAATAAAACATTTAAAAGATATTTTTGCAGCACAAGGAGTTCCTACTACATTTGTCTCTGATAACAATCCCTATAATAGCAGAGAATTTAAAGAATTTGCAAACGAAATTGGTATGAAGTTGATATTTACAAGCCCCAGATATCCTAAATCGAATGGACTTGCAGAAAGAGCAGTAGGTATTTGTAAAGATATGCTCAAAAAATGCACAGAAACTGATACAGAATTTTATCAATTTTTATTAGAATACAGGGCAACACCACTATCTGGACTTAATGTTTCTCCCTCAGAGTTACTAAATAGTAGACTAATTAGAACCACTATACCTATTACGAAAAATCAATTAAAACCGCGTTTATGTAACAATATGCATCAAACATTAGAGAGAAAAAAAAAAAATCAAAATATTATTATGATCGTGGTGCTAAAGCCAGACAAGAATTTGGAAAAAACGAAAATGTTGTAATTAGAGACAGACAAAAGAAACAGTGGATTCCGGGTACAGTTGTAAGGAAATGTGAGGAACCAAGATCTTATATTGTGAAAGATCAATTGGGAACTGAATTAAGACGAAACTCAAGTTTTCTGAAATCATCTTTGAATCCGATGTCACCAAAAGGTAAATTTATAAATGAATATGAGAATTCTGGATCTCAACAGAGAACCAAAGATATTGAAAAAAATAATTCAGACAATGTGTCTGAAACTGTTTATAACAAAAACAATATTATTTCAGATTCAGGAAATAGAGTAACTAGAAGCGGGAGAAAAATAAATTTGCCTTCTCGATATAATGACTATGAATTATTATAACTTGTATAAGAAGTAGCACGATGTTAGAATAAGAGTAACTATGTAGTTGAAATAGCTTAGTGTAGTTTGTAGATTGTAAAAGGGGAAGATGTAACATATGTTGGTAGCCTAACAGGGTCCTTCTGTCATACCAAGTTAGGTTGGCAACACTGGTAACACAGACTTGTTAATAAACGTTTCTTAATGTACGCTCTCTTTAATTATCTAAATAATTGATAATCATCATAAACAAGACAGGCCTAGGTATAATTGAGCCCCAACTTTATTGTGTGACACTTTCAAATTAATTTATGAGCAGAACTTAAAAATTTGAAGTTATCTACACAAAAAAGTCTGGTGTGTTTTTTCTCTAAAATTATCAGTTTTTGAGTAAATCTTATCTGAACTTTATTAATTAGTAACCATTATTACCAGCATTCCTGGTATGCAGGAGTGTCCCGTGATTATAATGTTTGTAACAAATGAAAAATAATCTAGCATGCAACGCCAGAATGACAAAAATGACGTTGTTGTTTTTTGGTTTTCTGTAGTTCATTGTTCTGTAGTTTTATTATTTCCTTTTGGAAAAAGTGTTGTATTGAAAAGTAAAAAATGGTCATGTTTAGTAATGTGGAGTACACGGATATTCATTTTATTTATGGATATTGTAATGGAAACGCGAATGCCGCGGTACGCGAACATCGCAGAAGATTTCCTAATAGAAGGAAACCATCTAAAGATGTTTTTATTCAAACCCACCTAGAATTCAGAAATGTTGGACTTAAAGGAGGTCCAAGAAATGAAGAACAGCGAAATGGGCGATTTTGAAACATAATTTTGGCCAAATTTAACAATAATAATAAATTAAGTATCAGATGAGCGGTCCAACAGCTGCGTGCGCAAGCTGTGCGCGTTTCCAAAAACAAAGTTTTTCGGATTCTGAAAAAAGACCATAGAAAAGCTTTTCGAATGCAGCCAGTCCCAAGCCTTCAACCAGGTGATCCCGAAAGGCGTATCAATTTTTGTAATTGGTTTAAAAATGCCATGGAACAAGATCCCGATTTCGGAAGTAACATTATTTGGACTGATGAAGCTACCTTTAACCATAATGGATCGGTTAATTTTAATAATTTAAGAATCTGGGCTCATCAGAATCCTCATATAATTCGCCCTAGGGCATTTCAACAGGAGTTTAACGTTAATGTATGGTGTGGTGTTATAAACGGGTCTTTCTGTGGGCCCCACATCCTTCCTCCCCGTTTAAATGGACCATTGTTTAACGATTTTTTAAATAACCATTTTTCCAATATCTCGAGGACATTCCTCTTAATTTAAGAAAAGAATGCTGGTTTCAAATGGACGGAGCTCCTGCACATTTTGCTGTTGAGAACCGTTTGTGGGTAAACAATAATTATCCTGAACGGTGGATCGGTCGATTAGGTGCAAGAGCCTGACCACCCCGATTTAACTCCAGTTGATTTTTTTGTCTAGGGCTATTTAAAGGACAAAGTCTACGCAATCTCTGTAAACACGAGAGAAGAGTTAATAGAAAGAATTCTCGAAGAATGTGAAAATTTGCAGGCTAATCCTGATTTCATTCGTAAAGCTACACACTCTGTACGGCGCAGATGTCAGAAATGTGTTGAAGCTGGCGGAATACACTTTGAACAACTCTTGTAATTTGTAATTTACCTCACTTTAATCTAATTTATTGTTGTCTAATAAAAAACAATTTAATCAAATATTGTTTTACCGTCATTGTTTTTTCTGTTCTGCTAAAATTATTCATAAAAAACTATTCCCGAATAAAGTTCAGATAAGATTTACTCAAAAACTGATAATTTTAGAGAAAAAACACAAGAGACTTTTTTTGTGTGGAAAACTTCAAATTTTTAAGTTCTGCTCATAAATTAATTTAAAAGTGTCACACAATAAAGTTGGGGCTAAGTTATACCTAGCCCCCCCCCAATTTCACCCGCCCCTGAATGATTTTCGTACATACTTGCAATTTTTACTTAAAAAGCATAAAAATTTAAATTCCTGTGTAAATTATCATTTGTTTATCTTTAGACGTTTCGAAAATATTCATAAGAAACATTTTCCGGAGAATTACTTGAACACCCTGTATCTCGGAAACTAATCACTTCCCGACCCATGTTTATAGGAATTTTGTTTTTTATTTTGAAAAGTTGTATTACTAAGTGAAGTTTGGCATATGCAATTCGGGACACCTTGTATATCTTTTTTGGCCCAAAATGAGATGTTTTTACTCTTGCAATTTTTTTCGAAAAATACATGTTTTTTCAAGATATGGCCACTCGAAAATTCCTAAAAGTGGGGGAGAGGAAATGTAGAAGCTGAAAGAAAAATCAGAAAAAATTCAGGTAAATGTATCATCGACATACAAAACTGAAAACTACCCCTTCCTTTGAAATTGTAGCGGTTTCAAAATAGGCAACTTAAAAATTTGCAAATATTCAGACGTATGCAATGAGGCATTCTAAACATTTTTTGTCTCTTGAAATTTTTTTGTAACTTGCTAATTTTCCATTTTTTGCACATTTTCGATTTAAAAATTATATTGAACCTTTAAATATGGCATAGTTGTATAGGTTTAAAATTTATTTATAACAATATATAAAAATCACGCTCATTCTTCGAATTTGTATGTATGTTTTAATGTGCAAAGAATGTAGTACATTATCGTGGAAAACTGTCTGTAACTCGGAAATTTAGCAAGTTACAAAAAAATTCAAAGTAACATTAAATGCTTAGAAGGTCTCAATGCATACGTTTGAATTTTTTCAAATTTTTAAATTACATATTTTTAAAGCGCTCCAATTTCAAAGAAAGAGGTAGTTTTTCATGTTTTTCCGGACAAACTCGCTGAAAACGCACTTTACAGTAAAGATGCAAATAATAAGAAGTCTTGTACTTCGATGATACATTCACCTGAATTTTTTCAGATTTTTTTTTTCAACTTTTACATTTCCCCTCCCCCACTTTTAGGAGCTTTCGAGTGGCCATATCTCGAAAAATATGCATTTTTTGATAAAATTCACAAGAATAAAAACATCTTATTTTGGGCCAAAAAAGGTAAATATTTTTTTCATTTTTGACCTAATTCTACAAGTTACGGAACTCGTGATTAAGGGTGTTTTCTAACTCTTCCGACAATTTTCTACTCTAATTCTTTTTTCAACACTTTTATTAACGTCATTGCAAACTCATTGCACAACGTTTGATCAAAATTCATTCATTAGCACTCAAATTAGAGATGAAACCCCCCATTGTCTGGACTAATTATCAAAAAAGTTTAATAAAACATGCAAATAACAATAAGATAATCCACATAAAATTTTAACAGTATATAACTGAAATAAATTCTGTAACTTGGATAAAAAAATACAAACATGTCAATTTTCTTTTCTACAGGCTACATTTTAGAGACAATGTTCACAGTTTATTTTCACCCAAAGGGGTGCCACCACCCGTAACTTTTTGAAGTGAAACCTCTACGCTAGTGCGAGTCCACTACGCTAGTGCGGAAACAGGAACGAAATGAAAATAGGTATAATAATAATAATAATAGACATTTTATTACAGAAAAAAAATACAAGTTGGAACTACATTCATTTCTTTGCACCTAAGCTTTTATGTGCATTTTTACACTAATTATTTTAATTAAATACATATGTTTAACAATATACATATACAGAGTATTCCAGCTCTATTTAGGCAGTATTATCTGGAAAAAGGGTGAGGCATAGAAAGAAATGTTAAACGGAAAAGTTACTCTGTTTAAAAGACGCATTGAATCATTTTATTTACAAATGTACAAGACGCCTTAAAAAGGCGGTAGGTTATGCACTTTACTTCTTCAAATGGAACACCCTGTATATTTATATATTTTTGGAGTCTCCTTTTATTTCCGAACAATTTTTTTTATATCAACGATTTAATCCTGAATCCGGCATGTTCCATTTCCAATAAATGAGCGCTTCACTACATGGTGGCAGCAAAATGGAGCACCACCCCATAATTCCTTATTGTAACATGCTTCCTGACTGAGAGATTTGGGGGAACTGAATTGGTAATCAGAAACTTGTTAAGAAGCCTGCACGGTCACCTGATATGTCGCCCATCGATCTTTTATGGGGTCATTTAAAGCAAGTTGTATACGCGGAGAAACCAAATAATCTTAATGATTTAAAGAATAGGATAACTTATGCTTGCCACCAAATAACTCCAGAAGTTATAAGGAATTCTTCTACACGAGAGCTTTTAAGGAGGTATGAGTTGTGTCAAATAGAGCATGGGCGATAATTTGAGCATATTTTACAGTAACTATTGTTACTGTTTTTTGTATTATGATTACGTTAATAAATATGTTATCCCAAAAACGTTATCCCAAAAATGTAACTGCTAATATCGCAACAATGGTTAATGATAGGTATAGGACATGGTTAATAAAATTTGTTCGGAAGTGAAAGGAAAATCCAAAAATGAAAAAATATATAGGGCGTCCCATTTGAAGAAGTAAAGTCGGATAATCTGCCACCTTTTTAAAGCGCATTGTACATTTGAAAATAAAATAATTAAATGCGTCTTTTTAAACACAATAACTTTCTCATTTAACATTTCAATCTATGTCTCACCATTTTCCAGATAATGGTTGATTAAATAGAGCTGGGACGCCCTGTATATACAGTGTAACCCATTTTGAATAGAAACGCTCATGTAAAAAATGTGTCTATTATCTGATTTTAACGGAGTTTTTTTTTAAAGATCGAAAGCTTTACTTTATGAGAAAAATTTAGAGATAAATTTAAATTTTCAAGACCTATGATTTTGTTTCAATGTCAAAAATGGACAAAATTGATTAGCGATTTTTTTTTTATAAAATCTAACTATACCATTGGATTCAGAAACATCTCAAATGGGTAAATCCAAGATTTCGTGGAAAAATATTAAATAATGACAGATTTATGACAAAATTAATGTAGGTAATATTTTATAATAAGTTTTACTTGATTTTTTCCAAAAATCGAAGTAGCCCATGAAGAATAAACAATAGAAAGATAAATTAAGTGGATAGTTTTAATAAATATTGTCTTTTAAACAAACTCAATCATATTTGACTCAAAAACATGAATAATTAGGTATTTAATAAACAAAATAACAACACATTACAACATTACACTAAAACTAAAACCCGATAATACAATTCATTTTAAATTTTTGTAGCCTCTACAAGGCCGCCGTTTATTTCGATGCAATTGTCGAATCGTTTTTTATTATTCTTTACGACATTCCGTAATATTTCATTGTTTTCAAAGCCACCTTAGTTACTTCTTAACATTCAATTAGAACAAAATTGTATTTTCTTTTGGCTGTAATTTTGTTGAATTTTATTTGCTCATAAATCACGTAATTTAGTGTTTTTAACGGGATTTCGATTTTTGTAGCATTACACAGGTCATTTAGAATAAATCGGACGCATCATGGCACACTTAAATGAAAAATAAAAAATTATATTATAAAAAAAATTGATGTTTGAAATATCGCCTATTTGGCATCGTTAGATTTAGAAAATTATGCAGAATTCAACAATGCAATATTCTATAGGGTGTTCCATTTAAAAATTGAAAGTTAATGTCACTTCCGGCGAAACCGGAAGTAAAAAAAAAATCAATTATATGTCAAAAAGTACCGCTTATTATGTATGTAGTACTTATATCCTAAATTTCAATCAATTATCTTCAAAACTAAAGGAGAAAATGGGGTATACCATGATTATGTTACACCCGGTATACCAAAAATTCAGATGATTCTACCGAAATCCAATTTCCATAAGGTCTGTATGGGATCTTTTATATATATAATAATAACGTCTTTATTTTCCATGTGAAGAATATACTCAATACAAAACTATTTAATAAGTAAATGGAAAAATAGGCGGGCGAAGTTCAGCAATACTTTAACAAATATTAAAAGGAGTAATAAAACTATAAAAACTCATAAAATTATGAAGAATAAATTTGGATTATTTTTATCTCTCCCTCCAAATTTGTTAGAAATCCCAAAAAATGACCTCATCCAAATTTGAGTAAAATCTGTTGATATTAAAACGTGCCTCCGAGATCATGAAGTGTTCCATGTATATCTTATGAGTAATAGTTATTCATTGTATAAGTGTTTTAGATAGCGTTTTATCCACGCAAGAAAGTTTAACGCAACGTTTTATCCACAATCATGGTCATTTAGAACCAGATTTCATCAAAAAATGATTTGACATTTTGCTCTGTCAGCGGCTGTAACGTCAAAAATTGTTGAAATTAATTTAAGAAAACTTGGAAGGTATTGAATGGTTGCTATTTAGTTTTGATTGTTTATCGATTCCATTTGTAAACATTGGTGAAGTTGGTGAAAAATGCAAGAAATGAAGAAAGCGATTTTGTTCTTGAGAGAATCCTTCGGGAAGCTGAAGAAGCAACTCTCCAATTATTCCCTGTGAAGTCCAGGGAACATTATGAAAAAGTATTTTCCGAATTTAATGAATGGAAAGGAAAACGTGGGGTAATGACAATAAATGAGGAAGTTCTGCTATCGTATTTCTTAAATTTGAAGAAGTATGCAATGTCATCTATGTGGTCCAAGTATTCGATGCTGAAGGCCGCTATAAAGGTCCATAAAAACATAGACATTGGAAAATATAGTAAGCTCACTGCCTATCTGAAGCGTGAGTCGGGAGGGTACAAAGCAACGAAAGCTGCGGTATTGGAAAGAGCACACGTGGAAGAATTTCTGACAAGAGCTTGCGATAAAGAATATTTGATAATTAATCTCTTAATCTTTTAGACATTGTAGATAATAAACTTTGAAATATTTCAGGTTGAGCTAATATTGGGGGTGTCTGGTGCCTGTCGTTGCTGTGAATTGACGAATTTGAAAATCAATGATGTAGAAGACAGGGGCGCATATCTGCTTGTTTCTATACTAGATACCAAGACCGGCGTCACACGATAATTCACAATTATGGAAGAAGGATTCAATACTGTGGAGACGTGTAGAAAATACATGTCCTTACGTCCGAAAAAGTTATCCAACGACAGATTCTTTTTACGATACACTAATGAAAAATGTACTTCACAACCTGTTGGAATCAACACTTTGTCGAAAGTTTCTTCAAGAGTTGCTTCATTTTTTAATCTGGCAAACGCAGAAGCTTATAGCGGCCATTGCATGAGGCGCACTTTACTGACTAATAAAGGTGCTGACCTCACAACAATTAAACGAGATGGTGGGTGGAGAAGTTCCGCTAGAGCAGAAAGTTATATCGAGGATTATATATCCAATAAGCTTGATATCGCAAGGAAAATACAAGGTACTCCTGGTACTAGTCGTTCCTTACAAGAGGAGACATTCATTGTTTCTACAGATTTATCAAAAACCTCGACAAGCATTATGCGTTCTGAAACCGACGACAACTACAAGTTTGTTATTAATAGAAACGAAGTGAAATATGATAAAACAAATAAGGAAATGTCTATTAATATAAATGTTAATATTATTATTATTAATAGAAATTAAGTAAAATGTAATTGATTTAAGATTGCATTTTTCATTATTCCACTAGTGGAATAAAGTAATTTCATTATTTAGTGGATACAGTGGTACTTTATATGCTTCATAAGTGTAGATAGAACTCCGATTATAATGTGACTGTGGATAAAACACATTTTTTCGTAAATTTTTGATAGAATCATTAAAATGTAATCGTGCGCAAGTCACCTCTTTAAAATTCTCCAAATGATACGAATTAATAATTCCTTTTAAATCAAACCCTGATAAGACCATTTTATATGGCCCCAAGATAACCCCATGAGGGCAAAAGTAAAATATCGCATATTTTTATTGTTTTGTTATTCTTTATTTGAGACTTGCAGAAATTGTGGAAAGAAAAAGAAGAATATCGAAGAATATATTGAACTGTCGAGTTCGTAGTCCTGCTCATCTTTTGTCTCTAAATAATCACTTTCGAAAAACTTTTCACAGTAACAGAGATAAGATACCATATATTATAATACCCATAATTTTGCAAACAAACACAGCAAACCTTTATATGCTTACTCAAATCAAGGTCTGTCTTTCCACTATTACTATGATAGTGATTTTTTGGAAAATATTAAATTAATTTAAATACATCTCACTCTGGACGCATCTAGTGTCGTCAAATGTGTAACCGCATTAAAATCCGATATTTCTAAAAACACGAGGAATTTGTTAATCTATTGTAGTTAAGTCCCGTAGCCATTTACTTAAGATTATGATACATTCAATCGGTATTTACAGCCATTGTCTCGTAAAAACTTAATCTGTTTTGAAAATTTTATTTCGTGGACTTGATATTATTGATAACACGATTGAGATTTAAAGTCAGAGGAAGATTATGACTCACGAATTACTTGAAATTATTGCAAATAAAATTTGGCAAAGCGCAAGATATAATTTACAGTTCCTTGTACGGTCGCCAGTCTAGGTGTCGGCATTAAATCGGCGAAGTTAAGGAACGTCGGTCGGGTGCGGCACATGGGAACACGGATATCTATTTGATTAACATTTAACTTGAACATAGTACTAGAGAATAGATCAAATTCGATGGAAGTTAAGGTTTTCTTTACATCACTTCTACCTCAACCGAGAATAAGTGCCAGGATGATAAGAATACAGCACTGAGTGGCTTTAAGAGTGTGCAGAGCCTACAGGACTGTGTCATATTAAGCGGCAATAATGATTGCGGGAATCCCCGCTAATGGATTCGCTGTCCAAAGAGCGACTGGGAATATACAAGGCATTGGAGAAGGGAATAGCCTGGGATGTGCTCTTCCAAGGTTGGCAAAGCAGGTGAGACACCTCCACTAAAGAGAAATGGTTGAGACTCCTCATTACTAACGTGAGAGCATGGTCGGAACGGAAACACGGAGGGGTTGGATATCACCTCACGCAAGCCCTTAGGGTGGAGCGAAAATGGTGAAACAATTTTTTTTTTCGAATTTAGTTTCTCTCCTATATGTGGAAAAGTGGCTATCTGTAGGGTCAATTTACTGTGAGAAAACTGAGCCTCATACGATTACGTTTTCCGGTGCCCCAGGCTCTTCAAATTTATTATAAATTTGTGACTGGTATAGATTCGCAAGATTGTAATGATTTTCTGATTTCGCCAGAAAACCCAGAAGGGCCAGTAGTTTTCCCATCTAAATGTTTTATTAAATGACGCAAAGCTAATTCATTTGCGTGTAACATACAAATGAACCACTGTAGTGGCCTTCCAATATGCATTTATAGCTTTCTATTTACACCATTATGAATTCTCGTATTGACAGCGGTCCCATCACATCCGATAGCCACTAAGTTCGTCAAATCCATATGTTGCTGCAGAAACTGTACCAAATTTTCGGAAATTGCCTCTGCTGTGCCACATGGAACAGTGATATGTCAAAAATATTTAGATCCGGGTTCTGAAACAATCACAATATGTTCTTCGCTAATTCTGTGATTTTTATTACCAATTGAATGCTGAACGAGGGTATTATCTTTTCGTCCATCGAAATAAATGGCTTGTAAAAAATCCTTGCCTTGCTTGGTTCTTAAAATGTTTCGTCTTCTTTTTCTCTCTCTTCGTATCTTATTTCTATCAATTATTTTACAAGTTTCTGCTTTGGTTACCAGTCCAATATCTGTTAATACAGCAAACGCAATAATAGCAGCGGATCTATCAGAAACACCTGTGCGATCGCACGCTTGTGCGAGATTTGGTAAATTAATACGCATTTGTTTAGATCGTTGGCGTTGTAATTTTTGACTACCCTCCTGCTTTGCATTAGAACTGCCATCAATATCATCTGTCTCTTCACCATCTGACAGTTCCATATCCAGCACATTGGAAATAGAAGTTGAAAGTAGCGATCTTGTTCCAAGACTCTCCGATGTTAGGATCGCTGAATGTTTCGCGTAGCTACTGAATCAATTGTGCCAATAAACATTTTTCTCTCAGTTCTCTGGTCTACTAGAAATTCTTTTTCTCTAATTGGCACTTTGTTTTTACACTTACAGAATGAAAAATTCGCGCACTTACAGTAATAAATATCGAAAAATTTTGTTTCTGCAATTTCTCTAAATGTTTTCACTTTTTGTCTAAGAGCATCATTCAATCGGGATTTTAGAGGTTTCTTAAGGTTTCTCAATTTTTCGTGATATTGTCTTATCATATGTAAAATTTGTTGATCTGTCACCACGAGAATAGACGCCTTAGACCAAACAAGTTTCAGCTCTGCAATCAAAATCTCTGCAATATTACCTAAGGTCGGTTCTGCTTTATTTTGAGCTGAATTAATTAAGTTTTGACGTATATATGCATAGTTTTTCATCACATGCACATATGTAGGTAACGTATTTTTCCTAAACACGGAAGGAGCCCCAAATACAGAGGCCAGTTTTTGGCATATTTCACAAAAAAACTCGAATATCAAAATTCACTAAATAACAACCAAAGTAACCGAGATACAATTATGCGGTTGTAAAACTATTTTCGAATGAATATCGGCAGCTTAAACGCACACTCATTTAACGACAGTCGCTGGAAAAATAATTGAATCGGCTTTGTCTGGTAGTCGGCGACAAATTTTGAAAGTGGTGGGGGCACCGCTAAACGTCATCCAATCGACTCCAGGTTTTGCAGGGAATTAATATTACTTAGCCCACCACTTTTCCGTATATAGGCATTCAGAAACTAAAATGTCAGATTTTTCACTCCACCCTACAGTGGGCATAGGTGCCTTGCAGAGTACCCATTTGATTTCGGCAGGATTGACTACCGGGAAGCGTACCTATTGGCTTTGTCTCCAATGGCACGACGCATCCCTAGAAAAAATGTACGCCGAATCACGGAAGATAATGTCCCACGATTTGCTATTATTACGCTGGACATTCTCTCCAGCGTTAGGCAACTAAATATTTAAGCGTGTGAATGCGGTAGATTATGTTCCCAGACAATTTCTCATTAGGGGGGATAATATCTCTTGTTGTTTGGCGTCATCGTGTCTCGTGGTTAGTTCAGGTCATCTGTGGATTTCTACATGAATATGGATGTATCAACAATTACAACTTACAACATTAGTGATAATTATTTCACTCAAACTATCGAACCAAGTATAAGTAAACCAATGAACTACGAAGACGAAGAATCAGTCGAAACCCAACAAATAATATTCACTGAAGGACCGTCTGATCGACTACATGTACGTGAAGCGACTATTTTAAAATCGAATTATGTTCGAATTTCACTTAAAAATCCAAATAGCGACTTGACCAAAGTAATGCATTAAATTAATCTTACACTTGGCCAAATAACAACTACTCAAAAGTCCAGCCATATCTTTGCCAAATGCGAATCAGGAAAAAAGATTGTTACAACCTTGAATGGCAAATTCGACCTGGACTGACATCTGGGACGAAGGGGATTCGGTCAGGTAGATCTTCAAAAAATGAATTTAAACAGTTAACCAAAGAGAAGAGGCACCCTTCAGCCAACGTAAACAAAAATACACCCACTGGAAAATCTCACTTTGTTTTTTTTTTGTTATGTTACATTGAAATAAGAAATTAAGAAAACAGAACACTTGCATTTAATACTTTTAAACGGAAATCGACACGATGACGCCAAACGGCAGGAGATATTGTCCCTCCTAATGCGGCGTAGTCTCAGAACATAATCTAGTGCATTTAGACGCTTGAATATTTAGCCAGAGTTGTCCTAACGCAGGAGAGACCGTCCAGCGTAATAATGGTAAATCGTGTGGGACATTGTCTTCCGCGATTTGGTGTACAGTTTTTCTAGGGATGCGTCGTGCCATAGGAGGCAATTCCAATACGCCACCGGGAATGCATATACTGTGGTGCAAATGAGGATGCAGGGTACACGCTTCGATGCTACAGATGGTGGGAGGGAAGGGTGCAGGAAGTAGCGGGAATACAGCTATCCCCCGAAAATATAATCGGGGTTATATTAGGTTTGTTCCAACAACAATCACGAACTAGTTACAAACTACTTAGAGCCAATCAGCTCTTTATAATGTGGTCAGGTGATCAATCAGGGACTGTTTTCAACCAATCACATTACTTCTGATTAGTTCGGGATTCTTGTTGGAACAAACCTATTGCAATCTGAGGAGAACTAGCAGAAGTTCGAGGCTGGTATCAGCAGCATCCTGAAACGGAAAGAGGAAGATGAGAGAGAAGTGGGTTGGAGCCCTTAAGATGAAAACAGCTCTTTTATTAGAATGACCCGCTGAACTGAGGCAAACGAAAGTTGTTCCAAACCAATAGGAATCACCGAAGATTACCCTCTACCCTCAGTGTTTCGGAAAATATAGTTTTCACGCTAATAAGCTATTGGATATATCATTTCGTAAGGAGCAATTGCGTTAAAAGGGTTTTTATTGTTTAATATGTTATTTTAAAATCTAAGAACGATAAAATCATAACTAAATTCCTTGGTGCCTTTTTGAGAGCCATCCGAAGAAGCCCATTTTTAGAATTTTTCAAAATACCTCAAAAACAATGAAAATTTGGAAAATTTTGCAAGAATACTTTAATGCAGAAAATTAAATTTCCCACCCAAGTATGCTGTTGAAAAATTCTCTTTCCTGCTTTTACTATTAAAATAATTAAAGAACAAAGTTACGAAATTACGAAAATTCACTTTTTTTTTCCAGTAATTCGTCCATAATTTTTTACATTCCAGGTATACATGTGTTCAGAGAAGAGTTATTGAAAAAACAAAGAAATTGCTTTTTTATCAGCTTCGTATGACGGTGACCGAGATATCGCCACTCAAAGTTGACCATATTTTACCGCATTTGCGCTCATCCATTTTTTCTTTTCATTTTCAGTAAATCAATTAATTTTTGTGCAATAGAACAACAATTTTAAGATAATTTAATAACAACACAAGGTTTCTTTAACATTTAGAATTTGATGCTATGTAACGAGGTAAATTTTCGTTGCCAAAAATGCAGTTTTAATTAATAACATACCTCGTTATTTGCTCCGCTTACATTCGAATCATAGGTATTGTAAATTATTATTATAGATTTCTACTAATTTAGCTAGCTGAAACCGAGAAACAGATTTCTACTTTAAATAGGTAATTTGATAAACCTGGCAGTGAGAGGGCTGTCTATAATATTAATATTAATTACAAGATTTGATACGGAGGGCGTTGGTGAGACACCTGCGTAAATTAGTTTCATTAGAGCACATTTTGAAATCACTTCTGTCCGATCCGTCAAACAGCCCAGTCGGGTATTATTCCGTATATCCAGCACGTCACAAAATGGCGCCCGAGCAGGGACCTAATTAAATGAAAGTAGACTTAATTTACCGAGGTAGACTTATTTAAATTAAATTAGACTTGATAAACAAAGATTGGATTTTCTTCACATTCGGCAGGCACCGAGTACAACCCGAAGAGTACCAATAGACTCACAGAGTCATGTGGGGTGTCATTTTTGACTATACCGAGCACGGGGAACCGATACCGACTACTGCCGATCCGATCCGACCGCACCCGAAGGCGTTATTAATCATTTAATAACCCCGTAAGATTTTTTTTCACCGAATGGCTGTTTCCGTGGTGTTGCCATCTGAAGAGGCTGCACTTTTACCGAAAATCCGAATTCCGACCGAACACTTCCGAAGTCTCCCGAAGTTACCCGAATACACAAAATACCGAGTTGGGAGTCGTTTTCAGGGTAATCGAACCCAAGGAAGCGTTTGGCAACACTAGAAAACCGATCCGATCAACCGTTCCGGCAAAAAGCGTGCTGTGGCCAAGTTATGGGTCCGAATCGAGTAAGAACCATACTAGGTGATAAATAGCACCCCGATACACCATCTGCACCGCCTTTTACCGACCGCCCGGATTTTGCCCGGAATACTTACCGACTCCGGTGTCCGGAGTTACTAGGCAAGCGACCCCTCGTTTAATAGTAACTCAAGGACCCTGAATCGATTGCCGTAGGTTTCATCATGATCCGACCATCCGTTCCGAAAAAAATTGTACCCTGGTGAAGGGGTAAGTTCAAATCCGTTAAATTCGATGGGAATCCGTAGTCCGCATCGCTGGACGCCGTCCAGACCGAATTTTACCGATTACCGATCACTGAGATACCGCTCAGTACCGTTCAACATCATTCCTGGCCAGCTATGACAGTACATCTTGAGAATGGGCTACTCTGAGATACCGCTCAGACCATTCACCGCCCTCTGTCACCGTACCGAGCCGTTTCCGATTATTACCGAACCGATCCGAGTACTTCCGAGTACATTAATAACCGTTTCCTGACCGCCTGCCGATTTTAATCAGTTCCTGTGCTGCCAGCGTAGCTAGAAGCTGCACTGGTGAGCTACCGAATTCCGTCCGAATACTTCCGAAGTCGTACCAAGAGACCCGACGTCACGAATAGGTGTGTGGGGTATCGTTTTCAGGGTAACCAAACCTGAGGAAACGAGTAGTATTGCTGCGAACGCGATCCGACCGGCTGTTCCGAGAGATGTTGATACTTTGGCATTTTCTTGATTAAAAATAAACTTGGAAATTTTTCGGCGAGACCGCGTCGAATAATTTTAGATAGTTTGGGATTAAGGGACTTTGTCATTTTTCTCGAGGAATAGAACTACGATGTAACCAAGTTAGGAGTCCGTTCCCAGAATATTTGGTTGATAGCATCAATAAGGACCGTTCACATTTCAGTTTTACTGACCGACGACTCCGGAATATGGAGTTACTAGGAGTGTGACCACTCGTTTAATAGTAACTTGGAGACGCAGAAGCGATTGCCGTGTGTTGGGGTCCGATCCGAACATCCATACAACGAGTACGTGTACCGTAGCAACCTGATAGGTTGCTTTTATCGATTTTACCGTTTACAACATTTTTGTTGTTGTTTTGTTGATTGAAACTTTACCGAATAGAGCAGGCGTGACAGGAGTCCCACTGTACGCTCACGCAGCTATCTCTAGCTGCTCCGTATATACAAAACCGATCCGAACCTTAGGAAACGACTCGAGCTTGAGACCGCAAGCTGTAAAGAACTCTCCGAATACTAACAGTACCGATCAATAACAATCATTGCGGTATACCGTTATATTTCAAACCGTTATTGAATACTGACTAATAGATATCAATTCTATTAGTATCAATATATTTCACAGTTGATCCGAAATAAGAATATTTGGATTTAAACTACTATCATTGAGAAGCTAAAGAAATTATCTGAAGAAGAATTCCTTTTTTTTGTCTCTCATCGTTTACCGTTTTTATTTAATTTTTTTTATACAAAAAGAAACCCGCACCGAACTTGTGTGTTCTTTGGATTCCTGTCCAATACACACGTACATTAACAACCGTTGTATTTATTTAATTTATTATATTAATACCGTTACATTTATCAACTGTCAACGTTTACTTTTGCAAATATTTTGTTTAACATCTACCAGTATCTTTTAACTGATACACAGTTACATATATTATTTTTAATAATTACCGAATACCGATCCGCACTTGTACCGATTATCCAGCATCAACATCATTTAAGACAGTTACATTTAACCAACTGTCAAGGTTTAATACCAACCGGTCTGCCATCTACCGTTACATTTCCGACCGCTACCGTAAACCGATACATTACTAACCGTCACCGAATAAACACCGTTTTACAAACATTTTGCTTACCGTCTGTCAGTACCTCTTCAACTGATATACTGTACACCGTTACTTCTCCGACCGTCATCGTACATCACCGTTTTACCGAACATTTTTTACCGTCCGCCAGCATCTTTTCAACTGATATACCGTACACCTTAACACATTTTAAGGTTAACTCCGACAATGCTGGGCAACGAACAGAATGAACTGGAACAAGTGGACAACACTCATGATCAGCAACCACAAGAGGTTGCTGGGGCTAGCGATATCCGTCTGAGTTGGATATACCAACTTAGAAAAGAACAATTAGATGCCGAGTTAGGAAAATTTAATTTGAATATTACTGGAACCGTGGATGAAAAGAAGCGCCGTCTAGTTAAATTCATCAAGGATGGCTGCACATCACCGCAACCGCAACCATCCAAACCGTTTACCTTTCCACCCACTTTCATACCAACTATACAGACAACCGCACCACCGCCGACAACCGACCTCCGAATTTTAGATCCACTTAAGATCCGAAAATGGGGTATAAGATTTGATGGTAAGGGAGATGCCGCTGCGTTTTTAGAAAGAGTGGAAGAAGTCTGCTCCTACACTGGTCTCCGCCCTGAACAACTTTTACCAGTTTTACCAGAACTATTGCAGGGGTCAGCGTTACAATGGTACCGAAATAACCAATCGCGTTGGAATAAATGGGAGGAGTTTTCTGAAGATTTCCGAACATTCTTCTTTCCGGTTAATTACACCGAAGAATTAGAGGCTGAGATCAGCCGCCGTCTACAAAAACCGGAAGAAGCCGCTAACAAATACATCACCGATATACAAACTCTTCTCCGCCGCCATGGGGACCTCACCCCACAACAGCAACTCCGCTGGTTGTACCGAAATTTACTTCCTGATTACAGGCAGTATATCCGCCGAACCGAACTTACCGATATCGCAAATTTGATTGCCCAAATCAAGGAAGTCGAAATACTTCGTCAGGAAGTTCAGCAGACATACCGAACCGCTACCAACCAAACCGCAGCCACGACCAGTCCGTTACCGCCGTTCCGATGTCATGACCGTCCACAGACACATCAGAATCATCCGTCACAATGTCCCTAGGGGCAACCGTCTGCATATACATGTAGAGATAATTACCGTTTTCCGCTGACTGGCACCGACTCCGTCCGTTTTTACCTGAGAAACCAAATATGAGGTTTCTGTTCCAAACGATGGATACCCTCAGTATATCCACTCCGTCTACTTAACTAGCTGATGGGAATCTTGTAACAGTCAGCCAGGTCTAGATTTTGCTATAAATCTGATCACTGGTACCGTCGATTTAAATCACCGTCCGATCTCAGCACCGTCTCCTACTAGGAGTAATTATCATAGCTGAGCTAACCGAATTTCGGGTCACCAAATTGCCCCGTTTTGAGGCCGTCACCGAAAACTACCGACCACAATCGCCAGACTTCCCGGGATACCGCCCAGGGAAGCCGCCGTTCTACCGATCCACAGTTCTCGCAACGACGTACTGGGCCGCCGACGATGGGCAGAAATTCACCGAACATTCGTCCCGTGGCGAGCCCCGTTGTTCAATACCGCCGAAGCCCGAGACTACGTCTGTCCCGACCGTCCGTCTAAGTCAGCACGACTGACATTCACCACACCGACCGATCCTCCGTCTAGCGATGCCCTGCTACAAGGCATGCCGCTATGCTACCGACTGTTAACACTTTTCTATTTTTCTTTTCTCTATTTTTCTCTTTCATTATCCGTATTCTTCTCCACCGTTCCGGCAGACAATTAAAGTCGGCCCACCGACCGTCCGTTCAGTCTGCCCGCACCGTTACCCACCGTTTCGACAGACAGGGAAAGTCTGTCCACCGACCGTCCGTACCGTCCGTCCTCACCGACACGACCGACCCAGGGATCACTCCGCCACCCGAGGTGCCCATTCATCTGCCCGTCAACGAGTACACACTACTTCCAGAACGAAGCAGTATAACCTGATAGGTTGACGATGGAGCGAACCCCAGTACCGGCATACGCTGGAAGAGTAAGATTTTTATTAGGGTCTTTAACAAATTATGTTTCAGATGTTCGGATGGAGGCCGTTCTCTTTTGTCTTTTTTTGCTGTTAACGATACTCCGGTGACAGAGTCGCCCCGGAAGTTATCCATGTAATTCATTTCTTTTGTTTGGGGAGAAGAACCGCCGTCACTTACCGTTTTCTTATTTTTTATATATATTTTTATATTGTTTGTACGATATAGGGATCCGTACCGCTAGGAGTAGGAATAGGAAAAAAATAATAACTGCGTTTATTATTTTTTTATTCGAAGTAAGAGGGGGGTGTAACGAGGTAAATTTTCGTTGCCAAAAATGCAGTTTTAATTAATAACATACCTCGTTATTTGCTCCGCTTACATTCGAATCATAGGTATTGTAAATTATTATTATAGATTTCTACTAATTTAGCTAGCTGAAACCGAGAAACAGATTTCTACTTTAAATAGGTAATTTGATAAACCTGGCAGTGAGAGGGCTGTCTATAATATTAATATTAATTACAAGATTTGATACGGAGGGCGTTGGTGAGACACCTGCGTAAATTAGTTTCATTAGAGCACATTTTGAAATCACTTCTGTCCGATCCGTCAAACAGCCCAGTCGGGTACTGTTCCGTATATTCACAACATGTAAGTACACCGTTTTATCACCGCCGCTGGTTTCTTGTCGATCTTTTTATATTAACACCGATAAGAACAATTCACTAAAATGTATGTTTTAAAGCAATAATTTGAAACCGATTCCGTTTAAATATATCAGAATATAATTATTATTTCCCGACTTAGCCGAAATTAAATAAATTTATTAAATTATTACAGTATAGTAAGAGAGTCCGAGTTAGGACATGTCAACTTCTCCGATTTTATCCAAATAGCCACGTTCGCAAGAATTTCCAAATGGGAAAAAGAACATGGATGATATTTCGAGAGAAAATGTGTACCGTTTACCGTTTATATTATTTTAATCCAGACCATGTGTGATGGTACTGCGATAAAATAATATGTTGTTCTACCAAATGTGTAGAAGTTATATGTACCGTTATTTTAGCTAGTGCGTAGCAAAATAAAATATGTCTTTGCAAAAATAATTTTTGTAAAATTTATTGTAGTGTTATTGTTTAATTTACCGTTCATTTTGTTTCCAATATTTTGTACTGATATGAAATGGAACAAAATTCCTTACTTTGAAATAATTCATAGAAAGTTATTATAGTCCGGGAACTGAGAATAGAATCTAGGCTACCGTAAATAAATTAACTAACATTATATTCTGATACATAGACATTTTCCGCAATCCGACAAGATACCACGTGGCCAAACCGAAATGCATTTAATGAAGGCACCCAGCTGTGGGGTTTGAGGCGCTTGGCAAACACCGCATCAAGTGTTGATGTAATTTCAACACATCCGAACCGAACCGAAATACCACCGTTCTGATTATTACTGTCTGTCCGTCTAGGCAGAATAATCTCCGCCGTAAGCTGATACCAAATCCGATAACCATTTTATTTTCCGATCCGAGTGTGACTTAGGTTACACACCGCACCGAATCCGACAACCGTTTTATTTATTTGGTATCAGCCTTATTTAGTTTTGCCAAGTTCTTCACACTTACACTCTGACCGTCCATATAGGCATGATTATTGCTGTTGATAACTGCTTGCTTTTGCCTGGTATTTGCACGCTGTCCGTTTTTTTTAAATTACTTACTTGTGTAGTTTTTTCCGTTTGCTTTTTTTTTTTAATATGCCGCTTTGCTGCTGTTTTTTCCACCGCTTTCATCGTTTGCTTGCTTACCACTGCTTGCTTCCGCATTAATGAGTAGCTAACTAGCTTCTCACCGCCTGGTTACCCGTACGTCACAAAATGGCGCCCTACCTAATTCAAGTTAGACTAAAATGACATATCTTAAGTTTTTGTTATTGCATTTATCCGAAACTCCGTATTTTGGCACTTAACCGTTTTTTATTGTTTTGTAAAAATTTCATTGTGTGTTAATAAACTTTGTTATTTACCGACATCCGCCTTTTACTGTTGAATGTGAGTGAAAGTCTAATCTGCCGTCCGGACCCCTGGACATACCGTGTCTCCACTGTAGCTATCCCAGCCCTACTGTAACAGGCTGCGTTTAGGAGGCTAATGTGGGACCTTTGCCCCACGTAAAAATTGCAAAGGTGGCGCTCGAGATTACCGAATTTAACCGAAATACAGTTCAGCGCCAAAGTGACGCTTCCACTTGCCTATGCGCTAGGCAACTGGAAGAAAGCACGTCACAGCTAAACTTTCTGCAGTCACAATTTCCATGACCAGCCTTTTAAACAGCCACATGATATTTATTGAAGTAAAGGTTTCGGTGCAGGAGACAGAGTCATGGCAATTGGCATCAATCCATTGTTTTTTTTCTTCCAACCCCATTGGAGGGGATTTAACATATTTCCCTTCCATTGTTGAATCTTTAAATATGTTCGCTGTCCATGTAATCTAGTAGTATCAGCCGTTGGAGGTAACTGTGATAGTGTAAACGTCGCATTCTTCGATAATCGTTTAAAAAATTCACTTGTAGCACCGATTTTTTCCTCTTTTGCATTATTTGTTAAGAAAGCTTTCGCTTGTATGAGAGCAAATGTGGTAAAATATAACAAAGAATGGTCATCTTTGAATAGCGATGTCTCTATCACCGTTAGTCGTACAGCACAGTAGGCCAGGATCCAAAATGTCTGGCCAAAATTCTGAAACTATGCAAGTATACTTATTGTGCATAGGTCATGAAGGGAAAAATAGTTAAAAAAATGTACATCCTCTGGTGGTGAGATATAGGGATTGAAAATATAAACAATATTTTTTAAACTCAGTTTACGTGCTTTTGATACCTAAATTTCTATAAGAACAATAAGGGAAAAAACTATCAACCCCTGGGGGTGAGTTATAAAGATTAAAATTATAAACAATGCACGATTTTTTCAAGCGTGTTGATTGCACTTAGATATTTATGAGAAATATATTTTTAAAATACCGCGTCGTCCTGATGTAAGAGTTCAAAACATTATTTAATCGGTGTTTTTGGAAAATGATTTAAAAAAATTACATATTGTTAACGTTGTGGAATAAAAAGAGACAATTGGCATTCAAAAAATAAATTTATTATGGATTTTTGTAAAGAAGTAATAAATAAAGTAAAGACCTATCAAGAATTCACACTTGGTGCTTTCCTGTGGTGTTTGTGCCATCGAAGTCGTTGACGTTTGGGTACTTCTGGCATTGCTAGTAGACTTAATACTTCGGAAGGTAATATTATTGCCCTCTTTTGGGGCAAAGTCCTGTGATGAACGGGTTAGTTAGTTGTCTAGATGATTTTCTAGTGTGGCTTGGCCTGTATTGTTTAAAGTCTTCATTCCTCGACTCCTGACTTTTTTTGAGAGCTGACCAATTGATAACTTCGCAGACTCAACAATTTCAGCTCCATGTATGAGAATTTTGTGCACAGATGCCGGTATGTAATATTATAATTATATTTGATACTAAATATAGGAAAAAAAACTTTTCAAAAACGAACCTGGATGGATGGATAGATGAAATTTAACTTTCTACAAAAAAGTATTCTTGTTAAATTCTCCAAATTTGCATTGTCTTTGAGTTATTTTGAAAAAACTAAAAATGGACTTCTTTAGATGGCTCTCAAGAATGCACCATGGAAATTAGTAACATTTTGTGATTTTATCGCTTTTATGTGTTAAACTAAGATATTAAACATTAAAAACCCTTTAATGCAATTGTTCATTTCTACCCCTTAATTTTGGAAACATTCCATAGCATATAAGTTTACTTATAGTGCATTTAAATATCGACAGTCTTATAAAATCAGCCAAAACGTAACGTTCTAACATTTTCCTCCCCCATTGGCACCCCGATCGATTTACTCCTACGGTCAGCGGTGGCGACCGAACATTTATTACATTTTAAACGTTTATGCCTTCCTATACACAGGTCTCACATAGCATATAGCCAGGGCCGCCAAGAGAAAATCGGGGCCCGGGGGGTTGCAACATATATACGACTCCCACCAATCTTCAACATAAATTTCGAAGAGCAAGGAGTGGCATTCTTATAATAATAAACTATTTATCTTCATAAAAATTTCGAAAGGTGAGGGGGAGTATTCCTTAGTATTGAACAGTCTTCTCGATCGAAATTTTGACGAAGCGGGGGGAGTTGATATTTCATAAAATTGAATATTCATCTCGGTCGACAATTTGATAAGCGGGAGGGTGATACTCCTCAATTTGTTATTAGTATACCTCTCTCGTTTCATCTAATGCAAATGCTAACCTCCAAATCTCCAACTTCGGGCGAATACCGGTCCCTCTTAAAATCGCCGGGACGCCCGGGGGAAAACACCACCCCCGACACCCCCCATTTACACTGCCGGTTTCTTAAACGCTTCCAATGCGTTAATGAAAGTTTGCTTATTCACATTCGGTATTCCATATTCTATGTGGGTATAGTATATATTATGATCTCAATTGGGACAGCATAAAAACGAAAATTCGGAGTCAGCATTACTCTTTAATTGTTAAAGATAGGGACTTCTATAATACCTTTATTCAGTAAAAGTGGTTAATGAAAAAATATGTTTATCACATGATAAGTCACATAAATGATATATTAATTGGTCTCAGGTGCGGAAATAGGTCGACGTTAAATAAACAAATTTCAAAAATGCTTTGTCTATGAACAATATTTCATTCGTCACTATCCGAGTTTTCAGAACTTGAATCGGTGTTTACATATTTTAATAATAATTGAATTGATAAGTGGTAATATAGAATATTCATTTTCCTTTTTTATCAGATGCGAGACACACTTGCTCCATATATCGCTTTTGCCTATTTTGCCTACTATTATCTTTATATTCTTCAAGGCAGACTCACTTAATTGTGGGGATTGATTATATTGACATAGTCTTATTTTTACATCAGCCCACACCATTTCATGGTATTTCCAAGTCTTTATCTTTCGTGTTCGGAATTTTTGTGTGTTGCCGCGAATGGTATGATGCATTGTCCATAAAAATTACAGAATTTGGTGGGAAATTTGGTAACAGCTGTTCCTTTGCCCACTTCTCAAATAATTCGGCTGTCATATCCTCGTGGTAGTCGGCAGATGATTGCTTGATATTTTTAGCAGACAACAACAACGCATTTGGAATAAAACCGTTTTTACTTCTAGCATGTAGAATTATAATTCTTCCCCTAGAACATGAAGCACTTAAATTGCACTTCTTGGTGTTATCCGCCTAACCGTATTGAACTACATCATGGGTGTCAAACCATATTTCGTCAAGATAAATTATGTCTCCAATTGCATCTCGGTGTTCTTTTATTTTACGCAGGTACTTGTGTCGATGATCAACGATAGGTGCTGATTCCATAACTACCATTCATTTGTCCAATTTTTTGTACCAAAAACCGCAATCGAGCAAAACGTTTCGCAAAGTATCTAATGATTTATAGTTATAATCTGGATAGTCGCGTAACTTATCCCTAATCATTTCTAATGTGGGCACCTTCTGTTCATTGTAAAAGTCATACACAAATCGACGAATACATCCTTGGACGCGTTATCAAGTTTTTTAAGTTTTTGACCAACTGCTTTCCGTTTAATAGAATGATCAACTACATCCCCGGCTCTAATAACCCTATAAATTTTAGTACGGCTAAATTTGGTTAATTCATAAATCCTCTTCACAGTTTTATTATATGAAGAATCAATATTTTCGCCGTTTAAACACGAGTAAATATTCAAAATAACCCTTTCAGTTTGAATGTGTAAGTCTTTATTTTCAATTTCCGCTTGTATAGGCTGCTCTGTATCAAAATCGTCCGTTTCGTTGTCACTACTATCGAAAGACCTCCAAAATGCCATTTTAAACAATTAATTGCAAAAAATCACTCAAACACAGTAATAAAACTAATAATTTGTTCAAATAATTTCTAGAGTTAGGTAATTTATAACGCTGCCTGGCTGTACTGCACTGCCTCGTACAGATCATACGATACAGATAGTTCATACGTATTTTTTGTTTTATATATTATGGCATGCAAAAACTCCGAACAAGGTTGGTGTTGACAAATCAAATTCGCTAAGCATCTAATCCCACCTATATTTCTATGTGACAGGCTGATCAAGTCCACGTGGACTGTAGACGAGGAGTGGTGAATATAAATCTGTAAAATTCTGTGCTGTCTCATTCAATGTGAAGCGATATATTGACAATATCCCGTAAGATCCTCCAATTCCGTGCTGTTCTAATTGAGTTCGTAAATACTTTACCGATTACACTTATGATAAGATAACATAAAAATATTTTATAGTTGATCATATTATATTTTACATAACTAGAAAACTTACCAAAAATATTAACTTATTTATGTAAACGGTTGACACAAATGTTCTGAAATAATCTTAGTAAACTGTTAACTCAGTGTGAAGCTAATAATAGAAGGAAAATAAAAACGCTAATGCCAATATAATATCGATTATTGACTTTCGATTAGCACAAAATTCTAAAATATTTAGTTTATCAACAGATTAACTTTATCAAATGTTGCCACACGATACTCTTACTCATAGTAGATCACTCTTTTTAATCTGATCGAAAGGGACACTTAGCTCCTCTTATGAGTTATGAGACGATATTTAGATTGTCAAGTATTAAATGTAACGTGAAATTCTTCGCACTATTTTTCTCGTCTCACGATATTCCCCTGTTTTCGATAAATTATCCAGGACTGGATTAAAAACAAACCTTATCCGATTTCTATTCAATGAAGTGTAAAATATTATTTTATGAAATTTTAACCGATTTTAAAGTTCTCAATTGTGGTCATCATTCCTCATCATCATTTGAGGTATGTTTCTTATATTCGTTCAATAATATAATCATTCTCTAAATGCTTAAAAGATTTCTATGGAATCTTTTGCAAAACTATAGAATGTGGCTCAGCAGTTGTCTCTTTACAGTTTCATTAAGCTATTAAGCTATTATGTCTTGTATAACAAGAACGAAAATGATTTGAGAATATGGCGAATGCGCTGGGGTGAATCTCTTTCATCTGAATGGGCTTGTTCGGCATTTTTTTTTATTTCATAAATCGAAAGTGCAAGTATAAATTAATGGATCTGCAAAAAATCAGAATCTTATTCGCACGTCTAGTATCTTAAAATCTATTACAAATTTCCATCTCGCGAAAATGGGGCGTGGCCAGGCGCTACGTCACTATACGCATAGACTCGGCGATCTCAATAGACTCGATGCTCCTTATTGGTTATAATAATTATAAGTGGTTTCGAAATATTGTTTGTTTTGTTTACTACTTGACAGTAGGGGAGTACAATTTGGTGAAATGTCAAAAAATTACAATTTTCTCTCGGTCCTGCCAGAACGAATTTTCGATTTCGACCCTGCAATTTACGATTATAATTCATCGCCGACCTTCTCCTTTCCGTAGACACATAGAACGAACTTCCACTCGACGTATTTATTTAGTTACCAGCGTTTAAAAATTCAATGTTTTTCGACTTTTCAGGTTAAATTTGAAAGGTCCCAGAAAGCCATTTTTCTTACGTCACTTGCGTATAGTGACGTCACAAATGAGCGCTCGGTTTTTGCAACTATTACTAATTTCAACTCCTTATATCTCGAGAACGGAAAAAGTCAATAATACGAAATTTTAAGTGTATAATGAGAATATCGAGTACTATATGAAAAAGTATAAAAACCATATAAAAAGAATATTGTTACGGATTTCCACCTTTTAGGAAACACCCTGTATGAATCCGTGGGTTCTAAATAATTTCAACAAGAGATAAACACTACTAACACTTTATTTCACAATTTACTGACTATACAATACTTCAAAATAAACTTTGTTTACTTTAACCTCACTTTTTCCCGAACGTGTCACTTCTCAAATAAACTTCCCCTTCCGCGCTTGTAATCGCGCCTTATATACTCCGAAATTAGCTCTAGATCAATCCAGAATCTTCTCCAACCATAAGCTAGAAAAGTCCTTGGCTCTTTCTAGAGCCTTTCCAGTCACCATCAGAGGCATAGGCGTACCATCTCCTTTTCCAAGGGGGTGTAATTCATAACACTGCCCCCTCCTTAAGCCTGATCGTCCCGATCAGGCAACTCAGAATCATCGATGTATTTCGCCAGCCTGTCCAAATGCACGATCTTCATCTTGGACTTTTTGCTTCGTTGAATTCGATAGACGACGTCATTAATTCGGGTAATAACAGTATACGGTCCATCCCAAGGCGGTTGAAGTTTCGGTGACCTTCCTTTCTTCCGCTGTGGGTTGTACAGCCAAACCAGGTCTCCTGCCTTGAATCCTTCTGAACTACCCTTACGGTCATATCGAGCCTTCATTCTGTCACTGGCTATGGTGATTTGGTCTCTAACTAACTCATGGACGTTCCTTAGCCATTCACTCACTTCATCTACATAGCTGTTCACAGGAAGTCGTTCTCCACCTGGTGTTCCAAACATCAAATCACATGGCAGTCTGATCTCATGTCCAAATACTACACGAGCCGGAGTCTGTTTTGTAGTTTCGTGGATAGCAGCTCTATATGCCATGAGGAAAAATGGTATGTGGAGATCCCAGTCACGTTGATTTTTATGAACGACTTTAGAGAGATGTTCTTTCATAGTCTTATTATGTCGCTCCACCATTCCATCTGATTGAGGGTGAAGGGCTGTCGTCCGTGTTTTGTGTATTCCCAATAACTTGCAGATTTGCTGAAATACCCCTGACTCAAAATTTCTCCCTTGATCTGAATGCAGCTCCAGGGGTACACCAAACCGACATATCAAGTTATCTACCAAGACTTTGGCGACAGTAACCGCTTCCTGGTTCGGAATTGCGTAGGCTTCAGGCCATTTACTAAAATAGTCCATGGCAACCAGTATGTACTTGTTACCGTCCTTGGTTACTGGGAATGGTCCGGCTATATCGATCGCAATCCTCTCAAAAGGGGCCCCGACGTTATATTGCTTCATTGCACCCCTACTTCTAGTCTGTGGTCCTTTACTGGCTGCACAAATTTTACAATTACGACACCAAGCTTCAACATCTTGACGACTATTTACCCAGTAAAATCGTTCACGTACTTTATTCAGGGTCTTGTTAACGCCGAAGTGTCCACCGGATGCTCCATTATGCACTTCTTGAAGTACTTTCGGTACTCGACACCTGGGAATCACTAGACGCATAACAACTTGCTTCCCATCCGGGCTCTCCCATGCTCTTTTTAACAGCCCATTCATAACTCTAAGTGAGTCCCACTGTGCCCACAAAGCCTTCAATCCAACTGCTTTGTCCGAGACATCCTTCCACTCTGGTCGAGTTCCTTTTTCCTTTGCTCTCAATATAGCCCCAATCTCTGCATCGTTCAGTTGTTCTTGTCTCAGGGCTTCAGTTGTCCAATCATCCGGAACGTCTATTTTAATAGTGTTGACTACTCCCATGCCCTGCTGTTTTTCCACGTGGCGGCAGTGCTTGCAGTCGTCCTTGCATGGTCTTCTAGATAATGCGTCTGCGTTCTTATGAGATCTTCCTGGTCGATGCTCGATTTTAAAGTCGTACTGTTGCAGCCGTTCTATCCAACGAGCCAGTTGACCTTCCGGGGTTTTCAACTGCAACAGCCATTTCAACGCAGCATGGTCGGTCCTGATTTTGAAATGTCGCCCGTAGAGATACTTATGAAAATGGTCCACTGATTTGACGATGGCCAATAACTCTTTCCTGGTTACACAATAGTTTCGTTCTGGTTTGGAGAGCACCTTGCTGAAGTACTCGATCACTCTTTCCTCTCCGTTCTGAATTTGGGACAGCACACAACCAATCGAAGAATTACTGGCATCTGTATCTAAAATAAAAAGTCCATTCTGTTGTGGGTATGCTAGTACAGGACCAGTGCATAGAGCTGCCTTCAATTTTCTCCATGCCGTTTCACACTCCGGTGTCCACTGGTACTGAACTTTCTCCTCTGTTAGCCGGTGTAATGGCTTCGCAATGTCTGCAAACCCTTCCACAAAACGTCTATAATAAGTGCAAAGGCCAAGGAAGCTTCGTACTTCATGAACGTTAGATGGCCTTGGCCAATCTCGTACGGCAGAAATTTTATCGGGATCCGTTTGTATTCCCTCTGAAGACACTACGTGCCCAAGGAATTTAACTTCTTTCTGAAATAGTAAACACTTCTTCGGGTTCAACTTCAGGTGTGCATTCCTTACTCGTCCAAATACTTCTTGAAGATTTTTCAAATGTTCTGTAAAGTCTCGTCCCATAACCAGCACGTCGTCAAGGTAAACCAGGCACGTCTTCCAGGTTAGCCCTCGTAGTACAAATTCCATCAATCGTTCAAACGTGGCTGGAGCATTGCAAAGTCCAAAAGGCATCACCGTAAATTGGTAAAGACCACTGCCTGCTGAAAATGCTGTCTTTTCCTTATCATCAGGATGAAGCCCAACTTGCCAATAACCGCTCCTAAGGTCTAACGTCGAAAACCATCGTGAGCCTGCCAATGTACTTAACGTGTCGTCAATCCGGGGTAATGGGTAACTGTCTTTCTTCGTCACATCGTTCAATTTCCGATAATCGACACAAAATCTTAACGTTCCGTCCTTTTTGGCAACCAAAACTACTGGCGATGACCAGGGACTCGTTGACTCCTCAATGACCCCTTCTTGTAGCATCTTATCTATCATTGCCGAGGCTTCTTCTTGTTTTGCTAGCGGAAGCCTCCTAGGTTGTTGTCGAATAGCAGGTGAGTCACCAGTATTTATCCGATGCTGGACTATATCTGTTTTTGTAAGGGCCTCCGTACTTTTAGCAAATACCGAACTTTCCTTTTCCAGGAACTTGATCGCCTCCTCTCGTTCATCCTTAGATAAATGGTCCAACTGGGAACTCAGCAAGGTCAAAACTTCCTGGTCTATATTTGTAGATGAATTTCCCTCTGTTTGTTCTTCGCACCTTGCTACCCACATAACCGGTTCATAGGAGCCAATCGGTTTGCCTTCTTTAATTGTTACTGCATGGGGATTTAAATTGACGACTCTAATTGGGATTTTATCTTTAGTCCGGGTTAAAGTTCTTGCCACAACAATATTGGTTAGGGACTTAATCGATTCATCACCTTCCACCAGGCCAACACGGTAGCCTCCAGGATTTCCTTCCAAGGCAGCATCGATGATCTGTTCCGAATGAGCAGGAATCTTAATTGTCTTTGTTGTCAATAACCTTTCTTTATGGAATTGGTCATCTGCGGTTGCCAGGATAAATTCCTCATTTCCAATTTTCAAGACTCGCTCCCCTACGTCAACAATAAACCTCTTCTCTTCCATGATGTCCAGTCCCAAAATGAAATCATCTGTAATGTCAGCCACAATGACCTTGTAATTGAATCTCAATCGTCCAACCTGCAGTTCCAAATTGACCTCTCCATGGACCGCAGCCCTGTCTCCTGTGGCTGTCCGAATAATTACTTCATTTTGCTTCTTCTTAATCTGCAAGCCTGATATAAACCCTGGCCGCACTATTGATGACGTAGCGCCTGTGTCAACAGTAAACACGCACTTTCTTCCATTCACATATCCTTGCAACAGCAGACTACTTGGAATTCTTCGCAGCTGGGAAATCTTTATTTCTCTGGGGGCACCGTGTTCCCTAGCCAGCACAGCCCCCTTAGTGCTGGCTATCTTTAGTTTTCCTGCTGCTCTTCTACATTTACAGCATTTACTCGTCTGTCCGAGTTCTGCTGTCGACAGTCTCGTTTCATATGTCCCATCCTGCCGCAGTTGTAGCATTTAATACCTCCACTTGGCCTTTCTCTGTTTTGTTGGTTTTCCTGTCTTCTTGGAGGATTCGATTGAGCCAGTAATTGACCGATCATTTTATTCGTATTGAGAATCGCGTTCAAGATAGGGTTTTGGTCTCCCTCTTCTGGCTGCGATTCTTCAAGGGTCATAGCCCGCACTCTTGACTTTGGAGTATCCCTATAGACGGCTTCTACCTCTAATGCATGCACCAAGGCTTCACTACTACTTTTATGTCGGGATAGCCTGAGGACTCGCCTGATCTCCTCGTCCCTTATCCCGTCTAGGAATGCCCCCACTGCCAATTGCTCTTTAAATTCTTTTGGCGCATTAGGATAAGCTAAGTGTGCCAGTCTTTCCACCGCAGCTTCAAATTCTTGCAGGCTCTCTCCAGCTTTCTGAACGCGCACTTTCAGCTGGGTCTGGTATACTTGAGCAAGGTGTTGATCTCCATATCGTAGATCTAAGGCAGCTTCTAAAACTCTAAAATTACGTTGTTGGTCCGCCGGAATTGTCTGGAGCAACTCCAACGCTTGGCCTCTTAAAGCCACGATTAATGCCTTAGCCTTCTCTTCGTCATTCCAGTTATTTGCACTCGCTGCTGCCTCAAACTGTGTCTTGTAAGTCATCCAGGAACTTTGACCATCAAAGGAGGGAATTTTTAATCGCTGGCCTGACGATACCAGTTGCTGGTTTCCTCTATCCCTCAACTGTTGTTTAAGCTGGTCAATTTCTCCTTCTACCTGGTGCATTTTCTCTTCAACCTTGTCTACTTTTTCTTTCACTTCGCTTACGTCTTGCTCGACTTTATTTTTAAGTTCTTCAGTGACGGCAAATATGGCATTCTGTTGGCTTTCTATAATTTTCCTTAGTTCGTCTCTCTCTTTTTGTTGTTTAATGTCCAAGTCTTGCATGATTTTTCTCAATTCTTCCTGACGTTGTTTCTCTTCGTCTTGATGTCGTTTCTCCTCGTCTTGATGTCGTTTCTCCTCTTCTTGTTTTTCCTCTTGACGTCTTCTCTCTTGATCCTCAAACATTTTTCTTAATTCTTCTTGACGTTTTTGTTCTTGTTCTTGGCGTCTTTTTTCCCGTTCCTCCTTCTCTTCCTGGCGTTTTCTTTCCTGTTCTTCTTTCTCTTCCTGGCGCTTTCTTTCCTGATCCATCATCATCTTTTGCATTTGGGCCATAAAGTCCTGCATTTGTTGTTCGGATGCCATGCTTCTGGTCGTTACCGGCATACAATTACGTTGAAATCAAATAAGTTTAATATAATTACGTCACTATCGGTAATGGGACTGTCCAGAAAACCCTCAAAACGGCACGAAAAAGTCTTATCTAGAATCTTTGTCACTTAACCTCTAATGTCCAACAAAATGTTCCAAAAATGTCTCAAAAATGCACTTAAACACTATTTTTCCTGTTCGAAAATAAACCTCGAACAATGTCCAGTAAATTAGTCCTTCCTGTGTTAGCACTAACTCCGAGAATACTGTCCCAGTCTTCTCAACACTCCCGAAAAAATCCTCTTGTCAAAATTCCGCTTCCGACACCAAAATGTTACGGATTTCCACCTTTTAGGAAACACCCTGTATGAATCCGTGGGTTCTAAATAATTTCAACAAGAGATAAACACTACTAACACTTTATTTCACAATTTACTGACTATACAATACTTCAAAATAAACTTTGTTTACTTTAACCTCACTTTTTCCCGAACGTGTCACTTCTCAAATAAACTTCCCCTTCCGCGCTTGTAATCGCGCCTTATATACTCCGAAATTAGCTCTAGATCAATCCAGAATCTTCTCCAACCATAAGCTAGAAAAGTCCTTGGCTCTTTCTAGAGCCTTTCCAGTCACCATCAGAGGCATAGGCGTACCATCTCCTTTTCCAAGGGGGTGTAATTCATAACAATATCATGGAACAAGCCCAAATATTTTCTGCACTGCTTACACTGAATCTGAATGGCGAATGCAGTTCATAAAATTTGGCACGTGAGGATTTTTTGACGACAATGCTGATGTTGTGGTTTAAAAGTTCAAATCGACAGATATTTTTCTTTACTTTGTAGAAGCTACGTAAGAGGCCACTAAGAACAGTGAATATTTATTTTTCGAAAAAAATAAAATTTCTATGTAACCTTAGTCTAATAATTATAATGATTTCCATAACAAGAGATGTTATCTGAGATTCTCCTATAGTAACTGTTGGTGGAGGGATTATACATCACAAAACCACAAAAATCAGTTCTGGGCGTGCCGCGCAACCTCCCTAAAAAACCACCCCTTCGGTGAAAGGGTCTTATTTTACTGATATCTCGTTAACCGTTGAAGATATAAAAAAAATGCTTATTATAAAAAAAAGCTGGACTAATTTCCTAAAAAAAAGTCCTTTTGTAATTTTCTTGTATATGCCATGATTTTCGAGAAAGGCGGTATTGAAAAAAAATGCAAAATTTGTATTTTTAACGCGTACGAATCTTCGTTCATTTGAAATTTTTTGCGCGCGGCTCACAGAAAAAATTGAATTGCTTGAAAATCAAACAAGCTAGTAAGAAAAATCAAAATGGGTTTTAAAGGGGATATAAAATACTCCCTTGTGTTTCCATTTTTGATGGCTATTGATATCCATTGGTATATAAAAATAACGATATAATATAGTTACCTCTTCATTTTTTGCGCTTTAACTATTCACAGGCCCATAAAAAATAACCGACTTTAATACAAGTTATAAATGCATTATCTTTCAGTTCAAAGTAGTAAAAGTTAGGAATAAGAATATTCACATTTACAAATGTACCAGCATGTTGAAGTTAGACAAATTTTGGCCAATTTTTTATTGTTTTTTAAAAGTTAAAAATAAACCCAAGCATCTTATTTTTTTTTAGTTTATTTATCATATAACTATTGTTTCTAATGATTTAATAGTTAAAATATTGCATTAAAAAATTGAACACACCCATTTTTGGATTTTTCTTTGGCTAACTTCAACATGCGGGTAAATTTGTAAATGTGAATATTTTTGTTCTTAACTTTTTCTGCATTGAACTAAAAGGTAATGCATTTATAACTTATATTAAAGTCAGTTATTTTTTATAGACCTGTGAATAGTTAGATGCACAAAAAATCAAGAGACGACTCTATTATATTGTTGTTTTTATATACTAATAAATATCAATAGCCATCAAAAATGGCAACACAAGTGAGTATTTTATATCCCCTTTAAAACCCATTTCAACTTTTCTTCCTAGCTTGTTTGGTTTTCGAGCAATTCAATTTTTTCCATAGGCCGCAAAATATTTCAAATAAAAGATAATTCGCGAGCATTAAAAATACAAATTTTGCAATTTTTGTCAATATCGATTTTCTCGAAAACCATGGCATATACAAGAAAATTACAAGAGGACCTTCTTTCAGGCAATTAGTCAAGCTTTCTTTTTTATGATGAGCAACTTTTACTTCCCTCGCATACCGAAGGGAAGTATTGTATTCGAGAAAAAATCACCCTCCGAGATTTTTTCGGATTCTGACGTTTCAGAACACGTAGATTCCGAAAATATAGGTTTTTCAATTCCGTCAGTCTGTCTGTCTGTCTGTCTGTCTGTCTGTCTGTCTGTCTGTCTGTCTGTTGGTGTATTTACTAAAAAACTACTTGACGGAGAGCAGTCAAATTTGGTAGGTAGTTAACCCTACTGTCAGCGAAGAACTGGTAGAATTTTCACTGAAAAATATACAGGGTGGAACGTCTAAACGGAATAAATAGTGAAAAAATTTTTTTTTTGCTCAAATTTAAAATTTCCACGTTTCATGACGCGCTAAACCTGTTTCAGGAAAAAAAATTTTTTGAAAATTTTTTTCAAACATTTTTGAAAAAATTTTTACCAAGATGAAAAAAATTTTTTTTTGCTCAAATTTAAAATTTCCACGTTTCATGACGCGCTAAACCTATTTCAGGAAAAAAAAAATATTTTTTTCAAACATTTTGAAAAAATTTTTACCAAGTTGAAAAAAATTTGTTTTTGCTCAAATTTAAAATTTCTACGTTTCATGACACGCTTAACCTATTTCAGGAAAAAAAATTTTGAAAATTTTTTTCACCAATATTTTTGAAAAAAATTTTACTACTAAAATGAATTTTTTTTTCTTTCTTCAAATTTAAAATTTTTCACGTTTCATGGCATTCTAAGCCTGATTAAAAAAAAAAGTTTTTTGAAATTTTATCACTAAGATAGAATTTTTCTTTCTTTGTTCAGATTTTAACTATCCACGTTTCCATGACATTCTAAAACTATTCAAACAAATTTAAAAATGTTTTTGAAGAATTTTTTAAAAAATTTGAAAACATTTTTAATCCATTTATGTATATACATCATTTTTAATTTTTAAACTTTTTTTAGCACTACTATAGAACAGAAGGAAACATTCCTTTTTGCTCTAATTTAAAATTTCTACCTTTGACATTTTAAACCTATTTCAGAAGAAAAAAATTTGAAAATTATTTTACCATCTTTTGAAAAATTTTAAAAAAATTAAATTTTTTAACCACCACTATACTTCCACTCCATTACGTGAATGTTGGATTGAAAATGTGACAGATGGCAATAACATCTGGCATATGCACCTATTATACTTTTATTGAAAAATGTACAGGGTGGTCATCCCAAGAAATAATTCAGTCATGGTGGACATTTGTAAAGGTATTTGCGCAAGCCTGCCATATGTGGCACCTGCTATTTAGTATTGAACTTTTGCTGTTGGATGAGCAATCTGTATATTTTTTTGACCAAAACTTATCAAGTTTTCTTTGTAATAATAGCAATAACTCTACTCCGATTATTATTCTCAATGTCATTTCGTAATTATTATTTTTTTAGAGAGACTGCCATGAACGAGGGAAGTTCTGTGTAAATACCTTTACCGATTTTTTTATATCTTCAACGGTTAACGAGTTATCAGTAAAATAAGGCTTTCTTCATTCTTTTTTTTGGGGGGGGGGGGGTTACGCGACACCCCTAGAACTGATTTTTGTGGTCTTGTGATGCTTAATCCTCCCACTAACAGTTACTGAAGGAAAATCTCAGATAACATTTTTTGCGAACTTCTGGTTTATTTTTTACTTTACCAACTGGACTACCTTGTAGTATAGGAGCCCACAGTAGGAACCAGAGTGCAAATACCTGACATAATTATAACAGCTAGAGACATGATTAATGCTTTGCCTTAGAGTGCTGCAGACAGGAAAAGTGATATGAGAATTTTTCTTAGTGATGTGAAACTTAATTTATAAATGATATTGATTATTTGAAAAAAGTCAGCTTAATATTTACTAATCATGACTAAAAAATAGACACCTTTCAGGTCTAAAATGTCTACTGCTCAGGGCCGTCGAGAGAAAATCAGGGCCCCGGGGGGTAGTAACATACGACTCCCACCAATCTTCAATATAAATTTCGAAAAGCAGGGAGTGGCATTCATAATAATAAACTATTTAAGTATCTCTATAAAAATTTCGAAGAGCGGAATACTTCCCAATTCTTACTTAAAAATATTTTGAAAAGCGGGGGGTGATAATCCTTAAAATTAAATATTTATCACAGAGGACACTTGACATTTGAACATTTGAAGAGCGGGGGGGTTACCTTCTTATAATTTGTTAAAGAGCGGAGGGGAGATATTGCCTAACATTTTCATGTTTATCTCATTATAAACAATACAAGTCATTCGGAACTCGTTATTATTTGCATCACACTAATCATTTAAAAGCATACCTCTCTTGTTGTACCTAATGCAAATACAAATCTCCAACTTCAGGTAGAACCTCAAAACCGCTGGGCCCCCTCAAAAAACATCGGGCCCGGGGGGAAACACCACCCCCCCCTCACGACAGGCCTGCTGCTGCTGTACCTTCCATAACTGATATGTATGCCATCGTATTTTTATAAAAACTAAGTGGTATTAATCGATAACAAAGAAATCCGCTTGATACTTCTGTGTCATGCCTAGTAGAAGCTTTATGGGATGTTTCAAAATTTTGTTTAGTTCAAAAAAATTTGCAGTCACAAATAAAATTATTTTTTTCAGAAAATGCTTACATTTTATATAAATAACTATTTTAACAAAAAATTTTTAAATACATTGATGAATAGACGAATAAACATGATGCGAATAACTGCAAAATTTTAAAATTAAAAATTATGAAAAAATATCCTCGTACAAAAAATGCCGTGCCTTATCGGTGTCTAAAATATTATTTACATAGTATGCATATTTTCCAAGATACAATGGATTTAAAACTGGTGTGGTCAAAATTTCCTTATAAAGTAGGACATTTTTCAATATAACTTAGCAGAACTTGATTGATTAAGAATAAACTCATAATGGCCACATTTTTTCAATTTTTTCTGCTCCTCTGTTTCCGAGATATTCGCGGTTAAAGTGAGGGGTCAATACATTTGAATCATATATTAATAAGAGATTGCCAGCCACACCCTACAGTTCGTTAAGGATATCCATAAAAAATCTCTTAAGCTATTCCAAAGAAATAATTGAACAAACATATAAAAACAAACATATTTACGAGTCGAATCGAAAACCTTCTTTTTTTATAAATTCGGGGGAAAATAAGGAATTTATCGTTAATGAAATAATGAAATAAATGCGCTTATCTAGCTAACAACAATAATATGTACGCCTTTTCTTTGAGATTAAAGTTCTCTTATCTGGAATTACTTGTGATTTATAGAGGTATACATAATTACTTATTTCCTGTAGACTGTGATATCAAAATAATATTTTTTCACCTAGCGCAACGATATTCTATTTTTATTTATGGCGATAAACTTTGTTATGTTATTCATTGAGATCCATAAGTAAAGGATAAATTCATTATAATAATTAACATTATTCAGTGTAATTGAAAATTTACGAGTAGAATCCTAAAACGCGTCAATTTTTAATTCTTAAATGACATTTTTTGAGCATAATTTTTTACCCCCCCTTCAACCCCCTTGGAATGACAGCTACCCCTTTAAAATTTTGAAATCGAACGAGGGTTTCTAATTCTCTATCCAGCAATATAAGGTTATTTGAATTTTATATATTCTTCATCAAGAAAATTAAATTTGAACATTTTTAAAATACATATATTCAAACTATTTATGCTTATGTACCAAATATCTGTCAAATATGACTTTGCTAATTAATTTTGTCATGACATAAGTATAACATTAAATTTAAATGTATCGTTTCTTCTGATATGCAGGTGGCAAAGTACCCAACAAATAGAAATAAGTAAAAAGCGTTTCTTTTTGCATATCAGAAAAAAATGTAAATTCTTTACCATTGTCGGACTGGGACGCCGGGCAACCGGGCAAATGCCCGGTAGGCCCTTCTAAAGACCTAAAATGTGGCCCCCCTATAGACCCAAAATGTGACCCCTTTGAACCATGTCACATTTGGACATTCACAAATCCCAATCTCAAAGCGTCCAGTAAATCGTTATAATTTCGAAACTCGAAAGACGTGACTACACTGGAAAGCAGATTGTTAAGGTTTAGTAATAATTTCGACCTGCTTGAACAAGCGAAGCGGCGGCGCACAGTGGGACCAAAGTAAGAAAGAAATTTCAAAATATTTGCTACACTCATGGAATCGTTAAAAAAAATGTTAGTCACGGGAAATTGAGGGTAAGTATACAAACAAAAAAATAATTATTTCACAGGCACACACAAAGAAAAATGCTCTGTTACCAGGACCCGCTATAGTAATCCCTATCTATTTCGAGGTGCTAAACACGAATCAGATATCCGTTTAGCTCCATCACCCACCAATTTTTTGTAAATCGCGAAAATAACCTAAAGAAATCATGAAGCTATTTTCGCGATAAAAAAATGGTGGGTGATTGAGCTAAACGTATATCGGATTCGTGTTCAGCACGTCGAAATACGATTACTAAGTGGGATCCCGGTAATCGTGCATTTTTTTGAGTGCCTGTGTTTTTAATTGACTTAAATTAAAGAAATTTTTATGGATTTATTTAATAACATTTGGCGTTGTTTAAAATTGTAGTATACTCCTATATCTGACCTCAATGATTGATTAGAGGTCATTTTTTAGCTTTTTTTATGAGTGAATACTGAGAAAAATAAATACACGAACTTCTCAGAACGGAGGTAGAAACGTAATTTTTTTAAAAAAGCGGTGGTTCTCTTTTTTCTTTGTCTAATAGTATAATTACCCACAATTTCCCGTGACTGATTTTTTACTTCCCTCGCATACCGAAGGTAAGTATTGTATTCGAGAAAAAATCACCCTCCGAGATTTTTTCGGCTTCTGACGTTTCAGAACACGTAGATTACGAAAATATAGGTTTTTCAATTCCGTCAGTCTGTCTGTCTGTCTGTCTGTCTGTCTGATAGCAGTCAAATTTGGTAAGTAGTTAACCCTACTGTCAGCGAAGAACTGGTAGAATTTTCACTGAAAAATATACAGGGTGGACCGTCTAAACGGAATAAATAGTGAAAAAAAATTTGTTTTGCTCAAATTTAAAATTTCCACGTTTCATGACGCGCTAAACCTATTTCAGAAAAAAAAAAATGTTGAAAATTTTTTTCAATCATTTTTGAAAAAAATTTTACCACTAAAAAAAATTTTTTTTTTGTTCAAATTTAAAATTTCCACGTTTCATGGCATTCTAAGCCTATTTAAAAGAAAAAAAAAACTGAAAATTTTTTACCAACATTTTTGAAAAAATTTTTACCACCAAAATAGATGAATTTTTTTTTCTCAAAATTTAAAATTTCCACGTTTCATAGTGTTCTAAATCTATTTAAAGAAAAATAAAAAAAAAAATTAAATTTTGAAAAAATTTTACCACAAATAGATGGAATTTTTTTTCCGATTTAAAATTTCCACGTTTCCATGGCATTCCAAATTTATTAAAACAAATTTAAAAATGTTTTAGAGAAATAAAAAAAATGAAAACATGTTTTAGTAATATATTTATCACCATTATAGAATAGACGAAATATTTTTTTGCTCAAATTTAAAATTTCCACGTTTCATAACATTCTAAACCTATTTCGGAAAAAAAAATTTGCAACATATTTTCACCAATTTGGAAAAAAATTTAATACTAGAATAGACCGAAAACACTTTTGAAAATTTGTTCTATATTTTAATCACCACTATACTTCCACTCCATTACGTGAATGTGGGATTGAAAATGTGAGAGATGGCAATAATATTTGGCATATCCTATTATATACTTTTATTGAATAATGGCATCCCAAGAAATAATTGAGTCATGGTGGACATTTATAAAGGTATTTGCGCAAGCCTTCCATATTTGGGGGGAATAACGGATATAACGAGGGAAGTTCGGTGTAAATAACTTTACCGATTTTTTTAACAACAATTAGAGAGGAGAATCAGTTTTCTTAAAATACTAGAAAAAACCATCGGTCGTATAGAAAAGTGAAGAATGGGTGATTTGTCCGTAATTAAAATCCTTACATTATGAGACTTTCCAGCGGTAAAAAAGTTATTGCAAGAGAAACTGCAATATAGTCATTTTTTATTTATTAACATAACTCTTTAATTTGTTGTTAAAATTTTATAAAACTTTCTAAAATAAGTGTGTCTTATAAGTGTGCAAAAGATGGAAAAATGGACAACTTTGACCTTTGGAGGGGTCTCCAACTAAAATTGATTCAAAAAACATTTTTGTAATATTCAAGATCTGACTAACCTTTTTAAAAGATAAACCAATTTTTCCAAAGCATGGCTGTGAATCATTACCTTAAAAAGACTTGATTTTCGCTAATAAACAAAAGGCATACCATTTTCATTTTTTAAGCTGCGTTTTTGGAAATTAAAATCTAGATTAACCTTATTGTTACTCACTTTAAATTAATAACTCATATTTTTTATTTTGTGGCTTATTATTGGATATATTTTATTTTGATCATGTTATGTACCTAACAGAAATGTATGTATTTATTTTTAAATAAATAAAGAAACTATCAATTTTTTTTATAAGGGGATGCTTAACTCAAAAAAGTACTTAGAGGATGGGTGTGTAAAAAAATATATTAAAAAATTTGATATGTGGCCCTCAAAGCAATTTACCCGGTAGGCCCTCTTGGTCCCAGTCCGACGCTGTTCTTTACTTGCTACATCTGTGCGAACTCATGATTCTACTTATTTATCGCTGATTGTCAAGTTGATCATTATGTTAGCAATGAGTTTTTCGGTTACCCAAAGAATTGAAATTTTGATATTATTAGGATATGGGGATATAATAAGAACGCAGAAGCGGACATCCAAAATCTTCATTACTAAGTATCCTGACCATCGCATTTCTCAGTCTACGGTTGGTAGAGTAGAAAACAAATTTCGTGAATTTGGAAATGTCACAGATATTCCTAAACCTGGTAGGAAACGCATTTTAGACGATGAAGAAAAATTGGATATATTGTTAGATATTCAACATAATCCATATACACCTACAAGACAAGTTGCCGCCCATAATGATGTTAGTAAAACGTCCAAATTGCATCTTCTAAAAAATGAAAAACACCCCATACAAAAATTCATTTTGTTCAAGAACTTGACGACGCACATAGGGGCATTTGCGCCAAACAGTTGGCCAAAATTATTTTTTGAATTAATATCATTTAAAACTATTCTGTGTATTTAAGTAACAGGATAAATGAAAATTACAAGAGTTTCATTAAAAAAATACATAATATTGTTTGCATCTGTGTTTGTGTGTATTTAATATTACCGATTTACAAAAAAAAATTATAACCTAACTAATCAGGTGATGGCGTCCATATTTCATCATGTGATGATTCTTCAACATCATGTACACCAATTTCTTCATCCGAAGAATCTTCCTGAAATGTACTTGTTTGAGGTTCAACACGAAGGAACATTTGTGTCTTTTATAAATGGACGTGTCTTCTTCTTTGGAATAATAACTATTGTGATTTTTACCGGCTCAACATCAAATTTCCTAAAAAGTTTCTAGATGTATCCGTTACTTACTGTATGTTCATTTAGATGTCTATTGTGATAATTACAGATTGCTGACATTAATATCACAATCACATCAATATCACAATGAATTTAAAAATTGGTGTGACAAAAATCCTCTCGCGTAGTGAACGAAAATAAAACAGTGTTTCTTTATTTTTCCTCTTCAACGCCAACTCTGTTACCTAATATTGACCATGTGGAAACTAGTAACACCACAAAGTTTTTGGGCATCGTCATAGACTCAACACTTTACTTCTTCGGTCACATAGAAAGTTAGCTAATTGTACATTTGGAATTTTAAACATTAAAAAAGAAGTTAACGAAACGGCCCTAATAACATGTTATTATTCTCTTGTACATTTAGTGCTTAGCTAGAATATTATCATCTGGGGACAGGCTATGGAAATTAACAGGGTGTTTGTCATGCAAAAAAGAATAATTAGGATTATCTTCAATTTGCCCTACAGACATACGTGTCGTGACACTTTTAGAAACAAGAAAATCATGACACTACCATGCATGTACATGTATAAATTACTTTGTTTTGTTTTTAATAATATCGGCAAATTTAGGCTCTATAGATCAGTACACGATCATAGAACAAGGAGTGCCAACGATATACACATTCACAACTATGGGCTTAGTAAATACAAAAGGTCCCGATACTGTGCTGGTGCCTATCTATTTAATCTACGATAGATTAAAACTAGTAAAGACGTACAAATTATTTACGACTGAACTAAAAAGCTATTTAATTGAAAAGTGTTTTTATTCCATTGACGAATTCTGCTCATCAATGACATAGACTATATTCATCACATTGAACTTAGACTTAGATTATATCATACATTAAGATCGTATTTTGTTACAAACAATTTATGTACGTCTGTTGTTTGTACATATTTTATATTTTATCTTTTATATAAGTACACATTTTTTTAAGACTTACATTATTTAATACATTAAGATTGTATTTTGTTATATATAATTTGTACGTCTCTTGTTTGTACATATTTTCTATTTTATCTTTTATATACGTATATATTTTCTATTTTTATATTTCTCTAATTATAGTTAACGAAACCCTTTTCTGTGAAAACAGTTTTTTAGGTAAATAAATGTTTCTATTCTCTTCTATTCTATTCTATTCTATTCTAATACCGATAAAATAATAGGTACTGTATATTCTATTCATTCATATCTGTTTTCCCCATTACGTGCTGTCTAAGCCAGCACTTTTTTAGCAAGCAGGTTTTATTAAAGGAAGAGGTACTAAATGGCAAATGGTGAATTTACAACTAATTAAAAAGGAACGAAAGTATTACGTACTTATGTACCTTTGTTTTCAGTGGCGGAACTAAAGGGTGTTCAGAGTGTTCGAAGAACACGTGCCCCACTTCAGGGGGGCTCACCAAGATCAGCATATATGACTATTTTAAGATAATTGCTTTTTTCTCATTCGTGTACCTACTTTCTTAATAGATTTTTGCACCTATTGGGGCCCACAAATATTCCTGAAACACGGGCCCCTTCCAATGAAGTCCCGCCACTGTGTAAGGCTTTTAACAATATGTAATGGGGCAAACTGTGAACCGTATTATTGGAGATAGGAACACCTGGGCATTCTGGTGTAATCTGCGAATAACAAAAGCCAGATGTCTGCACATCTGGTTTTTATTATTCGACGATTGTATGAAAAAAAGTCCGTTTGGGTAAAAGTCGACAACTCCAACAAATATAAAGTTGGCGAAGGCATCAAACAGGGTTCTGTTCTATCACCAATCCTTCTTAACACCTATTGGAACATGTGATGAGACGTGTGCTGGAGCACTAGATGGGCGGAGTAGTTATGGGCGGAAACAAATATTCTTAACTTGAGATTTTCAGATGATACCCGCTTAGGTGCAGCAAATGAGGATGAGCTCATACATCTGCTGCACAACCTTCACATAATAAGCTCTGATTGCAGTTTACGTGTACATATAACAGAATGGCAAATAATGATTGAGGGCGTAAATTGAAACCACCCTAACACGTTAAGAATAGGTGGTTGTGAGCAGTAGACAATAAAGAGCCCTTGCAAACAATATCGGTAACTGGGAATAGGAAATTCGACGAAGAATATAGGTGGAAAGATCGACAACTTGACCTGACAGAAATATCACGAAACGCACACAGATCAAACTTGCTAACGCCTTAGTTTTATGAATCTGCCGCTGAGTCACGGTCTGTTAGGGAGGCAGGCAGGTGATTTATGCTTTCGACGTGTGGGCTTGTGGTAGTTTGTTACAAATTCCCTGGACAGCCCATAGCTAGAATAGCTCAATTCTCCAAAGCAACTCTCCAACATCCCTGATTGATTTATTATTCTGTAGCATGAGGTTCCTTTCTGATTATTTGGTACTCTGTGACAAGGTATCTCGATGAATGTAAGAGATGGTAACTTATTTTTTCTGTTTGTGGATGATTTCAGCTTTAATTTTGTGTTTTGTGCTTTAACTCGATGAGGATGACAAATACATAAAAAAAAGAAAATATGGTTTGCCAATAGATTTGATTCATATTCACGAAGGAAAGTAAAGGTATTTAAATAAAGCTCTTTGCGACTTAAATTTAACATAAGCTCCAAGCTCTAAATTCCTAAGGTCAGTAACTATGTAAAATTAATACGGGAAGTGAGATTCCTCCCGTCATTGGATTAGGTTTTCGTTACTCCAGCAAATAAGCCCTAAAGAAGTGCCAAATGTGTAAAAGTTGGAAAACAGCACCGATTTTAAAATTTCCTTCTACGTCGTGTTCCTTAAACCCCCAGCATCATTCGTTACCACTAACATCTTTACGGACGGCCAAAATAGGGAAGTTGTGAGGGTTATAAGTCACAAAAATTATGCCTTGAAAAAACTTTAAAAATGAAAATTTCGGCCTGGAAATCTCTACTCGGGGGTTTTCGAGGTCGCCGATCACGAATCTGAGGTCTAATTTGGTAAATTCAAAATGATGTACCGAAAGTAGAGACAATTTCTCAGGGAAAACTCGTATCTCTTTTCATGTTTGGGCTGAAAATATGTACTCGGGGGGTTTTTGAAGTTGTTGATCACGCATCTGAGGTACAATTTAGGAAATTCAAAATGGCGGACCGGAAGTACAGTAAATCTCTCAGAAAAAATTCGTACTCTTTTTATTTTTGGGCTGAAAGTGGAAATTCGGAGATTTTTATGGTCGCTAATAACGAATTCGATGTTCAATTAGGGGATATTCAAAACGACGAGCTGGAGTAAAGTAGAGCAATTTTCTCAGAAAAGACACGTTTTTCTTCTATGTTTGTGATTTTGAAACAAATGTTTATACAATTACTCGATATAATAAGCTGAAAAATATTAATATTTCTCTGCCAGAACAATTTTTTTGAATTTATCAAATTAGACCTCGCATTCGTAATCAGCGACCTTGAAAACCCCTGACTACTCATTTTCAGCCCAAGAACGAAAAAAGCACGAGTTCTTCCTGAGAAATTGACTCTACTTCCGGTCCGCCATTTCGAATTTCCTAAATTGGACCTCGGATTCGTGATAAGTGACCTCAAAAACTCCGAGTACTTACTTTCAGCCCAAAAACGAACAGAATGCAAGTTCTTTCTGAGAAACTGCTTGTACTTCCGGTCCGCCATTATGAATTTACCAACTTAGACCTCGGAATCGTTATCACCGACCTCGACAACTCCCAAATAGACTTTCAAGGACAAAATACCTATTCTCATTTTTTCTGGAAAATGGTTCGATTTCCGGTCCGCCATTTTGAATTTCCTAAATTGGGAAAGATTCATGATCAGCGACCTCGAAAACCCCCAAGCAGAGCTGTGCAAGTACAAGTACAAATTGTACTTGGTAACACAAGTAAATACTTTTACATGTACTTGTACTTGTACTTAAGTACAATAATTACTGAAGTACTTGGTACTTGTACTTTGTACTTGCAGTTTTTGTTCTCCTACAAGTGCAAGTACTTCTATAAGTACAAGTATTTTATAAGTACAAGTCCTTATATAAGTACAAGTATTTTTACAAGTACAAATACTCACATTTGCAAGCTCCAACCAGCAAAAGGTTATTATTTGGTGCCTCTTGTTATCTGAAAGCGAAGTCAGTGTTTCTATGACCGAGATTCAGACAAAAATAATTTCAGCCTGTGAAGTAATTTCAGAATCAGAAGTAAATGAGGAGCGTGTGGATGCAGATGATGGCACTTCAGAATTTTTAGATTTTAATGAAAGTTTTGAATAATTAACTGCAAATAAAAGTACAACACAACGAGCAAATATTGAGGTTTTGCAGTACCTACTTAGACGATAAAAGAAAAACCTTAAATATGTTAGATAATTACCCATTGGTGAAGCAGTTGTTTGTTAAATATAATACACCTTTGCATCCCAGTGGAGAGAATTTTTTCATTTGCCACTATTGTGAATGCGCCGAAGAGGCATGCACTTTCAGATAGCCACTCACTTTGAACAATGAAAGCAAATTGTCTGTAGTTTGAGTAGGCTATTCTGAGGGTGAAATATTCAGATTTTTTTCTTTTAAAATATGATTTATTTAACATATTATATAGATTATTTAATATATTTTTGATGTTCTTATGTTACATTATAATTAGGTACATGAAAAATGATTAGTTTCTAATATTTATAGAGTATTTAATATATTTTCTTGTTCTTGTATTACGTTAAAATTACATGAATAAATATTTAGTTTCTGACTTTTCTAAAAAGTTTTTCCATTATTCAATATCACGGTAATTATTAACGTACCTCCATGCTGTTTTATTGTACTTTGTAATTTTCAAAAGTATTTGAAAGTCCATTTTAAACTACATGTACTTGTACTTAAGTACATACTGTTCCTAAAGTAATTGTACTTCCGTCAAGTACAATTTTTTTTAAATTCTTGTACTTGTACTTAAGTACTTATTTTTAGGTACTTGAACAGCTCTGCCCCCGAGTAGAGATTTTCAGGTCGAAATTTCCTATTGTCACATATCAAAATTAATAACTACTTTTCTATGCAAATTTGGCAAAGTATATTATTAGCATATTCCCTATAAATAAATAAAAGAATTTCCAAATTTAAATCCATAGTAAATAAACTAAATTCAATATCATTTATTTTCTAATCTATAAAATATAAAGTATTAAAACATTTGTAACATATTAAAGGACGTAGAATATCAGATTACAGTTACTAATTAATAACATCAGGTCATTAGTTTCCGAGCGCTTTACGTATGTAGGGAATATGCTGGTCAAGCATTTATCAATCATATAAATAGCCCATAATGAATGGGCAGTGGCAGTCCATTTTGGGAGTCCACCGGGGACCCATCTCTCCCAACATGTGCCTTTGGTAAGGAAACATTATTTACTGTTTATTTTATATTTGTGTATTTCTGACTTTGTTGTTTGACTGCAACCATTTTTATTGTTTGATTAATAAATATTATTTACAATTTATTTTGTGTCTGATAATTTCCAACTAGGAAAACCTCTCGCAGGCCAAGTGGCCCCCTTATTGTAACAGTCATAGACCAGCGGTCGTGACACTTGGTGGAGGCTTGGTTGACCCCCCTCGTGACACTATTTTAATTTTTTTGTTTGTTTAGGCTTCATTTTTGGCGCATTTTTGGGCTTATAACCCCCATAACTCCCCCAGTTTATCCGTCCGCAAAGATGTTAGTGGTAACGAATGATACTGAGGGTTCAAGGAACACAAAGCAGAAGGAATTTTTAAAATCGGTGCTGTTTCCCAACTTTTACACAATTTCCGGCTTATTTACTGGAGTACGTAAGTTAACCGTGGCGAGTACATATTGTCACGATAAATACTGTATTTTCTAAAAGTTTCATCCTATACAGGGTGGACCATTAATAATAGGCCATAGTGCAGGGGTAGATTCTTTGGGCCAAAATATGAGGATATAACCAAATATGCTTTAGTAAAATGTTGCTGTGGAAAAAGATACAAGGTGTCAAAATTCAAATTATTTTTTCGTTTTTTTTTTTGCAGTTATTCAACAGTTTTGACTGATCTTCGCCAAATTTGTTAGAGGAACTTTTTTTATTCTAAGAAACAATAATTTATGTATTACGTCACGTTAGATCGTAGAGAGCGTCGCAGGACCTGCATCTGATGAATTTTTTTCATATTTTTTTTGGACGAAACGTTGTGATACTTCTGACCAGAAAATCTGATAAGGGCGTCATTTCCACGTATAAAAGGTACACTTGGTAGAACTTGATAACTTCAACCGTTTTCAAGGAAATTGCCGTTAAACATTTGATTAATTTTTTGACAGACAAATTTAAATTTAATGAAACAAAGTGTATTTATTGAAAAGTGTGCTTTGGTTACGTTTTTGTTCTGTCATGTACGCCATTTAATCATTTTATTTTATTCTTGTGTTCCTCGAGCTAATTTCTGTAACTTCTTTAATTAAAATGCCTCGACTTAATAATTTTTCAAATAGGGAAATGAGGGATATGATATGTGTTTACGTACAAAAACATTTTAGCGGACGTACTGCAACGACGAGATACTCATTTCAATATCAAAATAGAATATAGCCAGACAATAAGATTTTCAAAGATCTGTTTCGTCCTTTGGGAGAAAAGGGTTCATTTCGCCATAAAAATGATGTAGGACGACCGAAACGAATTACTCCAGATCAAGAACTAGAAATTTTAGTTCATATGGACGAAGACCCTCAAGTCAGCTCAAGTCGTTTATCAGCGGCAACAGGGGTGAGTAAACAATCTGTTCTAAAAGTCTTACGCAAAGAACGCTTCTACCCATATCACTTCACTTCTGTACAAAATTTACTTCGAAGGGATCTTCCACAAAGGCTACAATTTTGTCAATTTGTTCTAAATAAGCAAAACAGGGACCTAAATTTGGTTAAAAATATTTTATTCACCGACGAAGCAACTTTTACTCGCCGAGGCGTTTTTAACTGGAGAAATACCCATTACTGGGAAGTGCAAAATCCTCATGTAGTTAAAGAAAGGCATTTTCAGCGCGAATTTAAGATTAACGTTTGCTGTGCTCTTACCGGCCATCAGTTATTGGGACCATCTGTCCTTCCTCCAAATTTAAATGGACAGTCTTATCTGTTTTTTCTTCAAAATACTCTTGCTGATATATTACATGCTTTCATGCTAGACATACGGAACAGAATGTGGTTTATGCAAGATGGAGCTCCCTCTCATTTCTCCATTGAAATCAAGAATTATCTTGATGAGACGCAGATGGATCGGTCGAGTGAGTTTGCATGGCCACCAAGGAGTCCTGATTATAATCCTTTGGATTATTATGCGTGGGGACGTATGAAGTCCTTAGTCTATGTAAATGCTATCAATTCAAGAGAAGAACTGTGGGACAAAATACAAAATGCAGCCAATTTTATTAGAGGACAGGAAAATGTATTTTTTAACGTAAGAAAATCTTTTATGAAAAGAATTAGAAAAGGCATAGAAGTAGGTGGAAATCATATCGAAAATTTGCTCTAAGTTACATCAATGGGGTTTTTGCATGGGGAAAAGTTTATACAATGAATACTAATGTCCTTACGTCAACTTTTATGTTATTTTTTGGTCTTTTAATAAGATTAGATCCTTATTTTACACAATCTTTTGATTTATTATTTATCGCAATACCATGAAAATACTCCATTAGTTCATAAGAAAGTGAGAAAGAGTTTACGCTTGTTGCGTACATCTGGCAACTTTAAGTAATTTTATTAAATTCTTGTAAACAAAATGAATTTTTGAGAAATATGTACAGGTATTTACCATACTCTAGTAACTAAAATGTCGGACATTAAATTATCGTAGGTAATATGTTTAAATTTAGGAATGTACACATTTATTCTATTTTCATGTTTCAACCATCTAACTCTTTTTGTATTCCAGTTTTTGCTAACAGCTCTCGTAGAACACAGAGGCTTCGATCGAATAATAGATATATTTGTATTTCACAGCACTTATTTCTTAATTATTGGTTAAACCAAATATACTGCAGGAAGTATTGTGGGTTGCATAGAACAACGCGGACCCGAATTCTTAGTAATTTTTAGTTTATAGTATGGTAATATGTTAATTGAGACTCGAGAGGGGATATCACTTTTATTGGCTGGCTGATAGCCGAATTGGCCGTTTCTGTAGCAAATTCTGTAGCAGCATATACTTAGACTTAAAGTTTTTGATAATCATTCAGTCACTAGTTGTGTCACTTCTGTTATTATCAAACTTTCTCTTAGTGATCTATCTAATAAAAGGTAATTACATTTTATTTAATTGATTCCTGTCATTAGTATTTAACGGCCTTCAGCCATTTTTTTAATTTCTGCTAACTAAACATAACCATAATTCTGAAACACGTGCTGATAATATTTTTTCTTCTTCCCAAACGTAGAGTTTTGCTGCCAAATAATTTACATATATAATTTACATAAATAATTTTCGTAAATTAAATTACCTAAATTAATTTACCCACATAATTTACATATATAAATTACCTAAATAATTTATCTACATAATTTTTCCACATAATTTATACAAATAATCTACCGAAATAATATACATAATTAACACAAGGAAAATCACTTCTTTCGTTTGATGGTTAAATGCCTGCTAGATTTCATAAGACAGATAGTCCAGTCAAACACAGTTTAGTCAAGTTCAGCATAGTCTAGTGAAATTCCGTTTAGTCAAGTCCCGTTTAGTCCAGTCAATCCAAACCAACAGCAAAACTCTAGCGTTATACAGGTTAGCAAGACGTCAAACCACGTCGAGGAGCCGTCTGTGTTCGGAGAGGCTGTTAGGAAAAGCTACTAGAACTCATCAGGAGCCCTCATCCACTTACTAATTCATCGTCAGGAGGATTGGTGAGATTCTGAGAATTTCATTGATTTTTTTGTGTAATATTCATTGTATAACTTTTATTGCATAAAGCATTTCTCTTCCATTAATTATAAGTTAATTAAGCTATAAATGTTTTCTTCTGAAAATTGTGGTAATATTACTTAATATTTTTATTTGATAAGTGATTACATTATCTTATATTTTTTATATTGATTGAATTCGTTGACTTTTTCATATGCTGATGATTTTTCTGAAGTTATTATTAAATACGTATATTTTATCTTAAAATTCAACTTTTCATTTTTTCTGTTTGTCTGTTCGCCATAAGATCAAATCTTTCCACAGCGGTTGGTTTCACCATCACAGGGGTAGCAGTAACTCTTAAATTTTTCTGTGGATGGCGCTCATAATATTTACATCATTTTAAGCTACCTCTGAGTGTTGGAACAAACTAGCTTAGCAAAATATCACAAAGATATTGGTTCAACCTCTGGCTGATTTAAAAAAATATGTATTAATTGAATCCACGAAATCCCAGCCACGCGCACCAGATCAGCTAGCCGTTCGCCGTCACTACTTGTGTGTTGGTTGAATTGCCTTTGGTTATCACCTTAACCGGTGATATCATTGTTAATTTTTCTAGGGCCAAGTAGTGGTGTAACACGTTGTTATTACGATTTTGTTTTTCCTTATTATTATTATTATCGCGCGAGCAGATCTGTGGAATCCGTAGCACTCAGGCCTGTTGGCTCATTGTGCATTCGCGTCATATGGGATCTTCTAGAAGAGACCAGTGCTCTCTACAAAGGATAGCAGTATATTCCATGGTTGATCCTGTAATTCCTCCGGCTGTAAAAATTACCTTTGGAGATGCCTATACCTTAACGCACCTAAGGGTGCGCAACTGCATAGGATATGAGTGGTGGTTTCCCTTACGTTTTGTACTTTTGCAATAAAACACTTTGTTTCATTAAATTTGAATTTGTTTTTCAAAAAATTATTCAAATATTAAACGGCAATTTCCTCGAAAAGGGTTGGAGTCAGGGCCGGTTTTAAGCAATTTTTATGGGGGGTGTGAAATTGTTATAATGCCGAATCACTTCTTCTCATCTAGTCCTCTGTTTTATTTGTATATAAAGTTCATTTAATTTTTGGGATACAAAAAAAGTAAATCTGATTGAAGAAAAAACCTTTATTTGAAAGTAAAATGTAAAATATAAAAGATACAAAACGGTTATTCCTTATGTTTGTTGGGTATTTTACCACTATGAAAATATGCAAAAATATTAATGAAAAAAACCTCTGCGCCAAAAGGATCAGACAAGGAGTGGATAGTTTTTAATATTTTTAGTACAAAATGTCTGACACCAGTCACACCTAAAAATATATAAACTGAAAGAAAATTGTTAAATGATAATGAAGTAAATTAAATCGAAGGCTGTTAACGTTTCGGAAACTATTTCTTTTTCCGATATCAAAACTTTCACTTGTGTGACATTTTGTGCTAGAATTATTAAAAACCAGCCTCTCTCTGTCTGATTCTTTTGGCGCAGAGGTTTTTTTCATCAACATTTTTACATATTTTTACAGTGGCAACATACCCACAAACATAATAAATTAATATTGCCACAAATCAATTATAAATAAAACGGATACCTATATTATTATACAACTTAATTTTTTTGAAGCAACTTTAACTCTTCTTTCTTTTAAAGTGGCCCATCGTGCAACTAGAATGTTGAACGGTATTTGTTCCAGAATATTATCCCTCTCTGATGATAAGATTAATAATGAGTCTAAACGTGAATCGGTCATTGTTGTTCTAACAAAATTTTTTATGAGTTTTAGTTTGCTGATGAAACTCCTTTCATTTGAAGCCACACTCGCCGGCACCGTTTGAATTAAAGTACATAATTTGTAACACAATGGTAGAATGATCTTTAGTTCATAAGCCTTTTCAACAATTTTATCTAGAGATGTAACTCGTGATCAACGCTAGAGGCTAGAACAAGCAGATTTGGCCTCGATGTTGTGAGCTGCTGTGTTTAGAGGATGATTTTAAGTCAAATGTAAGATAGGGGTTGCTCGACAAGTAATAATGATTTATGACATTGAGTTTCTATTGTTTTGAGTTTTTCTATGATTTTATGTACATAATTGCCGAACGCTGAAAGTGCCGAATGGTAAACGATTTGCCGAATTGGCTTCAAACTTGGGGGGGTGTGACACCCCTCCATACCCTCCCTATATCCGGCCCTGGTTGGAGTCATCAAGTTCTACCAAGTGTACCTTTTATACGTGAAAAATGACGCCTTCATCATATTTTCTGGTTAGAAGTACCACAACGTTCCGTCCAAAAAAAAATATGAAAAAAATTCATTATCAGTTATAGGTCCTACGGCGCCCTCTATGATCTAACGTGATGTAATACATAAATTATTGTTTCTTAGAATAAGAAAAGTTCCTCTAGCAAATTTGGCGAAGATCAGTCAAGAGGCTGTTGAGTTATTGCAAGAAAACAAAAAAATAATTTGAATTTTGACACCTTGTATCTTTTTCCACAGCAACATTTTACTAAAGCATACTTAGTTATATCTTCACATTTTGGTCCAAAGAATCTACCCTTACACTATGGCCTATTATTAATGGTCCATCCTGTATAAAATGAGATCCATTTTTTACGGTCTGCCTCCGGACTATTCGGAATTATTTGAAACAAACGATTTCAAATCATTAGGGAAATGAAATGATTCACTGTTGTATGAATTGCGTTTATGGATAACATGTCCAGCTAACCATAACGCCATTCCATGTCAATCACCGACATCATCGTCAGTTATTACAAAGCAATCCGGTAAATAAACCAAATATGAGTCTTTTTAAAATTTAAATACAATCGCTGTAAAGTAACACTACACTAAAATGAGTAAGTATATTGATAAATAAAATAATTTCTAACTCTCTAATTTACACTATTATTACATAAATTTAAAAATACAACTTACCAGAGCAGAACATGATAACTGACTGCATTCTCAATCCACGGGACAATTTACTGTATTTTAAAACTAATTAGAACTATTTCTCGCACCGCCACAGCACAAAGAAACACAACAACAACGACCTTGCTAGCGGGAAGCCCCAGGGACTCAAAAATACTGAAGAAAGTACCGTTGCCACTCTTTTACTATCTGTTGTAGTTGTAGTCAAATAAATATTTTCACTCTCGATATATATCCAACGCTATTTTTATCCTAGTTAATACCTCATCACGCGCGATCACACGTTTATAATAATTTAACAATAATTGAGTACATTTTCATAAACTTGTTTCAAATTATAGCGCTCACTATGCAACCTTGCTTTGTTTAAGTTTTATGACAAATAGGATTTTTATATTTATATTAATATCGCACTCCTTACTGAGTTTACATAATGATTTCACAAGTAATGCACAACAATAAAACAATCGTTTATTGTTGTGGAAGAAAATGATGTTTACCAAACATATTAAACAATTACACTACACTAATTCGAACACATTCCGCTTAATATGTGGTGGGTAATTTTGTTAGGCACATCGGAGTCTGAATTAGCATAAGTAGGACGCAATGACGATTTCTATATAAATTCGCTAAATTTCATCGTACTTTATTTTTATTGCATGCATTTTCTACGAAGGCGTGGAAAGGACATAATAAAAATATTTTTATAATTGCTAGTTTAAACTTGCAATTATCTATAATTGCAACTTTAAACTTGCAATTATACATAATTGCAACTTTAACCTTGCAATTATCTATAATTGCAACTTTAAACTTGCAATTATCCATAATTGCAACTTTAAACTTGCAATTATACATAATTGCATCTTTAAACTTGCAATTATACATAATTGCATCTTTAAACTTGCAATTATACATAATTGCAAGATCTTGCAATTATCTATAATTGTCACTTTAAACTTGCAATTATCCATAACTGCAACTTTAAACTTGCAATTATACATAATTGCATCTTTAAACTTGCAATTATACATAATTGCAACTTTAAACTTGCAATTATCCATAATTGCAACTTTAAACTTGCAATTATACATAATTGCATCTTTAAACTTGCAATTATACATAATTGCATCTTTAAACTTGCAATTATACATAATTGCAAGATCTTGCAATTATCTATAATTGTCACTTTAAACTTGCAATTATCCATAACTGCAACTTTAAACTTGCAATTATACATAATTGCATCTTTAAACTTGCAATTATACATAATTGCAACTTTAAACTTGCAATTAAGCATAATTGTCAGTTTTAACGTACCATTCGTTAGTTTGAGTAAGTATATGCATTTAGTAATACCGGGTGCCCCATTATATTTTGACCCTTTTTAAACCCATATAACTTTTGAACCAATTGAGATAATGACAGTTTTAACCAGTCTTCTTCTAATTTTGATAAGTTTTTTCCTGAGTAATCTTCTTTTTTTGCTCACTTCCGGTTTAATCGGAAATGACAGCGTATTTTCGGGGCTAGGGCAACTTTGTTATTTCAAATGGAACACCCTGTATATTTTTTCACAGTTGGAAAGCACATTGTTTCCCCTTTCGGAAAGTGTCATATTTATCATGGAAATTATACAGAGTGATGGTTTTATAAAGTTTTAAAGTGAATACTGCGTTTTATGGAAATGCTACGAAAAAAATTATAATTCACAAAGTGGACTATGGAAACAAAAGACAGTATCACTTGCAAACGTCAAATTAGTCTATTGACAACTCGGGTACTAAAGTTACTGTAAGAAAAATGTTAACTTTAAGTGAATAACCTAAGTGAGTAATCTTCTTTGTTGAAACTAAATCTTACAAAACAACACAAAGAAGATTTAGAACTATGTTTAACAAGGAACCTCCAACAAAAATTTCAGTTAGATAATGGTACAGAAACTTTTGGAATTCGGGTTGTATAGACAGTAAAAAAAGAACTCCAAATAATGAAAATGGGCTTAATAATGCCATTGAAATTTTGGAAACGACACAAAATGATCCTTCTTCTACGAGAAAATTTTTCCGCAACAGGTATTCCAAAAATTACTGTTCGTACTGTTATAAAAAAATGTTCTAAAATTGAATGCTTATAAAATTTAGATTCACCAAGAATTAAAGGAAAATGATTTTCCAAAACGAGTACAATTTTCCAGAAAAATTCTTGATTTAAGTAGAAGAGACAGGCATTTTCTTGATAAGTTAATCATGTCAAACGAAGCATCATTTCACTTAAATCCCAAGGTGAATAAGCATAATTGTAGAATTTAGGCATCAGAAAAGACCAGAGATTTCCATCAGTATGCCAGATCCTCTCCAAAAGTTACAGTTTGGTGTGAGATATCAAAACAAGAAATTTACGCTCCCTTTTTTTTAACAATTCAATTGTCAATGCCCCATCATATTTGGACATGTTAGGAAATTTCTTCTATCCGTAACTTGAACAGGATAATTTGTTGAGGACTGTCTATTTCCAACAAGACGGTGCTATGCCTCATTATGCTATCTATGATAACTAGAGATTCCCCGAATGCCACCTTTGGAAATCGTTGGAGGGGAAGGGGAGGTGCTACAGCATGGCCCCCTCGATCCCTAGAGCTCACAGTTCCAGATTTTCTCATATGGGGGAGTATTTATTTATTTATTTATTTATTTATTGCATACACTCTTCAACAGGTAAGATACCCAATTACAGAACAGGAATAAAGGCATATAAAGCATTAATTACAAGATATACAACAACATAGAAAAATAATAAACTGAAGAAAAAATTTACTTAAATATACGAACTATGAATAACTAATGATATGAAGAGAGAGAAAAAAATAACACGAAAAATGTTTAAATATAAAAACTATATATACATATAAACATATATACACATATGTGAATCAAAGTAAATTAAGAAAAACAAAGACAACCACTGGTTATTTAATTTAGAACATTTTGTTTTATGTCACTAAGGCTGCAATTAAAAATATCGAAGTCGCTACATAATTTGTTAGAAGTACTGCAAATCGTATATAAAGGTGAATTATTTAGTACGTTGGTACGCGGCGTAGGTAAATAGAAAACTTGGTGATTACGTGAGGTTAATCTGGGAACGTGAAAATTAAGCTTGCTAATTATTTCGGGTGCGTCAAAATCATTGTGTAGTAATTTAAACAAAAATACTTGAGAAAAGTACGTACGCCTAGCCTCAAGAGTAGTCATAAAATATCTTTCAAATAAGTTACTTTGCGGAAAACCAATCACTGGATAGGTACCGTCGGATTTGAACTACAGTAATTTAAGAAATCTACGTTGAACTGCCTCCAAGTTATTCTTGTGAACAAAATAACTGGAACTCCAAATTAGCGATGCGTACTCAAGTTTCGATCTGACGAAGGATTGATAAAGAATCCAAGAGCTTTGGAGGCTTCAGACACAATGGTATCGATATGATCAGTGAAGGATAATTTACTATCAAAAGTTACGCCGAGGTCGCGAAATGTTATAGATCTTTGAAGTATGACATTATCTAACCTGTAATCAAAAATAAAAGGAGATGTTTTTAAAGAAAAGGACATTACGTTACATTTACTAGGATTCATGAATAATTTATTTACTATACACCAGGTGTTTATTTTGTCAAGGCAAGTTTGAAGTTGAAAACAGTCATCGATTTCATCAATTACTGTGAAAATTTTTAGGTCGTCGGCATATAAAAGGTGAGGCAAATTAATTTCGTTCACTATGTTGTTAATAAATATATTAAAAACAAGGGCCCCAGAATAGATCCCTGGGGAACTCCAGATGTGGCAACAAATTCGATCGATTTGAACCCATTTAATGCAACGTACTGACTCCTATTCATTAAATAAGATTTAAACAAAAGGAGCAAAGAATATGAGAAGCCAATTTTTTCTAATTTATTAAGTAACAACTGGTGATCAAGTCTATCAAACGCTTTGGAGAAATCGGTATATATGACATCTGTCTGCCCACGTTCATCTAAGGATTCAAAAATATATTGAGTTACACAGAATAAATTTGTTGTTGTTGAACGCCCTTTCATAAATCCATGTTGATTAATAAAAATTTTGGTGTTAATTGAATGATATATTCTATCACGCAGTAATATTTCTAAGACTTTACAGAAGTTACAAATTACAGAGATTGGTTCTCAATATCTAGTTTGTTTCCCTTTTTGAAGATGGGACATACTTTGGAATATTTCCATAGGTCAGGAAATACGCAGTTTTTTAAGGTTAAGTTAAAAATTAGTGTTAGAGGATATGCAAAGATGATCGCAATCCTTTAATAAAAAAGCTGGAATGGAATCAGGACTGGTCGTCATTTTCGGTTTAATTCGTTTTAGAACCCGAATAACCTCATCTTCACTGAAAGAGTTTATGCTAACAATAGGGTTACTGTTAGGTATATCGGCCTCAATGTGATGTTCCTCTATATCTAATGAGGACTCATTATAAGATTGACCGAAATAATTGGCAAATGCATTTAGTATATCAGAGGGACCGTTTAGCGAAAATCCCTCAAGAAACATCTCTTCAGATACACTGGCCGACCCTTTTCTACTTTTGATGAAAGCCCAAAATATATTGTGATTATTTTTTATATTATCTTCAGAGTTCTGCACGAAATTTCTCTAGGCTAAATTGGTATCATATTTTATTTCCCTTCTGATGTTTTTGAGGTTATTGTGTATAAGTGGATCACTGGTTCTTGCATACTGTCTCCTAAGATGTTCTTTAAGGCTAAGTTTTTTTATGATACTGCCATTAAACCACGGAGGATATCTGCCGCTACGAGAAGTCGATTTCTTAGGTACACAAGATTCAAATACAGAGTCAAGTTTGTTGTAAAAATGAGTGCATACACCATTGACGTCATTAAAAGATGAGAGGGAGGACCAGTCTTTGTTGAGAAGGTTTTCATACAATTTGGAGAAATTCCATGTGCGGAAATTATGATTAGTTGGAAAATTATTATTAAGGTTCTTAACAGTACTTATTTCAGTTGATATGATCAGAGCAAGGTGATGAAAATCTTCATTAGTTAACGGATCAGGAGATTGAGGTACATCACAGTTTTTGTTGTGTAATACTAGATCAAGAATATTGTCATTGTGATTATATATTAAGTTGTATTGAGATAAATTATTAGTGTCTAGAAAATTATTCAAGGCTCTAATTTGAGCGTTAGATTTTGAGTCTTTTAGGTAAGATGCATTTTTGGGGATATTAAAATCGCCCAAAATTACTATATCTTTATCGTTATTTTGTAAATACTTCAGGGTACCTAGTGTCTCAAAGAAATAGTCAAAATCGGCAACAGTATGTGAAATACAGGTGTTATAGCCGTATGCCACAAAATATAGAAAAACCTAAAGAAAGCAATCGAAATGTCTTTAATAACATTACCCCCGAACAGTTAAGTAGAAGCTATGACAACTTTGTAAATAGCATAAATAAATCTTTTGTAATTAACGTGTATTATTTTCCTTCGCTTGTCCTTGATATAATTACATTGTAGTTTCCGTGAAACCTACTTATCGGCACGAACTCTTAAGAGCAGAAAAAGATATGTGACTCACGTCTTATCACCCAATTCTTTGCTGACGTTATTATATCATTCCGTATTTGTGCTTGTCGGTGTTCGAACGTCAAATATACCTAGTGTAGTGTGACTTAATTTAGTGAAATTTTCACCAAAATGCCAAAAAGGGAACATTCCCCTAATAAAAATGGAAAGAAGGAGGAGATTAAAAAGTTAAAGGGACAGTTGGAACAAATGCAAAAGCATTTGTATAAAATTCAAATGAATTAGAATGTAAAAGTAACACCGAGTATACTCTAAAACTTCTTAAGAACTTAGGTTTTATTATAAATTTATAAATATTGAAAAAAGTAAATTAGAACCTTCACAAAATATTAAATTCTTAGAACCAGAGGTAAATCTAATCGAGGAGGATCCGAATAATGAATCGGAACAAGTAGAACCAGATTATAGTGCCTTAGGTCTAAGGCCAAATCAGGATGATGGGATGGGAGACGCGATTCAAGAGGAAATCGTGGTTCGCTGGAACACATGTCTAAAGAAAGGACTAACCAAGGAACAGCGAGATGAAATAATGAATAAATATAAGTTGTAAGGCGTTAGTTCCACCTCAAATAAATAATGAAATTCAACCGTGCTTGCCACAGTTGGCCGCTGAACACGACAGATTTATGGTTGCCCTGCAACAACAATTGTCACACGGCTTATCAGCGATAGGTACAGTAATGGACAACATACTCTCAATTCCGGACCAGATTGAAACCTTAAAAACCTTGGCAGAAGCTTGCCAGTTGGTTGCGAACGTACATTATGCGATTTCAGCTCACCGCAAATATAAGATAACTCCTTGCTTAAATCCAGACTGCAAAAAAATTGCCAAAACCTTGGAAATCGAGGAACTCACTGTACCAGGTCCTTCTAAAATGCAATCAAAGTATCATTTAAACTACCTGCGCACTCCATACAAGGGGAGAATGAAAGAAAAAAGACGAGAGGAATGTCTTATTTGTTTACTAAATATTCTGGTACACTTTGTTATACCGAATTTCATATTGTTATGAATTACACCCCCTTGGAATTGGAGATGATACGCCTATGCCTACTGATAGTGACTGGAAATGCTCTAGAAAGAGCCAAGGACTTTTCTAGATTATGGTTGGAGAAGATTCTGGATTAATCTAGAGCTAATTTCGGAGTATATAAGGCGCGATTACAAGCGCGGAAGAAGAAGTTTATTTTAGAAGTGACACGTTCGGTGAAAAGTGAGGTTAACTATTAAGTAAACAAGTATTGTACAGTCAGTAAATTGTTAAATAAAGTGTTAGTAGTGTTTATCTCTTGTTAAAATTATTTAGAACCCACGGATTCATACAGGGTGTTTTCCAAAAAGGTGAATAAACGCGACAATATGTACATTTTCGATATTAGCAATTTTGAAGTAATATACTAATATATTAATAAACTAATTTGAGGTTTACAAGTAATGTTGTCTTTTGTTTCCATAGTCTACTTTGCGAATCATTATTTTCTTCGCAGCATTTCGATAAAACGCAGTGTTCACTTTAAAACCTTATAAAACCATCACTCTGCATAATTTCCAAGACAGGTATGGCATTTTCGGAACGAGGAAACAATGGGCTTTCCAACTGTGAAAAAATATACAAGGTGTTCCATTTGAAATAACAAAGTTGCCCTATCCCCGAAAATACGCTGTCATTTCCGGTTAAACCGGAAGTGAGCAAAAAAAGACGATTACTCAGGAAAAAACTTATCAAAATTGAAAGAAGACTAGCGGAAACCGCATTTCATTATCTCAACTAGTTCAAAAGTTACATAGGTTTAAAAAGGGTCGAATATAATGGGGCACCCGGTATTACTAAATGCATATACTCAAACTAAGGAATGATACGTTAAAACTGACAATTATGCTTAATTGCAAGTTTAAAGTTGCAATTACGGACAATTGCAAGTTTAAAGTTGCAATTATGTATAATTGCAAGTTTAAAGTTGCAATTTTAGATAATTGCAAGTTTAAACTGGCAATTATAAAAATATTTTTACTATTTCCTTTCCACACCTTCGTAATTTTCAACATTATATGTGACCTAATAGTCGCCACAAAAACTTTTTATATACAGGGTGTTTTTAAAAAGTATGTCAATCACTTAACCACGAACGCAGCATATCAAAAGAAGTTGATTCAGCCTAATTTACCTCTATCCAAAATCGCACCCCTATGAATATACAGCCCTCTAAAGTTGGGATTAAAAATATTTATTTTTTTAATATTATGCAAATGGCTGTAGATATCTTTTTCAATTTCGGAACACTGAAATGTATGTCAAAGGGTAATAGTTTAAAGTAAAAACTGTTTAAAATCAAATTTTCTAAAAGGCCGATTTGGGGGTAAACTACCCTTCCCTCCTACCCCCTCTTTTAGTGGTACGCCTATGACTTTTTTGATATATCGCATTTTATATAAAATTTAATTATAAAACTTTTTTTATCTTGTTTTTTTTTCGTTTCGATAACCATTTTCAAATGAATCTGGAAATATTAAAACCATTACCACGCCTTTGTAGAATAACACAAATAATGTTTAAAATTAATGTAGATGATGATCAAAGGCACCTGTGAAAATTTAATAGGTAGTTGACACCTGTCATTTTTGTCAAACTGCTTTAATAGATATCAGTTATTAATTGTTAACAATGGCATTTAATATGAGTTATTCTAATACCGAAATGGTGGATATGATTAGAATATTAGGCGAATGTATTGGAAATGGTTCTAGTGCAGCTAGGCGTTATGTGGAAAAGTTTCCAAACCGTCGGCATCCTGATAGACGTACATTTTTTGCAGTCGATCGTCGTGCAAGGGAAACTGGAAGTCTATCAAATGATCGTGCTGGGAAGTGTGGCAGACCTAGGACTGTGCTAGTTCCAGAGGTCGAAGAGGAAATTTTAGATATTGTATCAGAACGGCCTGAAAGCAGTGTGCGTAAAATAGCTTCTCAGGTAGGAGTATCGTATTATTCAATATGGAGAACATTAAAAGAACAATTACTAGTTCCATTTCATATACAGACTGTTCAGGCATTGGAACCTCAAGATTACGGTTCTCGAATGGAATTTTGTAACTGGCTTCTCAGAAAAAAATGGAAGAAATGTAAGTTTTGTAAACACCATTTTGTCAACTAATGAGGCCTCATTTCATAGAAATGGTATTACAAATCATCATAATTATCACATTTGGTCTGAAGAAAATCCCAAATCAGCGTAATTTTTCTGTTAATGTTTGGGCAGGTATTGTTGATAACCATCTAATTGGACCTGTTTTCTTTCCACGTCGTTTAAATGGAGCTGACTACCTAGATTTTCTGGAAAATGAATTGCCTGAGCAATTAGATATTGTTAATCTTAATATTAGAGAAAACATGTGGTATTTACAAGATGGTGCTCCACCCCATTATAGCCTGCAAGTCAGGCAATGTTTATCAAGGCGTTTTCCAGGACGTTGGATAGGTCGAGGAGCTGATGCTCCAGTCAGTTGGCCTGCTCGGTCCTCTGATTTAAACCCAATTGGCTTCTGTCTTTGGGGAGCTATGAAGGAAAAAGTTTATTCTGTTCCAATAGAGAGCGTTGAACATCTCCGACAAAGAATTCAACAATCAGCCGAGGAATTTAGAAACATTCCTGCCGTGTTTCAGAATGTGAGATTTTCGCTTCTAAAAAGGGCAAGGTATTGTGTACGACAAAATGGAAATCATTTTGAGCACATTCTGAAATAAAATTTTAATGTTCGATATTTTTTTATTTTATTTTTAATTTATTTCATTATTTGTTGTTTTACTTCTAATATTATTTTAATTTACTTTGTTGCTTCAATGATTGATGTTTTAGTTTCTGTGATTTTTATTTAATAAAAAAACCTATTTAAACATTTTTTTAATTTTACAATTTATGATCAATGCACATCTTTTATTATAATACCAGTAACTTCAAATGCCAAAATTACACAGAAGAACTTTTTTATTTCATATGTTCCACTTTTCATAATGGTTTTAGTATTTCCAGATTCATTTGAAAATGGTTATCTAAATGAAAAAAAAAACAAGATAAAAAGTTTTATAATTAAATTTTATATAAAATGCCCTATATCAAAAAAGTCATAGACGTACCACTAAAAGAGGGGGTAGGAGGGAAGGGTAGTTTACCTTCAAATCGGCCTTTTAGAAAATTTGATTTTAAACAGTTTTTACTTTAAACTATTACTCTTTGACATACATTTCAGTGTTCCGAAATTGAAAAAGATATCTACAGCCATTTGCACAATATTAAAAAAATTAATATTTTTAATCCCAACTTTAGAGGGCTGTATATTCATAGGGGTGCGATTTTGGATAGAGGTAAATTAGGCTGAATCAACTTCTTTTGACATGCTGAGTCCGTGGTTAAGTGATTGACATACTTTTTAAAAACACCCTGTATAAATAAATGGGAAAACTTCATTCCTACTTTATGTGGCCCAGTCTTTGAAAAAATTTCCAAGAAACTTACACAAATGTTTTTTAATTAAAATGTATGAAATATCTCTATTAAGAAAATCCATTCGTGTTCGTAAGAAACTTCCCTCTCTGTTTGGAAGTTTTTACCTATTCATTATTTTTCTCTTAGATGACCATCTTGTATACGGGGTGTCCCAGCTCTGTTTAGACAAGCATCATCTGGAAGACGGTAAGGCATAGAAAGAACTGTTAAATGTTATTCTGTTTAAAAAGATGCATTTAATCCATTTTCAAATGTACAAGGTGCCTTAAAAAGGCTTACTGCTCCAAACGGAACACCCTGTATATTTTTAATGTTTGGATTTTCATTTTAGTTTCTAACAAATTTTGTTAACCATGTCCCATACCAATCTTTAACGGTTTACGATATATCAATAGTTTAATCTTGATTCTCTCATGCTCCATTTTCTTCAACTAATAAGGCTGGCCTTGATTATACACAAAAGCAGGAATTATTGACTGTCATTCTGTGGCAGTTTGACTGACAGTTGTTACTTCCAAATCCACGTAGTTCTTAAGACTCTCATTTTCACTGCTTACATCTAATGAATATGTTGATATGTTACTTAATTATGACGAGGGAACTGGATTGATAATCAGGGACCTGTTAGGTGGCCTGCACGGTCACCTGATATGTCACCTCGATTTTTTCTTATGGGGTCATTTAAAGCAAGCTGTATACGTTGTATAATCTTAATGATTGATTGTTTGTCGCCAGAAACCTCAGAAGTTATAAAGAATTTTTGTACACGAGAACTTTTAAGGAGGTATGAGTTGTATCAAATAGAATATGCGTGACAATTTGAATATATTTTATAATAATCAAAATAGTTATGTTATAATATTGGCAAGTCATAAGAACGCGATTAGCAGACTTTCAGCCTCTGACCTCCATTGGTCTAAAAATGAATTATTATTTGTTTGCTTATGATTGTATTGAAACATATTCTTTATAGGATTTTGCAAACAGCAGAAAAAATAACTATCTATAACTAAAAGAAAAACTTTGTGTAGAAATATTAATGAAATTTTTGGATTCTTTCGATAACCTGAATTCTGGTTATGCTAGCAAATTAGAATCCTAAAATGAATTTGCCTAATTTCTTATTTAACAATTCTCAATCTACCACTAGCATCCACACAGTCCCCTACGGCCATGCACAGTATCTACATAACCCCCTACGATTATGAAGATTCAGTTAAAATGAGAAAAAAGGCCTAAAAGGAATTTTTATCTACCTTGTATTAAAAAAAATTTCATTCTAATGGATTACATTTTCATGAAATCTATCATTCTGTTTCTTGGAAATGCTTAGCCTTTGAAACGTTTTTCGCCCTTATTCTGAAGCTCATCAGAAAAACATGAAGCCATTCATAAAAATGTTTCATGCAAAACTAAGACAATTTCTATGAATAAGTATGAAATAATTATATTTGACATTGACTGATAAAAACAACCTCGCCTATCTATTAGCTAACTAGTATTGGAGCCTATACAGGGTGATTCACGTAGGCCATTCATTAGAAGTTTTTCAACTTGCAGTTGGATTAGAAACTTGAAATTTGGTATGCAGCCATAATCGATAATGCCCGTTCTATCTAAAATATTTTCAGTCCTCCAACTATACAGGGTGTGTCAAAAATTGGTACCAACTTTCTTATTTTAAACGAAAACCTATATTTTTCTTTACATGGCTCAATTGGTCTTCTAATTCTGGGTTTAGAGAACCTAAGTTATGTTAACTTATCTATTACAATTTTTGACATATGTCCAATTTTTTGAAAAAAACTGCCGCTGTAGTAGTTTACGAACCAATTTGTATATCGCAAACCTTTCAAAATTATGAAACCAAATTTGTGAAGCAGTTAGCTGAAAGTCCAGGCTAACTTTTGATGTCCCATCGGTGGTCCCATTTTGTACCATATGGGCGCAGTTGGTTTTCAAATGTCGCAATCAAAAATTGTCAAAAAGTCAATTTTTTCAAATGGCACCTACTATTTTTTTTCACACCATTCGAAAGAAAATTGAATTTTAGGGTGAGTTACTTAAGCATTCCCTATACCTAACTTCACCCCATATCGAGTTATTCAATAAAAATCAAGAAATACCTTATCTTGCCGAGAGATTCCTTACTTCATCAAGTATGCCATGGAAACAAAAGACAGTTGTAATAATTTTTAAAGAAAAATATGGATTCTTATTTAATTACACACAACACCAACAAATTATTATTAACGAACAAGAACAATGTTGACGAAATTCTGACGTAAATGTTCAATGTGACCACCATATTTTTGTTCAAATATTCTATTATTCTACTTTTAACAGATTGCGTAACACATTTTTGCGCCTACCATTTCTTACGCCAGAAATCAATGCAAAATTGAATTTAAGGGCCACTTTTATTAACATTGTGTATGTCTATCTACAGTCGTTTTTGAGTTATTGGCATTTTTTGAAAAAAATATTGATTTTTTTTCTCAATGGTAGTAGGCTTTGGAAACAATCATTTCGTTTTAATTTCTATTCAAAAATCGCATTGCAATAATAAATAATAACAACAAAATAACAACAAATAAACAGATTAACAAAATAATTATTTCAATACAAATGCTCAATGTGTGCACCGATTTCACTGACAGAATTTCGTCAACATTGTTCTTGTTCGTTAATAATAATTTGTTGGTGTTGTATGTAATTAAATAAGAATTCATATTTTTCTTTAAAAATTATTACAACTGTCTTTTGTTTCCATGGCATACTTGATGAAGTAAGGAATCTCTCGGCAAGATAAGGTATTTCTTGATTTTTATTGAATAACTCGATATGGGGTGAAGTTAGGTATAGGGAATGCTTAAGTAACTCACCCTAAAATTCAACTTTCTTTCGAATGGTGTGAAAAAAATAGTAGGTGCCATTTGAAAAAATTGACTTTTTGACAATTTTTGATTGCGACATTTGAAAATTGACTGCGCCCATATGGTACAAAATGGGACCACCGATGGGACATCAAAAGTTAGCCTGGACTTCCAGCTAACTGCTTCACATATTTGGTTTCATAATTTTGAAAGGTTTGCGAGATACAAATTTGTTCGTAAACTACTACAGCGGCAATTTTTTTCAAAAAATTGGCCATATGTCAAAAATTGTAATAGATAAGTTAACATAACTTAGGTTCTCTAAACTCAGAATTAGAAGACCAATCGAACCATGTAAAGAAAGACATAGGTTTCCATTTAAAATAAGAAAGTTGGTACCAATTTTTGGCACACCCTGTATAGTTGAAGAACTAAAAATATTTTAGATAGAACGGGCATGATCGATTATGGCTGCATACCAAAATTCAAGTTTCTAATCCAACTGCAAGTTGAAAAACTTCTAATGAATGGCCTACGTGAATCACCCTGTATACTCTATGCATGTTTAAAAATGAATTATTATTTCTTTGCTTATAATTGTATTGAAACATATTTTTTACAGGATTTTGCAAACAGCAGAGAAAATAACTATCTATAACTAAAAGAAAAACTTTGTGTAGAAATATTAATGAAATTTTTGCATTCTTTCGATAACCTGAATTCTGGTTATGTAGATACTATTTTAATCTGCATGTCCGTAGGGAACTCTGTGGATGCTAGTATTAGAATGAGAATTGTCAAATAAGAAACCAGACAAATTCATTTTAGGATTTTAATTTGCTAGCATAACCAGAATTCGAAAGAATGCAAAAATTTCATTAATATTTCTACAAAAAGTTTTTCTTTTAGTTATAATTATTTTTTCTGCTGTTTGCAAAATCCTATAAAGAATATGCTCCATTGGTCCTTGAGATAATTGACAAGACATGCGTCGGCACGACTATTTCCTAAACTTGTTTTTCTCGAAAACTGTTTTAGCTAGACGAATGAAACGAAAAGACTTCATTAGACCATTAGTTGGTCTATATTACATATTTATTTTAGATTTTTGAATAATTTTGATTATTTGAAAAACGGCAATAAAAATTTGAGATTGATTTTTTTTTCGGTTAATGCCACGGTACGATCGCCAAAGAAATATATAATATCGCTAATTACACTTACTATTTCTACTAATTGTTTCATTAAAAACAAATGGGTGCAACACTTTTTAAAATTAAGTTCGTTTATGATTATAGTAAAAATTCAAGTTAAAAGATAATGAGTGCAAAACTTAATAAAATATTTTCAAATTAATTTTATTATAAAACATTTTTTAAATATCAATCATCGTCACTATCTTCATTGATTACCACAGGATAGAATCATCTCCCGCACTGTACCGTGCGGCGCTATGTACGCCAGTACTGCTTTTGAAGCAGCTTTTTTGATGGTTTGTGTATTACACCTAGGAAAAAATTTGTCAATTTATCTCTTTAAATACAATTCTTATTCATTGAATATATTATTTAGTGTTTGCTATAATAAAATGACAATAAAGAAAAATAATACAATTAATATATACCTAATGTTGGTAAGCAAATTTTTCCGAGAGCTCTTACCGCGGTCATACAGGCAGCACACCTAGTAGAAACGAACGCGGCTGTGAAATGGGTAATGACATTGGACGCATCACTTTAAAAAAAATCGGTAAAGGTACTTACACAGAACTTCCCTCTTTATTTATAGAGGGCAGTCACTCTAAAAAATATTAATTACGAAACCACACATGAGAATAGTAATCGGAAGGTATTATTACAAAGAAAACCTGATAACTTTTGGTCAAAAAATTATACAGAGTGGTAATCCGGTAGCAAAATTTCAATATTAAATAAAAGGTGCCAAATATGGAAGGCTTGCGTAAATACCTTTACAAAGAATGACCGCAAGAAAGGCCTAAAATTCGCCTGCTTCTTGCATAGTAGATAGCGGGTCAAGGGAAAGAGCAAAATAAATTCTATAGGGCTCAAACTAAACTTTTGAAAAGATAAAATAACTCTGTTATTACTCAGATTTTATATTGTATGAATTTTTTACGGATTATATATTATTCTGTAGCGTATTTGGAAGAATTTAAGAAATTGTCCGACAACCCTCCAAAACCTTATAATAATTAAAATACCAACACCAGAAAACAAAAAAAATCATAGTCCCTACCCACATGATACAATCGTCTTGGAATTTTCACTAAAAAACAATTTTGTTATGAAATAGATTTAGAATGTCATGAGACGTGGAGACATCTTTCTACTTGTAAAAAAATTTTCAAAAAATTTTGAATTTTTTTTTTTTCTGAAATAGGTTTGGAATGTCATGAAACGTGTACATTTTAAATTTGAGCAACAAAAAAAATGTTCCACCATTTATTCTACTACTATAGTAGTAAAAAACAATTTCGATTGTGATTTTTTTTTCTGAAATAAGTTTAGAATGTCATGAAACGTGTAAATTTTAAATTTGAGCAAAAAAAATTTCCATCATATATTCTATTAGTAAAAATATATTTTAGTATATTCTAAAACATTTTTAACAAAATTTTCAAAATTTGAAACGTGGACAATTTAAATTTGAGCAAAAAGAATCCCGCCTCTATTGGTAAAAAAGTTTTCAATAAGTTTTGATTTTTTTTTCTGAAATAAATTTAGAATGTCATGAAACGTGGAAATTTTAAAGTTGAGCAAAAAAAATGTCCACCATTTATTCTTGGTATGGTAGTAAAAAGATTTTCAAAAAATTTTTGCTTTTTAATTTTTTTTTCTGAAATGAGTTTAGAATGTCATGAAGCGTGGAAATTTTAAATTTGAGCAAAAAAATGTTTCCATCTTATTAGTAAAAATCCGAAAAAATGTTGGAGGGTGATCGAATACAATACTTCCCTTCGGTATGCGAGGGAAGTAAAAATTAAATCCATTTATGATTGTTCTTAAGTATCTACGATTAACTCAGTAGTACTACTTATGAGCATAAACTTTAACTTTTAATGATCGGTCATAAGACTCATGAACTATTACTTACAATAGTACTTATGATCTATGGTAAACGGATTTAATTATTTTTAAAGTGTTGCATCCCGTTTAATTAATCCTTACACTGCGGAGCTCGTTTCGACTAGATTAGCTGCTTGTACGGCCGCGGTAAGCGCTCTCAGAAAATCTGCTTTCTGCATATACCCCTTCGTAGAAATATCTGCTTTTCACATATAACAACCAACATTATATTAATTGTATTTTTTTTAAATTTTAGTATAGCAAACACATGTAAAAAAAATAAAAACTGAATTAAAATAAATAAACAGACATTTTTCTTAAGTACACAAAGCATAAAAAAACTGCTTCAAGAGCAGTAGGTAGGTACTGACGAACAGAGCGCAGAGCGGTACAGTGCTAGAGACGATTTTATCCTGTAGTAATCAATGAAGACAATGACGATGAATAAAATATGAAGTTTTTATAATAAAATTTATTTTAAAAGTATTTTTTGATTTTGCATTTTTTAACGTGAATTTTTAATGTAACTTTGTATATTATTACGCATATGTCTATGACATAATTGCATTAAATAAGAGGTACATAAAACCGGTTATAACCGATCTTAATTTTTTTTAGAAGTGTTGCACCCATTTGTTTTTAATGGCACTATTAGTAGTGATAGTATTATATATATTTTTGGCGATTGTACCTCGGCTCTAACCATAAAAAAATTCATTCTCAAATTTTCATTTTCATTTTTCAAATAACTCAAATTATTTAAAAAATCTAAAATAAATATTTAGTATATACCAACTAATGGCCTAATAGAGCCTTTTTGTTTCATTAGTCTAGCTAAAATAGTTTTCGCGAAAAACAAGTTTAAAACCCCTGCCTAAGGAATCACTACTTCCACATCCAGATTATTCGTCCAAGTCACTTTAAAGGAAACATCTTGACTCTATTTGCACTCTAGTATGTGGAAATTATTGGTCATAGAATTTTAATAATATTTGGGGTAGATGTCATAGAAAAGTTTGAGGAGTTGGTTTCTACCATATACGTTAAATATGAAGTTTCTAGTTTACCGTACTTATTTTCCACTATTTACAACCTACCACCTCAATGGAGTCATCTCAATCAGATGTCACTACAATACATACGTGTACTAACTTTCAAGTGAATATCTCAATTTGATGTTATCAATCCCATTAATAATGAAGCGGAGATGGTAGAGTTTGAAAAATATTAGAAAGAAATCTGAGGCCTTGGTTTCTAGTATATACACCGAATCCCAAATTTCTGTAGTCTTTACCAGCTTGCTTTACTTATTTTCCAGTATTTGCCCCTATTTAACCCCCAACCCTTCAACGGCATCATCTCAAATTATGATCTAGTTTCAGACGTCGTTATAATACATACGTGTACCAAATTTCAAATGAATATCTCAATTTTATTTTATCAACCCTTTTCATATTGGAGTAGGGGTGGTTGGGTTGAAAAATATTATAAGGAAATCTGACGCTGTGGCTTCTAGTACATACACCGAATTTCAAGTTTCTGTAGTCTTACCAACGTTTTACTTATATTCCTCTATTTACCCCAAATTAACCCCCAACCCTTCTACGGAATCATTTCAAAATATAAACTAATTCCAGACGTCGTTATAATACATACGTGTACGAATTTTCAAATAAATATCTCAACTTTATTTTGTCAACCCCATTAATGGGGTAGGGGTGGTGCGGGGGTTGAAAAATATTATAAAAAATCTGAGGCCTCAGCTTCTTGTACATACACCGAATTTCAAGTTTCTGTACTCATAGCAGCTTGCTTTACTTATTTCCCCCTATTGACCCCTAAATAACCCCCAACCCTTCAACGGAATCATCTCAAAGTATAATCTAGTTCCAGATGTCGTTATAATTCATACGTGTACCAAATTTCAAATGAATATCTCGATTTTATTTTATCAACCCTTTTAATAATGAAGTAGGGGTGGTGGGGGTTGAAAAATATTATAAATAATCTGAGACCTTGGCTTCTAGTACATACACCGAATTTCAAGTTTCTGTAGTCTTACCAGCTTGCTTTACTTATTTTCCCCTATTTACCCCTATTTAACCCCCAACCCTTCAACGGAATTATCTCAAAATATTATTAAAAAATCTGACCCTTTGGCTTCTAGTACATACACCGAATTTCAAGTTTCTGTACTCTTACCAACTTGTTTTACTTATATTCCTCTATTTACCCCAAATTAACCCCCAACCCTTCAACGGAATCATCCCAAAATATAATCTAATTCTAGACATCGTTATAATACGTGTACGAAATTTCAAATGAATATCTCAATTTTATTTTATCAACCCCATTAATGGGGTAGGGGAGGTGGGGGGTTGAAAAATATTATAAAAAAATCTGAGGCCTTAACTTCTAGTACATACACCGAATTTCAAGTTTCTGTACTCTTACAAGCTTACTTTACTTATTTCCCCCTATTTACCCCTATTTAACCCCCAACCCTTCACCGGATTTCCTCAAAAAACAATCCAGTTCCAGATCTCGTTATAATATATACGTGTACAAAATTTCAGGTCAATATCTTAAACCGTTCCGGAGAAAGCGTGCGGACAAAAAAAAGTTACAGACAGACAGACAGACCGACAGACAGACAGAAAATTTTTTTCGCTCAAATTTAAAATCTCGACGTTTCATGACATTCTAAACCTATTTCACGAATACAAATTTTTGAAATTTTTTTTGCGATTACTATACTTCCAATCCACTACGTGGATGTGGAAGTAAAAAAACCGCTGCCTAAGGAATCACTACTTCCACATCCAGATTCTTCATCCAAGTTACTTTAATGGAAACATCTTGACTATATTTGCACTAGTATGTGGAAATTATTGGTCATAGAATTTTAATAATATTTGGGGCAGATGTCAGAAAAGTTTGAGGCGTTGGTTTCTTTCCATATACGTTAAAAATGAAGTTTCTAGTTTACCCTACTTATTTTCCACTATTCACAATCTACCACCTCCCACCCCTTCAATGGAGTTATCTCAGTCGGATGTCACTACAATACATACGTGTACTAACTTTCAAGTGAATATCTCAATTTGATGTTATCAATCCCATTAATAATGAAGGGGAGGTGGTGGAGTTTGAAAAATATTAGAAAGAAATCTGAGGCCTTGGTTTCTAGTATATACACCGAATCCCAAATTTCTGTACTCTTACCAGCTTGATTTACTTATTTTCCCCTAGTTACTCCTATTAACCCCAACTCTTCTACGGAATCATCCCAAAATATAGTCTAGTTCCAGATGTCGTTATAATACATACGTCTACCCAATTACAAGTGAATATCTCGATTTTATTTTATCAACCCCTTTAATAATGTAGTAATGGTAGTGGAAGGGTTGGAAGACATTATCAAAAAAATCTGAGGCCTTGGCTTCTAGGACACAGACACCTAATTTCAAGTTGCAGTACTCTTACCAGCTTGCTTTACTTATTCTTCCCTATTTACCTCTACTTACCCCCACTCCTTCAACGCAATCATGTCAAAACATAATCTAGTTTCAGATATAGTTATAATACATAAATGTACCAAATTTCAAGTGAAAATTTAAATTTAATTTTATCAACTGTTTTAATAAGGGAGTGGGGGTGGTGGGGAGATGAAAAATACTAATTAAAAAACCTGAGACCTTCGCTTCTAGTATATACACCAAATCCCAAATTTCTGTACTTTTACCACCTTGCTTTACTTATTTTCCCCTATATACCCCTAGTTAACCCCGAACCCTTCAACGGAATCATCTCAAAATATAATCTAGTTCCAGATGTCGTTATAATTCATATGTGTCCAAATTTCAAATGAATATCTCAATTTTATTTTATTAACCCTTTTAATAATGAAGTAGGGGTTGGTGGGGGTTGAAAAATATTGTAAATAATCTGAGACCTTGGCTTCTAGTACATACACCGAATTTCAAGTTTCTGTAGTCTTACCAGCATGCTTTACTTATTTTCCCCTATTTACCCCTATTTAACCCCCAACCCTGCAACGGAATCATCTCAAAATATAATCTAGTTCCAGATGTCGTTATAATACATATGCGTACTAAATTTCATGTGAACATCTTTATTTTATTTTATCAACCCCTTTTCATATTGGAGTAGGGGTGGTGGGGGTTGAACAATTTTATAAAAAAAATCTGACACTTTGGCTTCTAGTACATACACCGAATTTCAAATTTCTGTAGTCTTACCAGCTTGTTTTACTTATTTTCCCCTATTTACCCCTATTTAACCCCCAACCCTTCAACGAAATCATCTCAAAATATAATCTAGTTCCAGATGTCGTTATAATACATACGTGTACCAAATTTCAAATGAATATATGTCAATTTTATTTTATCAACCCTTTTCATCTTGGAGTAGGGGTGGTGGGGGTTGGATAATATTATTAAAAAAATCTGACGCTTTGGCTTCTAGTACATACACCGAATTTCAAATTTCTGTAGTCTTACCAGCTTGCTTTACCTTTTTTCCCCTACTTACCCCTATTTGACCCCCAACCCTTCAACGGAATCATCTCAAATTATAATCTAGTTCCAGATGTCGTTATAATACATACGTGTACCAAATTTCAAATGAATATCTCAATTTTATTTTATCAACCCTTTTCATATTGGAGTAGGGGTGGTTGGGGGTGAAAAAATGGTATAAAAAATCTGACGCTTTGGCTTCTAGTACATACATCGAATTTCAAGTTTCTGTACTCTTACCAACTTGTTTTACTTATATTCCCCTATTTACCCCAAATTAACCCCCAACCCTTCAACGAAATCATCTCAAAATATAATCTAATTCCAGACGTCGTTATGATACATACGTGTATGAAATTTCAAATGAATATCTCAACTTTATTTTATCAACCTCATTAATGGGGTAGGGGTGATGGGGGGATGAAAAATATTATGAAAAATCTGAGGCCTTAACTTCTAGTACATACACCGAATTTCAAGTTTTTGTACTCTTACAAGCTTGCTTTACTTATTTTCCCATATTTACCCCTATTTAACCCCCAACCCTTCACCGGATATCCTCAAAAAACAATCCAGTTTCAGATCTCGTTATGATATATACGTGTACAAAATTTCAAGTCAATATCTTAAACCGTTCCGGAGAAAACGTGCGGACAAAAAAAGTTATAGACAGACAGACAGACAGACAGACAGACAGACCGACAGACAGAAAATTTTTTTTCGCTCAAATTTAAAATCTCGACGTTTCATGACATTCTAAACCTATTTCACGAATAAAAATTTTTGAAAATTTTTTTTGCGATTACTATACTTCCAATCCACTTCGTGGATGTGGAAGTAATAGTCGAGCCGGCGCATGTTTTGTAAATTATCTCAAAGACGAATGGAGGTCAGGGGCTGAAAGTTTGCCAATCGTGTTCTTATGATTTGCTAATATTCTAACATAAGTTATATCAAAGATTGCTTTCTGGTGCCGTTTCGCCTAGCTTATCCTGCTAGACCTTTTTCAAGAATAAAGAGACCTTAAAATTTGGTCTTCCACGACTTTTATATAAAATGATCTATTATGTTAATAATAATAAGTAATAATAATAATAATAATAATAATAATAATAATAATAATAATAATAATAATAATAATAAATTGCCTTTATTTAGTATTACAATATATAATACCAAGGGCGAAGTGTAGCCGAAGCTGTTGTTGACAATATGAAGATAATGGACTATGTGACACTATCGACTAGCCCTGTATAAGTAGTTCTGATACCCACCGTAAATTTGAAAGATGCAATAAGATTCCATATTGATTGGCGAAATTAGGTTGTACATTATTATTTAGTTGCATTAAAAAGAGTAAATGGCGATCAAAGATAACATCTGGGGAGTACGGGTCAGAAAATTATTTTAGTAAACCGAGAATTAATTTTGCGAAATTAACTGAATTCATTAGATAATGATCTATGATGATAATAATTTTAAGGAAATCGACCAAGTTTCTACATGTGTTTATATCTTGAAAGAAACCAAATTGATTAAAGAACACAAATAAAATCAACAAAGAAAGTAAAAATTAGTCACAGTCCTGGAAATAATTTTGACAAAAAATTGAGCTGAAAACTGACGCACAAATGTATTACTTATGTACTTACCACAAGTTACAATGTTCTGCAAATAGCAGTAGCCATATATTTATGAATTATAATTTACAACGGAACAGAATCTGCCATAAAATTTCCACTTGCACACACTAACTTCTCTGGAGGCAAACAAGAAATTAAAGGATACCTATCTGTACGAGTAACACAAATTAGGTACCAACCAGAAAAGGGCAGGTAACCAATAGTCAATACTTGAGAGTAGGATCACTACCTGGATATTGCTGTAAATATAAAAATAGTTTTTGTGGGTGCTGACACACTTTTCGACCTGATTGATTCCCGCATGTTGTGTCCCGATTCCACATGTTGGTGAAGAATATTTTGAAAGCGTCTACCGCCGTTCAAATAACCTGAATCTAGTTAACGAGATAGGGTCCTACAGTTTATAGTAGAATTCGAACCACATATTCAGGAAAATTTATTTCGAGAAATTACAGCGCCATAGACGAGGTGCGCATCATATCGCACGGTACGCCATTAAGTTTCAAGCTATATGCGCTAATTATTATTGAGCTGTAGTCCCCAAAGGTGTATTTGCATTGAAAACATAATTTCTTTGTGTTCTAAATTAAATATCATTGAAATTTTGCCGAATTTTTCGTTGCTTTTCGTCCCCAATAAGTTTATATACAGGGTGTCTCACCGGGAACTGAATCGATCAATATTGAGGAAAGCACGCATCAGAATTTTTTTAAAATTTAGATAGTTACTAATGTCGGTGTGGCCAATCCAACTGAAATAATTAGAAGCATGAGGTACTTCCGGTTATACCGAAAGTCGATACCAACTTGCATTGCGCACACCCTATATCTAAACCCAGTAGTTTCGAAGATATTTGACATTTCATAAAAAATTTGACAGGTGCAACGGTTTGCAAGAACCGTTATGACTTTTTCTGTTTAGGTCAAATGGAACACCCTGTATTTTTTTACGTCAAGTTGTGTAAAATTGAATTCTCCTTTTTCTGATATTATCATTGAGGGGTTAAAGTTTTCAACTTTTTGAAATATTTGCGATTTTATTAGAAATTCATGAATTGTTGTAATCATTTCATCAAAATAGCCATGATTAAAAACAATCAGTCATTATCTTACTATTTCTGTATTTTTCAGTAAACCATTAAAGTAAGTTAAATTCAGTGATTCGTTTTATTTTCCCTTAAGAAGTTTAATGTTTCAAGACGTTTGTTCCAAATTCGTCATAAACAATCATCTTTAAACAATTAAAATGTTTAAAATTTCAGTTTTAAAATACAAGGTTTAAATTATTGTTACGCATTCAAGGTGCACATCTAAAACTACTTTTCAAATTCCCTGACTTTTCACTGACGTCTCTGACTGATGAACTTCAGTTTTCCCTGACTATAATTCAAGAGCCAATATCAATAATTTCTTACATTGTATTATAAAAACTGTGACCGGATATAAAAATTAGCCAATGTTGACCAGTTTGTGAATTTTTTTTTTTTTTGAGAAATAACTTCGATTGACTCGCGTAAAATTCGCAATGAATAGAATTTTTTTTACTGCAAGCAAGAATACAAACATATTAAAATAAAGGCGTTTTCTCTGTCTATTTCTTGAAATTTTTAAAATTCCCTGATTTTACGTTCAAATTAGCACAAATTCCCTGATTTCCCTGACCAGCATGAAATTTCCTAGCTTTTCCGGTTTTTCAGAAACGTGGTCGCCCTGGCGTTAACGCCCACTAGTTGTGGGTGGCATAATCAATAATCAGAGATCGTATACAGTAGCATTTTTTCTCACCCAATCCGTAGTCATTGAGAAAACGCGTGATAGATTTCGACTGGAACCACAGAGGTGGCGCCAGAAAAATAGTTTTCTGTAATTAAATTATGACACCTAAAGAAAGCGGATCTAGACTTTGCAAGATTGTTCCAGATACCTGTACGAGAAGGATTCTAGATGGTTCCGGAAAGATGTGGGTTATTCAGGAAGAAAACCTAGACAGAGAGAAATCGCTTTGGAGCATTTTGCACAATGTTGTGGAACAACGTCTTGTTGCATTTTTTAAAACAATTGTAAAATTTTTAAGGCACAACGTTATGTAGTTTTATACATTTTAATTGTGCATAATTCTTGTGCGTTTTATTTATCATTACAAAGATTTAGTTACGATGAATTTATTGGAAACTTCGATCAACAAATTGACGAAATTTAGAGTTAAATTTATTTATTTTTTCTCAACAAATCATAGCAAATTTAACTTAATTAATTGTTAATAGTATCCTCAAACTATATATTCTGTTGCCATTCTATTTACAAGTAGTTTTAAGTAATTGTTTAAAGGATTTGCACAACTTGTGTAACATAAAAATGTGATTTTATTTTATAAACGGTTGTTGACAAACTTGAGAAAGTAGGAGTCCCAATATATTTATTTCCGCTGAACAATAATAGTAATCTATGCCGCCCGCAGAAACTGCACAAATTAATGACATACTATTCACAATCAGGTTGGTGATATTCTTTTAAAATTTTGTATAATTGTTTAATTTGTTTCACGTAAAGTTTACTGGTTCAAAATTGTACTGACCGCATAGGCCACGCTACGCATATACGCGCAGGCAATTACGCATCAGATCCAGGTGGTATTTCGTTAAGTGAAGACGTACACTTCCGAATTATACAAGTACCTTACATTTGTGGTGGAATTTGTTGAAAACTTATTAACCGAGTGGGGTTTCCTAGATCTAATTAAAGCATTCACATAGGTAAGTACTTCATACAGAGTTAAAGATTTGCATATATGTTCTCTTAAATTAACTTTGTTAACATATAAATATAAAAATGGTTTCTTGTTTATATGCGAAGAATGCACGATACCTATCTTCTAATACTTGACTTCGTTTACAGCTAGAGAGTAATTTCGTTTTCTTATGCGAAGCGACAGAAAGCTGTTCCTAAACAACTACACCCAAAAGGCAAACTTGTAAAAGAACTCCTTCAAAACGAGGATAACACTTCTGATGGTAAGCAATACATTTGATTTTGGTGATGAACTGATAAATGTTATTATTTTTTTTAAGAATATGACGTGACTACGACATAAGCTTTTATTACTACAAACTGCGCTAATAGAAGCTAAAAAGAAGAAGCACTGGAAGCTTTCCAATTTAGTATTATTAAATGGATTTATTTTAGGCATAAATTAAGTCACCTACCTACTTCTTTTCAACTAGAACTTTATGCATATAAAATTTATTTGTATTTAAAAAATTGAAATGTTTTCAGTTACCATATGATAATATATGGCTCTTTTATGTATTGTTCTGTTAAAATAAAATATTTATTCTTTAATTTTATTGAAATCCTTTAGGAATACCTCCAATTTTGGAAATAATATTTCACAATCTGTGTTACAGAATAATACAATTAAAATGAAGTGGGTACATATAGTGTGTGAAATGAGTGCACGGTGAACCAAAAAATATATACATAATTTGGACATTATAGAGTAATAAATTGTGCAAAACTAACCCCAGTTCATACATTACTGAACAGCTTCTTTGAATTAAGTGTATACATTGTGCAAAATGAATTACAAAGTTGACAAAATAAACATACAATTTGTGGATTTCTCATTTAGAAATTGTGGAAAACTAAAAACACATTCTCTTAGAAAACTATAAACATTGTGTCACTTAAAAGCACAATTTTTTGTAAATATGTTTTACAAATGAAGATGTTTAGATGTGAATGTTTGTTTGGGAAACCTTCAGAATATATTTAAAAATTTCACACAAATTGTAGAAACTAACTTAATCTGTTCAGAGATTTGTTCCACAAGTGGAATAAAATTATGTATTTTTATGCAACCATAATTCAAATTTGTAAAGAATTCAATTTATGTGATTTTTAAGTTTGTACAAAAATTTCAAACAATGTTAATACATAAACTGTACAAAATCATTGCACCAAAAATGTATTATTTATTTGCACAAATTGTTCCTGTCACCATTTTAAGAACAATTTGGAGTACAATTTTCTACAATTGTGGTAAAATATCACACACATTTTTCTCTGTGTAGAATAATGTAGGTGGCACATGTGGGGTATATAGGGCGGCCAAGTTACCCAGGGGCGGTTTTTCAGGTGGTGCGAGATCTCATTGTGGCGCCCCTCTCCTTCCAATATGCGCTTATTCGTGATTATACGTAGAGACTGAAGGTACCATACATTTTTTTACGTCTTTATATGCTAATAACTCAAACCTCCGAAAGATTGGTATAGTAGTTGCAGGGATGAGAAACAATAACAGAAAAAGGAGATTTCATATCTTCTGGGGTATCACCAGGAGTATATTATTATATCTTCCTTTCAAAGCCTATTGAGTTTTTTTATAAACAATTTAGTTTTTTGAACAGCGTTTTTTCTCGGTAAAAAGGTATTCGGTTTTAGAGGTCCCATCGGAACAAACAAAAAACCAAAATCTTCGTAATTAAAGTTCCAGCAAATCGCCCAGGAACGTTAAGAGTTCCGATCGGCTTCAAGCCTTCAGAAAATATACCTTTTGATGAATATACAAAACAGCCTGAAAGTTTGGTGCCCAAATAGTGAACCCTGTGGACACAAATGAATTTGTTATCTAAAATTTGAATTGCCATGTTATGGATCTTTCTTTTTCAAAGTGTAAATCTCGACGCCAGCTTTCCGTTGACATTAAGAAAAAAATTTAAGTCATTTTGGCATTTATTTATAAACCAAATACCTAACAACATAAATGTTTTCGTTCATTTTGAAAAAAATTTCTCAGGAAAGAAAGAGAATTACGAGAACTTTAATTTAAAAAGGAGGTTAATTTTAGTTCATCTGAAATAGCCGAAAAAATCCATTTGTTGTTATTTGGTTTATTAATAAATGCCAAAAATGGCTAAAATTACTTTAAAAAAACTTCTTTACTGTCAACGGAAAGTTGGCATCGAGGTCTACATTTTGAAAATATATGATCCATTTAGTGGAGTCGATTTAGTCAAAAAAATAGCGAGGTTGGGAAATTTTTTAAGGTGGATGCGGAAATTGTTTGTCATGGCAAGATAATAAAGTTTCTATTTCCAAAAATGGAATCGTGTTTTCTTGGCCAAAAAGTGTTATTTTGGACATTTTAAGGGTCAGATTTGCAATTTTAATTCTTTTTGACCACTTAAACAATTAGCTAAGGAACGAAAATGGTATCCTTTTATTGTCAATATTAAATGATCCTCCGGTTTAAATTTGGGGAAGATCCGACCATCCCTCCTCCTGATATAGATATATACCGGGTGAGTCACGAATTGCGCTCGCCCCGATATTTCCTAAAATATTTTAGTTTCCAAAGCCCACTAATCTATTATCTATTAGCCGCATGTTTCTAAAAGCTTGGTTGCATTGTATTTTGGCTGAATTCTCAAATATTTCTGAGCGGATTTTCAAAATTTTGGTATCATTAGATTCGTATGAAAATGAGGTATTTAAAAATGTTGGTGAACGATTAAATTCCCATTTAAAAAACCGAATTAGTGGGTAAAAATCACATTTAAAAATTTTAAACGCCTCTAGAGAATTAAGTAATGCAATCATATTGCTCTTTTTATTTTTATAGTAACGAGCACACAAATTAAAATATATTTTGGGCACCACAGCACTCTGGATTCAGAAATAGATTTTTTAATAAAATTTTTAAAGTTTATCAAAAAGTGACCAAAATATATTCAAAATTTCCTCTAGATTCCAAAAATGTAAAAATATATAGGGTGTTCCATTTAAAAATCGAAAGTTGTGGGCATTTCCGGTCAAACCGGATGTACACCAAACTTGATTTTTTATTGACAAGATGGCATATTAGTCGTGTAATAATGCCTCCAAATTTCAATTTTCTATTCCAAATATTTTAGGAAATATCGGGGCGAGCGCAATTCGTGACTCACCCGGTATATATTCCGGTTGTAATAGGATCATGGTATACCACCCTCTTCTCCTTTAGTTTTCGAGATAATTGATTGAAATTCAGAATGTAATATATACATAATAAGCGGCACTTTTTGACATACAGTTGATTTTTTCAATTCCGATTTCGCCGGAAGTGATACCAACTTTCAATTTTCAAATGGAACACCCTATACTTATATTATTGCATTTTTGAATTCTGCATAATTTACTGAATCCAACGATGATAAGTGACATTTCAAACATCAATTTTTTTATAATATAATTTTTAGTTTTCCATCTAAGTGTGCCATGACAGTTCCGATTTATTCTAAATGGTCCATGTAATGCTACTAAAAACACCAAATTACGTGATTTATGAGCAAATAAAATTCATCAAAATTGTTTTTGGGGCAGAACTCAATTTTTTTTCATTTACTAGTACTGTTAATAAGGAATTTATTCATATGTCGTATTAAAATCTGCGATAAATACAAACAAAATTACAGCTAAAATAAGAAAATATAATTTTATTCTAATTACCTTGTTACACATAAGGTGGTTTTGGAATACAAAAAATTAACACAAAACAATACAACAGTTTCTCCACATGCTGTCCATTACCGTCTATGCACTTCTGAACTCGCATAGCTCTTTCTCGAAGAAAGTTCGCCAATTGCTGAGCCGTTATGCTATTAATTGCTCGTCTTACTCATAGCTCCAGGTCTTCACGGGTTGTAACGGCGGTTGCATAGACAATATTCTTTAAATGACCCGAAACAAAGAAATCAAGGGGCGTTAAATCAGGTGACCTTGGAGGCCACCTCACAGGACCAATCGTCGAAATTACGTTTTGTCCTAATCTCCGTTGAAGAGAATCAATTACTATCCTTGAATTATGGGGAGGAGCGCCGTCTTGTTAGAAATACATTCCCTGTCCTAAATCTAAAGGTAACTCATCTAAAATATTGAAGAAATTTTAGATGACTTACCTTTAGATTTAGAACAGGGAATGTATTATCTCATTTTCCAGGAATCTCAAGTATCTGGCACCAGTCAGAGGTCCTTCAAATATTATTGGACCACTGATTCTACTACCGATTATTTCAAGCTGAACATTGAAACCGAACCTCCCTTGAAAGTGACCCTCTCGTAATAAATTTTGATTTTCTTGTGACCAATATTTCGTATTTTGTCGAAATAATCCCACATTTGGAAACCTTGACTCGTCCGAAAATAAAATCAGACCCAAAAAGTCATCGTTTGGCTGCACGTTATTATACAAAATCCAATTGCAATATTCCATCCTACGTTCATAATCACTTTCGTACAAATGCTGGTGCAATTGGTATTTAAAAGATTTATAGTGGTATTTGTGCAAAATTCGGCTTACTGTTTGGTGATTGATGTTCAATTCAAACCCAGCTTGCCTTAAAGAAACAGTCTTATCAACTTCTATTCGAGACAAAACATTAATTTCCGTTCCTTCGTCAATAATGAAGTTTTCCTCGGGATCATTGTTGGTCTCTCTTTGAAAATGGTTTTCAACACGTTTAAAATAATTTTTCGCTGGACATTGCCTATCAGGATATCGTCGGCCATAAAGGTCCATAGCTGCAAATGCATTTTTTTTTTACTTTCCCCATAAATAATTAACATGTCCACTTTTTCATCTCTTGTATAAATTTCGGCATTTTGAACACAATTAACAAGAATTTTAAACAATTTTAAAAAACACAATAAAAACACCGTTAAACCAACAAATGTTTGACAAGCTAAATATTTCATTGTTTTCAAAGCCACCTTAGTTACTTTGGGTAACATTGAATTAGAACAAAATTGTATTTTCTTATTTTCTTTGGCAGATTACCCGAAGCGAATTTTATATTTAAGCTGCCACCAGCGCCCTCTATACATTTTTGAAACTTTAAGTTACTGAAAATGAGTTTTGGATCAAGCAAGATAGTCCAATAATTATAAAGATTTCCATAACAAAAAATGCTATCTGAAATTTTCTTTCAGTAACTGTTCGTGGAGGGATTATACATTACAAAACCACAAAAATCAGTTCTGGAGTGCCGCGCAACCACCCCAAAAAACCATCCCTTCGGTGAAGAAAGCTTTATTTTACTGATAACTCATTAACCATCAAAAATTTTAAAAAATCGGTAATTATGAAAAAGAAAGCTGGACTAACTTCCCAAAAAAAAAGTTCTTGTATATGCATGATTTTCGAGAAAATCGATATTGAAAGAAATCGCAAAATTTGTATTCTTAATGCGTACGAATTTTCGTTTATTTTAATTTTTTGCGCGCGGCCTATAGAAAAAATTGAATTGCTCGAAAACCAAACAAGCTAGGAAGAAAAATCAAAATGGGTTTTAAAGGGTATATAAGTACTCTCTAGTGTTTCCATTTTTTATGGCTATTGATATTTATTAGTATATAAAAATAACAATATATATTGTAACACTATATCTTGATATATTGCGCTTTTAACTATTCACAGGCCCATAAAAAATAACTGACTTTAATATAAGTTATAAATCTTTTAGTTCAAGGTAGTACTTCAGTGCAGAAAAAGTTGGTCAAATAAAGGGCATTTTTGTATTGTTTCCTAAAAATAAAAACCGCTACCTAAGTAATCACTACTTCCACATCCAGATTCTTCATCCAAGTCACTTTAAAGGAAACATCTTGACTATATTTGCATTCTAGTATGTGGAAATTATTGGTCATAGAATTTTAATAATATTCGGGGCAGATGTAATAGAAAAATTTGAGGAATTGGTTTCTACCATATACGCTAAAAATGAAGTTTCTAGTTTATCCTACTTATTTTTCACTATTCACAACCTACCACTTCCGACTCCTTCAAAGGAGTCATCTCAATCAGATGTCACTACAATACGTACGTGTACTAACTTTCAAGTGAATATCTCAATTTGATGTCATCAATCCCATTAATAATGAAGCGGAGGTGGTGGAGTTTGAAAAATATTAGAAAGAAATCTGAGGCCATGGTTTCTAGTATATACACCGAATCCCAAATTTCTGTACTCTTACCAGCTTGATTTACTTATTCCCTTCTACGGAATCATCCCAAAATATAATCTAGTTCCAGATGTCGTTATAATACATATGTCTACCAAATTACAAGTGAATATCTCAATATTCAATCAACTCCTTTAATAATGTAGTAAGGGTAGTGGAAGGGTTGACAAATATTATTAAAAAATCTGAGGCCTTGGCTTCTAGGATATACACCGAATTTCAAGTTGCAGTACTCTTACCAGCTTGCTTTACTTATTTTTCCCTTATACTCCTTCAACGCAATCATGTCAAAATATAATCTAGTTTCAGATATAGTTATAATACATAAATGTACCAAATTTCAAGTGAAAATGTAAATTTAATTTTATCAACTCTTTTAATAAGGGAGTGGGGGTGGTGGGGGGCTGAAATATATTATTAAATTTGAGGCATTGGCTTCTACTACATACACCGAATTTTAAGTTCCTGTACTCATACCAGCTTGTTTTACTTAATTCCCCCCATTTACCCCTAAATAACCCCCAACCCTTCAACAGAATCATCTCAAAGTGTAATCTAGTTCCAGATGTCGTTATAATTCATACGTGTACCAACTTCCAAATGAATATCTCAATTTTATTTTAGCAACCCTTTTAATAATGGAGTAGGGGTGGTGGGGGCTGAAATATATTATTAAAAAATCTGAGGCCTTTGCCAGTACATACATCGAATTTCAAGTTTCTGTAGTCATACCAACTTGCTTTACTTATTTCCCCCTATTTACCCCTAAATAACCCCCAACCCTTCAACGGAATCATCTCAAAGTATAATCTAGTCCCAGATGTCGTTATAATTCATACGTGTACCAACTTTCAAATGAATATCTCAATTTTATTTTATCAACCCTTTTAATAATGAAGTAGGGGGGTGGTGGGGGTTGAAAAATATTATAAATAATCTGATATCTTGACTTCTAGTACATACACCTACTTATTTTCCTCTATTTACCCCTATTTAACCCACAACCCTTCAACGGAATCATCTCAAAATATAATCTAGTTCCAGATGTTATAATACATACTCGTACCAAATTTCAAATGAATATCTCAATTTTATTTTATCAACCCTTTTCATATTGGAGTAGGGGTGGTGGGGGGTGGGGGTTGAAAAATATTATAAAAAAATTTGACGCTTTGGTTTCTAGTACATAAGTACATCGAATTTCAAGTTTCTGTAGTCTCACCAACTTGTTTTACTTATATTCCCCTATTTACCCCAAATTAACCCCCACCCCTTCAACGGAATCATCTCAAAATATAATCCAATTCCAGACGTCGTTATAATACATAGGTACGTGTATGAAGTTTTAAATGAATATCTCAACTTTATTTTATCAACCCCATTAATGGGGTAGGGGTGGTGGGGGGTTGAAAAATATTATAAAAAAATCTGAGGCCTTGACTTCTAGTACATACACCGAATTTCAAATTTCTGTACTCTTACAAGCTTGCTTTACTTATTTTCCCCTATTTACCCCTATTTAACCCCCAACCTTTCACCGGATATCCTCAAAAAACAATCCAGTTCCAGATCTCGTTATAATATATACGTGTACAAAATTTCAAGTCAATATCTTAAGCCGTTCCGGAGAAAACGTGCGGACAAAAAAAGTTAGACAGACAGACAGACAGACCGACAGACAGAAATTTTTTTTTCGCTCAAATTTAAAATCTCGACGTTTCATGACATTCTAAACCTAATTCACGAATAAAAATTTTTGAAAAGTTTTTTGCGATTACTATACTTCCAATCCACTACGTGGATGTGGAAGTAAAAAAAGAAAGACACATCTTGAAAATTTAGCTCAAAAATTTTTTTTTGAGTTTATGTATCATATAACTATTGTTTCTAATCATGTATTAGTTAAAAAATAGCATAAAAAAAATTATCATAAAAAAATTGAATATGCAGCCGTTTTTTGATTTTCTTTGGCTTACTTCAACATGCTGGTAAATTTGTAAATGTGAATATTTTTATTTCTAACTTTTTCTGAATTGAAGTACTGCCTTGAACTAAAAGATAATGCATTTATAACTTATATTAAAGTCAGTAATTCTTTATGATTGGGCCTGTGAATAGTTAGATGCACAAAAACTCAAGAGGCAACTATATTATATTGTTATTTTTATATACTAGTAAATATCAACAGACATCAAAAATGACAACACGAGAGAGTATTTTATCTCCCCTTTAAAACCAATTTTGATTTTTCTTCCTAGCTTGTTTGGTTTTCGAGCAATTCAATTTTTTCTATAGGCCGAGCATAAAAAATTTCAAATAAACGAAAATTCGCGCGCATTAAAAATACAAATTTTGCAATTTTTGCCAGTATCGATTTTCTCGAAACCTATAGCATATACAAGAAAATTATAAAAGACTTTCTTTTTAGGCAATTAGTCAAGCTTTTTTTTATGATGCGCAATTTTTTTATATCTTCAACGGTTAACAAGTTATCAGTAAAATAAGGCTCTTTTCACCGAGGGTGTGGCTTTTTGGGGGGAGGGGGGTTTGGGGGTGAACTGATTTTTGTGGAAGTACATTCTCTTAAAGTGAAATTTTTTTCTAATAATTCCCGTTACATTGAAGATAAAATTGTCAAGTTTTCGTGGGACCTGTATATCTATAAGTACTCTATGTAAGTTTGATAACAACTAAATATCTTTTCTTTCTCAAACGCGACAGGTCTCCTGTTTGATAAGCCCCTATGACCTACAGAGAGAAAGTGATAATTCTTGATTTTTCGTTGATATTACACAAAATTTTAATAGTATTAATTTGTGTACTGAAACAGGTGGACGTCATGTGGAGCATTTGTTGTTAATGTATTTTTTAGAATAAACTGTAATTTTTTGTTATTACAATATTTTATTCTAGAATTGTAAATAAATGTTAAATGCAAATGGAGAAAAAAACGATAATTCCTTGTATTTTGATTAATATTACAAAACAATTTAAGAGTATCTTCTTGCAGCCCTTTCAAGGCTATGCAAAAATATTCAAGTATTCCGTACTTTCAGAGGGCGATTAAAAAAATACATCCAATCAAATATTAATTATTAGGAAAAAAAATTGAGAAACAAAAGATATTTGGTTGTTGTCAAGTTTACATAAAGTAATTATAGAGATACAGCTCCCACCAAAGTTTGATTTCTGTCTCACTTTAGGAGGATGTACTTCCTTAGGGATGTATTTTTGGACTAAGGTAAGTTGAGTTATAGGGACCCAATATGAACTCAGGAATCACAGGTTCCCGTCCGGGAACTCAATACTGGGACACCCTGTATAGCGCAAATGGCAAAAAAGCGATCAAATCTAAATAAAATTGAATCTTGACTTATATCACGTAAAAGTGCCTACATAAAATAACCTACCTTTTGCCTAAAGAAAAATTCGATCCGACTTTTATGTCCGAACACATTTCGATTTGAAAATATCAGAAAATTTGACTAAACTGCAAGTTCAGCCAAACTATTTCATATTTTAGCTGAATATAGTTTGGTAAATAGTATTTGTGTGGTAAAGACTACTTCCGTTCCAAATTTTAGCCAAATCGGTTGATCAAGATAGCCGAAATTTAATTTTTTCAATTCTTTTCGTATATACAGGGTGATTCACGTAGGCCATTCATTAGAAGTTTTTCAACTTGTAGTTGGATTAGAAACTTGTAATTTGGTATGCAGCCATAATCGATCATGCCCGTTCTACCTAAACTATTTTCAGTCCTCCAACTATACAGGGTGTACCAAAAATTGGGACCAACTTTCTTATTTTAAATGGAAACCTATATTTTTCTTTACATGGTTCGATTGGTCTTCTAATTCTGAGATTAGAGAACCTAAGTTATGTTAACTTATCTATTACAATTTTTGACATATGTCCAATTTTTTGAAAATAATTGCCGCTGTAGTAGTTTACGAACAAATTTGTATCTCGCAAACGTTTCAAAATTATGAAACCAAATGTGTGAAGCAGTTAGCTGGAAGTCCAGGCTAACTTTTGATGTCCCATCGGTGGTCCCATTTTGTACCATATGGGCGCAGTCGATTTTCAAATGTCGCAATCAAAAATTGTCAAAAACTCAATTTTTTCAAACGGCACCTACTATTTTTTTTCACACCATTCGAAAGAAAATTGAATTTTAGGGTGAGTTACTTAAGCATTCCCTATACCTAACTTCACCCCATATCGAGTTATTCAATAAAAACCAAGAAATACCTTATCTTGCCGAGAGATTCCTTACTTCATCAAGTATGCCATGGAAACAGAAGACAGTTGTAATAATTTTTAAAGAAAAATATGGATTCTTATTTAATTACACACAACACCAACAAATTATTATTAACGAACAAGAACAATGTTAACGAAATTCTGTCAGTGAAAACGGTACACACATTGAGCATTTGTATTGAAATAATTATTTTGTTAATCTGTTTATTTGTTGTTATTTTGTTGTTACTATTTATTATTGCAATACGATTTTTGAATATAAATTAAAATGAAATGATTGTTTCCAACGCCTACTACCCTTGAGAAAAAAAAACTATATTTTTTTCAAAAAATGCCAATAACTCAAAAACAACTGTAGATAGGACGACATACATAATGTTAATAAAAGTGGCCCTAAAATTCAATTTTGCAGTGATTTCTGGCGTCAGAAATGGTAGGCGCAAAGATGTGCTACGCAATCTGTTGAAAGTAGAATAATAGAATATTTGAACAAAAATATGGTGGTCACATTGAACATTTACGTCAGAATTTCGGCAACATTGTTCTTGTTCGTTAATAATAATTTGTTGGTGTTGTATGTAATTAAATAAAAATCCATATTTTTCTTTAAAAATTATTACAACTGTCTTTTGTTTCCATGGCATACTTGATGAAGTAAGGAATCCCTCGGCAAGATAAGGTATTTCTTGGTTTTTATTGAATAACTCGATATGGGGTGAAGTTAGGTATAGGGAATGCTTAAGTAACTCACCCTAAAATTCAATTTTCTTTCGAATGGTGTAAAAAAAAATAGTAGGTGCCATTTGAAAAAATTGATTTTTTGACAATTTTTGATTGCGACATTTGAAAATCGACTGCGCCCATATGGTACAAAATGGGACCACCGATGGGACATCAAAAGTTAGCCTGGAGTTCCAGCTAACTGCTTCACACATTTGGTTTCATAATTTTGAAACGTTTGCGAGATACAAATTTGTTCGTAAACTACTACAGCGGCAATTTTTTTCAAAAAATTGGACATATGTCAAAAATTGTAATAGATAAGTCAACATAACTTAGGTTCTCTAAACTCAGAATTAGAAGACCAATCGAACCATGTAAAGAAAAATGTAGGTTTCCAGGAGGGGGGGATGGTCGGATCGTCATTTAATATTGAGAATAAAAGGATACAATTTTCGTTCCTTTACTAATTGTTTAACTGGTCAAAAAAAAATTAAAACTGCAAATTTGACCAAACAAACGTCCAAAAAAACACTTTTCGGCCAAAAAACACGATTCCACCCATTTTTGGAAATAGAAATTTCAGGGTCTTGTTATACACGCCATGACAAACAATTTCCGCAGGGTCTGCATCCATCTTAAAAAAAATTCCATCAGTTTCCTAAACCGCGGCGACTCCACTAATTTTGTACTTAATGGCATAACAAATTTTAGATAACAAATTCATTTGTGTCCACAGAGTTCAACATTTGGGCACCAAAATTTCAGGGCGTCTTGTTTTCAACAAAGGTATAGATCTTCTAAAAGTTTGAAGCCGATCAGAACTCTTAACATCCGTGGGTGTTAAAATTAAAAAAGGAAAATTTAGCCTGTTTATTCAATTTCATATTTATGTACGTACTCAAATGACCCAAAACGAATGCAGATTTGTGGGAATTTTAGTTGTGAAGATTTTGGTCTCTTGTTTGTCCAGATCGGACCATTAGAACCGGAGATATTCACCTTTTTACCTAAAAAAAAACAGTCATCAAAAAACTGTAGTGTTTTTTTAAAACGCAATAGGCTTTGGAAATCCAAAACTCAAATATATACTTCTGGTGATACCCCAGAATGTATGAAATCATAATTTTGCTGTTACAAAACTATGCATTTCGTCCTTCTTTACTCCACTAATTGGAATTTTTAGACTAAAATGGCAAAAAAACTTACTAAACACTAAAAAACAGTGATAATCTTAGTAGAAATAATTCACCTCGTAATTGGGTTCTCGAAAATAAACGTTTTAGTAAAAAATTGCAAGAATTTTTACTTATTGTGTCATAGAATTTATTTACAATTCTTTTGATGTGAATACATACTTTCATATTTGTTCGAATGCAGGAAGTTAAAAACTTGGAATTTAGACAAAATATTACCTGAAAAACCTGGAAAAATCAAGGAATCTTAAGATTAAGATTTAGTAGACACCCTGATAATTAACTAAGCATTAATTTACTAAAAATCCTAAATTTCCACCTTTCATCTTGCTTCTGCACTGCAATTTTTTTGTTAAGTAAGAATAGTTCAATTCCTGGGCAATATCATTTTCTACATATAAAATCGCAAGATCTGACATTCTTTTCTGACACGTTAGTACAGGCAATGAGGGCAACATTTTGTAAAAACCTCGCAAAAATTAATAAAAGGATCATCTTCGGGAATTAAGCAGACCTGTAGAATGAAATGGTGCATTCTTTGCACTTCCAAATTTTTGTCTTACTTAAGCCGTTTAGGAGATAAATCCAGTTTTCCACTTATGGTTTTGAGTTGCTCCGAAATGCTCGGAGAATGAGAATTTTCCGGGAGTTTCGTACGACCGGACACATCGATCGATAATTCTTACTATTCAGAGCCGCTAAAAAAAATAAAATAACATAAAATGTAGAGAAAAGTCTCAGCTCTAATGTGGAACTAATCGCAAAATTCATGCAAATTTTTATCATAGAGAAAGAAGTGTTAGAAGATGGCTTAGTAAATTTTAAGCTTTATGCATCCTACCTATTTCTCCTGCAACAATGGGTGGCTTTTTCACTGCATGGATTCGATTCCACGCATTTTCATCTATATTTGGTGAAAATCTCATTGAAAAATGTCAAGAAACAAATAAGTTGTATAGGTATGTTTTACTGTATAATTATGCATTTTCTGAACGGGTATGAATAATGTAGACAAATTCAAAAAGTACTGCATGCGTTAAAAAAACTCTAAAGTCATTTGAAAGAATATCCCACATAACAAAATGATATGCAATGTATATACACTGTATCTTCAATCTATGGATATGTATATCCACAAGATGGAGAAAGTATATCTAATGTACATCTAATGGATGTGGAATTAACATTCCCAGCAGATACGTTTGTCGCCGACTTCCATATCTATTTTATATCCACTGAATGTACATAAACATATGCAATGTACATTCACTGGATATGAAACACACATCATATACACAATCGTATATTTTATGAATATACATTACATATCTCTGAAGTAGTTTCCACGGACATCAAAACACCTATTGAATACTGCATCCGACGCGTGTTGCCCCAGTCATGTTGGCATCATCAGGAGATGATTAAAACGAACAGTTTTAATCATCTCGATGATACCAACACGATTGGAGCAGCACGCATCGAATGAAAGTGTTCGAGTGTTTTGATGTTCGTGGGAACTACTTCAGAGGTATCCAAATAGTATCCATATAAGAGGTAATAAAATACAGATAGCTTAATAAGAAATATATTTTATATAACTATTTTAAACATACACAAACTTTACAAAATAACCTAATATTACACAATATTTAAAATTTTCAATATTAGTTAGTAAGTTATATAATATGAACGTATGTAATTTTTATTCACTATATTTATAAAACACATACCCAATATGACATAACAGGAAATTTTTAGGCGTCTGTCACTTTCCGCCATCTTAACTAAACACACACCTGCCACAATCAGTTAAATATGAAACTTGCAAATTTTCTAACCCTAAAAGAGTATATGTATTTACAAATCTAAAGAATTGCATTATAATAAATATACTCTTACATCATGGGAGCTTCATGCAAATGTAATAGCATAATATAGCAATAAGCAAATATAAAATCCAGAGAATGAGAAAGAGTTAACTTCCATCACACATAAACAATATGCACACAACACTACAGGGCTTAATCGCTGAATGGCTGCTGGCGCCGGCTGTTACGAACTACAATCTGTAAATAAATTATGCCTGTGCGCCATAAATTAGTGCGCATCAGATAATGAGATAAAATTCGTGTACGCGTATAATTTAATTATACCTTAATGGACATGTTATGTATAAATCATTATGTATATACCTCCAGCAATATACACTGTATATGACGCTGATGGATATCAGTAGCTGAATATACATTTCATATCATATGTATATTTAACAATACATATTCAAATTCCAACACCTAATGCATATGCTATGGATGTACATATCCATGAGATGTTATGTGGGATGTTTTATTGTACTTATAATCCAAAAATTAAGACTGTGCTATTATTATATTAATTAAGATATAGCGAATTGAACTCCAAAATTTGAAGGTGACTGACTGATGAGAAATATACCCTCTACTTTGATCGCAAGGCATATTTTTCCAACAAAAGTAATTTCAATATAATGTTAATTGGATCAACATATCATTATACAGGGTGTAATTAGTTTCATGTCATTAAAAAAACTGGTGGTAGGGAACGACAAGACAAACAAAAAAATCTTATATAACATGGGGTCTAAAGATCATAGTTTTAGAGAAAAACAAAAATTTCGCAAATTTTCAATAAAAATTTTTGAGCACCACTGGAATATTGAGGTAGGTTTAGATCTAGATCTGATCTGAAGAAAACTATACTCTAACTCTCCCGTATGCAATATTTTAGTTACTGTCGATGTTTCGTTACGTACACACGTCCAACCCGCCGCCGTTCGTTGTTTTTGTTATTTTTGAATTTCGCGTCATTGTGTATTTACAGTTAAGATTTATTTTATTGACTTACCGCGTTCAAGTTGTCAAATTCTTGATTACGTACAGACACAACTTACTTGTTCGTTCTTTTTGTATTCCTTTTTGGCTTTTGTACCAAGCTTTTATTTTATTTTTCTTTATTGACAACGTTAGTTGATAGTTTAGTGTTTATTGTTGAACGAAGTGTGTATGTACTTAATTCGACGTACCGAACTGTGTATTTTGATGCAGATGCAGAGATTTTGAATCGTTTAGGTAGGTATAGTAAGCTTTTAACACAGGACACTAATTTATGTTACAAATGTTATTAAACCACATTTAAATTTTCTAAATTATAAACAATCCAATATTTTGTTCCAAATTAAAAAACACACATGCAAAGAAATGCTCTGTTTAAACCTCTATGGCCTTTATTTGCTTGCAATTGTGCACGAAGAGAGAACGAATTATTTACCTCTTTATAATTGCTTCAGTTCAGTTGAGGCAGTACATCAAAGGCGGTCGATGATCCTTTGACACCGCGTGTGCCGGCCAGCACTTTTTTATGACAATTTAAAAGTTGTGTAATTGGGAAGTACAAGTCCATCGACCAAGAAAAGCAGTGGTGCTCAATAGTTGTCTACCATAATATTAAATATGTTAACCTAGATCAGTGTTTTTCAAAGTGCCCCTAGAGGGAAAAGTCATAACAGTGCAGCAAAAAAGGCCAAAAAAATTAGGAGATAAGTATAGTCTGGATACAGTAAGATTATGATTTTATCCTGTTTGGCGTATCACTGGGAGTATATTACTAAGTTTTGGACCTCGAAAACCTTGTGCTACTTTTTTTATAAACAATTAAATTTTTTTTACTGCGTTTTCCGACCTTAAAATGTGAATAACTCCGGCTCTATAAGTCGGATCGGGGCAAATGAAAAACCAGTCTCTTTGTAATAAAATTTCCAATAAATTGTCGTTAGCTTCAATTCTCTGAAATACGTACATAACCTACAAAACTGAAAAAACGAGAAAAAAACTATTTTTTTCATTTTGGTGCCCAAGACCGTCAACGAGACCAATTTGCATCAAACTTTCAGAAAATATACTTCTTGATGTAATAAAAAGACTCTGAAAAGTTGTTGTCAAAATATTGAACCCATTGGCCAAAATTGCATTTGTTGAAGTGCCCGCCATTTTATGCCATTAAGTTCAAAATGAAATTTTTTTTTTACAAAATGTTGATCTCGACGCCAGCTTTCTAATGCAATTAAAAAGATTTTTTTTAAATGTAATTTTGGTTACTTTTTTTACATTTGTTTATAACTCAAATAACAACAATTGCATTTTTTCGGCCATTTTGAAAAACAAATTAAAGTTTTTTATCAGATCTGGTAGAAATTTTTGGGTCCATTAATTTAAAAAAAAGAAAGTTCATTTTTGTTAACGTGAACTCGAGATATTTAACTTTTTGTATGTTGGTCAATTGTTAATTAACAAATGCGTATTTTGTGATAAAATTTGGACTGTATCATTTTGAAACCTATTCATTTCATATGATAAATTCAAAAAAAAATTAAGTTTTATAGAAACTTATTTCCAAGCATTATAATGTAAGTATTGTTAATTGAACTAAAAAGTGATTTTTTTTATTTTTGCATAAAGCTTAGTTGCAAAATGCAATAACTTCCTTGTTTCTTAAAATTCGGAGGACTTTTTTTTAAATACGTTATTTTTTCCCTCGCAGTGCGATATCAACTTAGCTTTTTGTTAATAATAATAATAATAAATATTTTAAATGTTTAAATTTATATACAACCAACGTTTGCTAATGTACAAACCTATTTTACCCGCGGAGCGAATAGTTGCTTATAAATGAGGAGAAATGTTTACATTTTCTTTCTCTTTCTTATTCCCCACCAGTTCCATTCGTTACGCTTAGATCGGTTGCCGTGCAGTATTGTCTGTTTACATTTTTATATTTGAAAAGCAGTAAATTAATTTAATACATGTGTGTTACTAAGGGGGCACGTTTAGGGTTAGACCGCTTGGACATGTTAACAAGTACGACACTGATATTTCACTTAATACAAAATTTAATAACAAAGTCTAATTGTCCACACGAATGATGCAAGTAAATAATACAGTCTTAATAACACCGAATAAATTTAGTAAAATAAAGGAACTAACGATCCGCTACCCGCTAGCCCGCAATAATCAAATCTTAACTCTTTCACAGGTAATCATAGAATGCATTTCTGCCCTGGGCTAACTGATTTCGTTTCGTTCGCCCTAAGCGTGTTCCTATGCCCATATAAGGAAATACATAGAATCTTAAACTATTATTGGTTGGGATAAGTCAACCTGAATGTTTATATTAACAAAAATAATAAACAGTCATAAGTACTAGTGAAGGGTTCCTAAGAATCATAGGCGTGGAGAAATTATTTTCGGTGCCGCCGACATATAAATTAAAAATGTCTTCATCTGTTTCAAAAATTTTATTTGAAACAGATTCAGAGAGTGAAACTGAATTGTACACATTACCAAGCAAGAGATATAAAATACATTAATTACGATTTTGTAAATTTATAAGAATAAAAATGTTTATTTTTAAATAAAATGTTTTTACCATATTATTAATCCTCGCCTTTAAAACTTTTTCTAACAAGTATTTATATTACAATATTTGCTATTTCCTTTTTTAAATAAAACTTAAAACATTATATTTAGAAGACAATATAAATTTAATCTAAGTATTCATATTTATATAGAAAGATTTTTTAAAAAATTATACAGGTTTATACGTTAGCAATCGTTGCAGTGGCGGCTCGTCAGGGGAGGCAGGGGAGGCTGAGCCTCCCCTTGGAAAAACCACCATATCTTCAAAAGTAATATCTTAAGAAATTTCTATTAGGTATATCTCAATTTTCAATATTTTTTATTGTTTATTATTCATTAATTAATTTTCAGTTTATATACTTATAACATTTTTGCATTTCCTTTCCACAAACATACCTATAACGTTACAGTCCGGATAGTCTTTGTATGCATATTTCCCGGTCGGCCGGTCTTTTACTGAATAACACTGCGGTTCGCTAGAGGCTAATACGAAATAGCTTCCAACTTTACCGCATTTACTTATAACATGAATGACCTTGAATTTCTTTGCGCTGTGTAAAATAGCAACACTTAGAATAGCCAAGTATGAGGCTAGCCTCCAGATCTCAGTTCTTTATAGCGCATGTGCACAGGTCATTCAAGAGTCAGGTGATTCACAAAGAAAACGAACTGACGTCTGACAGTTGCGTTTAGCCGGTTATAAGAACAACTTGACGTATAAATACATAAAACATTTGATAGGCGGGCTAGAAATAAGTGCTCTAGGTGAAAATATTCCCAACAACATGTCTTGTTGTCCAGACGTGGTGGATTATTTGTTATTAAATGGATTTACTACTTTTATTTCTGACGAAAAGGTAAGAATTAAAAGAAATGCCAAGCCTACACCAGCAATGCTTTCGTTAGTTTTTAAAAGTGGTAAACAAAACGGAGGGTTTTGTGATAACAATTATAAAAAAGTCGAGTGGTTAACGGCATCAACAGTTAGAAACAAATTATATAGTTGGAGATGTTTATTATTTACTAATGATCAATCCTCAATTTGGGGCAGGGCCTGGTTTAATAATTTGCAAAATTTGTCGTGAGGTTTAGAAAGGCACGAAAAATCCCAGGAGCACATTTCATCTTGCATTAAATTCGAAATGTTTGGTAAACAAAATATTGTAAATTTCTTGGATTCTGCACATAAGAGAGAAATAGAAAATGTTAACGAAAAGGTCCGTGAGAATAGGGAAATATTAAAGAGGTTAATAGATGCCGTTATATAGTTATCTTCACAAGAAAATTCTTTCCAAGGACGTGACGAAAAACGAGAATCGTGCAATAAAGGAAATTTCAAAGAGCTGGTAGATTTTTTAAAAACTTATGACCCAAAATTAGAGAACTTTTTGAATAACGCCACTATTTTTTGAGACAATTCCGGTAAGCTTCTGTAGAATGATCATTTTCAGCACTTAAACGCATAAAAACATTTTTACTAGAAACAAAATGAGTCAAGACCGCCTTTCAAATGTATCGCTTATTTCAATAGAAAAACTTTTTTGTCAGAATTGAGGAAACACGATTCATTTTATGATGAAATAATCAACCATTTTGCTAGTTCCAAAAATCGCAGGTTATCACTCATTTATAAAAATATTCAGGCTTTAAAGCAGAGATTAATATAGGTAGTTGTTATTTTAGAAAAAATATTTATTTGTGTTATTTATTTTTTAGGAAATATTTTTTATAATTCTCCATAATATAGAGTTCCGCGGTTATATTTTTTTTATATAACTTCTTTCTCAAAACTATTTTAATTTCTATTAAAACTTATAATTTTACACGCCTGGCAGTGATAATGAATACAATATTTTGTTTGTAGAAAAACGCTTTAATTTTTTTACCAAACTATTTTTATTTTTATTAAAATTTATATAATTTAATTACAAGTGGGATAGTAGGACTCCTTTGGATACCGATACTCGAGTCGTAGGAACGAGAATTTCATGAGAATGATTTTTTCATCTCATCATATTTTCTATTTCCTTTTCATTCTATTCTTTTATTAGTTCTATTCTCTCAAGTCGTGAATCGGTATCCTGGCGAACAACCCACGGCAAAAAAATGTAACGCGCCGTTGTAATACCTCAGGGGTGGTGGGGAAATGTACAAATTGTAGTCATATTGCACATCAGTTGTCTTTCAGAATATCAAGCCTCCTCTGCAGACAATATCACGAGCCGCCACTGATTTCAAATCATTAGGTAAATGAAATGATTCACTGTTGTATGAATTGCGTTTTTGGATAATATATCCAGCTAACCATAACGCCATTCCATCTCAATCACCGACATCACCGTCAGTTATCACAAAGCAATCCGGTAAATAAACCAAAAATGAGTCTTTTTTAAATTTAAATACAATCGCTGTAAAGTAACACTACACTAAAATGAGTAAGTATATTGATAAATAAAATAATTTCTAACTCTCTAATTTACACTATTATTACATAAATTTAAAAATACAACTTACCAGAGCAGAACATGATAACCGACTGCATTCTCAATCCACGGGACAATTTACTGTATTTTAAAACTAATTAGAACTATTTCTCGCACCGCCACAGCACAAAGAAACACAACAACAACGACCTTGCTAGCGGGAAGCCCCAGGGACTCAAAAATATTGAAGAAAGTACCGTTGCCACTCTTTTACTATCTGTTGTAGTTGTAGTCAAATACATATTTTCACTCTCGATATATATCCAATGCTATTTTTATCCTTGTTAATACCTCATCACGCGCGATCACACGTTTATAATAATTTAACAATAATTGAGTACATTTTCATAAACTTGTTTCAAATTATAGCGCTCACTATGCAACCTTGTTTTGTTTAAGTTTTACGACAAATAGGAACATTTTTATATTTATATTAATATCGCACTGCTTACTGAGTTTACATAATGATTTCACAAGTAATGCACAACAATAAAACAATCGTTTATTGTTGTGGAAAGAAAATGATGTTTACCAAACATATTAAACAATTACACTACACTAATCCGAACATATTCCGGTTAATATGTGGTGGGTAAATTTGTTAGGCACATCGGAGTCTGAATTAGCATAAGTAGGACGCAATGACGATTTCTATATAAATTCGCTAAATTTCATCGTACTTTATTTTTATTGCATGCATTTTCAACATTATATGTGACCTAATCGTCGCCACAAAACCTTTTTGTATATAAATAAACGGGAAAACTTCCACTCCTACTTTATGTGGCCCAGTCTTTGAAAAAATTTCTAAGAAAATTCCACAAATGGTTTTTATTTAAAATGTATGAAATGTCTCTATTAAGAAAATCCATTCGTGTTCGTAAAATATTTCTCTTTCTATTTGGAACTTTTTACTTATTTATTATTTTTTCTCTTAGATGACCATCTTGTATACGGGGTGTACCAGCTCTGTTTAGACAAAAGTATCATCTAGAAGACGGTAAAACATAGAAAGTAATGTTAAATGGGAAGGTTATTCTGTTTAAAAAGATGCATTTAATCCATTTTCAAATGTCCAAGGTTCCCTAAAAAAGGCTTACTACTTCAAATGGAACACCCTGTATATTTTTAATGTTTGGATTTTCCTTTTACTTTCGAACAAATTTTGTTAACCATGACCAATACCAATCTTTAACGGTTTACGATATATTAATGGTTTAATCTTGATTCTCTCATGCTCCATTTTCTTCAACTAATAAGGCTGGCCTTGATTATATACAAAAGCAGGAATTATTGACTGTCATTCTGTGGCAGTTTGACTGACAGTTGTTAATTACTTCTACATCCACGTAGTTCTTAAGACTCTCATTATGTTACTTAATTATGACGACCTATTAAACCCTATCCTTTTCTTTCACCTCCCTGTTTGCCATTTTGTTTTATAGTTTTTGTCTTTTTTGTCCTTTTCACCTATTTTGTTCTAAATTATTCATTTTAGACCGACAAAATTCCTAAAAAATTGTAACTGTTAAAAATCCTAACTTTTCGCCTTCTCTACCTTCCTAACGGCGGGTAGACCGTTGGGACCCAAAATTGCTTCGAACGGGTTTTTTCGTTGAACTTTTTCCCGTACCAGCAACCAAAATTTAATCAGTGGTTTGTGCTCTAGTTTTATTGTTAATGTTAAGTATTTTAAGCCTGCTACGCAGCCATAGTGTAATTTTAATGTTAATTTTAAGCCGCCATTGGCGGCAGGAGTTTTAACTTATTTGTCCATTTTATTAAGCCGAGCTGGTCGCGATCCGCCCAACCCTACGCACACCACGGCGCTATGCGACGTGGTTGTCTGGTTGGCCTGGATCACGATTCGGGGAGGCAATGTTGTATTTTCTAATTTTAATAAATTGTTTGAAGAAGAAGAAGAATTATGACGAGGGAACTGGATTGATAATCAGGGACCTGTTAATTGGGCAGCACGGTCGCCCCTCGATTTCTTCTTATAGGGCCATTTAAAGCAAGTTGTATACGTTATAATCTTAATGATTGATGATGCTTGCCGCCAGAAACCCCAGACTTAATAAAATATTTTCAAATTAATTTTATTATAAAACATTTTTTAAATATCAATCATCGTCACTATCTTCACTGATTACCACAGGATAGACTCATCTCCCGCACTGTACCGTTCAGCGCTGTGTACGCCAGTACTGCTTTTGAAGCAGCTTTTTTGGTGGTTTGTGTATTATACCTAGGAAGAAATTTGTGAATTTATCTCTTTAAATACAATTCCTATTCTTTAAATATATTATTTAGTGTTTGCTATAATAAAATGACCATAAAGAAAAATAATGCAATTAATATATACCTAATGTTAGTAAGCAAAGTTTTCCGAAAGCTCTTACCGAGGTCATACAGGCAGCACACCTAGTAGAAACGAACGTGGCTGTGAAATGGGTAATGACATTGGACACATCACTTTAAAAAAAATCGGTAAAGGTACTTACACAGAACTTCCCTCTTTATTTATAGAGGGTGGTCACTCTAAAAAATTTATTAATTACGAAACCACACATGAGAATAGCAATCGGAAGGTATTATTACAAAGAAAACTTGATAACTTTTGGTCAAAAAAATATAGAGTGGTAATCCGGTAGCAAAATTTCAATATTAAATAAAAGGTGCCAAATATGGAAGGCTTGCGTAAATACCTTTACAAAGAATGACCCCAAAGAAGGCCTAAAATTCACCTGCTTCTTGCATAGTAGATAGCAGTCAAAGGAAAGAGCAAAATAAATCCTATAGGGCTCAAATTAAACTTTTTAAAAGATAAAACAACTCTATTACACAGATTTTATATTGTATGAATTTTTTACGGATTATATATTATTCTGTAGCATATTTGGGAGAATTTAGGAAATTGTCCCACAATCCTCCAACACCTTGTAATAATTAAAATACCAACACCAGAAAACGAAAAAATTCATAGGCCCTACCCACATGACATAATCGTTTCAAAAAATTTTGAAATTTTTTTTTTTTCTGAAATAGGTTTGGAACGTCATGAAACGTGGAAATTTTAAATTTGAGCAAAACAATTTTTCCATCATATATTCTATTAGTAAAAATATATTTTAAAATATTTTAAAAATTTTTCTTTGACAAAATCTTAAAATTTTTCTTTTTGAATTTTTTTCCATCATATTAGTAAAAATCTATTTTAAAATATTTAAAAAAAAAATCGGTAAAGTTATTTACACAGAACTTCCCTCGTTATTTGTGCATGACAGTCACTCAAAAAAATTATTAATTACGAAATGATATTGGGAATAATAATCGGAATATAATTATTGGTATTATTACAAAGAAAACCTGATAACTTTTGGTCAAAAAAATTACAGAGTGTTCATCCAACAGCAAAAGTTCAATATACTAAATAACAGGTGCGAAATATGGAAGGCTTGCGCAAATACCTTTATAAATGTCCACCATGACTCAATTATTTCTTGGGATGCCATTATTCAATAAAAGTATATAATAGGATATGCCAAATATTATTGCCATCTCTCACATTTTCAATCCCACATTTACGTAATGGAGTGAAAGTATAGTGGTTATTAAAATATAGAACAAATTTTCAAAAATGTTTTCTGTCTATTCTAGTGTTAAATTTTTTTCCAAATTGGTGAAAATATGTTGCAAATTTTTTTTTCCGAAATAGGTTCAGAATGTTATGAAACGTGGAAATTTTAAATTTGAGCAAAAAAATATTTCGTCTATTCTATAATGGTGATAAATAGATTACTAAAACACGTTTTCATTTTTTTTTATTTTTCTAAAACATTTTTAAATTTGTTTTAATAAATTTGGAATGCCATGGAAACGTGGAAATTTTAAATCGGAAAAAAAAATTCCATCTATTTGTGGTAAAATTTTTTCAAAAATTTTTAAATTTTTTTTAATTTTTCTTTAAATAGATTTAGAACGCTATGAAACGTGGAAATTTTAAATTTTGAGAAAAAAAAAATTCATCTATTTTGGTGGTAAAAATTTTTTCAAAAATGTTGGTAAAAAATTTTCAATTTTTACTTCCCTCGCATACCGAAGGGAAGTATTGTATTCGAGAAAAAATCACCCTCCGAGATTTTTTCGGATTCTGACGTTTCAGATCACGGAGATTACGAAAATATAGGTTTTTCAATTCCGTCAGTCTGTCTGTCTGTCTGTCTGTCTGTTGGTGCATTTACTAAAAAAACTACTTGACGGGGAGCAGTCAAATTTAGTAGGTAGTTGACGCTACTGTCAGCGCAGAAATGGTAGAAATTTCACTGGAAAATATACAGGGTGGACCGTCTAAACGGAATAAATAGTGAAAAAAATTTTTTCTCGCTCAAATTTAAAATTTCCAAGTTTTATGACCCGCTAATCCTATTTCTCGAAAAAAAAATTTTGAAAATTTTTTTCACCAACATTTTTGAAAAAAATCGGTAAAGGTATTTACACAGAACTTCATGGCAGTCTCTCTAAAAAAATAATAATTACGAAATGACATTGAGAATAATAATCGGAGTAGAGTTATTGCTATTATTACAAAGAAAACTTGATAAAGTTTGGTCAAAAAAATATACAGATTGCTCATCCAACAGCAAAAGTTCAATACTAAATAGCAGGTGCCACATATGGCAGGCTTGCGCAAATACCTTTACAAATGTCCACCATGACTGAATTATTTCTTGGGATGACCAATGACCACCCTGTACATTTTTCAATAAAAGTATAATAGGTGCATATGCCAGATGTTATTGCCATCTGTCACATTTTCAATCCAACATTCACGTAATGGAGTGGAAGTATAGTGGTGGTTAAAAAATTTCATTTTTTTAAAATTTTTCAAAAGATGGTAAAATAATTTTCAAATTTTTTGCTTCTGAAATAGGTTTAAAATGTCAAAGGTAGAAATTTTAAATTAGAGCACAAAGGAAAGTTTCCTTCTGTTCTATAGTAGTGCTAAAAAAAGTTTAAAAATTAAAAATGATGTATTTTTAAAATAGGTTTAGAATGCTATGAAACGTGAAAATTTTAAATTTGAGCAAATAAAAAAAAATTCGATATATTTTAGTGGTAAAAACTTTTTGAAAAATGTTGGTGAAAAAAAATTTCAAATTTTTTTTTCTGAAATACCTAGGTTTAGAATGTCATTTAAATTTGAGCATTCTGGTGTTAAATTTTTTTCCAAACTTGTAACAAAATGTTGCAAATTTTTTTTTCCGAAATTGGTTTGGAATATCATGATACATGGAAATTTGAGCAAAAAACATTTTTTCGTCTGTTCTATAGTAGTGATACATAAATGGATTAAAAATGTTTTCAAATTTTTTAAAAAATTCTTCAAAAACATTTTTAAATTTGTTTGAATAGTTTTAGAATGTCATGGAAACGTGGATAGTTAAAATCTGAACAAAGAAAGACAAATTCTATCTTAGTGATAAAATTTCAAAAAACTTTTTTTTTTAATCAGGCTTAGAATGCCATGAAACGTGAAAATTTTAAATTTGAAGAAAGAAAAAAAAAATTCATTTTAGTAGTAAAAATTTGTTCAAAAATATTGGTGAAAAAAATTTTCAATTTTTTTTTTCCTGAAATAGGTTTAGCGCGTCATGAAACGTGGAAATTTTAAATTTGAGCAAAAAAACATTTTTTTCAACTTGGTAAAAATTTTTTCAAAAATGTTTGAAAAAAATTTTCAAAAAATGTTTTTTCCTGAAATGGGTTTAGCGCGTCATGAAACGTGGAAATTTTAAATTTGAGCAAAAAAAAAATTTTTTCATCTTGGTAAAAATTTTTTCAAAAATGTTTGAAAAAAATTTTCAAAAATTTTTACTTCCCTCGCATACCGAAGGGAAGTATTGTATTCGAGAAAAAATCGCCCTCCGAGATTTTTTCGGATTCTGACGTTTCAGAACACGTAGATTACGAAAATATAGGTTTTTCAATTCCGTCAGTCTGTCTGTCTGTCTGTCTGTCTGTCTGTCTGTCTGTCTGTCTGTCTGTTGGTGTATTTACTAAAAAACTACTTGACGGAGAGCAGTCAAATTTGGCAGGTAGTTGACGCTACTGTCAGCGCAGAACTGGTAGAAATTTCACTGGAAAATATACAGGGTGGACCGTCTAAACGGAATAAATAGTGAAAAAAATTTTTTTTCGCTCAAATTTTAAATTTCTACGTTTCATGACGCGCTAATCCTATTTCGGGAAAAAAAATTTTTGAAAATTTTTTTCACCAACATTTTTGAAAAAATTTTTACCAAGATAAAAAAAAATTTTTTGTTCAAATTTAAAATTTCCACGTTTCATGACACGCTAAACCTATTTCTGAAAAAAAAAATTTTGAAAATTTTTTTCACCAACATTTTTGAAAAATTTTTTACCAAGATAAAAAAATTTTTTTTTGCTCAAATTTTAAATTTCTACGTTTCATGGCATTCTAAAACTATTAAAAATATATATATATATATTTTTTTACCAACATTTTTGAAAAAATTTTTTCTACTAAAATGATAATTTTTTTTTCTTCAAATTTAAAATTTCCACGTTTCATGGCATTCTAAGCCTGATTCAGAAAAAAAAAAATTTGAAAATTTTTTGAAATTTTTTTTTTACCAACATTTTTGAATTTTTTTTTACCACTAAAATAGGCGTTTTTTTTTATTTCTTCAAATTTAAAATTTTCACATTTGATAGCGTTCTAAATCTATTTAAAAGAAAAATTAGAAATTTTGTTTACTATTTTTAAAAATTTTTACCACTAAGATAGAATTTTTACTTCCCTCGCATACCGAAGGGAAGTATTGTTTTCGAGAAAAAATCACCCTCCGAGATTTTTTCGGATTCTGACGTTTCAGAACACGTAGATTCCGAAAATATAGGTTTTTCAATTCCGTCAGTCTGTCTGTCTGTCTGTCTGTCGGTCGGTCTGTCTGTCTGTCTGTCTGTCTGTCTGTTGGTGTATTTACTAAAAAACTACTTGGCGGAGAGCAGTCAAATTTGGTAGGTAGTTAACCCTACTGCCAGCGAAGAACTGGTAGAATTTTCACTGAAAAATATACAGGGTGGACCGTCTAAACGGAATAAATAGTGAAAAAAATTTTTTTTGCTCAAATTTAAAATTTCCACGTTTCATGACGCGCTAAACCTGTTTCAGGAAAAAAAAATTTTTGAAAATTTTTTTCAAACATTTTTGAAAAAATGTTTACCAACATGAAAAAATTTTTTTTTGCTCAAATTTAAAATTTCCACGTTTCATGACGCGCTAAACCTATTTCAGGAAAAAAAAATTTTTGAAAATTTTTTTCAAACATTTTTGAAAAAATTTTTACCAAGTTGAAAAAAATTTTTTTTTGCTCAAATTTAAAATTTCCACGTTTCATGACGCGCTAAACCTATTTCAGAAAAAAAAACTTTTTGAAAATTTATTTCAAACATTTTTGAAAAAATTTTTACCAAGATGAAAAAAAATTGTTTTTGTTCAAATTTAAAATTTCTACGTTTCATGACACGCTTAACCTATTTCAGGAAAAAAAAAATTGAAAATTTTTTTCACCAATATTTTTGAAAAAATTTTTACTACTAAAATGAATTTTTTTTTCTTTCTTCAAATTTAAAATTTTCACGTTTCATGGCATTCTAAGCCTGATTAAAAAAAAAGGTTTTTTGAAATTTTATCACTAAGATAGAATTTTTCTTTCTTTGTTCAGATTTTAACTATCCACGTTTCCATGACATTCTAAAACTATTCAAACAAATTTAAAAATGTTTTTGAAGAATTTTTTAAAAAATTTTAAAACATTTTTAATCCATTTATGTATCACTACTATAGAACAGACGAAAAATTTTTTTTTGCTCAAATTTAAAATTTCCACGTTTCATGATATTCCAAACCAATTTCGGAAAAAAAAATTTGCAACATTTTGTTACCAGTTTGGAAAAAAATTTAACACCAGAATGCTCAAATTTAAATGACATTCTAAACCTAGGTATTTCAGAAAAAAAATTTGAAAATTTTATTCACCAACATTTTTCAAAAAGTTTTTACCACTAAAATAGATCGAATTTTTTTTTATTTGCTAAAATTTAAAATTTTCACGTTTCATAGCATTATAAACCTATTTTAAAAATACATCATTTTTAATTTTTAAACTTTTTTTAGCACTACTATAGAACAGAAGGAAACTTTCCTTTTTGCTCTAATTTAAAATTTCTACCTTTGACATTTTAAACCTATTTCAGAAGAAAAAAATTTGAAAATTATTTTACCATCTTTTGAAAAATTAAAAAAAAATGAAATTTTTTAACCACCACTATACTTCCACTCCATTGCGTGAATGTTGGATTGAAAATGTGACAGATGGCAATAACATCTGGCATATGCACCTATTATACTTTTATTGAAAAATGTACAGGGTGGTCATCCCAAGAAATAATTCAGTCATGGTGGACATTTGTAAAGGTATTTGCGCAAGCCTGCCATATGTGGCACCTGCTATTTAGTATTGAACTTTTGCTGTTGGATGAGCAATCTGTATATTTTTTTGACCAAAACTTATCAAGTTTTCTTTGTAATAATAGCAATAACTCTACTCCGATTATTATTCTCAATGTCATTTCGTAATTATAATTTTTTTAGAGAGACTGCCAACGAGGGAAGTTCTGTGTAAATACCTTTACCGATTTTTGAAAAAATTTTTACCACTAAAAAAAAATTTTTTCTTTGTTCAAATTTAAAATTTCCACGTTTCATGGCATTCTAAACCTATTTAAAAGAAAAAAAAATTTGAAAATTTTTTACCAACATTTTTGAAAAAATTTTTACCACCAAAATAGATGAATTTTTTTTTTCTCAAAATTTAAAATTTCCACGTTTCATAGCGTTCTAAATATTTTTAAAGAAAAATAAAAAAAAAATTAAAAATATTTGAAAAAATTTTACCACAAATGGAATTTTTTTTTTATTTAAAATTTCCACGTTTCCATGGCATTCCAAATTTATTAAAACAAATTTAAAAATGTTTTAGAAAATTTTAAAAATAATGAAAACATGTTTTAGTAATCTATTTATCACCATTAGAATAGACGAAATATTTTTTTGCTCAAATTTAAAATTTCCACGTTTCATAACATTCTAAACCTATTTCGGAAAAAAAAATGGCAACATATTTTCACCAATTTGGAAAAAAATTTAACACTAGAATAGATAGAAAACATTTTTGAAAATTTGTTCTATATTTTAGTCACCACTATACTTCCACTCCATTACGTGAATGTGGGATTGAAAATGTGAGAGATGGCAATAATATTTGGCATATCCTATTATATACTTTTATTGAATAATGGCATCCCAAGAAATAATTGAGTCATGGTGGACATTTATAAAGGTATTTGCGCAAGCCTTCCATATTTGGCACCTGTTATTTAGTATATTGAACTTTTGCTGTTGGATGAACACTCTGTATATTTTTTTGACCAAAAGTTATCAGGTTTTCTTTGTAATAATACCAATAATTATATTCCGATTATTATTCCCAATGTCATTTCGTAATTAATAATTTTTTTGAGTGACTGTCATGCACAAATAACGAGGGAAGTTCTGTGTAAATAACTTTACCGATTTTTTTCTTTGTTCACATTTAAACTATCCACGTTTCCATGGCATTCTAAAACTATTCAAACAAATTTAAAAATGTTTTTGAAAAATTTTTAGAAAAATTTGGATACATTTTTAATCTATTTATCACTACTATAGAATAGACGAAAAATTTGGTTTGCTCAAATTTAAAATTTCCACGTTTCATGATATTCCAAACCAATTTCGGAAAAAAAAATTTTGCAACATTTTGTTACCAGTTTGGAAAAAAAATTAACACTAGAATAGATGGAAACTTTTTTTACTCAAATTTAAAAGTTTCACGTTTCATGACATTCTAAACCTATTTAAAAAATCGGTAAAGGTATTTACACAGAACTTCCCTCGTTCATGGCAGTCTCTCTAAAAAATAATAATTACGAAATGACATTGAGAATAATAATCGGAGTAGAGTTATTGCTATTATTACAAAAAAAACTTGATAAGTTTTGGTCAAAAAAATATACAGATTGCTCATCCAACAGCAAAAGTTCAATACTAAATAGCAGGTGCCACATATGGCAGGCTTGCGCAAATACCTTTACATATGTCCACCATGACTGAATTATTTCTTGGGATGACCACCCTGTACATTTTTCAATAAAAGTATAATAGGTGCATATGCCAGATGTTATTGCCATCTGTCACATTTTCAATCCAACATTCACGTAATGGAGTGGAAGTATAGTGGTGGTTAAAAAATTTCATTTTTTTTAAATTTTTCAAAAGATGGTAAAATAATTTTAAAATTTTTTTCTTCTGAAATAGGTTTAAAATGTCAAAGGTAGAAATTTTAAATTAGAGCAAAAAGGAAAGTTTCCTTCTGTTCTATAGTAGTGCTAAAAAAAATTTAAAAATTAAAAAAGATGTATTTTTAAAATAGGTTTAGAATGTCATTTAAATTTGAGCATTCTGGTGTTAAATTTTTTTCCAAACTGGTAACAAAATGTTGCAAATTTTTTTTTCCGAAATTGGTTTGGAATATCATGAAACGTGGAAATTTTAAATTTGAGCAAAACAAATTTTTTCGTCTGTTCTATAGTAGTGATACATAAATGGATTAAAAATTTTTTCAAATTTTTTTAAAAATTCTTCAAAAACATTTTTAAATTTGTTTGAATAGTTTTAGAATGTCATGGAAACGTGGATAGTTAATATCTGAACAAAGAAAGAAAAATTCTATCAGTGATAAAATTTCAAAAAACTTTTTTTTTTTAATCAGGCTTAGAATGCCATGAAACGTGAAAATTTTAAATTTGAAGAAAGAAAAAAAAAATTCATTTTAGTAGTAAAAATTTTTTCAAAAATATTGGTGAAAAAAATTTTCAATTTTTTTTTTCCTGAAATAGGTTAAGCGTGTCATGAAACGTAGAAATTTTAAATTTGAGAAAAACAAATTTTTTTCATCTTGGTAAAAATTTTTTCAAAAATGTTTGAAAAAAATTTTCTAAAATTTTTTTTTTCTGAAATAGGTTTAGCGCGTCATGAAACGTGGAAATTTTAAATTTGAGCAAAAAAAAATTTTTTTCATCTTGGTAAAAATTTTTTCAAAAATGTTTGAAAAAAATTTTCAAAAATTTTTTTTTCCTGAAACAGCTTTAGCGCGTCATGAAACGTGGAAATTTTAAATTTGAGCAAAAAAAAATTTTTTTCACTATTTATTCCGTTTAGACGGTCCACCCTGTATATTTTTCAATGAAAATTCTACCAGTTCTTCGCTGACAGTAGGGTTAACTACCTACCAAATTTGACTGCTCTCCGTCAAGTAGTTTTTTAGTAAATACACCAACAGACAGACAGACAGACAGACAGACAGACAGACAGACCGACAGACAGACAGACAGACAGACTGAGGGAATTGAAAAACCTATATTTTCGGAATCTATGTGTTCTAAAACGTCAGAATCCGAAAAAATCTCGGAGGGTGATTTTTTCTCGAATACAATACTTCCCTTCGGTATGCGAGGGAAGTAAAAAAATGTGTAATTTTTAAATCTTAAACTTCTTTTACCACTATTATAGAATAGACGGAAACTTTCCTTTTTGCTCAAATTTAAAATTTCTACGTTTGACATTTTAAACCTATTTCAAAAGAAAAAATTAAAAAATTTTTTTTTAACATTTTTGAAAAATTAAAATAAAAATGAAATTTTTTAACCACCACTATACTTCCACTCCATTACGCGAATGTTGAATTGATGTGACGGATGGCAATAATATCTGACATATACACCTATTATACTTTTATTGAAAAATGTACAGGGTGGTCATCGCTATTTGCGCAAGCCTGCCATATGTGGCACCTGTTTATTAGTATTGAGCTTTTGCTGTTGGATAAGCAAACTGTATATTTTTTTGACCAAAACTTATCAAGTTTTCTTTGTAATAATAGCAATAACTATATTCCGATTATTATTCTCAATGTTATTTCGTAATTATTAATTTTTTAGAGTGACCGCCATGCACAAATCACGAGGGAAGTTCTGTGTAAAGACCTTTACCGATTTTTTTTTCCTGAAACAAGTTTAGCGCGTCATGAAACGTGGAAATTTTAAATTTGAGCAAAAAAAAATTTTTTTCACTATTTATTCCGTTTAGACGGTCCACCCTGTATATTTTTCAGGGAAAATTCTACCAGTTCTTCGCTGACAGTAGGGTTAACTACCTACCAAATTTGACTGCTCTCCGTCAAGTAGTTTTTTAGTAAATACACCAACAGACAGACAGACAGACAGACAGACAGACAGACAGACCGACAGACAGACAGACAGACAGACTGACGGAATTGAAAAACCTATATTTTCGGAATCTACGTGTTCTGAAACGTCAGAATCCGAAAAAATCTCGGAGGGTGATTTTTTCTCGAATACAATACTTCCCTTCGGTATGCGAGGGAAGTAAAAATTTTACCAAGATGAAAAAAAATTTTTTTGCTCCAATTTAAAATTTCCACGTTTCATGACACGCTAAACCTATTTCTGAAAAAAAAAAATTTGAAAACTTTTTTCACCAACATTTTTGAAAAAATTTTTACCACTAAAAAACCTTTTTTTTCTTTGTTCAAATTTAAAATTTCCACGTTTCATGGCATTCTATACCTATTTAAAAGAAAAACATGTTTGAAAATTTTTTAACATTTTTGAAAAAATTTTTAAAATTTTCGCGTTTCGTGACATTCTAAACCTATTTTAAAAAAAAAAGTTTTGAAAATGTTTTATATTTTTTAACCACCACTAAACTTCCACTCCATTACTTGAATGTGGAATTGAAAATGTGACAGATGGCAATAATATTTAGCATATGCACCTATTATATACTTTTATTGAATAATGGCATCCCAAGAAATAATTAAGTCATGGTGGACATTTGTAAAGGTATTTGCGCAAGCCTTCCATATTTGGCTCCTGTTATTTAGTATTGAACTTTTGCTATTGGATGACCACTCTGTATATTGTTTTGACCAAAAGTTATCAGGTTTTTACTTCCCTCGCATACCGAAGGGAAGTATTGTTTTCGAGAAAAAATCACCCTCCGAGATTTTTTCGGATTCTGACGTTTCAGAACACGTAGATTCCGAAAATATAGGTTTTTCAATTCCGTCAGTCTGTCTGTCTGTCTGTCTGTCGGTCGGTCTGTCTGTCTGTCTGTCTGTCTGTCTGTTGGTGTATTTACTAAAAAACTACTTGGCGGAGAGCAGTCAAATTTGGTAGGTAGTTAACCCTACTGCCAGCGAAGAACTGGTAGAATTTTCACTGAAAAATATACAGGGTGGACCGTCTAAACGGAATAAATAGTGAAAACATTTTTTTTTGCTCAAATTTAAAATTTCCACGTTTCATGACGCGCTAAACCTGTTTCAGGAAAAAAAAATTTTTGAAAATTTTTTTCAAACATTTTTGAAAAAATGTTTACCAACATGAAAAAATTTTTTTTTGCTCAAATTTAAAATTTCCACGTTTCATGACGCGCTAAACCTATTTCAGGAAAAAAAAATTTTTGAAAATTTTTTTCAAACATTTTTGAAAAAATTTTTACCAAGTTGAAAAAATTTTTTTTTTGCTCAAATTTAAAATTTCCACGTTTCATGACGCGCTAAACCTATTTCAGAAAAAAAAAATTTTTGAAAATTTATTTCAAACATTTTTGAAAAAATTTTTACCAAGATGAAAAAAAATTGTTTTTGTTCAAATTTAAAATTTCTACGTTTCATGACACGCTTAACCTATTTCAGGTAAAAAAAATTTGAAAATTTTTTTCACCAATATTTTTGAAAAAATTTTTACTACTAAAATGAATTTTTTTTTCTTTCTTCAAATTTAAAATTTTCACGTTTCATGGCATTCTAAGCCTGATTAAAAAAAAAGGTTTTTGAAATTTTATCACTAAGATAGAATTTTTCTTTCTTTGTTCAGATTTTAACTATCCACGTTTCCATGACATTCTAAAACTATTCAAACAAATTTAAAAATGTTTTTGAAGAATTTTTTAAAAAATTTTAAAACATTTTTAATCCATTTATGTATCACTACTATAGAACAGACGAAAAATTTTTTTTTGCTCAAATTTAAAATTTCCACGTTTCATGATATTCCAAACCAATTTCGGAAAAAAAAATTTGCAACATTTTGTTACCAGTTTGGAAAAAAATTTAACACCAGAATGCTCAAATTTAAATGACATTCTAAACCTAGGTATTTCAGAAAAAAAATTTGAAAATTTTATTCACCAACATTTTTCAAAAAGTTTTTACCACTAAAATAGATCGAATTTTTTTTTATTTGCTAAAATTTAAAATTTTCACGTTTCATAGCATTATAAACCTATTTTAAAAATACATCATTTTTAATTTTTAAACTTTTTTTAGCACTACTATAGAACAGAAGGAAACTTTCCTTTTTGCTCTAATTTAAAATTTCTACCTTTGACATTTTAAACCTATTTCAGAAGAAAAAAATTTGAAAATTATTTTACCATCTTTTGAAAAATTAAAAAAAAATGAAATTTTTTAACCACCACTATACTTCCACTCCATTGCGTGAATGTTGGATTGAAAATGTGACAGATGGCAATAACATCTGGCATATGCACCTATTATACTTTTATTGAAAAATGTACAGGGTGGTCATCCCAAGAAATAATTCAGTCATGGTGGACATTTGTAAAGGTATTTGCGCAAGCCTGCCATATGTGGCACCTGCTATTTAGTATTGAACTTTTGCTGTTGGATGAGCAATCTGTATATTTTTTTGACCAAAACTTATCAAGTTTTCTTTGTAATAATAGCAATAACTCTACTCCGATTATTATTCTCAATGTCATTTCGTAATTATAATTTTTTTAGAGAGACTGCCAACGAGGGAAGTTCTGTGTAAATACCTTTACCGATTTTTGAAAAAATTTTTACCACTAAAAAAAAATTTTTTCTTTGTTCAAATTTAAAATTTCCACGTTTCATGGCATTCTAAACCTATTTAAAAGAAAAAAAAATTTGAAAATTTTTTACCAACATTTTTGAAAAAATATTTACCACCAAAATAGATGAATTTTTTTTTTCTCAAAATTTAAAATTTCCACGTTTCATAGCGTTCTAAATATTTTTAAAGAAAAATAAAAAAAAATTAAAAATATTTGAAAAAATTTTACCACAAATGGAATTTTTTTTTTATTTAAAATTTCCACGTTTCCATGGCATTCCAAATTTATTAAAACAAATTTAAAAATGTTTTAGAAAATTTTAAAAATAATGAAAACATGTTTTAGTAATCTATTTATCACCATTAGAATAGACGAAATATTTTTTTGCTCAAATTTAAAATTTCCACGTTTCATAACATTCTAAACCTATTTCGGAAAAAAAAATGGCAACATATTTTCACCAATTTGGAAAAAAATTTAACACTAGAATAGATAGAAAACATTTTTGAAAATTTGTTCTATATTTTAGTCACCACTATACTTCCACTCCATTACGTGAATGTGGGATTGAAAATGTGAGAGATGGCAATAATATTTGGCATATCCTATTATATACTTTTATTGAATAATGGCATCCCAAGAAATAATTGAGTCATGGTGGACATTTATAAAGGTATTTGCGCAAGCCTTCCATATTTGGCACCTGTTATTTAGTATATTGAACTTTTGCTGTTGGATGAACACTCTGTATATTTTTTTGACCAAAAGTTATCAGGTTTTCTTTGTAATAATACCAATAATTATATTCCGATTATTATTCCCAATGTCATTTCGTAATTAATAATTTTTTTGAGTGACTGTCATGCACAAATAACGAGGGAAGTTCTGTGTAAATAACTTTACCGATTTTTTTGTAATAATAGCGACGTTAAATAAGTGATTAAAAAAAAAAAAAAAAAAAAATAACTAGGTATATTCCGATCTGTATTCTCAATGTCATTGGTAATTAATAATTTTTTAGTGACCGCCATCCACAAATAACGAGGGAAGTTCTGTGTAAATAACTTTACCGATTTTTTTAAATAGGTTTAGAATGCCATGAAACGTGGAAATTTTAAATTTGAACAAAGAAAAAAAATCGGTAAAGGTATTTACACAGAACTTCCCTCGTTCATGGCAGTCTCTCTAAAAAAATAATAATTACGAAATGACATTGAGAATAATAATCGGAGTAGAGTTATTGCTATTATTACAAAGAAAACTTGATAAGTTTTGGTCAAAAAAATATACAGATTGCTCATCCAACAGCAAAAGTTCAATACTAAATAGCAGGTGCCACATATGGCAGGCTTGCGCAAATACCTTTACAAATGTCGACCATGACTGAATTATTTCTTGGGATGACCACCCTGTACATTTTTCAATAAAAGTATAATAGGTGCATATGCCAGATGTTATTGCCATCTGTCACATTTTCAATCCAACATTCACGTAATGGAGTGGAAGTATAGTGGTGGTTAAAAAATTTCATTTTTTTTAAATTTTTCAAAAGATGGTAAAATAATTTTCAAATTTTTTTCTTCTGAAATAGGTTTAAAATGTCAAAGGTAGAAATTTTAAATTAGAGCAAAAAGGAAAGTTTCCTTCTGTTCTATAGTAGTGCTTAAAAAAGTTTAAAAATTAAAAATGTATTTTTAAAATAGGTTTAGAATGCTATGAAACGTGAAAATTTTAAATTTGAGCAAATAAAAAAAAAATCGATCTATTTTAGTGGTAAAAACTTTTTGAAAAATGTTGGTGAAAAAAATTTTCAAATTTTTTTTTCTGAAATACCTAGGTTTAGAATGTCATTTAAATTTGAGCATTCTGGTGTTAAATTTTTTTCCAAACTGGTAAAAAAATTTTTTTTTTCCGAAATTGGTTTGGAATATCATGAAACGTGTAAATTTTAAATTAGAGCAAAAAAAATTTTTTCGTCTGTTCTATAGTAGTGATACATAAATGGATTAAAAATGTTTTCAAATTTTTTAAAAAATTCTTCAAAAACATTTTTAAATTTGTTTGAATAGTTTTAGAATGTCATGGAAACGTGGATAGTTAAAATCTGAACAAAGAAAGAAAAATTCTATCTTAGTGATAAAATTTCAAAAAACTTTTTTTTTTAATCAGGCTTAGAATGCCATGAAACGTGAAAATTTTAAATTTGAAGAAAGAAAAAAAAAATTCATTTTAGTAGTAAAAATTTTTTCAAAAATATTAAAAAAAAATTTCAAATTTTTTTTTCCTGAAATAGGTTAAGCGTGAAATTTTAAATTTGAGCAAAAACAAATTTTTTTCATCTTGGTAAAAATTTTTTCAAAAATGTTTGAAAAAAATTTTCAATTTTTTTTTTTCTGAAATAGGTTTAGCGCGTCATGAAACGTGGAAATTTTAAATTTGAGCAAAAAAAAAATTTTTTCATCTTGGTAAAATTTTTTTCAAAAATGTGAAAAAAAATTTCAAAATTTTTTTTTCCTGAAACAGGTTTAGCGCGTCATGAAACGTGGAAATTTTAAATTTGAGCAAAAAAAATTTTTTTTTACTATTTATTCCGTTTAGACGGTCCACCCTGTATATTTTTCAGTGAAAATTCTACCAGTTCTTTGCTGACAGTAGGGTTAACTACCTACCAAATTTGACTGCTCTCCGTCAAGTAGTTTTTTAGTAAATGCACCAACAGACAGACAGACAGACAGACAGACAGACAGACAGACCGACAGACAGACAGACAGACAGACTGACGGAATTGAAAAACCTATATTTTCGGAATCTACGTGTTCTGAAACGTCAGAATCCGAAAAAATCTCGGAGGGTGATTTTTTCTCGAATACAATACTTCCCTTCGGTATGCGAGGGAAGTAAAAAAAATTTTTAGTGGTAAAAATTTTTTCAAAAATGATTGAAAAAAATTTTCAAAAATTTTTTTTTTCTGAAATAGGTTTAGCGCGTCATGTAACGTGGAAATTTTAAATTTGAGCAAAAAAAAATTTTTTTCACTATTTATTCCGTTTAGACGGTCCACCCTGTATATTTTTCAGTGAAAATTCTACCAGTTCTTCGCTGACAGTAGGGTTAACTACCTGCCAAATTTGACTGCTCTCCGTCAAGTAGTTTTTTAGTTAATGCACCAACAGACAGACAGACAGACATACAGACAGACTGACGGAATTGAAAAACCTATATTTTCGGAATCTACGTGTTCTGAAACGTCAGAATCCGAAAAAATCTCGGAGGGTGATTTTTTCTCGAATACAATACTTCCCTTCGGTATGCGAGGGAAGTAAAAATGTTGGCAACATTTTCAAATTTTTCTTTTTGAATTTTTTTTTTTATGAAATAGATTTAGAATGTCTCATCCCAGATGTGAAAGGGTGGGTGGTGGAGAGGAGACATGGGGAGGTAGACTATTACCCCCAGGCGCTAACGGGGCAGCTTCGCCGAGTACCTATTTGACATAGGCAAAGTGACGACCCAAGAATGTGTCTACTGCGGGGAGACGGATGATGCGAGGCACACGTTATTTCATTGTCACCGATGGAGGAGAGAAAGACTGGCTGTGGAGGATGTCACACCGGACAATTTCCTGGGGGAAGTCGGACAATCGGAAGAAAGGTGGAGGGAGGTTACAAGTGTTTGGAGAAACACCATGAAGAAGAAAGAGGAGGAGGAGAACGAACTATATCTGAGACCGTAGGACCACTATCAACATCATTAGAGGAATGACCAGTACCCCGAAGTTAATCGAAAGCAGTTCCAGGGTACATGGAAACACTGAAAAGGGGGGGTTTTAGTCGGTAGGAGTCCGACACTACCCAGCGCGTTTGATACTCAGCAGTGGGTGTCCATGAAGGATTCCCCCCCCCCCCCTAAAAAAAAAAGATTTAGAATGTCACGAAACGTGGAAATATTAAATTTGAGCAAACAAACATTTCGTTTCCCTACTGGTAAAAATATTTTCAAAAAGTTTTGAAATTCTTTTTTATTCTGAAATAGATTTAGAATGTCATGAAACGTGGAAATTTTTAATTTGGGCAAAACAAATTTTTTTCATTATTTATTCCCTTTAGACGGTCCACGCTGTATATGTTCCAGTGAAAGTTCAACCATTTCTTCGCTGGTAGTAGTGTCAGCTACCTACCAAATTCGCCTATTATCCGGCAAGTAGTTTTTTAGGTAATGCACCAACAGACAGACAGACTGGCGGAATTGAAAAACCTATATTTTCGTAATCTACGTGATCTGAAACGCGTAAATCCGAAAAAATCTCGGAGGGTGATTTTATCTCGAATACAATACTTCCCTTCGGTATGCGAGGGAAGTAAAAATTAAATCCATTTATGATTGTTCTTAAGTATCTACTATTAACTCAGTAGTACTACTTATGATCGATCATAAACGGACTTAGTTCTTTAACTTTTAATGATCGGTCATTAGACTCATGAACTATTACTTCAATAGTACTTATGATCTATAATAAACGGATTTAATTATTTTTGCGGAGCTCGTTTCGGCTAGGTTAGCTGCCTGTACGGCCGCGGTAAGCGCTCTCAGAACATCTGCTTTCTGCATATACCCCTTCGTAGAAATATCTGCTTTCCACATATAACAACCAACATTATATTAATTGTATTTTTTTTTTATTTTAGTATAGCAAACACATGTAAAAAAAAATAAAAACTGAATTTAAATAAATAAACAGACATTTTTCTTAAGTACACAAACATAAAAAAACTGCTTCAAGAGCAGTAGGTACTGACGAACAGAGCGCAGATCGGTACAGTGCTAGTGACGATTTTATCCTGTAGTAATCAATGAAGACAGTGACGATGAATAAAATATGAAGTTTTTATAGTAAAATTCATTCTAAAAGTATTTTTTTGATTTTGCATTTTTTAACGTGAATTTTTAATGTAACTTTGTATATTATTATGCATATGTCTATAACATAATTGCATTAAATAAGAGGTACATAAAACCGGTTATAACCGATCTTAATTTTTTTAGAAGTGTTGCACCCATTTGTTTTTAATGGCACTATTAGTAGTGATAGTATTATATATATTTTTGGCGATTGTACCTCGGCTATAACCATAAAAAAAATCATTCTCAAATTTTCAATTTCATTTTTCAAATAATTCAAATTATTTAAAAAATCTAAAATAAATATTTAGTATATACCAACTAATGCCCTAACAGAGCCTTTTTGTTTCATTCGTCTAGCTAAAACAGTTTTCGCGAAAAACAAGTTTAAAAAATAGTCGAGTCGGCGCATGTTTTGTAAATTATCTCAAGGACCAATGGAGGTCAGAGGCTGAAAGTTTGCCAATCGTGTTCTTATGATTTGCTAATATTATAACATAAGTTATATCAAAGATTGCTTCCTGGGGCCGTTTCGCCTAGCTTATCCTGCTAGACCCTTTTCAAGAGTAAAGGAACCTTAAAATTTGGAACTTTTGGTCTTCCACGACTTTGATATAAAATAATCTATTATGTTGTTGACAATATGAAGATAATGGACTATGTGACACTTTCGACTAGCCCTGTATAAGTAGTTCTGATACCCACCGTGAATTTGAAAGATGCAATAAGATTCCATATTGTTTGGCGAAATTAAGTTGTAAATTATTATTTAGTTACATTACAACGAGTAAATGGTGATAAAAGATAACATCTAGGGAGTACGGGTCAGAAAATAATTTTAATAAACCGTGAATTAATTTTGCGAAATTAACTGAATTAATTAGATAATTATCTATGATGAGAATAATTTTAAGGAAATCAACCAAGTTTGTACATGTGTTCATATCTTGAAAGAAACCAAGTTGATTAAAAAACACAAATAAAATTAACAAAGGAAGTAAAAATTAGTCACAGTCCTGGAAATAATTTTGACAAAAAATTGAGCTGAAAACTGACACAAATGTATTACTTATGTACTTACCACAATTTACAATGTTCTGCAAATAGCAGTAGCCATATATTTATGAATTATAATTTACAACTGAACAGAATCTGCCATAAAATTTCCACTTGCACACACTAACTTCTCTGGAGGCAAACAAGAAATTAAAGGATACCTATCTGTACGAGTAACACAAATTAGGTACCAACCAGAAAAGGGCAGGTAACCAATAGTCAATACTTGAGTGTAGGATCACTACCTGGGTATTGCTGTAAATATAAAAATAGTTTTTGTGGGTGCTGTCACACTTTTCGACCTGATTGATTCCCGCATATTGTGTTCCGATTCCACGTAATGGTGAAGAATTTTTTGAAAACGTTTATCTCCGTTCAAATAACCTGAATCTAGTTAACGAGATAGGGTCCTACAGTTTATAATAGAATTCGAACCACATATTCAGGAAAATTTATTCCGAGAAGTTACAGCGCAATAGACGAGGTGCATATCATATCGCAAGGTACGCCATTAAGTTTCAAGCTATATGCGCTAATTATTATTGAGCTGCGTAGTCCCCAAAGGTGTATTTGCATTGAAAAAATAATTTCCTTGTGTTCTAAATTAAATATCATTGAAATTTGCCGAATTTTTCGTTGCTTTTCGTCCCCAATAAGTTTATATACAGGGTGTCTCACCGGTAACTGAATCGATCGATATTGAGAAAACCACGGATCAGAATTTTTTTTAAATTTAGGTAGTTACTAATGTCGGTGTGGCCAATCCAATTAAAACAATTAGAAGCATGGGGTACTTCAGGTTATACCGTAAGTCGATACCAACTTGCTTATTTTAAACGGAACACCCTATATATTTTCGACTTTTTGAGATGAGAATAAAATTCTGAGTTCAGGCATTTCGCACAACCTATATCTAAACCCAATAGTTTCGAAGATATTTGACATTTTATAAAAAATTTGACAGGTGCAACGGTTTGCAAGAACCGTTATCACTTTTTCTGTGTAGGACATCCTCATTTGCTCTTTGGCACGGAGAAAGAACACAAGGAGAACTACATTCTACAACTGAAATAAATTCAATAATATCATACCACGTGTTTCGTTTTTCGCGTTACATTTTGTCAACTTTTTTCTGATATTAGCATTGCGGGGTTAAAGTTTTCAACTTTTTGAAATATTTGTAATTTGATTAGAAATTCATGAATTGTTGTAATCATTTCATCAAAATAGCCATGATTAAAAACAATCAGTTATGTCAAAAAATGCCAGCACGTTTAAATTACACCCACGAAGACTTTTTAAATTTGTTTATTATTTATGGAGAATGTGATAACGTAATATCAGAAACTTGCAACACATTTGCTACTCGATATCCAGAAAAACTGAAACCGTCACCAAACACTGTAAGACGCATACTGGAAAAGTTTAAAAATTATGGCTCTGTCAAGGCAAAAATGCAAAGAAGAAAGCCTATTGTAATAGTCGTTCTGGGATATTTTCATGCCTTTCCAAGGATGTCATTAATACAAGCTGCTCTGGAATCGGGACTATGCAAGGATTTAATTCACAGAATCTTATTAAAACATAAGTTTCACCCGTTTTCATTCCATGTGATTCAAGGAATAAAAGAAACAGATTTCCTAAGACGACAGAATTTTTGTGAGTTTATGTTAATAAGGTCTGGGGGTGACGATTCTTATTTGGGAAATATCATATGGACAGATGAAGCAAAATTTACTAAAAATGAACTTTTTATTAGACACAATTCGCATTATTGGAGTGACTCAAATCCTCATATGTTCAAAGAGCGAAACTTCAGGAAAGTCGGCAGTTCAATGTTTACTGTGCCATAAGAAGCGGTAGAGTAGTGTCATTACAATTTTACCAGGAAAAGTTAAACGGTAAATTAAATTTTCTCTTCTGCTAATATGTACAGGTAAATTTTTTTTTTTTTTTTTAGGTGAAAGATATCTGAATATCTTACAAAATTTGAATAATAACTATTTAGAAAATTTACCTGTCGCCGAACATAGAAACATTTTTTATCAACACGACGGTGCCTCCCCACATAACGCATATTTAATTAATAATTATTTACAAGAAACTTTTTATGATCAATGGATTGCCAATAATGGACCTTTCTTATGGCCTCCTCGCTCGCTCGACTCAGTTCTGGATTATTTTATTTGGGGAACTATTAAAAATAAAGTTTATGAGAGCCCATTAACAACCATTGAAGATTGTATGCAGAGAGTAAGAAATGCATTTCAAAACATATCACAGGATTCAATTAGAAGAGCTACCCATGAGGAACTAATCTGAAGGTGTGAAAAATGTGTCGAAGTTCGAGGGCAATTATTAAATTAAAATGGAATCATGTCTTAAATTGATCTTATCTCTGCTATTTTAGTTCATGCCATATCTTCAATTCGATTAATACGCATGTTACAGTGTTAGTGTTATTTTCCGTTTTTGTGGATATCGAGTAGGCGAGTAGCAAATGTGCTGTAAGCTCTTGATGTTACCTTATCACATTCTCCATAAATAATAAACAAATTTAAAAAGTCTTCGTGGGTGTTCTTAAAAATTCGTGCGCTCCCTAAAAATACAATTTAAAAAATATATATAAATAATTAATTTTTTTTGCGACTTAAAAAGTAAAGAGAATTTTAGCACCTGTCCATAATATGGTTTAGCATATGTAAATTGTTTTTATAAAACATTTCTATTAGATACAAATTACATTTTTTGTTCAATCTGGGACATTCTCAAAATGGCTGACCTTTATATTCCTCGACCGACGGCTGGAAATTAAATGGCGGCTGTATGTGTAAATCCTATAAACTGTGAATAATTCTACTTCAAACATGTTTTGTCTTAAAATGCCTATTACACTATCAATTGTTCTTTAAGTATGTCGTTTTATTCTTGTAAAAGTATATATTAAGCCTCATTGATCTTAATATATTTTTACTTCCACGTGGATTGGAAGTATAGTAATCGCAAAAAAATTTTCAAAAATTTTTATTCTTGAAATAGGTTTAGAATGTCATGAAAAAAATATTTCTGTCTGTCTGTCTGTCTGTAACTTTTTTTTTTTTTTGTCCGCACGTTTTCTCCGGAAGATATTGACTTGAAATTTTGTACACGTATATATTATAACGAGATCTGGAACTGGATTGTTTTTTGAAGATATCCGGTGAAGGGTTGGGGGTTAAATAGGGGTAAATAGGGGAAAATAAGTAAAGCAAGCTTGTAAGAGTACAGAAACTTGAAATTCAGTGTATGTACTAGAAGTTAAGGATTTTTTTATAATATTTTTCAACCCCCCACCACCCCTACCCCATTAATGGGGTTAATAATATAAAGTCGAGATATTCATTTGAAATTTCGTACACGTATGTATTATAACGACGTCTGGAATTAGATTATATTTTGTGATGATTCCGTTGAAGGGTTGGGGGTTAATTTGGGGTAAATAGGGGAATATAAGTAAAACAAGTTGGTGAGACTACAGAAACTTGAAATTCGATGTATGTACTAGAAACCAAAGCGTCAGATTTTTTTGTAATATTTTTCAACCCCCACCACTCCAATATGGAAAGGGTTGATAAAATAAAATTGAAGTATTCATTTGAAATTTGGTACAAGTATGTATTATAACGACATCTGGAACTAGATTATATTTTGAGATGATTCCGATGAAGGGTTGGGGGTTAAATAGGGGTAAATAGGGGAAAATAAGTAAAGCAAGCTGGTAAGACTACAGAAACTTCAAATTCGGTGTATGTACTAGAAACCAAGATATCAGATTATTTATAATATTTTTCAACCCCCACCACCTACTTAATTATTAAAAGGGTTGATAAAATAAAATTGAGATATTCATTTGAAAGTTGGTACACGTATGAATTATAACGACATCTGGAACTAGATTATACTTTGAGATGATTCCGTTGAAGGGTTGGGGGTTATTTACGGGTAAATAGGGGGAAAGTAAAGCAAGCTGGTATAACTACAGAAACTTTAAATTCGGTGTATGTACTAGAGGCAAGGGCCTCAGATTTTTTAATAATATATTTCATCAGCCCCCCACCTACTCCATTATTCAAGGGGTTGATAAAATAAAATTGAGATATTCACATGAAATTTAGTACCTACGCATATGTATTATAACGACATCTGGAACCAGATTATATTTTGAGATGATTCCGTTGAAGGGTTGGGGGTTAAATAGGGGTATATAAGGGAAAATAAGTAATGCAAGCTGGTAAAAGTACAGAAATTTGGGATTTGGTGTATATACTAGTATATAGCGAAGGTCTCAGGCCTTTTTGTTAGTATTTTCACTCCCTTATTAAAAGAGTTGATAAAATTAAATTTATATTTTCACTTGAAATTTGGTACATTTATGTATTATAACTATAGCAGAAACTAGATTAAATTTTGACATGATTGCGTTGAAGGAGTGGGGGTTAAATAAGGGTAAATAGGGGAAAATAAGCAAAGCAAGCTGGTAAGACTATAGAAATTTGAAATTCGGTGTATGTACTAGAAGCCAAGGTCTCAGATTATTTATAATATTTTTCTACTACCACCACCCCCACTTCATTATTAAAAGGGTTGATAAAATAAAATTGAGATATTCATTTGAAATTTGGTACACGTATGAATTATAACGACATCTGGAACTAGATTATACTTTGAGATGATTCTGTTGAAGGATTGGGGGTTATTTAGGGGTAAATAGGGGGAAATAAGTAAAGCAAGTTGGTATGAGTACAGAAACTTGAAATTCGGTGTATGTACTAGAAGCCAAGGTTTCAGATTTTTTAATAATATATTTCAGTCCCCCACCACCATTACTCCATTATTCAAGGTGTCGATAAAATAAAACTAAGATATTCACATAAAATTTAGTACGCATATGTATTATAACGACATCTGGAACTAGATTATATTTTGAGATGATTCCGTTGAAGGGTTGGGGGTTAAATAGAGGTATATAAGGGAAAATAAGTAAAGCAAGCTGGTAAAAGTACAGAGATTTGTGAGTTGGTGTATATACTAGAAGCGAAGGTCTCAGGTTTTTTTATTAGTATTTTCCATCCCCCCCACCACCCCCACTCCCTTATTAAAAGAGTTGATAAAATTAAATTTAAATTTTCACTTGAAATTTGGTACATTTATGTATTATAACTATATCTTAAACTAGATTATATTTTGACATGATTGCGTTGAAGGAGTGCGGGTAAGTAGAGGTAAATGGGGAAAAATAATTAAAGCAAGCTGGTAAGAGTACTGCAACTTGAAATTCGGTGTATGTACTAGAAGCCAAGGCCTCAGATTTTTTAATAATATTTTTCAACCCTTCCACTACCCTTACTACATTATTAAAGGGGTTGATTGAATATTGAGATATTCACTTGTAATTTGGTAGACGTATGTATTATAACAATGACATCTGGAACTAGATTGTATATTGGGATGATTCCGTAGAAGGGAATAAGTAAATCAAGCTGGTAAGCGTACAGAAATTTGGGATTCGGAGTATATACTAGAAACCAAGGCCTCAGATTTCTTTCTAATATTTTTCAAACTCCACCACCTCCGCTTCATTATTAATGGGATTGATAACATCAAATTGAGATATTCACTTGAAAGTTAGTACACGTATGTATTGTAGTGACATCTGATTGAGATGACTCCATTGAAGGAGTCGGAGGTGGTAGGTTGTGAATAGTGGAAAATAAGTAGGGTAAACTAGAAACTTAATTTTTAGCGTATATACCCTAATAGCACATGGACGTCCCGAAAACGTCCCAAGAACGTACTCACAGGACATGAAAACGTCCCGAGGACGTACTCTACCGACGTAAGACGTACCGAGGACGTTTGAGGGACGTTCCGTGTCAGCAAAACGGGGTGTCCCGAGGACGTCCCACCCAGGACTTATGTGGGACGAATGTAGGTCTAGAGAGGACGTCCAGAAAACGTTGTTGGGACATACTATGCAAAACATATAGGTACCTCCCCCTCCACCACTTTTAAGGTGTATTCACAGCAGAGGGTATTTATGTTCCTTTTTGGGTTTTCTAACCACATGCATTTCTTTCGAAATAGAATCCAGTGATTGGATTCTATTTCGAAGGGAATAAATGTGGTTAGAAAAGCCAAAAAGATAAAAAAATGACAATATATAATTACCATGTAGAAAAATTATTCAATTAGATTGATTTTAATACTTAGTACTTTTATTTATCAACACCAAATGACAAATTTATGTGAACATTTTATTTCTATTATGCTATTGAAAAATAAGTTATGGCATTTTTTTTAAATTAACTTATTACTCTACAAATTCAAGTGTCAAGTGTCAATATAAAAATACAATTTTTATGGGATTTAAAAGTTATATATTATAATACCTAGTACAATATAATATAGTTATATATACATTAAGTCATATTGAATATTATAAGAAATAAGCCAAGTATGCAATAAAACGTAAGATAAATGTATATCTCACCTTCTCTTAACGTTTTGCACACTTCGTCTTTTTATAATTATCTTAGTTTATATTATTTTCTAATATTCTCTCTTTTTTGACACCCTCTCTGTTCTTTCTTTTGCCCTCTTCAATCACGATGTAATAGCCATTTCGGTGGCCTTCCAAGACTTTGAAGCGTTAGCGACTGCAGCAGCCCCTGTGCAAATAAAAGAAAAATTAACATTTCAGATGAAATCTTGGCAAAAAACATTAAGACTAATATAACAAATTGTTATAATTTTCTTGGTGTCCTATTTAAAAAAAAATCACAGTTTAAATGTGAACATTTTTTTGTTTAACTGACTTTTGCATTTGAAAGGTTCCCTTGTTCATTTAAAAATTTTAAGAACACCTCTTTATATGAATGATCGATTCTACAAATAATACCAAAGACCGAGAGAAGCAGAAATATATGTTGTGACTAATGCAGATTAATAACATTATTATAAGTTTAACGTTATATGTTTTGCCAATATTATTACAGAATTCAAGTAAAGAAAATGGCTATGGGTTAAGATGCATTAGGATTTACGGTTAGAAGCAGGTTTATTAGGTTGAACATTGATGATGTATAAAAGTTTTTGTACGTACTTACGTACAGCATAATTTCAGAAAAATATAACAAATAGGGCATATAAGTTACAAATTTGTAAATGTTCCTCAAAAAGTACCTTTATTAGTTTTTTCCTTATATTAATTTACTGAAATCAATAAATATACTTTACAAGTTTGTTGATGTTTTCTGGCAAATGTTTTTATTACTCGATGTATCAAACCTTACCTATTAAAAGTTTCATCACCTCCACTTGTTCATCAGAGATGTCGAACCATATATAACACTTCGTTTAACACACTGCATGAGTAGGTACTTCTTTTCAATTTTTACTTCCCTCGCATACCGAAGGGAAGTATTGTATTTATAATGTTTAACCAACAATCTTCTTTTAAGTGAATAAGTTCGCACCATGATAAACAGCTAAAAACTACATACTCAGGTTCACAGGTCATCTCCCATAGAATTTTAACCGAGCCAAATAAGGTGGGTGGTAGTATATTTATTATAACCTACAAATAAGCCGCACCAAATTTATCTAGAATAAAATATCGATCTAAATACTTATATATTAATAAATCAATTGAATAGACTTACCTGTTTTTGGTACTTTCTTTTGTAGCCGTTAAAAGTGACTAGTGCCAGTGTGCGGAAGAAATAAAAATGCAAAGAATTTATATAAATTCTTTGTAAAAATGATGCAATGCCTGCCAAATTGAATTTCCCAGTTTGACAGCAACTGAGTAACATTACATAAGCTCTGCTTAAATATTTGTAATGGAATAGTTCTCTCTACTTCAATAACCCTAACACGAGCAATGCGTATACTCAATTCCTAAAGGCAAATAAAAACATAAATATACAGCATGCTACACCTATAATACCTGAAATAAGTTTGTATACCTCAAATGTGACATACGAAAATGTTCACGAAATTGAAAATTTGTATAATGAGGAACAGTGACTTCAAAATAATTTTCATTTCGTGTTACGTCGACGCGTTCTTCCGGATATAAATTGTCCAGAGGTTCTACACTAAATGAAGCACAGCATTTATATTAAAAGGTACAATTTCATCATCAAAGAATAAGTTTGGTAAAATATCCATTTTTGAGGTTAGGCAAACGTCAGTCAAATGCTGTCAACCTGCTGTCAACTCGACAAAACTGAAAACACGATCAAGACAAAACACCGTTCACCAGATTACAAGCATAATCGGCAAGCACCCGAGCAGCGCTACGTAATCAAAACGTAAACTGATGACTGCTGAAGATTTCTGGTGAACGCAACCATTGCGGTGAAAATGGCTGTAATATAACCGAAACTCATGAAAAAAAAATAGTTGAAACGAATATAAGATTTCTGAAATCAGAAAAATCAAATTGACAAAATTTAAATGGACCATGAAATATGAAAATATTTTGTTATCAAAAGAAATTTTGTTAGTAAAACTTTTTAAGGATTGTAATTTCATTTTTACAGTTTTTAATTTCCTTTTTTAATCATATCCGCATCTGCTCAAAAGAAACATCACTCCTAGAGGTTATTTCACAAATGTGTTTAGGTTTGTCTTGACTAGACTCTAGCAGGATGTCCTCAAAACGTTTTATTCAGAACGTTTTAGGGACGATAGCAAACGGACGTCCTTGGGACGTACCATGTAAACCCGGGACGTTCAGACCAAACGAGGACCTAAAAGAACGTCCTGGGGACGTTTGGTGTTATCAGGGTATGGTAGAAACCAACTCCTCAAACTTTTCTATTACATCTGCCCCGAATATTATTAAAATTCTATGACCAATAATTTCCACATACTAGAGTGCAAATATAGCCAACATGTTTCCTTTAAAGTGACTTGGATGAAGAATCTGGATGTGGAAGTAGTGATTCCTTAGGTAGCGGTTTTTTGTTATTAATTTTATGTACAGTCTATAGTATTTCCGTTTGTGTGTTTTCATGTAATTTAATTGAGCTTGATTATGTTAACGTAACAATTCTTTGTTTTACCGCTCTGGCCAGATCGTGTTTAGTTTAGTTTAATTATTTACCGTATACGGATTCTTATTGTGTACCGTTTTGCTTTGTATTTGGCTATATGTCAGATGGACTTTTAATGATTTGTTTACATGATTATTCTGACGAAAGTTTTTGTAAAGTTTACTCACACCCAGATGTCAATTGCTCTACTATTTCTGTATTTTTCAGTAAACCATTAAAGTAAGTTAAATTCAATGATTCGTTTTATTTTCCCTTAAGAAGTTTAACGTTTCAAGACGTTTGTTCCAAATTCGTCATAAACAATCATCTTTAAACAATTAAAATGTTTAAAATTTCAGTTTTAAAATACAAGGTTTAAATTATTGTTACGCATTCAAGGTGCACATCTAAAACTACTTTTCAAATTCCATGATTTTTCACTGACGGCCCCGATGAACTTCAGTTTTCCCTGACTATAATTCAAGAGCCAATATCAACAATTTCTTACATTGTATTAATAAAAACTGTGACCGGATATAAAAATTAGCCAATGTTGACCAGTTTGTGATTTTTTTTTTTTTTGAGAAATAACTTCGATTGACTCGCGTAAAATTCGCAATGAATAGATTTTTTTTTACTGCAAGCAAGAATACAAACATATTAAAATAAAGGCGTTTTCTCCGTCTATTTCTTAAAATTTTTAAAATTCCCTGATTTTACGTTCAAATTAGTACAAATTCCCTGATTTCCCTGACCAGCATGAAATTTACTAGCTTTTCCGGTTTTTCAGAAACGTGACCGCCCTGGCATTAACGCCCACTAGTTGCGGGTGGCATAATCAATAATCAGAGATCGTATACAATAGCATTTCTTCTCACCCAATCCGTAGTCATTAAGAAAACGCGTGATAGATTTCGACTGGAACCACAGAGGTGGCACCAGGAAAATAGTTTTCTATTAAAGAAAGCGGATCGAGACTTTGCAAGACTGTTCCAGATACCTGTACAAGAAGAATTCTAGATGGTTCCGGAAAGATGTGGGTTATTCAGGAAGAAAACCTAGAATATTGTAGGTGGCATGTGTGGGGTATATAGGGCGGCCAAGTTACCCAGGGGCGGTTTTTCAGGTGGTGCGAGATCTCATTGTGGCGCCCCCCTTCTTCCAATATGAACTTATTCGTGATTAAGCTATACGTAGAGACTGAAGATAAATACATTTTTTTACGTCTTTATATTCTAATAACTCAAACCTTCGAAAGATTAGTATAATAGTTGCATGGATGAGAAACAATAACAGAAAAAGGAGATTTCATATCTTCTGGGGTATCACCAGGAGTATATTGTTATATTGATTGAGGAAGCCGTTACTTTGTGGTAATCCATAACAATAACGAAATTGAGTAAAACACTACTATGTTTTTTACCACTATATTTGCACAAAAACGTGACTGCAGTTTCAAACCTTTTTAGGTCATTTTCAAACAATGATTCAATTAAGAATGAGATACAAAAGATTTGGTCCCTATTTAAATATGTTTCTAGATTAAACAGATTAGAAAATTATGAAAGTATACAGGTAGTTTATGATATCCTAACTATCTAAGGGTGGGGTTTCTCAGAAATTTTAATTACATCTTGGTAGCAGTAAAAAGAGGTGAGTACATAATATCTAATTGATCATTTAACAAAATTAAATCATCCTTATTATTGTAATTGTATATTTCCAATGCTTCTAACAAATTAAGTTTAAAACCTTTGCTGGCATAGTGTAGGATTTCCATATTATTAATATCAGGGAAGTTATGTCCACTCTCTAATATGTGATTAGAAAAAGCAGAATCTGTTTTTTGTAGTCTGAAGGACCTATCATGATCGAGGTATCTTGTTCTAAAATTACGTCCAGTCTGTCCTATATATACGCTATTGCACTCTGAGCAATTTAACCTATAGACTCCAGATTTTTCGTATTTATTTGTTTTATCCTTGGCGTTGTAAATTAAATTAGATAATTTTTGTTGGGGTTTAAATGCTATCTTGATATTATGTGCTTTGAGAATATTTGATATTTTCTCTGTCTGTGTATCACAGTATGTGAGTGTAGCGTGAGGTGCTTGTTTTTCTTCTCTGACTATGGGATAAATTGCTTTAAAAGTATACTGGTTTTGTTTCTTGTTTATTAATTTTGCGATAACTTCTGTGGGGAAGCCATTGTTCTTGGCTATTTTTTGAATTATTGAGAGCTCTGTTTTTATTTGCGTTTCTGATAATGGCAATGAAAAAACTATAAGCTGCCAGTTTATGTGCGTATGGATGGCAAGAATCAAAGGGGATAGTTATATCAGTATATGTAGGTTTTCTAAAAATATCAAATTTGAATTGGTTATTTTTGTGTGTGATAGTTAGGTGTAGAAAATTTATTGTATGACCTATCACACACAAAAATAACCAATTCAAATTTGATATTTTTAGAAAACCTACATATACTGATATAACTATCCCCTTTGATTCTTGCCATCCATACGCACATAAACTGGCAGCTTATAATTCAATGCTACATAGAGTTTTTTCATTTCATTTCATAAACTACCTGTATACTTTCATAATTCTCTAATCTGTTTAATCTAGAAACATATTTAAATAGGGACCAAATCTTTTGTATCTCATTCTTAATTGAATCATTGTTTGAAAATGACCTAAAAAGGGTTGAAACTGCGTCACGTTTTTGTGCAAATATAGTGGTAAAAAACATAGTAGTGTTTTACTCAATTTCGCTATATTATTGTATCTTCCTTCCAAAGCCTATTGCGTTTTTTTATAAACAATTTAGTTTTTTGAACAGCGTTTTTTCTCGGTAAAAAGGTATTCGGTTTTAGAGGTGCCATCGGAACAAACAAAAAACCAAAATCTTCTTAATTAAAGTTTCAGCAAATCGCCCAGGAACGTTAAGTGTTCCGATCGGCTTCAAGCCTTCAGAAAATATACCTTTTGATGAACACAAAACACCCTGAAAGTTTGGTGCCCAAATAGTGAACCCTGTGGACACAAATGAATTTGTTATCTATAATTTGAATTGCCCGCCATGTTATGGATCTTTTTTTTCAAAGTGTAAATCTCGACGCCAGTTTTCCGTTGACATTAAGAAAAAAATTTAAGTCATTTTTTGGCATTTATTTATAAACCAAATACCTCACAACATAAATCTTTTCGTTCATTTTGAAAAAATTTTGCGGGAAAGAAAGAGAATTGCGAGAACTTTAATTTAAAAAGGAAGTTAATTTTCGTTCATCTGAAATAGCCGAAAAAATCCATTTGTTGTTATTTGGTTTATAAATAAATGTCAAAAATGGCCAAAATGACTTTAAGAAAACTTCTTTAATGTCAACGGAAAGTTGGCATCGAGGTCTACATTTTGAAAATATATGATCCATTTAGTGGGGTCGATTTAGTCAAAAAAATAGCGAGGTTGGGAAATTTTTTAAGATGGATGCGGAAATTGTTTGTCATGGCAAGACCATAAAATTTCTATTTCCAAAAATGGAACCGTGTTTTCTTGGCCAAAAGGTGTTTTTTTGGACATTTTAAGGGTCAGATTTGCAATTTTAATTATTTTTTGACCACTTAAACAACTAGTTAAGGAACAAAAATGGTATCCTTTTATTCTCAATATTAAATGATCCTCCGGTTTAAATTTGGGGAAGATCCGACCATCCCTCCTCCTGATATAGATATATATATATATATATATATATATATATATATATATATATATATATATATATATATATATATATATATATGAAGTGTTGGTGTTCTTCCGGGTGTTTTCCCGTGTAGTTGGTAGGCTCCTGTGGGAGCCACGCTTGTCTAAACGACGTTTCGGCGGAATCTCATCTGCCATCTTCAGGTTCTAGCTGAATGCTGCCTGCGGCTGCTGCTGCTGCTGTTGCTGCTGCTGCTGCTGCTGCTACTGCTGCTCCTCGTTGCTCGAACTGAACTGTCAGTTCAGTTCGAGCAACGAGGAGCAGCAGTAGCAGCAGCAGCAGCAGCAGCAACAGCAGCAGCAGCAGCCGCAGGCAGCATTCAGCTAGAACCTGAAGATGGCAGATGAGATTCCGCCGAAACGTCGTTTAGACAAGCGTGGCTCCCACAGGAGCCTACCAACTACACGGGAAAACACCCGGAAGAACACCAACACTTCATTTAACACCCGTGAAAACCTAAGAAACAACATATATATATATATATATATATATATATATATATATATATATATATATATATATATATTCCGGGTGTAAGAGGATCATGGTATACCACCTTTTTCTCCTTTAGTTTTTAAGACAATTGATTGAAATTCTGAATATACTGTATACATAATAAGCGGCACTTTTTGACATACAGCAGATTTTTTTTCAATTTCGATTTCGCCGGAAGTGATACCAACTTTCAATTTTTAAATGGAACACCCTATATATTATTGCATTTTTGAATTCTGCATAATTTACTGAACCCAACGATGCCAAATAAGTGACATTTCAAACATCAATTTTTTTATAATATAATTTTTAGTTTTCCATTTAAGCGTGCCATGACAGTTCCGATTTATTCTAAACGGTCCGTGTAATGCTACTAAAAACACTAAATTACGTGATTTATGAGCAAATAAAATTCACCAAAATTGTTTTTGGGGCAGAACTCAATTTTTACAAATAGAACCATATCGGTACCATAGTAGGTACCATTTATTAGTACTGTTAATAAGGAATTTATTCATATGTCGTATTGAAATCTGCGATAAATACAAACAAAATTACAGCTAAATGAAAATAAGAAAATACAATTTTATTCTAATTACCTTGTTACACATAAGGTGGTTTTGGAATACAAAAAATTAACACAAAACATTACAACAGTTTTTCCACATGCTGCCCATTAACGTCTATGCACTTCTGAACTCGCGTAGCTCTTTCTCGAAGAAAGTTTGCCAATTGCTGAGCCGTTATGCTATTAATTGCTCGTCTTACTCATAGCTCCAGGTCTTCACGGGTTGTAACGGCGGTTGCATAGACAATATTTGTTAAATGACCCCAAACAAAGAAATCAAGGGGCGTTAAATCAGGTGACCTTGGAGGCCACCTCATAGGACCAATCATCGAAATTACGTTTTCTCCGAATCTACGTTGAAGAGAATCAATTACTATCCTTGAATTATGGGGAGGAGCGCCATCTTGTTAGAAATACACTCCCTGTCCTAAATCTAAAGGTAATTCATCTAAAATATTGAGGACATTTTAGATGACTTACCTTTAGATCTAGAACAGGGAATGTATTATCTCATTTTCCAGGAATCTCAAGTATCTGGCACCAGTCAGAGGTCCTTCAAATATTATTGGACCAATTTTGATTTTCTTGTGACCAATATTTTGTATTTTGTCGGTTAAATAATACCAGATTTGTAAACCTTGACTCGTCCGAAAATAAAATCAGTCCCAAAAAATCATTGTTTGGCTGCACGTTATTATACAAAATCCAATTGCAATATTCCTTTCGTACAAATGCTGGTGCAATTGGTATTTAAAAGATTTATAGTACTTAGTATTTGTGCAAAATTCGGCTTACTGTTTGGTGACTGATGTTCAATTCAAACCCAACTTGCCTTAAAGAAACAGTCTTATCAACTTCTATTCGAGACAAAACATTAGTTTCCGTTCCTTCGTCAATAATGAAGTTTTCTTCGGGATCATTGTTGGGTTCTCTTTGGAATTGATTTTCAACACGTTTAAAATAATTTTTCGCTGGACATTGTCTATCAGGATATCGTCGGCCATAAAGGTCCATAGCTGCAAATGCATTTTTTTTACTTTCCCCATAAATAATTAACATGTCCACTTTTTCATCTCTTGTATAAATTTATGGCATTTTGAACACAATTAACAAGAATTTTAAACAATTTTTAAAAACACAATAAAAACACCGTTAAACCAACAAATGTTTGACAAGCTAAATATTTCATTGTTTTCAAAGCCACCTTAGTTACTTTGGGTAACATTGAATTAGAACGAAATTATATTTTCTTATTTTCTTTGGCAGATTACCTGAAGCGAATTTTATATTTAAGCTGCCACCAGCGCCCTCTATACATTTTTGAAACTTTAAGTTACTGAAAATGGGTTTTGGATCAAGCAAGATAGTCCAATAATTATAAAGATTTCCATAACAAAAAATGTTATCTGAAATTTTCCTTCAGTAACTGTTAGTGGAGGATACATCACAAAACCACAAAAATCAATTCTGGGGTGCCGCGCAACCACCCCAAAAAACCATCCCTTCGGTGAAAAAAGCCTTATTTTACTGATAACTCATTAACCATTAAAAATTTTAAAAAATTGGTAATTATGTAAGTAATGTATGTAATTATAAAGTTCTCTTGTAATATTCTTGTATATGCCATGATTTTCGAGAAAATTGATATTGAAAGAAATTGCAAAATTTGTATTCTTAATGCGTACGAATTTTCGTTTATTTTAATTTTTTGCGCGGCCTATAGAAAAAATTGAATTGCTCGAAAACCAAACAAGCTAGGAAGAAAAATCAAAATGGGTTTTAAAGGAGATAAGTACTCTCTAGTGTTTCCATTTTTTATGGCTATTGAAATTTATTAATACATAAAAATAACAATATAATATAGTTACCTCTTGATATTTTGCACTTTTAACTATTCACAGGCCCATAAAAAATAACTGACTTTATAAATCTTTTAGTTCAAGATAGTACTTCAGTGCAGAAAAAGTTGGTCAAATTTTGGGCATTTTTGTATTGTTTCCTAAAAATAAAAAAAAGAAAGACACATCTTGAAAATTTAGCTCAAAAATTTTTTTTTCAGTTTATGTGTCATATAACTATTGTTTCTAATCATGTATTAGTTAAAAAATAGCATAAAAAAAATTATCATCAAAAAATTGAATATGCAGCCGGTTTTTGATTTTCTTTGGCTTACTTCAACATGCTGGTAAATTTGTAAATGTGAATATTTTTATTTCTAACTTTTTCTGCATTGAAGTACTACCTTGAACTAAAAGATAATGCATTTATAACTTATATTAAAGTCAGTAATTCTTTATGGGCATTGGGCCTGTGAATAGTTAGATGCACAAAAAATCAAGAGGCAACTATATTATATTGTTATTTTTATATACTAGTAAATATCAACAGACATCAAAAATGACAACACGAGAGAGTATTTTATCTCCCCTTTAAAACCAATTTTGATTTTTCTTCCTAGCTTGTTTGGTTTTCGAGCAATTCAATTTTTTCTATAGGCCGCGCACAAAAAAATTCAAATAAACGAAAATTCGTGCGCATTAAAAATACAAATGTTGCAATTTTTGTCAATATCGATTTTCTCGAAACCCATAGCATATACAAGAAAATTACGAAATACTTTTTTTTAGGCAATTAGTCAAGCTTTTTTTTATGATGCGCAATTTTTTTATATCTTCAACGGTTAACAAGTTATCAGTAAAATAAGGTTTTTTTCACCGAGGGTGTGGTTTTTCGGGGGTTGCGCGGCACCCCCAGAACTGATTTTTGTGTAAGTACATTCTCTTAAAGTGAGACACAAAAAAAAATTTCTAATAATTCCCGTTACATTGAAGATAAAATTTTCAAGTTTTCATGGGACCTGTATATCTATAAGTAGGTACTCTATGTGAGTTTGATAACAACTAAATATTTTTGCTTTCTCAAACGCGACAGGTTTCCTGTTTGATAAGCCCCTATGACCTACAGAGAAAAAAATGATAACTCTTAATTTTTCGTTGATATTACACAAAATTTTAAAAGTATTAATTTGTGTACTGACACAGGTGGACGTCATGTGGAGCATTTGTTTTGTTGTTAATGTATTTTTTAGAATAAACTGTAATTTTTTGTTATTACAATATTTTATTCTAGAATTGTAAATAAATGTTAAATGCAAATAGAGAAAAAAACGATAATTCCTTGTATTTTGATTAATATTACAAAACAATTTAAGAGTATCTTCTTGCAGCCCTTTCAAGGCTCTGCAAAAATATTCAAGTATTCCGTAATTTCAGAAGGCGATTAAAAAAATATAGCCAATCAAATAGTAATTATTATGAAAAAAAAAATTGAGAAACAAAAGATATTTGGTTGTTGTCAAGTTTACATAAAGTAATTATAGAGATACAGCTCCCACCAAAGTTTGTTTTCTGTTTCACTTTAGGAGGATGTCCTTCTTAGGGATGCATTTTTGGACTAAGGTAAGTTGGGTTATACGGACCCAATATGAACTCAGGAATTACAGTTTCCCGTCCGGGAACTCAATACTGGAACACCCTGTATAGCGCAAATGGCTAAAAGTCGATCAAATCTATCTTATATCACGTAAAAGTGCCTACATAAAATAAATAACCTACCTTTTGCCTAAAAAAAAATTCGATCCGACTTTTATGTCCGAACACATTTCGATTTGAAAATGTCTGCAATTTCAGCCAAACTATTTCATATTTTGGCTGAAATTCGGTAAATAGTTTTTGTGTGATAAAGACTACTTCCGTTCCAAATTTTAGCCAAATCCGTTATTGAGATCTGATCAAGATAGCCGAAATTTAATTTTCTCAATTCTTTTCGTATATATATGTCAATATCAGGAGAGGGGGTGGTCGGATCGTCATTTAATATTGAGAATAATTGTTTAAGTGGTCAAAAAAAATTAAAACTGCAAATTTGACCATTAAAATGTTCAAAAAAACACTTTTCGGCCAAAAAACACGGTTCCACCCATTTTTGGAAATAGAAATTTCAGGGTCTTGTTACTACATTTTGAAAAAAAATGTGGTATAGGTTTAGCATTTTTCCGGTGGACCATCGAAACACGAAAAAAACGTCGGATCGAAATGAAAGTCATATCTATCGATTCGAGAGCGAATTTAGAAAATTCCGTCCGTCGGTCAGTCGGTCTGTCTGTCTGTCTGTCTGTCGGTCGGTCTGTCTGTCACGCCCAGCCCCCTTAATCCGTTTTCGGATTGCGACGAAACTTGGGTGGTTAATAGGAGGTCTTTAGAAAACCTTAACGCCGGACGCTCGGCTCCGTTCGGAAACCGGAAGTACCCGATATAGATGTTTCGAGTTTTTCGAGAGAAATTGAATAACTCGATAACGGGTAGTTGGATCGCGACATTTCAAAAAATAAATGGTGCCGCTGCCAAAGCTCTACAAATAAGTATACCAGAGGCTATGTCGAAAAACAAATGAAAATTGATTTTTTTTGCAAAAAGCTGGTTTTCTCGAAATTGGGCTAGGAAGCACCATAACTGTCCAGAATATCGATCGATTTCGATGAGACTTGGTGGGATCAAAGGTACCCGGCCACAAATTAAGCCTATTGCTGGCGGCCCGAATCCGTTGACCGCAAGTATGTTTTTCAGGGACGAGTATGATTTTTCAAAGAAATTAATTTGACTTTCAAAAATGGCAATTGTAGGGCTCGATTAGTTCTATTAGTTGACGTTTATGAGAAATTTGAAAAAACAAAAGCGAATCTACAAATCCTGGAAAACTTGATTTTTTTGATAAATTCTACAACTTCCGAAGAGTTTCCTAATAAAAATCGAAAATTAACTATTCCGTCGATCGATTTCTATAACCAGTATAAAGCACGGACCTTTTTGGACAAAAAATCTGAAATAGAGTTTTTTCGAAAAACTTAAAATAAACGAGTTATTAACGAAAATGCATTCCATAGAATTATTTTAAAAAAATGTTACAAATTGATAAATTCTCCGAGCGATAGAGGTGCAAAAACCGCTGCCTAAGGAATCACTACTTCCACATCCAGATTATTCGTCCAAGTCACTTTAAAGGAAACATCTTGACTATATTTGCACTCTAGTATGTGGAAATTATTGGTCATAGAATTTTAATAATATTTGGGGTAGATGTCATAGAAAAGTTTGAGGAGTTGGTTTCTACCATATACGTTAAAAATGAAGTTTCTAGTTTACCGTACTTATTATCCACTATTTACAACCTACCACCTCCAACTCCTTCAATGGAGTCATCTCAATCAGATGTCACTACAATACATACGTGTACAAACTTTCAAGTGAATATCTCAATTTGATGTTATCAATCCCATTAATAATGACGCGGAGGTGGTAGAGTTTGAAAAATATTAGAAAGAAATCTGAGGCCTTGGTTTCTAGTATATACACCGAATCCCAAATTTCTGTAGTCTTACCAGCTTGCTTTACTTATTTTCCCCTATTTGCCCCTATTTAACCCCCAACCCTTCAACGGCATCATCTCAAATTATGATCTAGTTTCAGACGTCGTTATAATACATACGTGTACCAAATTTCAAATGAATATCTCAATTTTATTTTATCAACCCTTTTCATATTGGAGTAGGGGTGGTTGGGTTGAAAAATATTATAAGAAAATCTGACGCTGTGGCTTCTAGTACATACACCGAATTTCAAGTTTCTGTAGTCTTACCAACGTTTTACTTATATTCCTCTATTTACCCCAAATTAACCCCCAACCCTTCAACGGAATCATCTCAAAATATAAACTAATTCCAGACGTCGTTATAATACATACGTGTACGAAATTTTAAATGAATATCTCAACTTTATTTTGTCAACCCCATTAATGGGGTAGGGGTGGTGGGGGGGTTGAAAAATATTATAAAAAAATCTGAGACCTTAACTTCTTGTACATACACCGAATTTCAAGTTTCTGTACTCATACCAGCTTGCTTTACTTATTTCCCCCTATTGACCCCTATTTAACCCCCAACCCTTCAACGGAATTATCTCAAAATATAATCTAGTTCCAGATGTCGTTATAATACATACGTGTAGAAAATTTCAAATGAATATCTCAATTTTATTTTATCAACCCTTTTCAAATTGGAGTAGGGGTGGTGGGGGTTGAAAAATATTATTAAAAAATCTGACGCTTTGGCTTCTAGTACATACACCGAATTTCAAGTTTCTGTACTCTTACCAACTTGTTTTACTTATATTCCTCTATTTACCCCAAATTAACCCCCAACCCTTCAACGGAATCATCCCAAAATATAATCTAATTCTAGACATCGTTATAATACATACGTGTACGAAATTTCAAATGAATATCTCAACTTTATTTTATCAACCCCTTTAATGGGGTAGGGGTGGTGGGGGGTTGAAAAATATTATAAAAAATCTGAGGCCTTAACTTCTAGTAGGTACATACACCGAATTTCAAGTTTCTGTACTCTTACAAGCTTGCTTTACTCATTTCCCCCTATTTACCCCTATTTAACCCCCAACCCTTCACCGGATTTCCTCAAAAAACAATCCAGTTCCAGATCTCGTTATAGTATATACGTGTACAAAATTTTAGGTCAATATCTTAAACCGTTCCGGAGAAAGCGTGCGGACAAAAAAGTTACAGACAGACCGACAGACCGACAGACAGAAAAATTTTTTTCGCTCAAATTTAAAATCTCGACGTTTCATGACATTCTAAACCTATTTCACGAATAAAAATTTTTGAAAATTTTTTTGCGATTACTATACTTCCAATCCACTACGTGGATGTGGAAGTAAAAAATAATGTAATGTTATATCTAAAATATCATTCATTTCCTTATTTTCATTTACTAAATAAAAATAGAACCGATGTCCTTTCCGTGTTTCAAAATGTAGTTAGCTTTTACTTTAGTCAATGCAAAAAGAAAAAAAAAGAAAAATAAAACATGTCAAAGCACTGAGTCATCTTGCGACCCTCTGCTGAAAATGTAATGAATCATCCCAACAAACTGGACAAAAAGCATATCAAAATGTAGATTTTTTCACTTGTTATACTCGCCATGACAAACAATTTCCGCAGGGTCCATCAGTTTCCTAAACCGCGGCGACTCCACTAATTTTGTACTTAATAGCATAACAAATTTTAGATAACAAATTCATTTGTGTCCACACAGTTCAACATTTGAGCACCAAAATTTCAGGGCGTTTTGTTTTCAACAAAGGTATAGATCTTCCGAAAGTTTGAAGCCGATCGGAACTCTTAACATCCGTGGGTGTTAAAATTAAAAAAGGAAAAGACGCTTTTTAGCCTATTTATTCAATTTCATATTTATGTACGTACTCAAATGACCCAAAACGAATGCAGATTTGTTGGAATTTTAGTTGTGAAGATTTTGGTCTCTTGTTTGTCCAGATCGGACCATTAGAACCGGAGATATTCGCCTTTTTATCTAAAAAAAACACTGTTCAAAAAACTATACTGTTTTTTTAAAACGCAATAGGCGTTGGAAATCCAAAACTCAGATATAAACTTCTGGTGATACTCCAGAATGTATGAAATCATAATGTTGCTGTTACAAAACTATGCATCTCGTCCTTCTTTACTCCCTAATTGGAATTTTTAGACTAAAATGGCAAAAAAACTTACTAAACACTAAAAAACATAGTGATAATCTGTGTAGAAATAATTCACCTCGTAATTGGGTTCTCGAAAATAAACGTTTTAGTAAAAAATTGCAAGAATTTTTACTTATTGTGTCAGAATTTATTTACAATTCTTTTAATGGGAATACATACTTTCATATTTGTTCGAATGTAGGAAGTTAAAAACCTGGAATTTAGACAAAATATTACCTGGAAAACCTGGAAAAATCAGGGAATCTTAAGATTAAGATTTAGTAGACACCCTGATAATTAACTAAGCAATAATTTACTAAAAATCCTAAATTGCCACCTTTCATCTTGCTTTTGCACTTACAAATATTTTTATTAAGGCTGTGTTATCAATGTCAAAATACCGCGTTCACAGTCGTAAATCTTTCAACATATTGTTCTCAAAAACAAATCAACAAAAATCGAATTTGATTTAAATATTTGAACTAGTTAACTTAAATCTAGTACGTATCATATTTTATATTTGAAAACTAAATCAAATTAAATATTTCCTTTGGATTATTACACGCGAACGTGCCACTGAATCGTCCGTAATTCACCATTAATTATTTTATATTCTTTAATGGGACTCAAATATTCAAATAAAATATGATACGTACTAGAATAAATATATTAAATGTAAAAAAAAGTTAAAACTCGGCATAATATTTGCTCCTAAGGGAGATTAATATGTTAGAAAAAATGTATTCAATTTTGCCAATTTAATTAGACGGTTTACTAATAGAGGGCGAAGCAGTAGCTATTCGAAGTACCAACTATGCTTCAAATCACTAAAAACTGCAGGGTCGAACTTTTTGTTTTCTCTACCATTTGAAATATGGCTTAAAATAATTTAAATTTACTTACCAATTGAATTGTTACATTTCTAGTAGCCCGGGAGGCAGCGACAGATTTTTCGCGTTAATATCTATAAAGCTAGATTTTTTTTCAAAGAGAGTTTAGATAGTATCTATAATGAAGGCGCAATTCTACCAAACTCTTAGTTATGCATAAATGAGTAAAAAATTAAATATTTAAAATTTCGTTTTTCGAATTGTCACGAATTGTCAAGAAATGACGATTCGCCTTCGCTCCTGCCGGCCCCAATTTTCGATTTTCACCTCGCGATTCATGTTGTACGGTCATTGCCGTCCTTCTCCTCGCCATCGAGATATAGAACGGGTCTCCGATTGCCGTATTTGTTCAGTTCTTACGTTTGAAAAAGTGACTTGCGGTCGTGCCAATAGGCGACTATTTTTAAGTGGTTTCCCGAGTTCGAATCCCGCCCGGGGATATTTTTTTTTCTTTTTCAATTTTTTGGCACATATTTTTGATTCTATAATTGCGATTTGCTCCGTTCTATTGCATTTTTCAGAGAAGTTTTGCATTTTCCGCCGCGGAATATTAAGATGCTCTATTTGGATCAAAAATCACATTCTACTTCCGGGTGGCTAAATCTTTGGTAGACATTGCAAAAACGGCAATACGTAGTCAAATCACGACAATTATATTCCTCATTAGTATTAATGAACAGACAGTATTTTTATAGATCTGTTAATAAGCTTTTATTTACTCCATTATGTTATATTATTTTGGTAAGGAAATTTCTAATTTTTAATCGAAATAGTGCAGATTAACATTTCGCGGCGGAAAATGCAAAACTTTTCAGAGAAATGCAATAGAACGGAGCGAATAGCAATTATAGAATAAAAAATATCTGCCAAAAAATTGAAAACGAAAAAAAAAAGTATCCCTGGGCGGGATTCGAACTCGGGAAACCATTTAAAAATAGTCGCCAATTAGCACGACCGTAAGTCAATTTTTCAAACGTAAGAACTGAATAAATACGGCGATCGGAGACCTGTTCTATGTCTCGATGGCGAGGAGAAGACCGGCGATGACCGTACAACGAGAATCGAGAGGTGAAAATCGAAACTTGAGGGCGGCAGGAGCGAAGGCGAATCGTCATTTTTTGACAATTCGTGACAATTCCAAAAACGAAATTTTCGTCCATCTGTTTTTTTCTTTAATATTTGACCCATTTATGCACCACCAAGAGTTTGGTAGAATTGCACCTTCATTATAGATGCTATCTAAACTCTCTTTGGAAAAAAATCTAGCTTTATAGAAATGATTTCAGTCGCTGCCTCCCGGGCTATAGTTTATTCTACATCTTCAATAACTTTTTGTTAGTAATATTGCTAATAAATCAGGAGCATATCTATAATAATAACATATCATTACTGTAAAAAGTAATTTTTATATGGAGTAAATGTACCTATTTGTAATCCAGATTGTGAAAAATCAATGTCACGCGGGATTAAAAAGAACTTTGATCTTGTGGCATATAGACAAACTATCTTTGCATACACTCTAATAGTGTAGATTGTAGATAATCAATTATTATTTTGAAAGAGTAAAATGTCTTACTCCCCGAAGGAGAGCTTACATTTTTTCTGGGAGCAAAAATGACACGTTAGTCTTTGAAAATGATAACTAAACTAGCAGTACAGAAATATTGTTTTGAAGAATTCCGATTTTCTCATTTCCTCAAGCACGCAAAATGTCTTTCCATTGTTTTCCTCTGGTTTTTGTAATTTCCTTTTTCAAACATTATAATTTTATGGTTATTCATTGCTTGTCGTGTGTATGTGTTTTCGTGATATTTCACTTTCGGCGTGAAAGTGATCATCATCAAGTGACGAAAATTTGATGTTTAAGGAAAAGCCTGCAAAAGTTCGCACCCGCAGTGCGTAGGAAGACGAGAGAAATCGATTGGCGGACACCTGAGTGTTCCATCTGCGTTCTTCTTCTGAATTGGGCCTTCAGAAATTTGAAAATTTGTCACATTTTCCATGTTTAGGTGTTTTTCGTTGAATTTTTCTTTCGGTGTGAAAGTTACCATCATCGGGTGACAAACAATTCGATGTTTTAGGAGAAATCTAAAAAAAAACAGGGATACGCAGTAAGCGGAGCAAAATCGAATAGTGGACACCGAAGTTTTCCATCTGTGCTATTTCTCTGAATAGGGGCCTTCGAAACAGTTTCCCAATGGAAAATGTCCAATTTTCCGTGTTTACGAGTTTTTCGTGATATTTTACTTTCGGTGTGGGTAGGGGTAGGTATGAAGGTGAGAGAAATCGAATGGCGCAAACCGCTCTTTATCTCGTTTCGTTTTCGAGATACGATCGCGGGAAGCGATCCTTAGTTTCCGAGATACGGCCGCTCAAAGACTCCGGAAGGTAAAAATCGAAGTTTCTCACCTCTTCCCGAGGTCATATCTCGAGAACTAAACGAGATAAAGAGCTGCGGTTTACGCCATTCCATTTCTCTCGCCTAGTTACTAGTCCAAATAGGTAGGTTAAATCGCAAAAATGTGACCGGAGGGGATCTCTACAGGAAAAGTTGTATTGAGCTGAGATGTAAAATAAAAAGTCTAATATATTATTAGTCCTACACTTTCCTTAAGGGTACAAAAAGGATGAAATTGTTTATTTTTGCGTATAAATCGAGAACGATGAGAGATATGGAAAAGGTTTCAGATAAAAAAATGTAGAGCTAATAATTTGGCTTACGAAAGGTCACATGCGTTTACATCATATTTGTGATTGTTTGGCTGTAAGATCTGTCTGACTTTTAGGGGATGAATGGAATAATAAAAAAATCGTTTAAAATCGAAAAGTTGATGCTTTTTGTTATTTCTTTTCTGAATCCCCTTAAAATAATTTCAACTTTCTTTGCAGAGATAAAGTTCCTCTGTTTGTTTAGATAGAAGTTATAAACACCTGAATTTTTAAATTCACGACTTTTCAGGGCTAAACGCTTTACTTTAATTTTTTTCAAGCAACACTGACCTCTTAATGAAATTTCTTTAAAAAAATTCCATTACAGTTTTTTTTCTCACGCATGCCAAGGTTGATATCCATATATAATTACTACAATTCCTACAATTTTTATTTCACTCAACGCCACTGCAATATAGTCGTAACTTTTTCTGGAAAATTGATCCCTCTTGTACGCTTAATTGATTGCTGATTAAATTTCCAATCCGATGATTTTCCGGTAATTTTTGCGTGAGATATGGACCGCTAAAGTGAGTCCAGCTTCGAGGACCAATTCTCCCAAACAAAAAATCTTACGAGCTCGATGGCATATTTAGCTATTTAAAATCAAACGAGAAATCGAGTGGCGCAAACCGAAAGTCGCTGCGGTCCTTCGTTTCCGAGATACGGCCGCTCAAAGTTAGCGAAGAATGAAAATCGAAGTTTTTCACCGCTTCCACCGAGAACGAAACGAGACACAGAGCTGCGCTTTGCGCCATTCCATTTCTCTCACCTTCCTACGTCCTCCTGAGTTTGTTTAGATGTTTTCTGAAACGTCGAAATTTTGTTACCCGACGATAACCTCTGTCATTCCAAAAATGAAATGTAACAAAAAACACCTACTCATGAAAAATGTAACATTCTTTCACGTTCCGAGGGTCCTACCTACATAAAGAACACAGAAAGAGAACGCCACTGTGCTCTATTCGATTTGTCTCCCATTACTGCATACCCCTTAATTTTTTCAGATATTTACTAAAACATCGATATTTTGTCGCCCGATGATGACCACTTCCATACCGAAAGTGAAATATGAGATTATTTCACTTTCCGAGGGTCCTATCCACATAAAGAACGCAGACGGAGAACGCCACTGTGCGCTATTCAATTTCTTTCCCCTTACTGCGTACCTCTGATTTTTTTCAGATTTTTCCTAAAACATCGAAATTTTGTCGCCCGATGAAGACCACTTTCATACCGAAAGTGAAATGTCACGAAAAACACCTACACGAAAAATGTGACATTTTTTCACTTTCCGAGGGCCCCATCCACATGAAGAACGCAGACGGGAACGCCACTGAGTGCTATTCGATTTGTCTCCCATTATTGTATACCCCTGGTATTTTTCATATTTTTTCTAAAACACCAAAATTTTGTCACCCGATGATCACTTTCATACCGAAAGTAAAATGCCACGAAAAACACCTACACATGAAAATGTGACATTGTTTCACTTTCCGAGGGCTCTATCCACATAAAGAACGCAGACGGGAACACCGCACTGTGCGCTATTCGATTTGTCTCCAGTTATTGCATACCCCTGACTTTTATCATGTTTCTTCTAAAATATCAAAATTTTGTCACCCGATGATGATCACTTTTATACCGAAAGTGAAACGCCACGAAAAACATCTACACACGAGAAATGTGGCATTTTTTTTTACTTTCCGAGGGCCCTATCCACATAAAGAACGCAGGCTGAGAACGCCACTGCACGCTATTCGATTTATTTCCCCTTGCTCTGTACCCCTGTTTTTTTTTCAGATTTTTCCTAAAACATATAATTTTTGTCGCCCGATAATGACCACTTTCATACCGAAAGTGAAATGCCACGAAAAACACTTACACACGAAAAATGTGACATTTTTTTAATTTCCGAGGGCCCCATCCACATAAAGAACGCAGACGGGAACGCCACTGAGTGCTATTCGATTTGTCGCCTATTATTGTATACCCCTGATATTTTCAGATTTTTTCTAAAACATCGAAATTTTGTCGCCCGATGATGACCACTTTCATACCGAAAGTGAAATGCCACGAAAAACACCTACACACGAAAAATATGACATTTTTTTACTTTCCGAGGGCCCTATCTACATAAAGAATGTAGACGGAGAACGCCACTGTGCGCTATTCGATTTCTTTCCCCTTACTGCGTACCGCTGATTTTTTTCAGAATTTTCCTAAAACATCGAAAATTTGTCGCCCGATGATGACCACTTTCATAACGAAAGTGAAATTGCATGATAAACACCTACACACGAAAGAAGTGAAACAGTTCTATTTTCCGAGGACCCTACCCGAAGAAAGAACGCAGATGGAGAACTCCGGTGCGCGACATTCGATTTCTCTCCCCTTACTGAGTAGCACCCCTAATTTTTTCAGATTTTTCCTAAAACATTAAATGTTTGTCACCAGATGATGACCATTTTTACATTGAAAGTGAAATGCCACAAAAAACACCTACACACGAAAATCGATGAATAACCATTAAAATTTGAAAAAGAAAATCACAAAAAACAATATCTAACAATAATTGAAACTATTACTGCGTTATTAGATTTTGTAGATAGTTGCGGTGGCTACCGCCTAACGTAACCACGAATTGTTTAATTATTTACAATCATCAAATCCTATTTCAAAAGTTTAATAGGAACTGAATCATTTTTTATTCACTGCTGTAAATCTAGTCAAGGCTTCCAATAGTGTCCGTACGGCCCTGCACAATTCTGTTGCCAACAACTGATGATGAAATCACTACTTATAGCTAGCCAATTTATGATTCCTATTATATCGGCATAACCATTAGTTCGCTTTTTCTATATACGAATTTACTGTGGCGTGCAAACACATTCTTAAGTAAGAATAGTTCAATTCCTGGGCAATGTCATTTTCTACAGATAAAATCGCAAGATCTGGCATTCTTTTCTGACACGTTAGTACAGGCAATGAGGGCAACATTTTGTAAAAACCTCGCAAAAATTAATAAAAGGATCATCTTCGGGAATTAAGCAGATAATAACCTGTAGAATGAAATGATGCATTCTTTGCACTTCCAAATTTTTGTCTTACTTAAGCCGTTTAGGAGATAAATCCAGTTTTCCACTTATAGTTTTGAGTCGCTCCGAAATGCTCGGAGAATGAGAATTTTCCGGGAGTTTCGTACGACCGGACACATCGATCGATAATTCTTACTATTCAGAGCCGCTAAAAAAGTTAAAATAACACAAAATGTAGAGAGAAGTCTCAGTACTAATGTGGAACTAATCACAAAATTCATACAAATTTTTATCACAGAGAAAGATGTGTTAGAAGATTGCTTAGTAAATTTTATACAGCTGATTTATTCTTATCTTTGAGTTTTATGCATCCTACCTATTTCTCCTGCAATAATGGGTGGCTTTTTCACTGCATGGATTCGATTCCACGCATTTTCATCTTCATCTATATTTAGTGAAAATCTCATTGAAAAATGTCAAGAAACAAATAAGTTGCATATGTTTTACTGTATAATTGTGCATTTTCTGAACGGGCATGAATAATGTAGACAAATTCAAAAAGTACTGCATGCGTTAAAAAAACTCCAAAGTCGTTTGAAAGAATATGTTTTATTGTACTTATAATCCAAAAATTAAGACTGTGCTATTATTATTAATTAAGATATAGCGAATTGAACTCCAAAATTTGGAGGTGACTGACCGATGAGAAATATACCCGCTACTTTGATCGCAAGGCATATTTTTCCAACAAAAGTAATTGCAATATAATGTTAACTGGATTAACATATCATTATATATAAGAATATACTAGCAAAATGAATTATTATTCTAACGACTCCCGGCAAAGATATGAATAAATCTGTGGATCAACTGTACAAAGTTTACTAAGCCATCTTCTAACACTTTTTCTCTATGATAATTTTTTTTATGAATTTTGTGACTAGTTCCACATTAAATCTGAGACTTTTCTCTACATTTTGTGTTATTTTAATTTTTTAAGGGCCCTGAATAGTAAGAATTATCGATCGATGAGCCCGGTCGTACGAAACTCCCGGTGAATTTTCATTTTTCGCACATTTCGAAGCGGTTAATTTTATAACCAAATGTGACGAAGTTGATTGGTAACAAATAAATGATAATTTAATAAACCTCAAATCTGCTAGGTATCTCAATATTTTCACTTAAGTTAGCAGTTCTCGAAAGATTCGCAAGAAACAGTTTATTACCCATCTCACCCCTATAATTTGAGGATGTTGCAACAAATATTTTTGCTTCAACTTTTTTAGTGTCAAATACTGTAGGTACCTATACCCGGATTAATTTCAGCAGTAATTAAAGCATTACTCCGCATTCCATTCTTTAGAAAACGAGGCTAATTTAATACTTTCGTGTAATAGAGGCCATATCGCCCTAAATATGGTTATGTACTTACCTACTCATCAAACAAATTTTGTAAAAATCATTTAAGAAAATAAGTGGAAAAACTGGTGTAAGTGTAAGTACATACGTAGGTACCATTTACTTTTTTTACTGCTACCAAGATGTAATTAAAATTTCTGAGAAACCCCACCCTTAGATAGTTATTAGGATATCATAAAATACCTGTATACTTTCATAATTCTCTAATCTGTTTAAATCCAGAAACATATTTAAATAGGGACCAAATCTTTTGTATTTCATTCTTAATTGAATCATTGTTTGAAAATGACCTAAAAAGGGTCGAAACTGCAGTCACGTTTTTGTGCAAATATAGTGGTAAAAAACATAGTAGTGTTTTACTCAATTTCGTTATTACCATTTACTTCTTGACAAATCGTAAGTATAGGTACCTATAATTATTCTATTTTTCACATGAGTTGAAAAGTAGTTAAGTACCTACATTTTCTACCAATAAATGCTTGTTAATCATATTTTTCTTCAAACAATTAAACAACAAATTAAAAAAATGATATACCTAGAAATTTCATGCAAACATGCATTACTCGTAAATATCGCTCCTCATAAATAAATCTGAAATACTAGTTGTGGAAACAATTATTTATATTTTTATAAGTACACAACGTCCAAAATTCAAAGTTTCTTAGGAAAAAAATATGCTGAACCTTTTCTTTTGAAATATAGGTAGTTTGATATGATCTCGGGTAAGATCAAGTTCAAGCCACATTATGGCGTCTACAAACCATATTTCAGACTGTCTGGCGACTTTTGGGGCATTTCTCAAATGTAAAGAAATATCGAGTTTACCCTTAAAAACCCTACGATAACCAGTTTTTTGGTAAATAACTTGATTATATAAACATACGAACGAGACATTATTCATTCATAATTTATAATAAAATATGGTGGTGAAAATTTACGTGTATAAATATATAAAAAAATATAAGTTTACATACCTGACGAATTCTAAAAATTTTAAACTCCATAGGGTTTCTTGAAATCATATACACTATTAGTTTTTATTCATCTTTCAAGAGAAAACATTTCGAATCTTGTGTTGTCTACCGACACTCTTCTGTACACCTCTCTATTTATATTTTCCATCACAGTTGGTGTGTTATTTTTAGATTTTACAACTAATTTAAAGGCGACTGCGATAAATCAGTGACACAAATCATCCACAATAGATTTATCATATTTAATCGAAATAATTAAAGGGAGTTAGTTAAGCCTACATAATTCGTCCAGTCTGTGGATAAGAATTTTAAATTTGCCTCCACAATTTAGTTCACTATAGAATCGTTAGATGACTACAGAGTCGATTTCCTTTTCGCGTAGATGAAGTAGCGTAAGCGTGGCTAATCAAGGTACAAAAAGGTAAAATAATCAAAATCTATTACTTATAAGTGTTCCAAACAACTGTTCTCGCGTTTGTGATAAATAGGACACATCAGTTTTGCTGAAAAGCCTTAAAAAATTGACATTAGCTGTGTGCAAATGTCAAAAAACCCAATCTAAACATAGGGTTGTACACCCATTTTTCCTGACAAATTTCTTGTTTTATTGATAAGTAAATTAACTTGTAGAAAAATGAGCAGCTCTGAGGAGGTATCATGGATTTCATGGTTTTGTGGACTAAGAGGAAACGAATTCTTCTGCGAGGTAAGTGCAAAATATAACATTGACGTTAAAACTGTTTTTTTAACACAACACCCATTTTTAGGTTGATGAGGATTACATACAAGATAAATTTAATTTGACGGGTTTAAATGAACAAGTACCACATTATAGACAAGCATTGGATATGATATTAGACTTAGAACCAGGTTAGTTGTAATATTAATTTAGGATATGCCTAATGTGTACAAGCGCTACAAGGTTAACATCGAAAAGCAAAGGCTCAGCTTACTATTATTAGACACAATTTATTCCTTTTAGGTAGTTCATATAATAAATTGAGATATTTAAATTACTTTATCATAGTAGATATTACGTGGAGTATCGTGTAGCTTAATATAGTTGAGTGTTCTTTAGTTGTAATTGCCTGCTAATTATTGTTTACCTTCTATTTTTAGATGATGAATTAGATGATAATCCAAATCAGTCCGATTTAATAGAACAGGCTGCAGAAATGTTATATGGATTAATCCATGCTAGGTATATTTTAACAAATCGTGGAATTGCTCAAATGATAGAGAAGTACCAATCTGGTGATTTCGGTTATTGTCCTAGGGTTTATTGTGAATCACAACCAATGTTACCTTTAGGTAAGTTAAAATCAAATTATTCTGAAATTCAAGTGCATCAAGGATATGCATAATCAGTGCGTAGCATTGTATTTTATGTATTTGACCAGCGCGGTAGCTCAGCAGGGTGGACAATGGATGTTCTTTGCGTTTTTTCAAGTGTGTAACCCCTTCCAGACAGCCTCTGGTTTAAATTTGGGGGTTGTCTACTATGTATGTGTGGTGTGTTTATATTATGTTTATGTAAACTGCAATATAATTGTATTCAATAGAACAAAACATTCTGCAGAAGAAAAATTGTTAGTAGGAGTGAAATATAACCTGAAAATCATTAAAGCCACATTAATGCAATATTGCAGGTGGCATGCAAATTTTTATGCAATGTAGCAATAGACAGAGAGCTGGCTATGAAAATTAAAAATAATAGGGTGCAGTGAAAATTTGTATGTAGAAACCGTCCTCATTAGCCGAAAAGTACATAGCTCTGCAGCCAGAAGTCTACTCTGGAGGGAAGCGTGATGGGCAGTCAAACGCGTTAATTTTTAATCAAAATGAAATCTGATTGCAGCTCTGAACTTTTGTGTAGTTATAGTTTTTAACTGTAGAAATTGCATAAAACGTAATATGTAATTTTACAATAAGAAATATCAGCAAAAAAGTTTAAAACGAGTTAAAAAAGTACACCCGTACAGGATTCGAACCTAGAAATCCGCTGTGAAAGTCGTCGCTTAACACAATGTGCTAGGGTCGGAGTGGATTTGAAATTTCAATTAGTCTCATCGGAAAAAGCAAAACATGAAATTTTTAATGTTCATAACTAAATACATACATCAATAGGAAGGCTACCTAATGTCAATATCGAAAGATCGAAATTGGTATTTTCACGACATCGTTAATTGCATGGGCGAAATCGAAAATTCGAGCCAACAGGAGTGAACGAAAAATAGCATTTTTTGACATTTCGCGAATTCAATCTGTCAGTCACGTCACTGGTAAGTACTCTAATAACCAGAAAACCTGGGAGAATAGAACTATTTTAAATATAAAAACAAAATCGGCAGAACTTCACCTTGACATTAAAATTTAAAAAAAATGTTTACAACTTTACCGACTTCTGGCAATAGTTTTACGCAGTTAAAAACTATAACTACACAAAATTTCAGAGCTGCACTCAATGAAGCGACTTCTGGCTGCAGAGCTATGTACTTTTCAGCTAGTAAGGAGGGTTTTTACATAAAAATTATCACTGCACCTTATCATTTTTAATTTCCGTAGCCAGCTGTTAGATCGTTACTTTATTTGGTAATATTTAGGTCGCCAACCAGGCATTAAAGGAACTGAAGCAACAAACATAACCTATATTTTAGAATGTTATTGTTCGTAGAAGTTAGAAGTGGTTTAACCCGCTAGATTCTTTTCTTCCTCATATTTTCTAATAAAAGTGCTGAAGTTGCGAGTGTAAAGTATATAAATAAACAATAAACATAATCATAAAAGTTTTTCTTCTCGTCTGGTTGGTGGTATCAAAGATTTTACAAAATATTGCAGTAGTGTAAAGTTCCTTTAAAATGCAAAAATTATCACGCAAAGTTTTTCATGCCATCCATTTCATTGCATTGCATAAATGTAAAGCCGCTTTTAAGAATGCAAAAATTTATATCTTGAGATGAAAATATTATGATAGGTAAATAAATTCATATTTGGACACTATGACTCAATTGTTTTTTCAATATGGCTTGTTTTTTTAAAGGAAATTTAATTTTAATAGATTAAATCTCAGGTTCAGAGATAACAACATTGAGAAATGAACATTTTTATAAATAAATAATGAGGTTAAGGGACTTCGCTTCCCAATGTATTGAAATATTTTGAGTGTAAAGTACAGATGGCAAAATACTGTTTGTTTATCTAGAAGATAAATTAGTGTAGTGTATATGCGGAATTTAGGACCGATGTAGTTTTATTGCTGACTCGCTTTTTGTGCTTTTTGTTAGGCTTGAGACCACGAAATCTCAGGTTCGAATTCTAGCTAGGGTATAGATATTTAGTGATCTTTCTAATGTATTACCGTGATGGTAGCATTGGGTACACAATGGCTTAATGAAGCAACACAACTAGTCGAATTGCGAATTCAAGTCTCGGCTGCGGCAGATGGTAATGTCACAGGGAATGGTTGTTGTGTTGTTGTTTTGTTTGCGTATCCTGGTTGAATGGTGAAATAGCTATGGCTAAACTCCACCAAGGCATTAATAATAATAACAGTCTTTTATTGGTTACACATAGAAATACATCCATGATCATAAAGCCGTCGATCAAGGTCCTTCAGCCAGTATTGTTTTTTAATTGAAGTGGAATTTACTTTAACAGTTGTACTTTATATATTCCATATTCCTGGAACCAAAATTTTGAAGTTCTATAGAATTTGTGCTATCTGTAATATCAGTTTCTAAATAATTTCTTCTTGAAATTTGTAGGTATCTTAGACCAGAACGATTGCTAGATATTCGGTCACCTGCGTGTGGGATCAACATTATCGCTCAGATTTAGAAATTTTCGTTAAAAATATTCAACAAATTGTTTGTTATGAACATATTATGTTGTTATATATTCAATAATACATACAAGTATAGTATATAAGTGCGATATTTTCCACAGCTTGTATCTCATTCAGGTGGGTGACTGTTTGGTATCCCCAGCCAACAGAGGCGTAGGTCAGAATAGGTGCAATGAGGGTCCTGATAAGCGTGAGCTTGTTCCTCAGGTTGAGTTGGCTCTATCTACCTATCCTAGGGTAGAGTAAGAGTCCTCCTCGTCCTCGCTTCCGTGTTCTATCTCCACGTCAGGCTGCGATCCATGATAACGCCAAGGTACTTGACGGTATTGTGCCATTGGATGTTCTCGCCGTTCATGGAGACGTGTCATGTGGGAGGTTGCTTCCTGACTCTCTTGAAAAGGATGGCTTTGCTTTTCTTTTTGTTGATTTTGATTTTCCACTTGTCGCACTACTCTTCAAGAATGGATGCTGCATCCTGGAAGTTGCGGGTAGCAATTCTTGCACTCCGTAATCTTCCGATTATGGCCTTGTCGTCTGCGTAAAGTGCCAAAGAGGTCCTTGCTGTTCTTGGCATGTCGGAGGTGTAGATGGTGAACAGGTAGGGAGAGAGTACCAATCCCTGCGATACGTCTGCTTCCGTGGGCCTGTAGTTCAGATTACTAGCCTTATCCTAGTTGATGTAGCTTGAGACAACAAGTTCACTTAATTCTTTTTCGATCGACATTGTCTTATGTTTTGTCATCCCCTAAATGTAATGCCTGTGTATAGAACACGCAACTTCCCCCAGTAGGAATAGCTCTGCTGGGGGCCCTATTGTTTCTCGATAACTTTAAAGGTACGATAGTACCTAGTGCAACTTTGTGTAAGTTTATTAATTTTATCGAACATAAATCATGACACACTTTGGCCATGGTTCATATTCGCGTAAAATCATACATTTTATTTTTAAATACTTTTACCAATTATTATGATGGGAATTGAGTCTTAAAATGCATAATTTTTTATTCAGGAAACTGATCATAAATTGTTAACAATAAAAATTACCTTTTATTAACAATAATAATAATAATAAATTCCTCTATAGTTTAGGGTGTGTAGTATTTTTGTTTACAATCATAACTTCCTGGGAAGGTTATTTTGATATTAAGGGGACATATGTTTACGTTTTAAAAAAGAGAAAGGACATATTGTGGCAATGAGTTTAGAGTTCTGAGATAATATATACAATAACAATCTTAATTTGTTCTAATTTGAAAACATTTTTCTTCCTGCCAAATTATTAGACAGGAGTTTCTTTCTGGGAATATTATCTGTGCTCAAAATATTTAACTCGTGACATGTCTGATGGTAGATGACCCGCCGCAAGTCGATTTTGTTAATCTTTATCAACCATAAAAGGGAAAAATATCTGAAAAAAGCATAAAACAATGACATGCCAAAAACACTAATCTGTTCCAGTTCTACAATGAGTTCCAAGTTGAGAACAAGTGGTTAATTTTTTTTGTGACATTTTTGAGCCTGTCTTTAATTGGAGGCACTTTGACCAAGTTGTACAAAAGCATGTTGGGAGAATTGTATAGGGGGTTGTTTGGACGGCGAACTTTAGTAATGAGTATAAGTGAGGAGGTTTCGCTACTCACAAATTTTTTAGTGTTGGGCTTCTACAGTTCAAGAAAAGTGACTGTAGGACTGTCATCGATTTGCATTTTTTTCGAGTAGAAAGTTGATTTTTTGTGTACAAGTAGTAAAAATCACATACAACAATGTATATTTTCCCAGCAGTTCAAATGGTTGTATGTATAAAATTCATCATATTTTTAATAAAAATGCTGGTGGATTTAGTGAAAAACAACAATAAAATATTTGCATTTTATTAACGCCCTTTTAATCACTTACCTTTCAAAATTTAATTATTTTTCACAAAGAAAATAGATACTTCTCGTCACATACTACTAAATTTAAAGAAAAACTTATTTATCTCATATACTTCCCGAGAAAAGTGAGTTTGGAGTCGTGCTGTTGATTTTCAAGTTTTGTGTCGCAATTTTCTATCCGTCAGCTATGCTACAGTAAGCTAAAAGTCCAGCGTGCCACTAAATTTTCCACAATTTCTTTCACATGCTTACCGTTTTCCTGAATGCTTCAACTTTTGAACAATAAACCTAGCCCAGTTGCTAGTGGTAACCAATTTTTTTTTTATCGCTACTTGCTTAAATTGTTGAACAACAATTGGTCAACTTTGACAGCCTGTTTCTCTGTTGTTTTTCAACGAATTTAAACTTTTTTTGATAAGTTTGAGCTCTTTTTATGAACTTTCAATATGTATGTAAAGATAAGTTAATACAACATATCGGCAATACGGTAGATTTCAAATTGTTTATAAATAAAAATTTTCGAAAAATTCCCTTGCAAAATTTAGTTTTTTGTTTAAAAATTGGTGGAATATGGTTCTTTGGTATGAAATATATCCACAAAAAAATTAGTTCCAGCTCGAGTATGGGTCCGACTTGTACAGACCGGTTGGAAAGAACACTAGGCTAATCTGTCTATAAGGCTATAACTCAAACTATTTCGCCTACACATCTTTGGCATGCATAATTTGCCTGTAGCAAAGAATAATTCATTATAATATGAAGATGTTATATTAATAACTTTTATATGGTTTATTTGAAAATTTACGAAATAATGATAACGCAAAAGTTTTTTTCAAATTGCTCTTCATCCAAGTAATATTTTCAAACGCAGTTAATCTTGTTTTGTAGATCTTTTGAAAATATTGAATCATTTTTATGAGGAATCAAAAACGCAAAAATTGTTTTAAGATCACAGGTTTATCGGGTTTTAAATAATGACCTAAAACAATTTAAACTGTCGGGAAAATATGTTGTTGTATGTAATTTTTACTACTTGTTCACAAAAAATCAGCTTTCTGCTAGAAAAAAACAACCTTCTGTCTCTTATCTCAACTGGCCTAATGATTGTATTATATCAGTGGTCTGCATATAGACTCATAAATTCTTGTGGCATTGACATGTTGATTATGAAGGTTAGTGCTCTAAAATGTTTTGCTCTGTAAACTATTTTTCTTTTAGTGATTTTGTTATGGCAGGTAAAACTTAATTTGTTGGTATATTCACAAATATTTGCCGGTAATGGAAAGTTGTACGTGGTGGTTATCTGTACAGTCTATATAATTAATATAAACATTTTAAAAAATTACTCACCGAAAAGGAAGGGTATCGATAAGCTATAATAATAATAATAATAATAATAATGGTTTATTGGTGTTAAGTGGTGCTGCGCTACAAGTTTCTAACCATAACCAGTAGGTGATAAAGTTGTCAGATTTTGTAAACGAGCAATGGTCCAAATTTGCGAAATGTCAGCTGATCGAAGGAGGTGTTTCTGAAGCTCTGATTGACACAGCGGCAAAGAAGAGGAAATAGAACTCTTAACGTTTTCGAAAAACAATTGCAAACTTTTAAAAATATTAATGCCCTAGCTTCATTTATTTTATTCGAAATCACAACCAGTTAGAGCATGGGAAGCAGCTAGAGCGTAACATACATTTGATCCTAACGTCTCGTACAATTTACTAATGTTTATACACCTTAATGAAGTGCAACGCCAACTTCCATCCGCACCTTTACTTCAGGATGCACTAATTTTCAGATCATTTAACAATATTATCAATACATCCGTGTCTGATCATGGTACGAGAACGTTAAATGGTGGCTGAAGGAGAGGGATACGTATCACAAATGATTATCACAAACTGTGCATCATTTCTCAGAAACATACAATTTTTTTGATTTGTATAAATCATTGGTATTTCTTTCATTTGATGTAAGTAAAAATATCTGTCGTAAATGTGAAGACCAGATTCTGAAGGCGGATCACTATCGATATTTTCTTCCAATAATCGAATTAAAGTTGATTTTTCAGTTTTGCAAATACTTGCATCAGGATGGCATAAAGAAAATGGCATAGGTGTCAATGGATATGTTAAAACTTTTTCAATATCGATTTTTATACATATACTATAATGGAGTAAATAAAAGCTTATTAACAGATCTACAAAACTACTGTCTGTTCTTTATTACTAATGAAGAATAGGGTCGTTTCCTTCAACAAAATTTAGAAAATATTATACCATCAAAAAATTACTAAATGTATATTTCATATATCATATTAAAGAAAGTCGTAATAATCACATGCAAGAATAAATTAGTTTTCAAAATAACAAGGCGGTAAATAATGACGTATGTAATGAGAATTCAATTTTAGGGAATTTTCTTGTTTTTGTTTATCATGTTGGTGGTAGTCGGTTGGTTTGTTGCGTATTTGTTTACATTGTGTTTATTTTTCATTATAAATTATAACCTAAAAATTTTAAATTTTATTTTCTATTTTAAAATATTAGCTTACAGTGTACTTCATATTTTAATCAAGTTAAATAATAACAATAGTTTGAAGACAATTAATATGACAATGACTCACGTCGATACTATAAAAGTAAACGAACGACGCCCGTCGATTGTTCCTCATTTGTTAACTGCGCATGCTCTCACATCTGACGTCACCATAGGCACCAATTCAAAATTTCGTAACTTAAATCATTAATTTCGCTATTAAAATGAATTTGGAATGTAAAAAAAAAAATACATGTCAAATAAAATTTTATAAATCACTTGAGTATAAATTTTTTTTAAAATGGTCACGACCCTATTGTCGTGATTTGACTACGTATTGCCGTTTTTGCAACGTCTACCAAAGATTTAGCCACCCTATAGCGGGGGTAGAATGTGATGTTTAATCGAAATAGTGCAGATTAATATTCCGCAGCGGAAAATGCAAAACTTCTCCGCGAACTTCAATAGCCCAGAGCACAGCGGCCGCGGTCATGCTCTTGCATTCCATTACTTCTACCGAGACTTTAGCACCATGAAGCGATCGGTAGACTGTATTTATTGGATGTCTTATTCAGTAAACTATTTCAGAAAAAAATTTCATTGTAGATATAAGTGAAAGATGTTTGTTTTTTTCCACACATTGCGTGGCTGGTAGAACTGACATGGAACTGCTTCCGATGCGATAGAGTATTATTTTCCAGCATATTTTTATGACATCTATGAGCATGTTAAATTTTGATCTTGTGAATATAATATATTTATGTAACTTTTTGCAATATGTTTAATTTTTTACTCGTTTTTGCACCACTAACAGTTTGGTAGAATTGCACCTTCATTATAGACACTAGCCAAAATTTCTTGGGAAAAAATCTAGCTTTTTAGAAATGATTTTATGAAAACTGTCTCCTGGGCTAATAGTATTTGTCATTAGTTTACAACAGGGTTGCCACTTTTCTGGAAAACCGGGAAAACGGAAAACTCAGGGAATTTCATGTTGGTCAGGGAAATCAGGGAATTTGTACTAATTTGAACATAAAATCGGAGAATTTTAAGAATTAAAAAAAATAGTCGGGGAAAAATGCCTTTATTTTAATACATAGTACATTTATATTCTTGATCTCACAGTATCAGTATAATACAACTACACAATTAAAAAATTCCTCTTTATGGAACATAAAAATACAGCTTCAACTGTACGAACAAGGTAAAAGAATAGTAGAGAGTACAAAGTGTCATGTATAAAATTTTCAGTCACGCTGTAAAAGGATTATGCAGTAAATACTTTTTCAAATTTTTTTCAAATAAATTTTTTACCTGCAGAGGGGTACTTTATTCCTTAATTTAATTAACGTGTTATGAACATTTTGTTGAATGAAGCTATACTTAGGTTACGTTAAGACTACGCCCTGGCCACCGCAGTTGAACTGGCAAAAACTGAAAAATCGTGGAACGAGAGTCATTTTAAAGGCAAGTCTCCTTACTCCGAATTTTTCGCTGTTGCCCTCTCTTAATTGGTTTTTAGTTGAAGCTAGACTGTACTGTTTTACCATCATACATATAATACAAGAGGTACAAACAATATTCATATAGTAAAAACTCATTGTCGTAACTTTATGAATACATTGTATTGTAGGTTTTCAAAAGTTTAATGAGATACCTGAATCTATAAAAGATGCTACAACTTCAAACAGTTTTAAAACTAAACTAAAAGAATTTATTTCGAATAGATTGTGATTAAAGTAAATTAGTTAAAAATAGAAATAGAATATAATATCATATAATATCAAATATATAATTTATAAAGTATAGTATTTACGAAGTCAATTGGAACAGCACGGAACTAGAGGATCTTACGGGGTATTGTCAATACATCGCTTCACATTGAATGAGAGAGCACAGAATTTTACATATTTATATTCGCCACTCCTCGTCTACTGTCCACGTGGACTTGATCCGCCTGTCACATAGAAATATAGGTGGGATTAGGTGCTTAGCGAATTTGATTTGTCAACACCAACCTTGTTCAGAGTTTTTGCATGCCATAATATATAAAGCAAAAAATACGTATGAACTATTTGTATTATATGATTTGTATGAAGCAGTGCGGTACAGCTAGGCAACGTTATAAATTTGAATATTTGAACAAATTATTAGTTTTATTACTGTGTTTGAGTGATTTTTTGCAATTAATTGTTTAAAATGGCATTTTGGAGGCCTTTCGATAGTGACAACGAAACGGACGATTTTGATAGAGTCTATACAAGCGGAATTTGAAAATAAAGACTTCACGTTCAAACTCAAAGGGTTATTTTGAGTATTTATTCGTGTTTAAAAGGTAAAAATATTGATTCTTCATATGATCAAATTGTGAAGAGGATTTGTGAATTAACCAAATTTAGCCGTACTACAATTTATAGGGTTATTAGAGCCGGGGATGTAGTTGATCATTCTATTAAACGGAAAATAGTTGGACAAAAACTTTAAAAACTCGATAACGCGTCCCAAGATGTCATTCGTCAATTTGTGTATGACTTTTACAATGAACAGAATGTGCCCACATTAGAAATGATTAGGGATAAATTACGCGACTATCCAGATTATGACTATAAATCATTAGATACTTTGCGAAATGTTTTGCGCGATTGCGGTTTTGGGTACAAAAAATTGGACAAACGAATGGTAGTTATGGAATCAGCACGCATCGTTGATCATCGACAAGAGTACGTGCATAAAATAAAAGAATACCGAGATGCAAATAGAGACATAATTTATCTGGACGAAACATGGTTTGACACCCATGATGTAGTTCAATATGGTTGGGTAGATAACACCAAAAAGTGTAATTTAAGTGCTACATGTTCTAGGGGAAAAGAATTATAATTCTACATGCTGGAAGTAAAAACGGTTTTATTCCAAATGCGTTGTTGTTGTCTGCTAAAAATATCAAGCAACCCTCTGCCAACTACCACGAAGATATGACAGCCGAATTATTTGAGCAGTGGGCATAGGAACAGCTGTTACCAAATATCTCACCAAATTCTGTAATTGTTATGGACAATGCGTCATATCATTCGCGGCAACACACAAAAATTCCGAACACCAACACAAGAAAAGGCGATATCATTGAACTTATGAAAGGTAAAGGCTTGGAAACACAAAAAAGACTTTATTAGAACTGATCGGAAACCAAAATTTTAAAAAGGAATATTCCATTGAAAAAATTTTTGAAGCACACGATCATATTATTTTACGTCTGCCTCCATATTATTGCATTTTCAACCCCATTGAAATAGTGTGGGCTGGTGTAAGAACAAGACTACATCAATATAATCAATCCCCCACAATTAAGTGAGTCTGTTTTAAAGATTTAAAGATAATAGTAAACGAAATAGGCAAAAGCGATATATGGAGGAAGTGATAAAAAAGGAAAATGAATATTCTATATTACCACCTATCAATCCAATTATTATTAATGTAAATACCGATTCAAATTCCGAAAACTCGGATAGTGACAAATGAAATATTGTTTATTTAACGTCGACCTATTTCTGCTACTGAGACCAATTATTGATGCCAGGAAATGAGTTCCCCCTTTAAAATGTTGCCGAGTCTTTCCTTTAATGATTAGTAGAAATTTTCTACCTGCCTAACATCATGATACTGCAAAGTTCATATCATGGCCTAACATTTAATAAACAAGACAGTTGCTTTTCACCCCTTCGATTATATGCCATCTATGCAACTCCCGCCTAAAATTACATAACTTTGCCGCTAGAAGATAGAACGAGAGGTAGGTCACTAGACAATAGACGTAGTCTTAATATATCATTTATGTGACTTATCAAATGTGATAAACATATTTTTTCATTAACCACTTCTATTGAATAAAGGTATTATAGAAATCCCTTTCTTTAACAATTAAGAAATAATTATTTAGTATTTAAAGCATTTTTACATTTCTACCGCCGCCGCCTATGTCCCATAAAGGAGATGCCGACTTTACTCCGAGTTTTCGTTTTTATGCTGTCCCAATTGAGATCATAAATACTATACTTTTTGTTTAGGTTAAGTTATTTAATATTTTATTTTAATCTTAATACTTTTACTAGATTTTTTTTATCCTATAGATATTTTATTATATATATACTAGTTCTTCCTAATTTAATAAAGTTCATTTATTCATTCATTAGATAAAGACGACAAATGTTTCGAATATTTAGGTGAACAATTCCCAGAATTAAGTGACTCTAAATTGAAAAAGGGTTGAACGGTATTTATTTTATATGCATTAATTGGGAGGTGCCACTACACTTACACTATCCATTAATATTTTTAAGGCATAATACAGGGTTCGGACTCGTATGGGAAACCTGGAGAACCTGGAAAACTCAGGGAATTTAAAAATCTTTAAAAATAACCTGGAATTGTCAGGGAATTTTATAAAGTGTATAAAAAATCAGGGAATTCTGCATCTCGATATGGAAAACCATAGAGTTCTTAAGAATTTTCATTGATGCAATTCAATTCAAGGAATTATTTTACATCAAATAAAAAATTACTTCACTAAAAAATATATGGAAAATAATATGTTTGGTTATGGAAAACCTGGAAAATTCAGGGAATTATTTTTTCTGCTTCGCAAAGTCTGAACCCTGTAATAGTACTTTGATGTATCTTGAAAGAGTATCAACATGTGATTTCTGACCAAGTGTTTATTTATTTTGTATGAGGAAATAAAAAATTTGGGTGATGAAATTTCATAATTTAAAATTAAGAAATATGACGGATAACCCCATTCTGTACTACTGAGTGTTGCAATCTATATGCCAATATAACTTATTTTCCAAAGTAATAAAGCTCTGACTCATTGACTTTGCAGGTTTATCTGATGTTCCTGGAGAGGCCATGGTTAAATCGTATTGCCCCAAATGTATGGACGTGTACACACCAAAGTCGTCGAGACATCACCACACAGATGGTGCCTATTTTGGTACCGGTTTCCCTCACATGCTTTTCATGGTGCACCCAGAATATAGGCCCAAACGTCCAACAAATCAATTTGTTCCTAGGTGAGTACAAAATTTAATCTGCATATCTTTATACTGAACACATTCATGCTATAACTTTAGCTGCACATAAATTATTACGATCAATATTTTAATTCTAGTGGTGACCTCATCAGTAATTTAGCTATCTTACACTACAAAATTTTCTATCAGAAATATATGTTTACATTATTTGGAATCAGCTTATTTGAAAATTGCTTTTGATTATATGAAACAAGTTTAAAAGAGATAAATAAATATTTTCAGCGAAGTCAGGTATCTTAAACAATTATCAAAATTCATAGATAAGCACTATATGTATGTATTCATCCATACATTAGAGATAAAGAAAATATTATATATGTTTCTGTAAAATATTGTGGCATGATCTCGAAAGAAATCGCTAACATCTTGTCAATTCATAATCTAAAAGTTAGGTTTAAATCACAGCCAAAACTCCCACATCTTTTGGCTAATGCCAAACACAAGACTAATTGTCTTGAAAAAACAGTTGTTTATAAGTTAACATGTTCAGATTGAGATGTCTTTTATATAGGTCAAACTGATCATACATTTAAAAATCGATATAGTGAACACTATTCTTTAAACTTAACAAAACAGATTCAATGTTTTCAAATAATTTTTTTTAGTCCAGTCATTCTTTTCCAAATTTATAAACTTTAAATTTCTTACATATACCTACATTAAAGAATTTTTAAATTAAATTTATTGGAATCTAAGTATAGAAATATTTAAATCTAAGCACATTCCCCAGAATTATATCCTTAATGACCAGTTGATGTCTTTAAACAATAATTAGACCTAATTTTCATAATCCCCTTATCAGCAAATTCTATTACTATCTTATGTTAATATTTGTAGGTAGATTTTCGTAATTTCCTTTTTAAATTAGTTCATGGAATCCAGGTTAGGTAAATTGTTTTAAGTTTTGGAACACAGCCTTATAGTGGAGTAAATCTAAGGGTCTAAATTGCTTAGAAAGAAATTGTCTTACTATAGCAATTTTTTGCTGGAACTTGTTGAAAACATTTCAAGAATTTTGGGATTAAATCCATGTGGTGAAAAGCTTTTGATTAAGCAAAGAATGTTCAGAATCCTGTTTTATCACAGTTATTCTTAAATATCTCTGGTTGTATAACCCGTGTCTCAATAAAGAAAGAGATTTAGGGCGGCTATTTTGAAACAATTGATAACTTGAACAATATCAGAATCTTTATTCATCACAAAATTGATACATACAGCGTCAATTATGGGACTAGTCACAGCAGAAACTTAATAACTAAAAGACAAATCACTAGTAGGATATACATTAAATGTAAAACTGAAATTCGAGACAAATAAAATAAAAAATGTGGTGAAATACACAAGTTGTTATTTAATAAAATACATAAAGATGAGAATAAATAAAACTACACATAAAAATACATTATATTTCTTTAGAAAAAAATTCATTTTTAAGGAATTCATCCACAGAATAGAATGATTCATTTACTAAAAAATCGTGCAATTCTTTCTTAAATAAGTGTACACTATCAAAGTCTAAGATACTTTTATCCTGTTGTAACATGTATCCCCTGTGTGAGTTGGATTACATTGGCCTATCGTGAGTCTGGAAAATGGTTGATGTATATCTTCCATCTTCCATGTGCAATATGAGTGCGTGTCACTATTCTTTAAGAAGGATGTTTCATTCTCCTTCACATACATTATCAACTGATAGAGGTAGAGACTCAGTAACGTGAGGATATTATATGATTTAAATATTCGCTTACGGTGAGAAAGAGGGTGAGCATTATTCGTACATCTTAGGATTTTCTTTTGTATTACGAATACGAAGGGGAAGAGCCCCAGAATATCAGTCCATATTGTAACACAGATTGTACAAGACCATAATAAAGCAATTTTAATGTGTCAATTGTGACCGTGTCTCTTAGCATTCTTATTATGTAACATATGCTATTTAATTTTGAACAGATTGTATTTATATGGTCTTCCCAGGTGAGTTTCTGGTCTATTGTTATTCCTAAAAATTTAATACTTTCAGTGGATTCTCTGGTGTTCTTCCATTTACCATAATAAGAGAATCAAAATTTTGTTTTAAATTTTTTGGTAAGAATCTCATATAGAGTGTTTTTTTAGCATTAATATGGAGGCCATTCTGATTGCACCAGTTAGTGAATTCATTAGAAGTTATATTACTGTTTTGAATCAGATCACTTATATTCTTATTGGGCATAATATTTGTATCGTCTGCATAGAGGATAATTTTGTTAGATGTAATACAAGTAGTTAGCAAGTCATTCATGAATATTATGAAAAAGAGAGGACCCAATATGAAACCCTGGGGTACCTCTGATGTAATTCCTTGTAAATCTGATTTAAAATTGTCTAAAGCTACAGTCTGTGTATGTTTTGTTAAGTATGAAGCATCCCATTGGAGTGCCACACCCCGAATCCCTGTATTTTCCAATTTCAGTAAAAGTAATTCATGGTTTATTGTGTCAAAAGCACGTTTTAAATCATACAATAAACCTATAGTGTGACGTTTTGTCATTTAGAGCATTATATACAAATTCCAGGCATTCAAGAATAGTATTATGGTTGGATTTCCCCTTCCTAAATCCATTTTGAATATTAGACAATAATTTATGAAATTCCAGGAATTTACATAACCTAACGTTATAAGCCAGTTCAAAGAGTTTGCCTGTTTGGCTCTGCATACATATATATCGATAATTGGTGATGTCATCTCTTGAGATTTTTAAATATAGGTACACATTTTGATTCTTTTAACAGATCAGGGAACTGCCCCGAGGTGAACGATTCATTTATTAGGTAAGATAATGGCGGCTCAGCAATCAGATGACTGACTGACTTTAACAGGTCACCATTTATGTCATCTATTCCAGGTGCTGGTTTGGAGCAGGTTTTTTTTTTAACAAATCCACAGTTTCATTTGGTGTTGCTGGAGTCAAGAAAAGAGTTGGAATATTATGGCTGCTCTTATTATTGAGGTTAAAGTTGGGTGTTGTGTGAGAAAAGGAATTTGTGAAGTAGCTGTTAAAATGATCTGCCAATACTTTTAAGGCAGTAATTAATTGTCCATCTGTATCGCATATCTTAATGGAGGTATAGTTGTCTTTATGCTTTTTATTACGGTTTATGATTTTCCAGCTTTCTCGCATAATATTTGTAGTATTATTAATTCGTTTATCATTAGTTGTTTTCTTTAAGGATTTTACATTTTGTTTATATAACCGTTTAAATTGATTGTACCTTAAGTATTCTGGGTTGTTTAATTCTTTTTTGAGCTGTTCCATTTGACAAAGTTGGTCATGCATGTCTTTGATTTGGGATGTAAACCATTTTTTGAATTTTGGTTCAGATTTAGTTTTAGTTATTGGAAATGAACAGTTATACCAGTAAATAAGTGTATTATAAAATGCACTGAACTTATTATAAAAATTGTTGGCATTGGCATTGTTGACATTTCGGCCCAGCTTTCCCTAGCAGTGTTATTTTGAAAAATTTGTTTATTTTTGTCGCTGTAGTTCCTTATGTATTTATACACAGGATTTTGCTTTACTGGGAATGTATCAAAATAACATATCATATCTGATATGTGTGGTCTGAAACAAATGAGTGACATGTTGCTCACGTCGATATTTGAAAACATGTTATCAATACACGTCGAGCTGTGAGTGATTATCCGGTTAGCGATATTGATGTGATGTTTAATGCTATATTCGGAGTTATTTAAAAATCAATGTTTATGTCACCAACGATTATATATTGATCGTATTTATTAAATATTTTGTGTAACAACAGATTAAGTCTATGAATAAAGTCTTTAAAGTCACCATCAGGTGTCCTATAAACGCAAACTATAAATGTATTTGCTTTGTCAATATTTTGCATAACGGCTATACAAACTTCAAAACTTTATTCCACGCATTTTCTGTACACCATGGGTTTTATATTGACATTATGTCTGGCATATATACAAACTCCACCTCTAGTTTTATTCGTGCGTGTAAAGTATGTTATTAGGTTGAAATTTTCAATCACTGTGACTGTAAGTTCACTTTCACTCAACCGATGTTCATACAGGCATAGGACGTTGATCTTGTCTGATGTTAGTAGGATACTGAGTGTATCATATTTGCCCATTAGTCCTTGAATATTGAAGTGCATTACCTCTAGAGAATTTTTATAGTATAATGCACATATTCTAATGAAACTAAAAGAATATGCCCCTTGTCAAGACAAGTTTCAAGTTAAAATGTTTACAATAACTCCTAAGAAACAATTACAAAGTCGAAAATCGAATCAATTGTTTAGGGGCATCAAGTCATATATCAAAAATTTGTATTTCAGATTTTAGTTGTTTTTATGTTTTTTGTGGTGGTATAAACAAAAATAAATTTTAAATTTTTTAAACCAGTTTTATTCAATTCGTCAATTTTTTTTTTTTAAACAAATGAATTTCAGGTTTGCTGCTCTATTCGAATAAATAAAAATATAAAATAAATGAAAAAATGATTAAAAAATGTATTTACTCATGAAAATAATGATATGCTTTCACAATTTTTTAACCAAAAGTACACTGCTCTGAGTAGTTTATTGCCGTTTATTCAAATTTTTAGAAGTGATGCGCCATAATTATAAAAAATAAAAACTGCTGCAATGCAATTTCCAGTGGCGCTTAAACACTGATACTTCTTTATGTACCCATATTTCTTATTTTTTATTGGTTCAGATAGTATTAGTGAGAGCTTTTATTGAGTTTTATTTTACAGAAAGTAATGTATGTGCAGGTTAGAGTCCCTACATCGCTCTTTCTTTAATATACTGTTTTGCTGCATAACTTGCTCTCTCTGTTGTACTTAGAGTGATCAGATTGTATTGGTTTCAGGATTGCATATAAATGGTCCAAACAATTTTATTTTTGAAACGTGATATTTCAAAAATGCATAGAGGGTGCTTGCAGCTTAAAAATAATATTCGTTTCAGGTAAACTGCCATTTCTGTGCTAGATATTGAAAAATTTTATGAGAAAACCTGCTCAAAATTAAAGAATATGACGTTGTACCAAATTTGATAACCATACAAGGTGATTCACGTTTCATTTTAGGTTCGATGACAGACTGATTAAAAAAAATAAATAAATACACAGATATGCATATAGTTATCAAATTTGGTAGGTCATCTTTTTTAATTTTGAGCAAGTTTTTCTTATGGAATTTTTCAATATCCAGCAAAAAAATGGCAGTTTACCCGAAGCGAATTTTATTTTTAAGATGCAACCAACGCCCTCTATGCATTTTTGAAATTCTGCTTTGCTGAAAATGGGTTTTGGGTCAAGCAAGAGCAGAATACATAAAACTGCTCATAGTAAAAAAAGCAAATTTCATTTTTAAGCTGCCGCAAGTGCCCTCTATGCATTTTTAAAATTCTAACATACTGAACAAAGGTTTTGGATCGAGAAAGGGCAGAATACAGAAAAAAATGGTTATTTACACCTAATATCGTTTTGCAAGATCAAATGAAGATTGATCTGGTCCAAAATAAAACTTGAGTAAATATTAAAATCTTCGCCGATTTATCCACTTTTTATATAATTGTTGCATATTCTATAGGACAGGGTTGCCACTGATCTGGAAAACCTGGAAAAGTCAGGGAATTCCGCCTTTTTTTAAATGTCAGGGAAAAGTACTAAAAACCTGTAAAAGTCAGGGAATTTATTAGAGAGTCAGGGAATTTCTGCTCATCTAAAATTTTTTTATTATTATTAAAAATCGGGTATATTTATTATAACATGCGCTTTTTTAAACTGAAGGAATGATGTCTTAAGGTTGGTAGCGTAGTTTAGCCCGTCAAACAAGCAAAAGATTCGATTACCTATCCTTGTTACTTGCGCAAAATGTTTAATGAATTGCCCCTGGTCTTACAAAAATAGGTGTTATTCACATGGCATGCTTTTGAACACGTTTCTCTGTTTAACACCATCGCAACACATATATCTATCTCAAATGGCCAACAGGTTCTAACACAGAGAAGATTTATTCTGTTTTTCATTCGAACAGGGAATTGTCGTCTGTCAAAAGTTCAAAAGAAAATTGACATATGATTTTGGCTGGAAAGAAGTTTGGTCTATTGTTAATAATAATAAGTAATAATCATTTCATTTGTTTATGTGTACGTAAATCAAGTAGGAATTATGTAGCAATTTTGTTTTATTTTTATGCAATTTCCAAATACCTAAATTGTTGAGTTTTTGTTTATTTAAAACCAACAAATTAGGACTAACTTGATAGGTGATGTTTAAAATTGCTTTTACGTTTTTTCAGTTTACACCAGATAAAATAATAAGTAACGTGGGCAAGCAGTCTGTTATTAGCCACATGAAAAGTACGGGCCGTTTAAAGAAATTGTCTGTAAAGTGCAATAATAATAACATACTTAATAACATTTATGAATGCGCACAACCAAAGTGAACCTCAACCGAATCTTTCAATTGATTTCACTGAAGACGAAACTAGTCAAACCAAAAAAACTGATAGCTCTAAATCTGTAGCACCTCAATCAGTGTCTGTTGGATGATTCAAAAATTCATGAGAATGTGTCTATTTACACATTCTTTACAAACAGTGATGTTATCGATGCTGAAATATTATGGTGTTTGCACATTGTTGAATCCCATGCATCGATTAATTCTTGTGATAAGTCAGTCCCTGTAATGAAAAAAATGTTCAGACAGCAAAATTGCCCAAAAAATTAGCATGGGCAGAATCAAAGCAAGTTACATAATAAATCATGATATCGGCGCATATTTTAAGGACACTTTAGAGGATTTTTTTAAAAACCGTGCCAATATTTGTTGTTAGTTTTGATGAATCTCTGAATAAAGTTATACAAAAGGGGCAGATGGACCTGCATATATGATTTTTCAATGAGATTACGAAAGCTGTCGAAGTTCGATATTTCAATTCAGTATTTTTAAATAACTGTAAGGCTGAGGATATTCTAATTGCATTTAAGAATGGTTTAAATCCTTTATCGTTGAAAAAAATACTGCAAGTAAGTCATCAATTAAAATATGAAAACAAATTAGGTCCTAATTTTTTATTTTAAAAGGCGTCGACGGACGGTCCAACCGTAAAAAATTATAAATGGTATAATCTTTAAAACAGTTTCAGGTACTCCCCATTGCCTCTAAGGAATACAGCTATATACAGTTTTTATTGTAATTTTTTTTATATAGTTAAATGCCTTACTCCAATAATGAAATTATGTTCATTGATAAACTACAATATTCAAGTACAACAGAAATTTACAATAAAAAAAATATATAATTGTATTCATTAGAACAATAGGAAGTACTTAAAACAGTTTTATAGATTATACTATATTTGGTTTTTTAAATATTTTTAATAAACCGAAAATAAACGTATATTTCCCTCTCACTCTGAAAATCCTGTTCTTACGTACATATTATTTTGTAGTAGTGTTTTTTATAAAATTGGAAATAAAATCTATACCAACTACCTACGCTTTACTTTTTAAGGCAGAACTGAAATTTATTTGGCATAAAATACTTGCCTCTGAAGAAGTTTCCATATACACCAAAACACTTGAATACAATACTCGAATACTATTATTCGACGAGCGTTTCGACAACCAAGTTGTCATCATATGGAGATGATTAAAACTGAGTATTAATGAGTTTAATCATCTCTAGATAATGACAACATGGTTGTTGAAACGTCTGTCGAATAATAGTATTCGAGTGTTGTATTCAAGTGTTTTGGTGTTTGTGGAAACTACTTCTTCACAGACAGCGTCATACCGAAGGTTTCAAACCCCTCCAGGACTAAAATACAAGCGTTTTTAGCAGGTATGGAAAAATATTAGTTTGGTCAGGGAAAACCTGGAAAAGTCAGGGAATTTCATTCTATAATTTAGGTGGCAACCCTGTAGGATGCTCCTCCAGTTTTGTGAAAATAATCTTGTTTTGAATTATTTTTTTGCCTTACCTGACCTCTTCGTGTCCAGCCCTCTAATTGCCACGGCGACCGACTTCGTAGATGTCTGACTGGCTTTAGAACAAGTGTCAGGAAGGACAAAATTCTGTATGCTTAATGTTAAATAAGTTTTGATTTGATTTGTTTTCGACTTAAAATCGAAGGGTCGCGGGTACAAGCTCGAGTTGGTTAAGTGTGAATTATTTTTATTTTTTACTTCACTTTATACTAACGAGTGCTTCACCAATTGGGAATATGAAAGTAAAAATTTCTAAAACAACTTTATTTACAAAATACTGCGAAGAGTATCCTATAAAAAAGGCAACAGTTATATAAAATGTGCAATAAATCAGTGAAGAGTATAATGGTTAAATACTCTTGTTATTTCACATAATGCCATTAAGGTGGTGGGTTGTGTAACCCTGTATGCTGTTAATAAGAAGACATGGTTTGATATTTCGGAAAAGCAGAATAACAAGTTTGAGTATCAAAATATCAAAAATCAATAGATAACACAGACATACAAGAAGCACTTTTTTGTTGTTTTTTTTAACCTAAACAAATGATTCTGAAAGTTTAATGTGCTGAATATGATGCCATCACATCACAATGGGCTTGTTCACCATTTTTTTTTATTTCATAAATCGAAAGTGCAAGTATAAATTAATGGATCTGCAAAAAATCAGAATCCTATTCGCACCTTTAGTATCTTAAAAACTATTAGACTGTTTTTGAAAATACTAGGTTAAGTAACTGTATTGATAACATATTTATTAACTTTTGTAATGTGAGTGTTTTTGAAACAAATGTACTTGACCCATTTTTATCGGATCATAAAGCAATAGTCATTAGATTCTTAACTACAAATCTAACTGTAAGAGCGCAGAGTACAAGTTACAGGCCAATTACTCAGAAAGGGCTGAAAACCATGTTTAATCATCTAACACATGAAAATTGGGAATTTATCCAACATGAGATTGATATAAATATCTTGTTTGATAAATTCTTATCAACAATATCTGACTCGATAACTAAGACATTTCCACTTGTTAAAAAAACTGCATACGGCAACAGAAACATAAATTGGTTCAGTAATATCCTAAAAGACATGCGTGATAAGTTAGTAATGTTAAATAATTTATATGCTATATACCATTCACCAAATTTGGCACATCAAATCAAAGAATATCGCAGAAATTACCGGAGAGAGATAAACAACGCAAAACTAAAGGCAAACTCTGATTATATACTCAAATCAGGTAATCCCACAAAGTCAATGTGGGATGTTGTCAATGAAAATAGAAAACTTAAGGAAGGTTCTGTAAATGATAGTACATTAAATTCTACAGTTCTAAATAACTTTTTTGTTAATACAGCCACAGATATTATAAATCAACTACCCCCCACTAACATTTCAGCTGAAGAATGTTTAAATAAGTTTCACACAGAACACGAACATCAGTTTAATTTTAGGTTAGTATCTCATGCTGAAGTAGAAGATGCCATTGACAAAGCTAAAATGAAAGACAGCAAAGATATTTACGATATGAATATAAAAATAATAAAATATTTAAAACCCTTAATTGTAATACCGCTGACTATCCTATTTAACTTATGCATTCAAAAGGGAATTTATCCAGACTGTTTTAAAAAGATAAAGGTTGTTCCCGTACACAAAAAAGGCTCCAGAAATGATGTTGACAACTATAGGCCTATATCTCTTATTCCCGTATTTTCCAAAATACTGGAATATCTCCCGAAAAATCAAATCACCGAATATTTTGTTTCAAATAGTCTATTCAATGAATGCCAGTTTGGTTTCCAACGAGGAAAGTCTACAACTCATGCCATCAATAGGCTTGTGGAGTGAATAGGAGAAGGCCTAGAATTGGGTGCACATGTGGGAACAATATTCTGTGACCTGAGTAAGGCCTTTGACTGTGTATCACATGATGTCTTATTGATGAAATTACGCATTTATGGTTTCACACAAAACAGTATAGATCTTATGGCATCCTACCTTTCAGGCAGAAGACAAAAGACATCTTTTAATGGTGTCTTATCAGATGAGAAGGAGGTAATCAATGGAGTACCGCAGGGATCGCTGCTTGGTCCAGTGTTATTCCTAATCTATATAAATGATCTTAAACTCTCAGGTCCAGGCAGTGATATACTGCTGTATGCTGATGACGCCACACTCAAAAATGTCAGTAAAGACTATGATACTCTACTGAATGACATGAATTTAGCATTAGAGGACGCGTCACAATGGTTTGTAGCAAATCGCTTAAAATTGAATGAAACAAAAACTGACAAAATGATTTTTACACTTCGGCATATAGACATTGAAAATCCGGATAGTATAAAATTCTTAGGCGTTTTGGTAGACCCTACCCTCAAGTGGGATCAACATATTAATTATATTTGTGCCAAGCTAGCAAAAGTCCTTTACCTATTAAGAAATCTACATAAAACTGTCCATAGAAATGTTGTGATGTTGGCCTACCATGCCCTTTTCAATTCTACCGCAAATTACGCCATTATAGTGTGGGGACACTCCGCTCACTGTGAAAGAGTTTTCGGAATGCAAAGAAAGGCCGTCCGAATAATTCTCGGGCTGGGTTATAGAGATGAAGTTAAACACAAATTTATTACCCTGCAAATACTCACTATACCTAGTATGTATATCTACACCTGTTTGTTATACATTAAATCTAACTACCACAAGTATCAAATTTCATCAGATATCCATGAATATAACACGCGCCAGAGACAAGATATATACATTGAGTATCGTAGGCTAGGTAAATCTCACAATGGAGTGGATTTCCATGGACCAAAGTTTTTTAACAAACTACCATTCTCAGTAAGAAACCTAGCTTATAATGTATATAAAAATAAAATAAAAAGATTTCTTGTATCGAAGGCATTCTATAGCATAAAGGAGTTTATGGACTGTGACATTAAGGTTGAAGAATTTTTCTCTATCGAATAAAACTGGGTCACGTAGTTTTGTGATTATTTATTTTATTTACATGTTATTTAAATTATTTTTTAGACTTAAATTTTTATATTGTATAACACTAGTCCTTGTATGTGTTTTGTTTTGTTTGACTTGTGAAATGAATTATGTTTATTCAAATGCACCAATAAAATTCTATTCTATTATTACAAATCTCCATCTCGCGAAAATGGGGCGTGGCCAGGCGCTACGTCACTATACGCATAGACTCGGCGATCTCAATAGACTCGATGCTCCTTACTTGCTATAATTATAATTGTTTTTGAAGTATTGTTTGTTTTGCTTACTACTTGACAGCAGTGGAGTACAATTTGGTGAAATGTCAAAAGATTACAATTTTTTCTCGCTCCTGCCGAAAACGAATTTTCGATTTTGACCCTGCAATTTACGATTAGAATTCATCGCCGACCTTCTCCTTTCCGTAGATACATAGAACGAACTTCCACTCGACGTATTTATTTAGTTACCAGTGTTTAAAAATTCCATGTTTTTCGACTTTTCAGGTTAAATTTGAAAAGTCCCAGAAAGCCATTTTTCTTACGTCACTTGCGTATAGCTACGTCACAAATGAGCGCTCGGTTTTTGCAACTATTACTAATTTCAACTCCTTATATCTCGAGAACGGAAAAAGTTAATAATACGAAATTTTAAGTGTATAATGAGAATATCGAGCACTATGTGAAAAAGTATAAAAACCGTATAAAAAGAATATCATGGAACAAGCCCATTTTGGGTAATCCTAAGAATGCTAAAAAAGCAATTTCTGCCTATATTCATGCCCTAATAACTCGTCAATGATACGAGATTGAGTAAGAGGGACCAGACCATATTATTCAAAATCTTCAAAAACCAATAGTAAATATTTTTCAGTGGCAAAATACCATAAAAAGTAAGAAAATGTGAATATGCCACAAATAAACAATTACAGACAATAACCAATAGTAACAATTAAAAAGACAACTATGGATGGCGCAAACATTATTTCTGAGTTTAGCAAGAAATATTAGGATATTTGTCGTGAGTATATTATATACAAGTAAATCGGACCTAAATAGCTAATATACAATTCAAACGAATTGACCCCTCACTTTAACCGCGAATATCTCAGATACGGAGGAGCAGAAAAAATTTAAAAAATTATGTGTTTATTAATCAATCACTGAAATTTGAATAATGTACATTGGACACTTGAAGTTCTGCTAAGTTATATTAGAAAATGTCCTACTTTTTAAGGAAATTTTGACCATACCAGTTTTAAATCCATTATATCTTGGAAAATATACCTACTATGTAAAAAATATTTTAGACACCGATAAAGCACGGCATTTTTTGGAAATTTTTATATAATTTTTTATTTTAAAATTTTGCAATTATTCTCAAAAACGTGACGTCATGTTTATTCGGTTATTTATCAATGTATTTCATTTTTTTTTTTTTGTTAAAATAGTTAATTATATAAAGTGTAAGCATTTTCAGAAAAAATAATTGGCATATATCAAATATTAATTTAGTTATCAAGCATAAAGGATAATATCATTGCAACTTTGCAAGCATATTATCTATTTCGCTTGATAACTAAATTAATATTTGATATATACCAATTATTTTTTTTTAAATGCTTACATTTTATGTAATTAACTATTTTAACAAAAATGTTTTAAATACATTGATAAATAACCGAATAAACATGACGTCACGTTTTTAAGAATAACTGCAGAATTTTAGAATAAAAAATTATGAAAAACTTTCTTCGTACAAAAAATGCCGTGCTTTATCGATGTCTAAAATATTATTTACATAGGCATATTTTCCAAGATATAATGGATTTAAAACTGGTATGGTCAAAATTTCCTTAAAAAGTAGGACATTTTTCAATATAACTTTGCAGAACTTCAAAAGTGTTCAATGTACAGTATTCAAATTTCAGCAATTGATTTAGAATAAACTCATAATGAATACTTAATTTTTTCAGTTTTTTCTGCCCCTCCATTTCTGAGATATTCGCGGTTAAAGTGAGGGTTCAATACATTTGAATCGTATATTAATTCCATAAGATTTTAATACACTTAACATAATGGCCGTCACCCGTTTTGCTCTATGAGATCAGGTTAGGTAGCTCCATTTTTCTTTTATTCCTTGTTTTTTATTTAGTTTATTTTTGTTTTTTTCTTTTTTTGTCCCCTTATGTCCACACTGTTAGCTCTGGGGGATGCCAAAGGGGACTATAATAGACCAATTAGGTTATGTTAGGTAAGAGCTAAAGTCGGAAATAAAATTATGTTTGTGCCATATATAGTGTTATTTTTTTAAATTGTTACTATTGGTTTTTGAAGATATTGGACAGCTGAATAAGATGGTCTGGTCCGTTTTACACAATCCCGTTACTAGGGCATGAATATAGGCAGAAATGGCCTTTTTAACGCTTTTATGTTAGGTTAGGTAATGCCACAAAACGGCATTGTGTTCAGCACGTCAAAAACCTTCTGAATCACTTATTTGGGTTAAGAAAAAAAAACCTCGCGGGTCAGTGTAATGATAGGAAATAAAAATTTTAAATAATTGTTTACTCTTCGCAAATACAAAACGAAGAGTATATGGCATTCGATCGGCAAATTTCTAATATTGCTCGTAGTGAAAAAAATATCACTGTGTTGGTGATCGAATTCTGAACTTCGTCTGCCTGTCTGTTCGTCCATCTATCTGTCCGTCCATCCATCACGTTTCTTGTAAGTACGATAACTTAAGAACGATAACTTAAGAACGAAAAGTCCAAATTTGGATAGTAGGTTAGTTAGAACCCTATTGGTTTTTAACAAAATTGATGAATAAATAAAGGATTTATTAATTTTTTAAAAAGAAAATAATTAAGAGTATCCTATAGAATATGCAACAGTTATATAAAAAGTAGTTAGCTTGTTATACAGTATATTTAAGATTTTTCTGTATTTGCTGTTGACGTTTTATACCCTTGTGAAGCTTAGATTAACAACATCTCACAAGATTTCTACTTAATTACACAACTTAACTACTAAAAAAAATGTTTCTAGGTTTAAATCATTAATAATAATTTTTATATTATTGGACTAACAAGTAGGTACTAATTTGCTATCCAAATTTCCAAACAATCGGACGTTTCTTTCTTAAGCTATCGTGCTTACGAAAAAACATGGCGGACGGACAGACAGACAATTTGAAAGTTGTTCAAAATTCGATCACCAACACAGTGATTTTTCTGATATTACCGGGTTTAGAAATGTACCCATCTAATGCAATATATTCTTTATTTTGTTTTTGCGAAGAGTGTAATAAAGGTTCTTTGTATTTGCGAAGAGTGTAACATAGGTTCTGGTTTTAAGTAGTCAATACACCTCAGTTCATGTCCAATTTCAGTACTTACAGTTTGTTAATAACTATTTGCGTCCTGTTTGAACATTGCTTGGTTCGCATATTTTTTATGACTTTTGTTTATAGTGAACCTTAGACAGAGAAAGTATAGAATATGTATAATTGGTGCCAAGTGTATTCCCAATGAATGTGTTGCGACATATCATTATTGTATAATTGGTGCCAAGTGTATTCCCAATGAATGTGTTGCGACATATCATTTGCAACAAAACATTATGTGTAAAGAAAGCGAGAATTGTTGATAACATATTTGTTTTCACTGTTTTTAGTTAATATGAGCTCGCCACATCATTTTGACGTTGGGTCTGTTTCAGGTTATTTGGTTTCAAAATCCATCCTTTGGCATATCAGCTTCAGCAGCAGGCTGCTTCGACGTTTAAGACCCCTTTAAGAAGTATGAATTTCAACAACGGTAAACGTTAAATGGTGTACGTTTTAAATTATAATCAAGTGGATAAAAAATACATTAGTTCAATGTGTTTTGAAGGAATCTTTTTGTTGAGTGATTTATTATGTTTGTAGTTATTTAATGGAGGTCTCTAAATATATATTAATTTTTTTTATCAAATTGATCTTGGACATTTTTTTGTGTATAATTTTGTGAATAGTCTTAATATCTTTCGTTAGGTATGAATTGCAATGTTCCTTCAAAATGATACAAGAAATGGTTGTACCATTAAATTAATAGGACAAATAATAAATAACCGCAGTATGAATAAACCTGTACTGAATATTTGTAAAAATTTTAGCTCCTACCACTCCGAGATTGGGTGAAATCTTTACCTAAATTATTTTTTTTAATAGCTATTAGTAGGTTAATTATTTATGTTACATGCTATATTGTTCATATATAATTTTAATATGTAAAATACAAATTATTAATAAAATATTTGACTATTTATTGCAAGTTCATCTGAATTCGTGCAGTCTCGCTTAATTTCTATCGCTGATATATCGCTTCTATCTCAGATATTTTAGTTTTGTGTCGATGGGAAGCTGTAACTGCAAACATAGGAAGAATGGTTCCAAGAAATTGTAATGAGTCATTTTTATACATGCCAGCTTAATCTTATAATTTAGATTATCCCAAACTTGGCAACAATTACGCAACATCACAAACTGGTACGGCTATGAGAGGGATTACGAGGAGAAGCGAGAAGCGTGCAAGGCTATCGAGCTCAAATACAGTCAAGTTCGAATTAGTCAGACTAAAAATCTGGGTTTATTGTTAATAACATGTTCGATTAAAGTAGCTAAGTTATTCAGTTCCACATGGATATGTCGTCTAATTGCCTTAGAATAAACGTTGAACATTAAAAATGAGTGATACCGAAGTTGAAGGAAGATTAAGTATGTCATTTGATATCAAAATTACAAATTGTATGTAAATTCTTTTTAATGAAAAATTATAAGTACTGTCATGTTAAACTAAATGCAGTTGTGAAAACAGTGCTTTAATGTGGAAGATGCAATTTCTTTGTACTGTCCTCTTTTCCCACCCAAAATGGCGCACCAGCAACAATGCTTCGTGTTGTCCCTTCAACTGTTTCTCCAAAAATCAGGTACCAACCATTCAATGTTTAACATTTAGCAACTTTTCCGTAACTTATTATTCCTGACCTTAAACATTTGGAACTGTCACGATTCTGTTTATATGTTTATTATCTTCCAAACGGCAAAGTAATTTTGTATTGCTGCGGACAAATCATTTGTTTATCTGGCCTTACCTTGTTAATAACCAGATATATTAATATCACTTTGATTTTAACTGTATGATGGACAATGTAATTATCAATTCTTTGTTTAAGTTAGAACATAATATGACTTGCCTTTCTGCACTTTTGAGCTTAACTATTAAGCTCTTTGTTAAGTTTGACTGATTGCTTCGTATCTGTGAGGATATCTATCCAGCTCATATCTTTGTTTATTTTTATGTGTGCTACAAACTTTATTCTTATCTTTAAGCATACCTACCAGAATATTTTATTTATCTATGGTTAAGAATATTAAACCATTTGTTTATTATTTTTACGCATAACTATCAATTATGTTTGGTTTAAATTACATATTTTTGTGGGTTTACCTGTTAAGAGTCATTTGTGTACTTTTTAGGATAAAACGTAATAAATTGTTATTGTTAATTTATTTTTTAATTTTGCCTAGTCAGTAATTTCATATTTAACCGGTTTATAGTTCTTATAGGAGATTCAACAAAAAACGTAGTGGCGCCCATTAGTTTTCTTTGGTCAGTATATCTATTAACCTTTATTAATGAAGTTGAGGATACAGTATAAGCACTTGGTGACAGGTTTTTCAAGTAACTGTACATATTATCTGTCAATATTATTCCCACTCTAGGTTGAGATCTCTAAACCATGGCGAATTTTTGAAGCAATTATCTTTTCTATTAAGGTAAATAAAACGTTACAAAATGAATTTCATAACCTTGTTAGTTTGAACAAAAGTTGAACTAGATGATGGTTAATAACGGCTGGAAGTTTAAACACTGCTCCAATTTCACTAATCCAATCAAATCCCAACATAAATTGGGGAACTCTCTTGGTAAATTATGAAGGAACTGGGGTTGTTCTTGTGTCATAGAGTAATGGTATACTTTTAAAAGAATTAATTGTCTTTCTTTATGGCTTGATAATTGTTTATTTGAAGAGCAATAGAACAAAATGTGATAAATACACTTTTGACAAAATTTAGATTGGATGTAGATTAATTTAGAGAGGTAAATATGTTGTTTTCCTGTCATTCGATTTATCAAAAACATTTGACACCATAAACAAGGAATTTTTGCATGGGTATTAGGGAAATATATTGTCATATATAGGTAATGTCATATATAGAAGGAAGATCAGAGTGAGAGTGACATTAGATAGAACACAATTATTGAAGTTGAAGAACTATACTGCTTGAAGTTCCCCAAGGTTCTGTATTGGGACCATTACTATTAATGTTGTATGTCAATCCAAACAATATCTAAATCTTCCTCCACTAGACCTAAGAAATGAAATAAAGGGAAAAAAGAAATCACCGATTCTTATTCTTAATGCGGCATCGCTATGGAGTTGATTGAATCTTTACTTTGGTGTAAATATATTTTATTTCAGCCTGAAGCACCAGCGCACAGGCACACAAAGTTTTAAAAAAGTTTGTCCCATAGATCAGAATACCATATTTCCGCTGAACACCAGTTTAAGGTCCAAAGTGCCAAATTTCGTACCTTTTTTTTATCACAAAAAACATATTTATAATGTCTAAATAAGATGTTTCTCTCGATTAAAAGAAAATTGGACAATATCTCGCAATTATTTGGACCCCAAATTCGTATTTAATGGATTAAGATACATGGAAATACAGTATTCTGATCTCTGGAACAAATTTTTTTTGGGTGTTACTGCATTGTATCATATGGTAAGAGTTTCACCGACATAAAGCTATACTTGTGATTATGCAAATAACAGCAAAACGATGGGTTGGCGTTCACATATATGTAGCTGTCATAATTTATTATTTTTCTCATGCTAAGTATCTCCCTTGAATAGTTTAGCCAGCAGTGATTTTAATGATTTTATCTGAAATATCCGGAGGACATAATGTATTTGTTGTTGTAAATTCAAACAGGGATGATGATTAAACTAAAATAAAGATGTAATAAGGTACGCTCACCGTTTACCGCCCACCTTTAGCAAATTCTAGGTTTGGGTATCACAATTAAGAATACCATACTGTTAATTGTAGAAATAGCTGTTGCTTACAGCAGGGTAGTGATGTTTCTCTCGAAATTTACATCAAAAATATTAAAGTACTCAACTGCTTTAAATTTAATCAGTATTTTAAAATAAAATGTGCTGTTTCCCTATTACCGCCCCCTACCAATGAAATGTAACCCAATACCGCCCTTTGACTCCCAATTACCGCCGTATTTTACATGTAGCGAATAATTTTTATTTAAAAAATAAAATACTAAAAAATTTTTTTTATAATTTTAATTTCAGAGAGAACACTAAAAAATGTACGAATATTAACTGCAGTAACAATATGTAAAACATTATATACATTTTTAATTTAATTGCAAATTATTGCACTCGGTTCTCGGTTTCAGGCACTAAGTAAAAACCTCTTTTATTTATAGATTGAGGGGGATCTATTCTATGAACAATCTCATCTACGTCATACCATATCACATCTTCTTTTTCTGGCCACTTCCAATGCAAGCCCGTTTTTGTCATGGCTCTTATAAAGTATTTTCTATTTTCAATGTTTAAAATTTCTCCAGGAAAATGCTGTGCTTCATAAATTACTATTACGAATTCTCCTACTTTATATTCATTCTCAGATTGAAAGGCAGTGTTTTCGTTCTTTTTTCCTTCTAAATTTATTTCTTCGTGTTCTCCCGCAACTGCCTTATTTTTATCTATATTCTTCAACTCCAGAACTCCATCTGTTATTAATTCCGGATCTTTAAGTATTTTTCCTGATTTACATTTTTTAATGTCTGGTTGTTTTGCTTCTTTTTGTTTATTAGGTTGCTCTTTTTCTGAATTTGTGTTAAGTTTTTCTTTCTCAATAAGTTTGTTTTTTTTAGTATTTAATTTATTTTCCTTCTCAAGTTTTCTTTTATTTTGTGTGGCTATTCTTATTTTCCTTTTTTCCTCTTTTTCTTGTTTCTCTAATTCAATTCTTCTTTGATATTCCATAAACTCATCCGCTATTGCAACAACTGGTGTTAATTTCTTTGTGACTCGTCTTTTGGTATTGGCTGTAACTATTTTTGGAAAGAAAAATGCTTTTTTAAAGGGTGTTGGCATTTTCGGAGGAGAAACGTTTTGGGAAGTCGAAGGGGGTGATGACAGTTTTGATTCCGGTATATTTTCTTGATTTGAATATTCAGGCTCAATAGACACATTTTTAGGCGCATTAATTTCTTCTAGATTTACTATTCTATAATTACTATTGTCAGCGAAATTATCATTTTCTTTTGGTATTATGTCAATTCTCAAAATTTTTATACCACTAGTATGTTCTTTGTTCAAATTTTCATCAGTTTCTAATGGTCCATCTTCTTTTAGATCAAAAATGCTCCAATCTTCTGTGCAGTCTAGATTATTTATAAATGTAGAATCTCCAAGTACGCAATCATCCATGTACGCATTACGTGGTAAACATTCTTCTCCAGTGTCATTTTCAATATTGTTGTTGCAGTTTTCAAATAAATTTTCATTTTCTATAACGTAGTTAATATTCTTGCTCGTTTCGATATTGTCAGCAGTTTGTGCATGATTATTTGGATCAATTTGGTTATTTTCAGTACTATTGTCTGTTGCGAGTTCATTAAGTTCTAAGTGTTGAATCATTTCGTCATCGCTATACTCTAATATATCTGCGATATCTTGACTGTCCACATTAATATGCTTTGTTGTCGAATTTGGCAGATCATCATTCATCATCTGTATTAGTGCGAACTTCTTCTGACACGAGAGATTTCCAAAAATTAAACAATTCTTCGTACCTTTGATCTCCTGACCAGGTGGAAGCAACGTGCTCCGTGAATTGCTTTAAGGTATCAGGTGAAAGTTTTTTCTCAAAGTCTCGTCTAAATTCATCACCTTTGCTGATATATTGAGCGGTTTGTTCAATAATTAAATTTGTTTGTGTTTCTTTTTTTTTTAATTTTTGGAAATTTACATTCTCGACGTTAAAGGGAAATATACCAGTACATCTGAACGACTGCTTAATAGTATCAACTTTTAAAGTATCGTCAAAACATTCCTTAACTAGTGGAGCAAAGTCAGTTCGTTTAATTTTTGCGTAGTCATTTTTTATTCTAAAATTATGCACTGTTTTTCTCCAAGTGGCTTTTACTGGACGGTAAACGGCCACATCTAGTGGCTGAAGTATATGGGTCGAGTTTGGTACTAAAGCGACTAATACAATGCCATTTTCTTTGCAAAATTCGCTCAAAGCTAAAGAAATATGGCTTGTGTGTCCGTCTAGAAACAGAACAACTGGCCGTTTTATGTTATTGCTGTCTAGCCATGTATGAAAACAGTTGGTTACATATTCATAAAACGCTTCGGTGTTCATCCAACCGCTCTCAGTGTACCCTATTCCCCAACCTTTTGGCATGGTTGGCGGTAGACTTTTTGGTAGCCTAGTGTATGGGAAGAGAACCATCGGAGGTGGTATTTTTCCGTCCGCAGCCACGGTTGCCAGAACTGTTAGACATTCCTTTTCATCATTTGCGATTCTGTTATATACAGTTTTTGAACCCTTTCGGGCAAGAACTTGATTTTGCTTAGGACAAAGAAAAAAAGCCGTTTCGTCGCAATTAAATATGCGAGTGCTATCTTCTAATACTTCGGTTAACCTGTTATCTTCAAAATACTTAGAAATCTTCTCAAACCAACTTGTAATCATTTCCTTTGTCACGCTGGCTCGACTGGAGGTCAGGTTTTGAGATACCCTGCGGGATACATCTTTGTTCCGTTTCATAAAATTGCGATACCAATGCGATCCTGGAATGTCATCTTTAAACGGATTTGGACGATTAAGATTTTTAATTAATGTAGCAACGCAGGCTGTAAGTTGCTCCCGGGTAACCGGAAAACCACTATCAGCCAAGAAGTGAATCCACTTGACTATATGGCGTTCTTCTTCGTTCGACAGGATTGGCTGCCGGCCACATTTTTCGTTAGCATATCTATTCTTTATCTTATCCCTTAACACGTTCATTGCCGACCTAATATAAATAGTGCTTCTGTAAGCCCTGTGAGCAAAATTTTCATTGGAGAGGTTGTTATAAGTAAAATATGTAATGTTAGGTATGTCTTTATCGAAAATAATAAAAATAATATGAAACATCGTTATCAAAAAAAAATACACCTATAGGTGTAGCCGGCCACTTTATTGAAAATTTCATTAGCAATGCCGATTACACCTATAGGTGTAAGTCAGCTTTGACTTTATTTTATGGCTGATGAAATTTAAAAAAACATTCTACACAAAAACCCGGGGATCCATTACAGGAATTACAGACGTACAGAGTGGCTTTTCGTTTCTTCTCACTTCGGCAAACTTTACATTCTTTTCTAACAACTCTCTTCATTTTCTTAGTGGTGCGATCTTGTGCTTGATACTCTTCCTCTCTACTTTTATCTATTTTTTCAAGTTTGTGATCGGTTAGTGAAAATGGCGGTTGATGTTCTGGTAGCAATGCTTCCACAACTGATTGCAGGAAATGATAAAGAGACTTCTTAGATTTTCTTATTCCTGAATACATGTTATATAAAATATATGCATTGACGAGACTCATTTGCATTACATGAATAAATATTTTTTTATACCATCGCAATGTCTTTCTGGTGCAAGGATAGTATGCTAACATTTGGTCGTGGCGGTCTATTCCTGACATATACTGATTATATTTATTTACTGCGAGAGGCTTCAATTTCACATGGCCTCTTTTATTTCTGCTTTCAGCCATTTCACTGCCAAACTCGGTGCTTATGTATAAAACATCTCGTGTATCTTTCCATTTTCCGACATGCACGTTTTTCGAAAATAATGACTTATTTTCTCCTCTATTTAGTTTTAGTTGTACGAGATCCCTTAGATTACATTTTCTCCTCTTGTCTAAAGTGCCTGTACAATAAGTTTTTTTTTCCAGAAGGTTCACAGCTAATTCATAACTATTGTAAAATCGATCCATGTATACAGAATGCCCAAGATTTAGTTTTCCTTCCAATAGGTGTGGCACAACTTTCGATGTATGGCCAGTACCACTTGTTATATCTCCCGCCCCACTATATATTGAAAATTTTTGAACTAATCCATTAGGCTCTGTAAGCATATACAGTTTTACGCCATATTTGTGTCGTTTGTTTTTAATGAATTGGCGGAAGACTAACCGCCCTCTCCAAGACATCATAGATTCATCCATAGAAAGTTCCTTGCCAGGAGAGTAAATGGTTTCCATTTTGTTATTGAAATGGTTCATTACAGATCGTATTTTTCTTAGACGGTCTTGGTTGTTGACATCATTTGATTCAAAATGTAGGCAACGCATAATTATCATAAATCTATTTCTGGACATGTATGTAGGAATAATATTTTTGAAAAACCTGTGTTTAGACCAATAGTTTGTTAGTGTAGGAAATTGTACTATACCAGAAAGAAGTAATAGCCCTATGAATGTTTTCAATTCTGTTACTGTTAGATCCTTCCAGTCGGTTACACGGGATCGCGGTTTTGTATCTTCAGACAGCAAGAGATTCACAGCATATTCATTTGTTTTTTCGACAATAAGGTTTAGAAAATCTTCGTCGAAAAACATCATAAAATAATCAATAGGATTATTTCCAGAAAGGTTTGCCAAAAATGCGCGCGCACCCATAAAGTCAATTTTTTTTAAATCTTCAGTATCCGACCATGTAGGAGCATCTACCATAGAACTAGCAGTATTTGCTGTTTCTGGCTGAGAAGCTTCGGTTTGCAGTAACTCTTCTTCCAAATCTTCAATATCATAATCACTATCATCACTACTCGAATAACTATTTACGGAATATTCGTCATCACTTTCTACATAATTATCTTCATCACTGTCGTCATCCGATTCTAAAATATGCAGTAACTCTTCTTCCTTTAGAGGGCGAGTGTGTTGATGTTTCGAAAGTCTCATTCTTTTTGTATTTAAACCAGAAGGTCCACTGTCCATTTCGTATTTTTTTTTTTTACAATTATGAAAATAACAGATACGCAACACTTTCTTTATTTTAATCTTTTTTATAAAAACAATGTTCACTTTCACACACGCTTTTAGCAACTGACAGTGTACATTAACATTACTTATGACAGTCATAATATCATTCATTCAGTCCCAGTAAGCACTGGAGATTTGTTAAGTGTAACCAATAATACAGATAGTTAGTACTTGGTCCAATAAACATGCCGACCGCTATTCGATCTATTAGTAAACAAGACAATGTTACAATAGTAAATGGAAATTCATATTAGTGCTTTACACCTATAGGTGTACTCGGCCGGTTTATAAAACTTTATAATACACCTATAGGTGTAATCGGCAATGAACGTGTTAACGTCGTTCTTGGTATTTGATATGTTTTAGATGCAGTCCTTGCTGACATTCCATTCCGTATATCTTCAAGGGCTTTTTCCAAAGACTTTTTGGAATAGTTAACTTTCTGTTTATGTATAGGTGCCATATTTCTGGAAATAAAAGAGGAACAAATATTGTTTAAATAACAATAAAATACTATTGTTAATGCTGTTTAAAAAGGATTTTAATCAAACTTAGGAAGATACTACGATAATGACATGATCATAAGATTTTGCCTTAGGGCGGTAATAGGGCAGTGTAAAGAAAACAGGAAATTTAATACCGGCCATACTAATAATTAACTTCTGGCAATATTTAGCGCAAAAAGTAAGAAAAATACAATGGATGTTTATTTCTGACTATTAATCGCATTCCTTATAATCAAAAAACTTCTAGTATTTTCTTTACAACTTTGAACTTTTTCACAGAAAACCTTAATATACGGACACATTTTCAAGCCAAAGAATTAATGTCATAAAGTTTAAAAAGTATAGGGCGGAAAATGCTTCAATATTCAACTGGGGTTAGAACAAGGCTTAGGTAAAACTTGTACCGTCTTGGTTTAAGTAAATCTAAAAAAAAAATACTAAAAGATACTAGGTCAACTCCCTAATACCGCCCTGATGGGCGGTAATGGCATGTTGACCAATATTATAAGATTTTTCCATAGGGCGGTAATAGGACAGTGTACATAAACCAGAAAATCCAATACCGTCCACACTAGCAATTAACTTCTGGTAATATTTAGCGCAAAAAGTAAGACAAAAACAATGCATGTTTAGTTTTGACTATTAATTGCATTCTTTATAATCAAAGCACCTATATTATTTTTTTTACAACTTTTAATTTTTTATTAGAAAACCTTAATTTACGGGCACAGTTTCAAGCCAAAGAAATAATGTGATAATGTTGAAAAAGTATAGGGCGGAAAATGCTTAAATTTTCAATTGGGGTTAGAACAGGCATTAGGTAAAATTTGTACCGTATTGGTTTAACAGAATATTAAAAAAATGTAACTACAAAATACTATTTCAACTCCCTAATACAGCCCTAATGGGGCGGTAATGGGACGATGACCAAAATTGTAACCCATTACCGCCCATTTCAAATTTCGTGATTATGTTATATTTTTAAACTTATTTTGGTAATAAATGACTTAAAAATAAACTCTTTGTATCTTACACTATCATATGGATCAAAAGTATTTACTAAAACTATTTAAATCATAATGTATTTAAGAATAAAACCTTAACGGAAAATGGCACATTACTAACCTAAAAATCTAGTTTTTGTCTGTAAACACTCTGCTACACTGACACTTCACTTATGTAGACTAACTTCATTCTTCTTGATTTGATGAATTCCTGACGCGTTTGGCTTCGGAGATTGCGCAATAAGGCCATTGTAAGCTGACGTGTACTACATTATCTTTTTCTTCAGTATTTGTGAACAAACACCAAAATAAAACAGGATATCTAAGAAGGGCGGTATTAGGCGACGTATTTGTAGATGGCGGTAATAGGTGGCGTTACCTTAACTAAAAATAGGCTATCCTCAATAACAATAATTCTGGATAAAAAACGAAATTTTTAAATCTAAAACATAAAATGCAGGAACGCCTGCAATACCTATACCTACTTATTAACCTTTTGACTGCGGCTATCCGTAAATGGAGCTATTTCACCAGTGCGGCTATATATATATACGTTTCCCGCAACGCGGGAACATTTCATAGGTTATGGTAACGAAAAATGTCAAATAATCATCGAAGTTTATTTGTTTGTGAATTTCTAATATTGTTATGCTTTGTGACTAATTTGTGTTCAATTCTCAACCATTTGCTAATAAGATTCTGCCATAAAATGCGAGCGGTATGTTTGTATTTCTTAACAACAACGTTGCTACATGCTATACTGCTATATTGACCAAGTCGTCGTCCGACGGATCCTCAATATTAAAATTTTCTATGAAAAACTCCTCTTCACTATCGCTGCGAGTGAGAATTTCTTCCAATTCTTTGTCGGAATAAAAACTACCACTACTAGGTGCAGGCAGAGACATTTTGTAGGATGCGGCGAGTTTTACAATAATTATTTTTAGCAGCCGCGACCTACGCTAACACGATGTAGTCGATAACACTGACAGAGACAAACACTGATTACATATTGCTCTGTGCGTTCAGATGAGCTCTCACCCCACCAAAGATATCCCCACTACATAAAACATGTGAATCCGTTTATCGCAGTTGACGACAGAAAAGCAAACATATATGTCGGTCAGTAGCAACAGTGGCATGATTTTTCAAAACATATATATCCGCCAGTAGCAGTCAAAAGGTTAAGTACTTACTGTTAATTCATAAAGCGAACAGCAAACATCAGGTAAACAATGATAATGACGGATTTAATTGGATGATATAAACCCATGCCCCATGCGCCTATGGAATAAATAATATGAATCTGAATGCACGTCGAACTTTCTTTATTATGATCACGATCACTACTCGCTCGAGCGAGTGCTACCAGGGCACTGTTTAAAAAGTACTAGATTTTTTAAAAGTTTAGTTTACAGAATTTTATAAATGGCCTTCGAGATAATTTTGACTATTATGAAGACAAAGTTGATCTGACAAGAAAAAAAACTAAGGGAGAGCTTCCAGTGGCATTCATTTTGATAGAAAGTCGGACGTGCGGGTAAACACACACATTACCAAATATTAGACAGGTTGCCTCAAGAGCTAACTAAAAGGCAAACTACCTACACAGAAATCGAAGAAATTTTTGGTATCTTTGATAAGATTATAAATTTATCTGACGACGAGATTCGTTTGTAAGCAAAAAAAATGCAGGAAATGTACACTAGCGATATTGAGAACGAATTTTCTGAAGAACCGTAGAGTGGGTATATATATATGGAACAGGGGAAGGTAATAATATGAAACATTTGGACAATTCTTTTAAATTTTCGCGGGCTTAGCCAGTTGCGGTCGATAAAACAGATTTTTAAAAATAAAGGTAACTGTCAAACTGTCAAATAAATGCAGGTGGTTGGTCAGGTGGTCGTGTTGATATTGGCATGGTTCATGTAAGTTTAATATTTTTTAAAAATCATGGAAAGAATGAAAAAAACATGAAAACTCTATACCACTAAAAGTGTGCTCTATATCTCAGTTATTATTTGAGATAAACATCTGCTAATATTAGTACATAACATCATGTTAACAACTTTGAGAAGTTTATTAGAATATTGTATTTGTTTATTTGTGGAGTATTCAGATGTTCTTACTTTTTATTGGGTATTTGGCCACTGAAAAAATATTTAAAAATTTTAATGAAAAAGTCTCTGCCAAACGAATCAGACATAGGTTGGTTCTTGAATACTTGATTCTTTCAAAAAGTCTCAACTAAGAATATATACCTAAACTATAATAGAACAATGTTATAAACTAAAAAATAAAAATATAACGTTTCGGAAGAAAAATCTACTTCCGTTCTCAAACCTTTTTGGCCGTCAACCATGACAGTTCGTTGTTTATGTATTCCCATAGTCACCTGATGAGACATTAAATTATATTTGTCTTATCTTTACTTACTTCATCTCTAAAGATGGGCAACCAATAACTAGTACAAAAATCTATTGAATAATTTGAAATGCATCTATCCTCGTTTAATAAATTAATCGCGGATTCTTTTAGTTCCTTGCTCTCTATGTTTCCTAAATCTTCGCTGAGTCTCATTGAATCCTGTGATTATTATTCCACGCATGTTCACAAATTTTGGTTTTTCAAATTCTCCCTTTCTAAATTCAAAATTTGTGAATGTGCATCACTCAAACATTTGTCCTTTGACATAAGGATTTCAACCGGTTTATTGGCTTTTTGTTCATTAGAGAGGATGATTGTGAATAAAATAGTCTACAAACCTTGGTGAAAAGTTTCATTGCTGCCTCGAGAACTATCTTATCTCTCGACATCAATGAAAGGGGACTCTATGGGTGCTAGTGTTAAAATGAGAATTTTCAAATAAGAAATTAGACAAATTCATTTTAGGATTTTAATTTGCTAGCATAACCAGTATTCAGGTTATTAAAAGAATGCAAAGATTTCATTAATAGTTTTTCTTTTAGTTCTTATAGATAGTTATTTTTTAGTGCTGTTTGCAAATCCTATAAAGAATATGTTTCAATACAATGAAACTCCGCCTCGGTATGTAATATTAATGTCTCACGTGACTATGGAAATACATAAACAACGAACTGTCATGGTTGACAGCCAAAAAGTTTTGAGAACGGAAGTAGATTTTTCTTCCGAAACGTTAACTGCCTATAATAGCTCTCATTTTCATTTTTAAGTTTATAATATTGTTCTAGTTTATATATTTTTAGGTGTGAGACTTTTTGAAACAATGAAGTATTCATAAATCAACCTCTGTCTGATCCGTTCGGCGCAGAGGTTTTTTCATAAAAATTTTTAAATATTTTTCAGTGACAAAATATCCAACAAAAAGTAAGAAAATTTATTAGAATATATTCAATAGGTTTCTGTGAAAACACGAAAGTAACAACAAACTACATTTCCAGAGTAAGACATTGCAAGACATTGTGACAGCTACAATGAACCAAATTTCCTATATATTGCCTGAACCTAATTAATAGAGCTGTTATGTTTATCTTTATTTTAAAGAATATCTATTTTTTGTTAAGAAATTCATTAAATTCTGTTATTTATATTTTTATACTAATAAAAAACGTTAAAAACAATTTTTTTCTTTCATTTTGAAACATAATTTATCTTCAAAAAAATGTAAAATTAGATTCATGAATAAGTTTCTCATTATCTACTTTTGAAAGGCCGGAAGGTTAGAAAACATAAAAAAAAATATTTTTTTTCGATCTAGGCTGTTCCATATCTCCCCCTAATGTGCTTATAAGGAACTTGAAATATTTTACCTTCAGTTGTTATGCTAAAACTTACTTAATTTCTAACCCTAAAAGAGTATGTATTTACAAATCTAAAGAATTGCATTGTAAATATATTCTTACATTATGGAAGCTTCATGCAAAGGTAACAGCATAATATAACAATAAGCAAATATAAAATCCAGAGAATAAGAAAGAGTTAACTTCCATCACACATAAACACTATGCACGCAACACTATAGGGCTTAATGGCTGCCAGCTGTTGCGAACATGCGAACTGCAATCCGTAAACGAAAGATGCATAGTGTGGCAACGCACTATGCCATAAATTAGTTGCGCATTCTATATGACACTGATAGATGTCAGTAGCTGAATATAAATTTCATATCATAGATAGATAGATAGATAGATAGATAGATACATTTATTTGTTCCTTTTTAATACAATACCCCACTGGGTGTAGAACATGTCAAAACATTAAGCGAAAACAACAGAGAAGAGAAAGAATATAACTAATATTAATGTAAAAATAACATATCATAATAAAATTGAGACACTAACGACAATAGTATTAAAATTCGTTTTAAAATAGATAATATGCCTAATTTGGATAAAACATGTCTTTGGTTAAAGTATTAAAATGTAAGTAAAATAGTAAGGCTAGAGATAAGATTTGGGAATAGCCTAGTTTGAGAGTATAAAAGTAAGTCTTTTTATTATTTTATTGAAACATCATTGAAATATTCGTCTATCGTATAATAAGCCTTTTTTATTAGTATTCTTTTGAGTTCCAATTTTAATGTCTTTGTGGTGAGATTTTTTATGTTATGAGGCAATTTGTTAAAAATGTTAATAATAGAATACTCAACATTTTTTTGTATATATGTGAAATTTTTTCTACTTGTTGTTAAATTGTTTTTGTTTCTTGTGTCATAATTATGCTCTAGAGATTTGAAAAGTATGATGTTTTCTTTTACAAATATTGCTGCTTCGTAAATATATAGGCTTGTTAGTGTTAGTACTCCTCTGTTTATAAATACCGATTTACAACTATCTGTAGGTTTCATATTAAATATTTGTCGCAAACATCTTTTTTGCATTATGAGGATTTTATGTGCATATATAGAATTTGCCCAGAATATCACTCCATATCTGACACGTGACTGTACATATGCATGATACGCACTCATGGCAGCTTCCACACTTACAAAACGTGCCACTACCCCAAGTGCATAACAGTACCGTGACATATCCCCAGCCAAGCTGTCAACATGAGGCCTCCAGTCAAGCCTTGAATCCAGAGTGATTCCTAAGAATTTTACTGATCGGCTACTTGGAACATTTATGTCATTGTAGGTAAGAGTTGTTTCTTCATTTTGGGTGAAGTACGAAAATGTAATTATCTGGGTTTTTTGAACATTTAATTTCAGATTGTTGTTAGTGAACCAATTTTGTAGTGTGATTACCGCATCAAGGATGTCTTTTTCTTGGCTGTTTTTAGAGTCGTGACTGAATATTAAAGATGTATCATCTGCAAATTGCACCATATTATGATTGACAACTTGTGGTAGATAATTTGTGTACAGTATGTATAACAAGGGCCCGAGAATTGAGCCCTGTGGTACACCTCTTTTAATTATTTCTTTGTCTGATTTGACCTTGGCTCCACTATCGTCACTCTCTACTAGTTGTTGATGTCTGTTTGATAAATAAGATTTTATTAGCTGTAGTGCTATACCTCTTATACCATAATTACATAATTTCTTTAAGAGAATATCATGCTCAACACTATCAAACGCTTTAGACAGGTCCAGACATACTGTGGTTGTTTCTTTATTGTTGTTTAGTGAGTCTAGTATTTGCATTAAAGCTTTAAAAATTGCAAGGATAGTTGTCTTGCCTTTTCTAAAGCCGTTTTGAGAATCAGAAAGTAAATTTTTCTCTTCTACATATTTTATAATTCTATTGTAGATACATTTTTCAAATATCTTGCTTATGTTGGATAAGAGTGCTATGGGACGATAGTTTTGCCAATCAGCTTTATCACCCTTTTTAAAGATGGCCTTTATATTTGCAATTTTTAATCTATCTGGAAATTTTCCTTTACAGAGCATTAAATTTACAATATGGTTCAATGGATAGCAGATGATATCCGCAACATATTTTAATAGCTTTATTGGTACCTCGTCATCACCAACCGATTTTTTATTTTTTAGTAGCATGATTATATTGAATATTTCCTGTGGTGTGGAAGGTTCTAAAAATAGAGAATTTTTCAAGCTTGTAGATATATTCTCCGTATGGGTATTTCTTTTATTATTGTTTTGACATTGGTTGACGAGATTATAATTTACATAGTCTAATATGTCTTTGGGATTTCCATACTGTATATGATTTAGAATAGATTCAGATTTTACATTACTGTTAACTGTATATTTTTTGACAATGTCCCAAACAGCTTTGCCTTTATTCTGTGCAGACTCCACATAGTGCTTGTGAGATAGTTGTTTTGCAGTTTTAATTACATTTTTTAGAATTTTAGAATATTTTTTGTAATATTCTCTAGGGATTCGATTTGCTAACATTTCTGTATACAGAAAACGTTTCCTTTTAGAGGAAATTTTTATTCCTTTAGTTACCCATGGTTTAGGAATGTGGTTGGATGTTTTTGTATTTTTCAAAGGAAAAACTAATCTTAGAGCATGATTTATGATATTGTCAAATTTATTATAGGCATTATTGGCATCATTTTCCTGGAATACAACTTCCCAGCTTTCATCCTGTAGTAATCGTTTAAATTGTTCCAATTTATTTAAAGAAAATATTCTTTTTTTACATGAAAATTCTTTATGTGACTCCTTTTTATCTAATTCAAAGTTTAGAATTTGTGCTTCATGATCGGATAATGCCGATGTTACTACTTGCCCCCCTTGTTCATGACCAAAATTTATAAATATGTTGTCAATAAGTGATTCAGTTTTTTTCGTATATCTTGTGGCGGTAAATATTGTCTGTCGTAAATTAAATGTTAAAAGCAAGTTTATAAGGTTATCTGAAGATTCATTTTTGACTAGTAAATTTATGTTAAAATCACCACAAAGTATAATTTTATATTTAGGATATTTATCACAACAGAAATTTAAGACCTCTGTTAAGGTATTTATAAAAGCATCATAGTCACTCTTGCTAACAGATGGTGTTCTATACACCGCAAGAATTATTATTTTATTAGACTTACTAATGATAGACGAAATTTCACAATGTTCCTCTATTGATTTTATTTCCAAATTTTCCATGTCCTGGGCCTTGGTATTCTCATTAACATAGATGCAGGATCCCCCGTGGATTTTTTTTTCTCTACAGAAGGCTGAGACAAGCTTATATCCTTCTAGATACATTGTTCCCATTTCTTCTTTGGTACACCAATGTTCAGTAAAACATACCACGTCAGGACGTTTTTCCAGCGTGGAAAGAAATATATCACATTCTAATATTTTATTTCGTAGGCATTGAATGTTTTGATGAAAAATGCACATCTGACTTTTTTCTTGTGTTGTGATTATTTCAACATGAGGATTATTTGGTTTTGAAATTGTGTCGGTTTCCCGGACTATTAAATTTATGTTTCTATCAGGGTTAAGATTGTTGTCTTCTCCCTTTAGTTCTGGACTGCTTCTACACTTTATTTTATTAAAAAAGAATTTGGTTGAGGTAATTCTTCTTTTGGTCTGCTCTTCTGTTTATGTAACTCGAAATCAAAGCGTTTGAATCTAACCCCTGATGGCCAAAAATTAGGATCGTAAAAAGTCTCCTTATGACTAAAGTCCGCTGCCACCATGTATTCCTTGTATTTTCCTCCCCTCGTAAGCTCTTTGACAACAAGCTCTTCGTCTTTTGATATTTTTTCCTTCAAATATTTCATAATATCTTCTTCTAACACATCTGGTTCGACTCTATACAGATACAGCCAAACTTTTGGCCGCACTCCTCTAAATTTGCTATTGTTTTCTGCCAGTCCTGTTCCGCCTTTTCCATAATATTTTCTGTTCCTTTGACGTACTTGCCAATCGTTTACCTCCTCTTTATCATTAGAATTTTTTTGTTTTTCGAGATTTTTATTCGCTTTAGCATTAATGGTTTGGTTTGGTTTAATCATATTAAGATTTATTCTTTCATTAGAGATGGAAGAAGTATTTGGCTGCTCTAAGTCAATGACATCTTGCATAATTAGCATTTGTTTGTTTTCCAAGTCATTCAAGTTGTTTATATTTATATTTCTTGCAATGTCTGAGTATTTTTTTGGTTCTAGCTCTGTGTTTTTGTATTTCTTACTACTGTCTATCTGATAATGATTTGTTTTTTGTCTCTCTAAATTTTCTGCAGTATTATTTGTTTTTTGTTGGTTTGTTTTGTATGTCTGATGTTTATTAAAATAATGTTCTATTTCTTTACTTACAATTTCTGTAATTTTTTCTAAACTTTCTTGTCCATTCTGTTCTGATGTGTTCATGGTATTTTTATAAAACTCTAATTTTCCTTCTAATGTTAATATTTTGTCTTTTAGTAATTTATTGTTGTCTTTTAGTTCTGTGTTGAGTTGAATTAATAGATTATTTTCAAATTTTAGTGTTTCTAAGAGAGCATCATTTGTCAATTCATCATCTTGTTCCTCATTGGTTAAGTTTTCTGGACTGCTAAATTCTTGCTTATTACAGCATACTTTTCTGTTAGAGCAGCTTTTATGGAACACTGCTTCACAACTTACACATTTTACTTTAACCTTTTTAACTCTTTTATCACAATAACTACATAGAAGAACTAACTGTGTGACTGACCCATCAGCCATCTTGAATAACACATATGTATATTTAAAAATACATTCAAATTCCAGCATCTAATTAATATATATACTATGGATGTACATATCCACGAAATGTTATGTGGGATCTAGCATGGAATAAATATAGGTTGAAAGGCAGTACAACAACCAACCAGCACTAATGCTCATGCGGGATTATTTTTTCCGCCAGGGGTGTAGACACTAGTATTTATGCAAGCCCGGCGTTTTTGCCGTTCGCATCGGTGCTGCCAAACACAACGTGAAATTATTATACTCTTTGCAAATACAAAATGAAGAGTATATTGCATTCGATCGGCACATTTCTAAAACCGGTAATATTGCTCGTAGAGAAAATATTTTCATATCACTGTGTTAGTGATCGAATTCTGAACAACTTTCAAAATGCCCGTCTGTCCGTCCGTCACGTTACTTATAAGCACGATAACTTCAGAAAGAAAAGTCCAATTGTACTGAAATTTGGACAGTAAGTTACTGTTAGGTAGAAGAAGAACCCTATTGTTTTTGAACAAAATGTATCAATAAATAAAGAAGTTATAAATTTTTGAAATTTAAAAAAAATGTTTTTAATGTTTTGTAATTAAACTAAAAATGTCTAAAATTAATATTATTTACAAAAAAAACTGCGAAGAGTATCCTATAGAATGTGCAACAATTATATAAAAGTGCAGTAAGTCGGCGAAGAGTATAATGGTTAGCTTGTTTCATTCTAGTTGCGTTGAGATTCGAGACAGTGTGCGTTAAAAATGGAGGAAGTAATCGATACTGAAAATTTTATTGATGAAATCAGGAAAAGAAAGGCAATTTGGGATACGACATCGGAGGAGTATAAAAATAAAATTAAAAAAAAAAATGCGTGGATAGAAATTTGCACTGTATTTTATCCCGATTTCAATGGATTTGATGGCAAGGAAAAACTAAATATTGGTAAGTTGAAATTGCTATTGTTATTGTTAATTTGTAATATACAAACAGATTCGGCAAATATAGTTCGTGATATAGGGAATAAACTTCTTATTGAAAGCAGAATGTGTGGAGTCGTTGACCCGGTCAAGCGGTGGTGGTATGAACGAATACCAATGCCCTGCATTGATTTATGACAAGACGTGGTTTACCTGTGCAGATACACGTTTACATATCACGAACTGCAATTGCCGAGTAGGTATAAATATGTAATATACAGGGTGGCCCAAAACTCAACGTCATCTCGTGGAGGCTGACAGGCCAGCTCATGACCGACCAGAATATCAAAATATGACCTTAGTAAGAAATAATTAGTTTTTGGGATATTCACACTTCTATAAATTTCGTGAAAATCGACACCTTGGATCAGTTTTTCGTGTGACAGCTACAAAATTGTTTATTTTAAGATTCTAATTTTTGTTACTCAACCCTGAGTAGAGCTGCTCTTGATTACAGTCCTAAATAAAATTAATATAAAGTCATACCTTTGGAAAAAAAAAAACATTTCTGCCCGATTCATGACTTAACTTTTTTTAATTAGCTGACTTATTTATTTATTTGTTTATTTATTTATTTATTTATTGCATACACTGTTCAACAGGTAAGATACCCAATTACAGAACAGGAATAAAGGCATACAAAGCATTAATTACATAATATACAACAACATAGAAAAAAGTAAAATGAAGAAAAATTTACTTAAATGTACGAACTATATGAATAACTAATGATACGAAGAGAGAGAAAAAAATAACATGGGAAATGTTTAAATATAAAAACTATATATACATATATACACATATGTGATTCAAAGTAAATTAAGAAAAACAAAGACACTCACTGGTTATTTAATTCAGAACATTTTGTTTTATGTCACTAAGGCTGCAATTAAAAATATCGAAGTCGCTACATAATTTGTTAGAAGTACTGTAAATCGTATATAAAGGTGAATTATTTAGTACGTTGGTACGCGGTGTAGGTAAATAGAAAACTTGGTGATTACGAGAGGTTAATCTGGGAACGTGAAAATTAAGCTTACTAATTATTTCGGGTGTGTCAAAATCATTGTGTAGTAATTTACACAAAATACTTGAGAAAAGTATGTACGCCTATCATCAAGAGTAGTCATAGAATATCTTTCAAGCAAGTTACTTTGCGGAAAACCAATCACTGGATAGGTACCGTCGGATTTGAACCACAATAATTTAAGAAATCTACGTTGAACTGCCTCCAAGTTATTATACTTTTCATATGTAAAAGAAATTACCACTTTAACCTGCCAACTTCAGTTTGAGCATCGAGGAGAAGCAGCAGTAGCAGCGGTGGCGGCTGCTTTCAGCGAGAACCTGATGATGGCAGATGAGATTCTGCCGAAATGTCATATAGACAACTGTGGCTCCCACAGGAGCCTGTCAACTAAGAGGGGGATAACACCCGGAAGCACAACAACACTTCATATATATGTATCACATAAAAGTGAATCAAGAAAACTTTAATCGTATAGGTTTCCGACTGCAACTTCTACTCGTTTTTACTTGATGACTAAAAAGGTGTGAAGGGTAATATAAGGTACTCCTAAGACATGCCCAGTGAGACAACATAATTTTATTTTGAACAAAAATAGGTCTATAGCAAGGCGACTAATGCCTTAACCTAAACATATGTTTCGAAAAAACTTTTTAAATTTTCTCATATTCCCATAAACGACGTGTAAAAGCAAATCAGCCTAATCTACAAAGTTCAAACTACATTCAAAGCTTGGTTATATCTTGCTGTCCTGCTATGAAACTGAACCTTTAGGACTGGAAAAATAGTTTGCAAAAGCATCTCTGTAGTCATATGCTAATTTTCTACCTCGTTCTGAAGTATGTTGTTGCTCTCTCTTCATCGTGTTCTTATAATCCATTATAATCTCTAAAGTTTCCTGGAAGCAGATGAGATCCCTCTCACGAGCATAGTTATGTAATGCACAGTAGGCTTTGATCACAGCCACACAGCTGTTATGTTGCAAGTTTATTGCCCTATGAAATATCCTCCACTTGTTGGTAAACAAATATTCTAGCTGTAGACAGTTGATAATTAAATATCCTCTGTTTTCTTGTCAAATGATTTCCCGCATATGGTCGCATCATGTTAACGGAAATCTCAAAAGCTTCATCTTCAACAAAAACATATGGTAAATGTCTTGAATTTTCTGCAACTATTTTTGGGTCTGGGATGTTCAAGGAACCTTCTTCTAAAGCCAGAAAAAATGTTGAGTTTTGAAATATTGTAAAGTCCGAATAATTTCCAAAAGATCCCACATCAATATATAGAAATTTATAGTTACTCTCCAGCAAAACAAAGAAAAAGTGTTTGTAGTTGTAATTCAGAGTCCTGGCTTGATAATTCGTACGTGTTTTCCGTTAATGGCTCACATGTAATTAGGGAAATGGGCTCTTTTCTTGAAATTGCAATTTTATTCCAAAGCTCCTCAGAGAACTGTGGAAACAATTCATCATATAGTACATTTATTAGCGTATGGCATATGTATACACAACATAGTTATTTAAAGTTTAATGTCCAGTTTATTTATGTAATCGATTGACGCTGGCGTCACACGGGTGAAGTCGCTCATGCTTCCTTTGTACTTCCTAAGTGGGCACTCGGTGATAATGTGTTGGATGGTTTGTTTAATCGCTCCGCAGTCACATTCGGCAGACGGGGTTCTATTCCATTCATGGTGGAAGTCAGCGCAGTTACCATGGCCTGTTCTTATTCTATTTAGGGTGGCCCAAGTCTTGCGGGGGAGGTTAAAGCCTGGAGGAGTTTCAGTTATACTTGGCATATCTCTCAGGACTGGATTATTCATGTCGTTCCGCAGGTTTTGCCACTGTGGGATTATTTGGAAGTTGTCTGTTCTCAGGGCCGTTGCAGTTCCGGTTGGAGGGTTTCTGGAACGCAATCGTTTGCGGTTGGCGTCAGCAATGTCTCCGTGTATCGGCAGTTGCTGATTGTTCAATCGTATAGTACAATCCTCAGAACATGGCAAGTGTTCGAAACAATCAGGCTTGCTGTAGTAACTCCAATCCTAAACATGTAATGTAAGTCTTTGTAGCTACAGCCAGTTCCCAAGTACCTGAAACATAAAGGAACATCTTAGTGTAGTTATATATACTACGCAGAAATATTAAAAGATAATTTGTACTTTTTCTGTTAAAGTTTAACATTTTGTAATAATTTTGAATACTTTGTTTTTTAGGCAAAAATCTACAAGCAAAATGGAAACATATTCGAGACTCGTACATCCGCAATCTGCGATGGAAAAAAGCCAAGTTAGGACAATGTCGAAAAGGCGTAAAAATGTACGTATACGCACGACATCTGCAATTCTTAAAAACAATAGGGACACCACAACAAATAGAGTCATCGATCGAATCTGAAGTTGTTGAGAGTGAGAGAGACAAAGATGATAGCGATCATGATCGTGATAATCATGGTGAAACTCCATCTGGAAGAAACCAAATAACTGAGGCAGACCAAAATCCAAAATCTGCTAGTACATTACATAGAAGAAAAAGGAGGAACCTGGAGGATAAGACTGAGAAATACATCGATAGTTTCCAACAAGTGAAAACTCCCAGGACAGAGGAACCCAGCTGTGATGACATGGATTTTTTTCGTTCCTTACTTCCTCTTATAAAACCTCTTCCATTGAAAGAGAAGATGAAATTTCGGATGGACGTCATGAAAATGGCTATGGAGTACTCTGAGAACTCTGAAAACTCCTGTCTGCCAATGGGAGTGCCTTCCAGTTACTCCATTCAACATCCCCTACTGCAATCACGACAATTTTTCACCTCAGGACCACCAGCTCATCATTCTACACAGCAGTCTTTAAATGTCTATCAATCTCTTCTTCAAAGTCAACCTAATCCTTTCCCTGTTCAATCACCAGCTAATTATTTTAATTTTTCCCAAACTTCTGTGCAACCTTCAGATCGCCTATATCAGTCAGTGTCACAACCTACAAGTCCACGTGGCAGATTTCTTCATTTGGAGTCCCAGCAGCAAATTAAAGAAGAACGTACTTCAGTCATAAGCCCTGATAGTTATTCCCAATCTAGTACTCAAAGTCATGCTTCAATCACGTCGGAAAATTCGGAACCAATTTTTGAGTTGCAAGATTTTCAGTAGTGGTCGAAAATTCGATCACCATATTTGAACGTACTGTCGTAAGCAAAAAAAAATAGGACAACAATTTTTTTTATAATGTAAATCTGTCTCTATTTGGATATATGTAATGCGCAGCCGAAATAAAATAGTTTAGCTCTTTTATTATATTTTTTATTGTAACTGTAATTTTTGCTAAAGCAGAAGATTTGGATTGTTGTCAATGAGACATATTGCACTGTGTTATAACATTAACAAAATCACGAGGTCACTAAAAAAGTAATAATTACGAAATGACATTGAAAATAATAATCGGAATATAGTTATCACTATTATTACAAAGAAAACCTGATAAGTTTTGGTCAAAAAAATATACAGAGTGCTCATCCAACGGCAAAAATTCAATACTAAATGACAGGAGCCAAATATTGGAAGGCTTGCCAAATACCTTTATGAATATCCACCATGGTTGAATTATTTCTTGGGATGACCACCCTGTACATTTTTCAATAAAAGTATAATAGGTGCATATGCCAAATATTATTACCATCTGTCACATTTTCAATTCCACATTCACGTAGTGAAGTGGAAGTATAGTGGTGGTTAAAAAATGTCATTTTTTTTTTAATTTTTCAAAAATGGTAAAAAAAAATTCAAATTCTTTTTCTCCTGGAATAGGTTTAGAATGTCATGAAACGTGGAAATTTTAAATTTGAGCAAAAAGAAAGGTTTTCTTCTATAGTAGTGGTAAAAAATCGGTAAAGGTATTTACACAGAACTTCCCTCATTTGTGCATGGCGGTCACTCTAAAAAATTATTAATTACGAAATGACATTGAGAATAATAATCGGAATATAGTTATTGCTATTATTACAAAGAAAACCTGATAACTTTTGGTCAAAAAAATATACAGAGTGCTCATCCAACAGCAAAAGTTCAATACTAAATAACAGGTGCCAAATATGGAAGGCTTGCGCAAATACCTTTACAAATGTCCACTATGACTGAATTATTTCTTGGGATGACCACCCTGTACATTTTTCAATAAAAGTATAATAGGTGCATATGCCAAATATTATTGCCATCTGTCACATTTTCAATCCCACAATCACGTAATGGAGTGGAAGTATAGTGGTGGCTAAACATTTTTCAAAAATGGTGAAATTTTTTTTTCTTCTGAAATAGGTTTAATATGTCATGAAACGTAGAAATTTTAAATTTGAGCAAAAAGGAAAGTTTCCTTCTATTCTATAGTTGTGGTAAAAAAAGTTTACAAATTTAAAAATTATATGTATTTTTTTAAATAGGTTCAGAAGGCCATGAAACGTGAAAATTTTAAATTTGAGCAAATAAAAAAAAAATTCCATTTTAGTGGTAAAAATTTTTTCAAAAAAATTTTCAAACTTTTTTTTCTGAAATAGGTTTAAAATTGTCTTGAAACATGAAAATATTAAATTTGAGCAAAAAAAATCCATCTATTTTAGTGGTAAATTTTTTTTCCAAAATGATGAATTTAAGCAAAAAAAACTTTTCAGCTAATCTATATAGTGATGAAAAGATTAAAATTTTTTCAAAAAATTTTTATTTTTCAAAAAAAATTTTAAATTTTGTTTTTGTTGAAATAGGTTTAGAATGCCACATGGAAATATTAAATTTGAACAAAGAAAAAAAAAATTCCATCTATTTTAGTGGTAAAATTTTTTCAGATGGTTAAAAATTTTCAATTTTTTTTTTTTTAATACGTTTAGAATGCTATGAAACGTGGAAATTTTAAATTTGAACAAAGAAAAAACCTTTTTCCTTCTATTTTAGTGGTAAAAAAAATTTCAAAAATGTTGGTAAAAAAAATTTTCAAATTTTTTTTTTCTGAAATAGGTTTAGAATGTCATGAAACGTGGAAATTCTAAATTTGAGCAGAAGCAATTTTTTTTCATTATTTATTCCCTTTAGACGGTCCATCCTGTATATTTTCTAGTGAAAGTTTAACCATTTCTCCGCTGACAGTAGCGTTAGTAGTTTTTTAGTTAATGCGCCAACAGACATACAGACTGACGGAATTAAAAAACCTGTATTTTTGTAATCTTGGAGGGTGGTTTTTTCTCGAATACAATACTTCCCTTCGGTATGCGAGGGAAGTAAAAGTGGAGAATACACGGTACGATTAGTAGAAATCCTAGATCAGGGCAACAAAGGATCTCCAGCTTGACAAGAAACTAACTATTAATATTTTGTTATTACACCATTTCTATTTATAACTTCTATAAGTCTGTTTGGCCTAGAATTAAATAAACTTATCCAATAATCATTAGTAATAATATTTTCCCATGCATTATTTACTACTTCCAGTAATTCTTGGGCATTCCGTGGTCTCACATTTCGTTTTTGGATACTTCTTACGAGTAGTCCCCATACGTCATCCACAGGGTTAAGATCTGGACTATGATTGGACCAGTTAAGAACATTAATTTATTTATTTATTTTATTTATTTATTTTTATTTATACTGCATACAAACAGACAAGGTCCAATTATATGTACACAGTTAGGTATTGTAATATAAAAATACAAGAAAATAAATATATATAAATACATAAAATTACACACAAAAAAGGGAGGCAAAAAAACATAATTTTCAAAAAGTACAAAATCAGTATATAGTAGTATCACAGATGGGAAAGCAGGCTGTTTTTATTGATATTGAAAATATCTATATTACAGATTCTTAAGAAATTATTAATGGTAAGCAAACATTTTTGAATGGGAGAAATTAGATTAGATATTTTAAATAGATTATCCCTGAGTTAATGTTGTTATCTTGAAACCAATTAGTTCTGGTCTGAGCAGTATGAACTGAACAATTATCTTGAAATATGAATTCATTATTAGGAAATAATTGTGACACAGAAGGGAGCATAATATTGTCTAAAATCCTAATATACGTTTCACTATTAAATCGTTCCTCAATATGCCATAAAACACCAGGACCACATGCTGATACTCAAGCCCACATGTTAACGGAAAATTGACCACTTTTGTCATTGTTTGATATATACTTTTCATCGAATCGAGTATTTGGAGGTCGGTAAACATGAATACGACCGCTGTGTGTAGACTGGCAAGTTTTTTCACCTGTGAAGATTACATTTGTTCCAAAAATTTATATCATGCACTAAAAATCCAAGTGTAAATCCCAGCCGAATTTCTTTATGTTCAGCTTTAAGTAGGTATTTCTCTGTTGCTGGATGACAGCGTAGCTCTGATTCTCTTACTCGCCGGCGACCAGTACTACTTGATTCAGGAAAATTCGTTTCTGCAGCAGCCTGAATTACTGAGTGAAGTGGATTTTCTACAAATTTATTTACAAATTGCAAATCTTGCTGTTGAGTTGATATCCTTCGTCGCCCTAATCCAGGATTTCTACTAATTGTACCGTTTATTCACCACTTTTTTAAAATGATAAACACATAATTTCTGTTAATATTATAATGCAGTGCAATTTGTCTCATTGACCATCCATCTTCTGCTTTAGCAATAACTTCAGCTTTAACTAAATTGCTTATATGGGGCACATTAGTTTTGGCACACTTGCAATGAATTTTGACAACTAACTGACAATGTCACAAAAATTAAAGTTAGATATGCACAACTAGAGTTTAGAAAAAAATACATTATAAGACTTGTCCTATTTTTTTTCTCACGACAGTATACACAACATTATTTAGAGGTAAAGAAAACCATTGAAAAAAAACAATCATCACCAGACAAGTTTTTAAAAGCTTCTATTGTAACATGTTGAATGCTCAAGAGCATCCTTTACTGTTAATATTTATTAGAAAAATGATAAATTATCGGAAATATTATTCCCACAAACTCTAGTACTAATAGAGTGCACTTATTCCTTAGACTATAATGAACGTACGTCATCTGTCAGCAGTTAACGCTCGCGAATAATAGATAGCGCACCAGGTGTGATAATTCAACTAAATAATGCCGGGTGAAACTCTTTTCTCGTTGAACAATCGAACCAATTAGACATATTTATAATTTTGTTTGACCTGTAATGGGGATATTAGAATTTGAAAAACCTCGTGATGATCACATGAGGTAAGGTTTTAATTATTATACCGGTAAATACCATCTAACATTTAAAATATTGTTTTAGGTTTTTCTCATAATTATAAGTTTTTCTTATAAATTAGGAATTAATTTCTTAATAATCAAACTTATTCACGTCTAATGATTTTAAGAATAAGAATAAAATTGATTAAAACAAATTACACAGTAGTACAGAAGTATTTCAACGTTACATTATTTGCTTTGAGCAATATTTGAGATAATCTATATTCAATTAGCGATACCTACTACGTTTTCCACTAAGCAAGCAATATTCATATGAAGTCAACCTTTCTATACTACATTTTGAATTGAAATATACGAAAACATTCTGGGCGAAGAGATTTTCTTCATTTTGTCTGGGCGACAAATTTTATACGAACGTTTCTACGATTTCATTACCTCAAAATGGGATTAAGGTAGCCACATGTGAAACATAACTTTTAAATCCATAATCATCGGAGAACAGGACCGTATCTAGGAGTTTCCTTGATCAGGATAACAAAATAAAAGATAAGTACTTTTGATTGTTACCAGTAAAAGGGATTATTTTCACATGATTGTTGAGTTATAAGAGTCAAAAGTGTCTAAATTTAAAATATTAGATTCAAAGGAAATCTATTATATTTTTAGTTAGATTACATTTTAAATCTGTTGTTATAATTAAACTCATGGTTGTGTATTAATTCGTAGTTGCTTATATCTTGAATTCGTTGTCGCAAATACTTCGCCGTAGTATTGTTTCGTAGTTACTCTTATCGTGATTCCTCATGATTAATATCTTATTGTAGTACTATAATGCACTTTTGTTGTTGATACAGTAAGTCGTGGTTCACTTTTATGGTAATGAGAGTGTCTAAAGTTTATGAGTTTTGAGATAAATTTACGAGACTTATCTTTTGTAATATAGTTATTTTGTCTCTCGTAAAGAATCTCAAGTTTACCTAATTTTGTTGTAATATATGCTTTTTAATATTGAGGTAAATTCACGAGACTTATCTTTTGTAATATAGTTATTTTGTCTCTCGTAAAGAATCTCAGGTTTACCTAATTTTGTTGTAATATATGCTTTTTAATATTGAGGTAAATTCACGAGACTTATCTTTTTTAATATAGTTATTTTGTCTCTCGTAAAGGATCTCAAGTTCCTAATTTTGTTGTAATATATGAATTTTAGTATTTAGGTAAAGTTACGAGGTGTACCTTTTCTAATATATTTTTGGTTCTCGTACACGCCTCAAATTTGCCTTGCCGTTGAGCAAATTGTAATATAGTGTATCTTGTAATATAGTGTATTTTGTAATATAGTATCGTTGATGCTGTGATAGTTTCACTTTTTGTAATATAATATTTTTGTAATATAGTGCTATTGTATATATGTAACATTTGTCTTTTGTTTATCTTTATCTTTATTTTTCCTTGATTAAACTAAGTAATCAATAGCGCCCAAGCCTTGAACTCAATGCCCTTTTGCTCTCCGTATCTTTACTGTGCTAGCCAGGTGAAACCAGTAACATTTAGACAATATTTAGGTGAAACCAGTGACGCTAACCACGTCGCTCGTAGGGTGGCACACACAAGAACAACTTGGGCAAACATGAAGACCTTTTCATTAACAAAGCCACACTATTTAACTTGCAATGCTAGTTTATTAATTAGTGTGTTAGTTTGTTTAGGTCAAAATTTTCACTGGTTCTAATTAAGCTAGAGCTTTGAAATTTGGCACACGTGTATCGTATGGATTTGATGAAGTGCTGGTGAGTGTAATAAAAGTCGTTGGAGAATTAATAGCTAAACCCCTAACAATTTTAATAAACATGTTGTTTGCAAGAGGTAAATTTTAAAATTAGGAAAAATCATATCTAAGTATATTTAAAAGTGGTGATCCAATGGATATAGACAATTATCGTCCTATATGTATTCTAAGTGTATTTTCATAAATAATTGAGAAACTGTATAATAGACTTATCTCCTTAAATACAATATCCTAAGTGAATGTCAACAAGGTTTTCGCCCAAACAGGTCAACGGAAACTGCTGCAGTGAGTTTCGTAAACTTTTTAAATACAGAATTAGATAAAAATAAATATGTTGCAGGTGTTTTCTTTAATCTGTCCAAAGCCTTTGACTCCGTTGACATAAAATTCATTAGTGCAAAACTACAAAACTTAGGTATAAGAAGAATACATTAGACTGGATAAACTCGTTTCTGAGTGGAAGTAAAATCTTCACAAATAAAAATATAAATGGTCATTATTCTGATCACTTTGATGTCGACATTGGGGTAGCTCTTAGGTCCTTTAATATTTTTTATTATTTGTCAATGACTTACCACAATGTATTAGCAAGGGACATATTATTACTTACGCCGATGATACCTCAATTGTTATAGCAGAATCATCACTAGAGCAACTGCAGATATCAATAGGTGCTATCATGGATGAAATGTAGTATGGTGCCAAAAAATAGCCCTATTTTACCTTCAGAGAAGATGAATGCACTTATTTTAACAGAAACATAAATTTCCTGCGGAGCTATGTAACATGTCTCTTGTTAAGAGCACAAAATTTCTTGGTGTCACTGTTGACCACAAAATGTGTTGGGAAATACGTATTGATGTAGTTGCAAAGAAATTAAGTAGTGCTTTTTTTGCTACCATGCAACTCAGATATGATCTGCACTCTGAAATAATGATGCAAGTTTATTATGCGCTTGCATAATCAGCTATGTCATATCATGTCATACTATGGGGAAGTGCAGTGGGTGTAAACAGAGTATTCCTAGCTCAAAAGAGAATTGTACTCTTATTTATAATAAGAAATGACGTGAATTATGCAGGGACTTATTTATAAACAAAAGAATTGTCACATTTTATTGTATATACATTTTTTAGTGTTCACACTCTATGTCAGAAACAATCTTAACCATTTTGAGGAAAATGACTCAAATCATAATTACTTAACCAGGTTTCGCAACGCTCTTCAAAATGAAATGCATAGGACAGCAGCTTATGAAAGATCTGCACACTAAAAATGTATACAAATTTACAGTCACCTACCAAATGAATTTAAAATCGGTCCATCTGCGAGTAAATTTAAAAATGACAGAAGATTTTTTGTATCTAAGTGTTATTATTCAATGCATGAATTTTTTAATAGCAGGTTTTAACTATTAAGGTCCCTGTACACGTTTGGTCAACTAGTTGGGCCAAAAATAAGGACACTGTTTACACATTAGCATTGCTCATTCTGCATTGGCCATTTGACGAGGATGGATGTAGAAACTATCAAAACCATCGCGATTTACTTGTGCAGCACTTTCAATTATTATATAAATGTGGACCAAAGAAGAGTGATTAAAAAAAATGGCACAAAAGATGATGAATGCTGAGTATTCATCGGAACAGAACAATTATTGGTTCATTTTGGTATAAATCTATAAACTTCAAAACTTCATCACTATTGCAAACCGCCATCGTAGCTGATAAATACAATTATTACGCCGCAACACTACCGTTTCGGCCTTAACGCAGCTACGAACTGAAGAAGAGGTCAACTTGTAAATGCTGTTGGCAGATTGCGCCAAGATCTCTTGATGTGTGCACGAAAACCCGATAACATTCTGCTGGCCGGCCAACACTGGCTGCCAACGACCAAGTTATGCCAAGTGGTCTTGTACATGTTGGCCCAACTAGTTGGCCAAACATGTACAGGTGCCTTTACATATACATGTAAAGATTTTATATCTAATATTAGGTAAATCATATCATTTTTATTTATTCTATCCATATTGTGTAAATGTTTTGACCACCAGTTTGTTAATGTAAACTCGGACTCGTAAGCTGACATCCTGTATATCATGTTTATTGTAATGATCGGAATCCAATAAGCAAATTGGGCAGTAGCATTTACCCATTAAGATTACTAGGTGATTGTGTCTCTAAGCCTACTTTAAAAACTGCCTACTATGCCCTGTGCCACTCGAGTATGTCGTACGCTATCCTGACGTGGGGATATTCATCCTCATGGCGCCGGATTTTTGGACTACAGTGTAGAGCCGTAAGAATAATAGATGGTATTGGGTATAGAGACGATTGTAAGATCTCCTTCATTAACAATTATATTCTAACTATTCCCAGCATTTTCATTCTTGAATGTGTAGTGCACGTCAAAACTAACATGGACAAATTCACTGCACATAACGATATACACAACCACAATACACGAAACAATGATAAGCTACTCTTAAAATACTGTAGGCTGTCCAGAAGCCAAAAAAGTTTAAATTTCATTGCTCTTAAATTCTATAATACACTGCCCACAGAATATAGAATGTTACCCCCTAACCAGTTTAAGAATAAAGTTTAAAAAAAAATTCTTAATATAGCATTTTATTCCTATGACGAGTACCTAAATTACAGTTTCACCAATAGCACGCCATGAATTTGCTATAATCATTATAATAATTAGATTTATTTACATCAGATATTGTAGTTTTACAAAATTTTACAAATTAAGAAGCATTAATATAATTACATACACACACAAATCTACACTGTAAATAAATGTAAATACTCAAAAAGTGACTTAACACTTGTTTCGAGTTACAACTAATGTACAGTTCAATTTATCACAACCATAAAACACAATAGTAATCACAGCAATAATAAATCACAACAATAACACATCACAACAAACAATAAATCTAAACAGAATTATATAACATGTAATAATAATGTATACAGTATAAAGTATCAGGTATAAAGTATAAAGCATAAAGTATAAAGTATAAAGTATAAAGCAGGTACGTGCCTTTTTTTTATACATATAACGTACACAAATAGATTAAATATCTGTATACTGTACTACGCTTTCCTAAATCACACACACAACAGCTGTACAGAGCAACGCAAACAACGGCAAGTATCAGAAAATTTTTTCTTTGGTTTTTAGTATTTTTACATTTTTAGTTGATAAATATTTTTTATGTCAATAATGTCATTTATTATATTCCTTGGACTTTCTATTATATGCTTCTTTAATAATTTTTTAAACGTGTTTATTTTGGTTATATTTTGTAACTCGTTCGGTAACGAGTTATAGACTGTTGGGGCTAAATAAGTATAAGACCTTTGTCCAACTGTTTTCGTCATAAATAGTACAATATGTTTATTTTTTTGTCTAGTATTGTATACATGAGAGGGCAGAGTTCCTATATTTTGGGTAAGTTGGTATTTAACGCTTATGTTGTAATAATATATTTGCCTAATGTCAAACAATTTTGCCTCTGTGTACAATAGATCTGATGAATATATTGAACTCCTGCCTAGCATTATTTTTAGGAATCTTTTTTGTAGGGTTTCAAGAGGAGTTAAATGCGTTTTAACAACGCCACCCCAACCAAGTATACAATAACGTAGATGACTTTCCACAAGTGAGTAATACAGTAATTTTAATTGAGAGAAATCCAGTATATTTTTTAGGTACTTAAATTTGTAGATGATAGTTTGCAATTTCTTTATTATGTAGTTTATGTGGACGTCCCATCTTAGATGGGAGTCTAGGAAGACACCTAAATATTTTATATTTTTTTCAGGTAATATAGTACATAGCGTTCCTCGTGTATTTATTCCAAGACATTGAAATGTTGGTTGGCTAGACTTATTGCAACTAAGCGGTAGGTAGTGCGTTTTATCAAAATTTATTGTTAATAACCTGTTATCAAACCAATTTTTTATTAGACTTAGATCATCCTCTACTAGTGTCCTAAGGTCTGTCCAAGAGTCTGCCTTATAAAAAATGGCAGTGTCATCGGCGAAACCCACAATTTCTCCCCTGCTCCCTAATGAAAACAACCCATCTATGTAAATCGAAAACAGAATAGGTCCCAAAACTGTACCTTGCGGAACTCCGTACTTTATTAGCATTGACTCACTTAATTCATTATTTATTCTTACACATTGGGATCTATTGGAAATATAACTTTTGAATAGCTTTAGTGTAACTTCTCTAACTCCAATGTCTTCCAGTGTTTGTATCAATAATTCATGGCTAACCGTATCGAACGCCTTCGATAAATCTAGAAATATACACAAGCAGGGCTTACTTTCATCCAGAGCGGAGTAAATCTTACTAGTCAATGCTAATAATGCATCTTGTGTGGATACGTTCTTTTTAAATCCGAATTGATTGCCAGAGAGTGGTTTATACTTATTTATGTATGCCGTTAATCTTTTTTTTATGACTTTTTCGAATAATTTCGATAGGTGGGTTATGAGTGATATTGGCCTATAGTTTGATAATATTTCTTTGTTACCTTTCTTATATACAGGAATTATTACAGACTCTTTAAATACCGAGGGCCATATGCCAAGTGTCATGGATGTATTGAAAATATACTCTAGCGGTTTTAGGATATATTCTGAAACTAATTTTAATACTTCAGCTTTTATGTTATCTAGACCAGGGGATTTTTTATTTTTTAGTTCATTTATTAGTTGTTTTAATTCAAATGTGTCTGTAGGTAAAAGTACCATAGAGTTTTGGACTGAGTTTCTTATGATTTTGAAGTTAGGATCTTTGTTTATTTTATTTGCAAGATTTTCTCCCATTTTGGTAAACGTTTTGTTAAATTCATTTGCCATTTCTTTTGAATTTGTGATTAGTTCACCATTTTCATTCTTTATTGAACTAAAGGCGTTGTTTTTTGCGTTTGTTTTGCTAATTTCCCGGACCGTTTTCCAAAGTCTCTGTGAACTTGACTTGTTTTTGTTTATTTCGTTTTTGTAATATTCATATTTAGTTTTGCTAATTAGATTTGTAAGTCTATTTTTGTAGGTTCTGTATTCTGATTTTAAATAGTCATTATTAGGATTTTTCTGTACTGTTTTATACATTTCGTTTTTTTTATGTATGGATTTTATTAGCCCGCTTGTGACCCAAGGTGTTAATTTTGTATTTTTCCTTTTAATTTTTTTAAGATTAGTTGAATCATTTAGTGCTTTTGTAATAATACTAACGAAAGTTTTTGTTGCAGTATCAACATCATGCTGTATATATACAGATTCCCAAGACTCTCTACTTAGAATTTTCTGAAACTTACCATAATCTACATTTCTCATATATCCTTCCCTATCATTAGTGTCCTTCTCTTTATTACAGTGTAATATAATTTGTAACATTGTAGTAAAGTGATCTGTGATATCATTTTGTAATATTATTGGTAGTATTTTTTCATTTACATTGTATTTGGATCTAATAAAAATATGGTCTATACAAGATTTTTGATTTCCCTGTACCCTAGTGTAATTATTTATGCATGATATATAACCATACTCATGTAGAATATTTATGTACTCGATACTACAATCATTGTTTTGCAGTATATCAATATTCATGTCTCCAATAAGAATATGGTAATCCCCTGTCTCTTTTTGATGTTCTTGGAGATAGTTTTGTAAATGGACTAGATAATCTGTAAGATCTGTAGATGGTGGTCTGTACATAGCAGTTATATCTATATCACATTGGTTGCTTAGTTTGATGTTAATTTTAATAGAGTTGATATTATTAATGGGGATAATATTATAGCTATAATTTATTTCACTTTTTATGTAAACTACTACCCCATCATTTTGATTCAGCTTACTGTTGTTATATATCATATCATATCCAGTTATATTGTACAGTGTGAGGTCTTGAATATTCCATGTTTCAGTAAGAATAATACAGTCAAAATCCGTCTGTAGTTCTTCGAGAAGTATTTTGAACTGATCCAGGTTTTTGTTAATACTACGGATATTGTTGTGTATGATTTTAAAATTGTAATTTAGTTTATTTATATCATAGATCTCTTTACAGTCAAAGCTGTTTGTAAGTGTGTAGGTTTCTATTGTATTTATTTCAAAATCTCTAATGTACTGGTCCATTTTTACATAAAATTTCAAGATTCAAATTTAGATAAAATGTATTTATATAAAATTTAGATAAAATAGGGACAGATAAAAGAGTGTTCAATTAATAAAGTAGGTAATTACAAGTTGCAATCGAGATTTTAACACATCAATTATTAGGTTATGAAAAAAATATAGGGATGCAAATATAGAATTACGCAAAGTTTACAGTCTTTTTGTGTGTGGTTCTTGTGGTTCGTTTTCTTGGAGTTTCGATTTCAGTGGGTTGTTGTTTACGTTTTTTGTCTATGTTTTTATTGAAAGATGAATAAACTTTATCCTTGGCCAAATTTCTGCTACTTCCTGCTGTTTCGTTGTTTAGTGCTATGTTTCCTGATTCAGTCGCTTCTGTTTCTTCTGTTCCCTCGTTTTCTTCTGCTTCTGCTTCTTCTTCTTCTTCTTCTATTGGATCGTCTTTTTTTTCTTTCAGTTCTTCATAAGTAAAAGCCTCTCCATCTACATACAGGGTATTGTTTCTTATTGTTGCTTGTTGGTTGTTTTTTCTAGCAAATATCAAATGTTTGCGGAGGATTTTTTGTTTCTCGTATTCCTCAGTTGTATAGTCATTAGCGATAAATACTCCGGTACCTTTCAGTTTTTTTGCGTTTTTTAGAATGTCGATTTTTAGTGGATAGCTGACAAATTCTACTGATATTGGACGACTTTTTCCTTCCACCTTCTTACCAAATCTATAGATGTCTCGAATATCAGAGAAATTAAACCTAATTTGGAGGTGTTTATTTATAGTGTCCAAGAAATATTGTATTTCGTCAATGTCGTTGCCTTGTTCTTCTACACCGTAAAATATTAAGTTATATTTCTTCACTTTCTTTTCGATTGCGGACAATTTATTTTTCAAATTTCGGTTCTCTTCTTTTAATTCTATATTTTCTTCCTTAATTTTTTCGAGCTCTTCAGTTATTTCGAATTTAATTGTGCGAATCTCTTGGGTTAAATCTTTTTTTATTTCTGTATTTTGTTTTTGGATTTCGTTTGTCTTGTTTACTAATTCCTGTATTAGCTTCAAAAGATCATTATTCGTAACGTTTTCACCCATATTATAGTCAATTGCATTTAAGGTTACGAGTCAGAAATGTTATTTAAGACGGTTTCGGTACTTAATTTTTGTCACACTTTGTCAAGTTTATGTTAACTAATTTTTAGGGAATTAGCACACAGCCTTTTAATTTTTATCAGTTCTGGTGCACAAAAAACTGTATGCTCGGTTTGTGTTTATACTGTCTATATAGGTTATCGGTCAAAGTAAATAATGTACTTACAATTTTATTTTATAAGCACTATATAGAATTGAGAAGACATGCACAATTTGTTGTTTGTAAAGGTTTGTGCCAAGAAATTTTTGTCTTGCTTCCACTAAACACTTTTATTTTCACGAGACTAGGACGTATACACACTTGTTGGTTGTTTAACCAAGCGCGGATCCACCGTTATGGGCACTGTGGGCATGCCCACAACTATATGATTAATAAGTATTGAGATAACGTTACGAGACCTACCTATTGTAATATAGTTATTTTGTCTCTCGTAAAAGTCTCAAGTTTACCTCGAAGTTAGGTAATTAAAGCTGCGGGAATTTTGTTGTAACATGAATTTTTAGTAAAGTTACAAGACGTATTTTTTGTAATATATTTATTTTGTCTCTCGTAAACCCATCAAGTTTACCTTGCAGTGAAGCAAATTGTAATATAGTATGTTTTGTAGATATTTTTTTTGATATCGAAACTTTCTATACAGTATCGTTGATTGCTGTTATAGTTATCTTTTGTAATATAGTACTATTGTATATATGTAATATGTGTCTTTTAATTATCTCTAGCTTTCCTTTTTCTTGATTACACTAGTTAATCATGGCGCCCAAGCCTTGAACTCACTGCCCTTTGGCTCTCCATATCTTTACTGTGCTAGCCAGGTTAAACCAGTGACACTAACCACGTCGCTCGTAGGGTGGCCCACCTTTGAATCGCTTGGGCATATTATAACACTGTAACACTTCAGCATCACACAAAGTAGCTTGATCAACACGCTTACTTTTCAAATTTCTATAGTACAGATTACAACATGCTCTATCCACAAATCGAGCACAGTTAATCGGATGAACATCTTCTCATTAACATGTACCAATACGCATAATACAAATACATAACACACAGATCCATCTTCTACTCTCTAATGTAAAATAGACTGGTAATGTAATAACGTAAATTTAAATTTCGTTACCCATTGGAACAAAATACCGGTGATCTTGAAGTACCGACGGCAAGGAAACAAATTCAAAATAATTCCCAACTATTTGTGTGGTAACACTGATATGATACTATTGGCGTCACGTTACCGATGGCACAAAACGCCTGCATAAAAGGGATCTAAGTGTGTTTTTAGGTATATTTTGAAGTACTGAATAAAGACATCCATAGGAAATAGTATTTACATAGAGGAATTCTCTGAAACTGAAATCCTAAATATCACCAATCACAAATTGAAAAATAAATTCTCATCAGGTCCTGATGGTCCACCCAGTGCTGTTATTAAAAAATGTGCAAGTCACATCCTAAAACCCTTAACTTACCTTATTAACCTATCCTTATCCATCGGTTCTTTCCCTAACAAACTGAAAGTTAGTAAGCTCCAGAAGAACATATAGTTCCCTCAATTATTTCGTAACTCATAATCCGTAAGGAGCATATATTGTTTGGTTATACACTATTTTAGTAATAAAACACATTCTATATTGAATTTAGCAAACTACAAAAAAAGGTACCTATGAGAAATCAAAAGAAAAATTATCCATAAACATATTCATTTCTAGTCTTTGCACTCTATCAATAATCTACATTCTGGTTATGCTGGCAATTAAAAAATTCTAAAATGAATTTATTTATTTCTTATTTAACAATTCTCATTGTAACGCTAGTATCCACTTTGCCCCTTACGACCATGAAGAGTAATCCATCAATCACAAATTGAAAAATAAATTCTCATCAGGTCATGACGGTCTACCCAGTTCTGTTATTAAAAAATGTGCAAGTCACATCCTAAAACCCTTAACTTACCTTATTAACCTATCGGTTCTTTCTAACAAACTGAAAGTTAGTAAAGTAAACCATGTTTATAAGAAGCATGAAAAAACGAAAGCCGAAAATTATAGGCCAATTGCTGAGGCATCATGTCTGTCAAAAATTTTTGAATACAGTATGATTGATAGGCTATGGAAATAACTAAATAAACAGAAAATCCTCTACGTCAATCCTCACTCTACCATGACAGCTGTGGACGCCTTTCTTAGACAGGTGACTGCTACCCTGGATGCAGGTGAGAGCCTTACTGGGATGTTCTGCGACCCAAGCAGGGCCTTTGACTGTGTTGATCACAGCGGCCTCCTGTTTAAACTGGAGAGATATGGCATACGAGGTTTGTCTCTTACTTGTCAAACAGATCGCAGTTTGTTGAAATCGGCCATAAAACACTTGGTGTTTATAAAAAGTCTAACTCGGGTACTACTAGTATGGGAGTGGGAGTAACCCAGGGTTCTATTTTAGGCCCTGTGTTATTTTTACTCTTTATACCTACCTTCCCGATTTTGTAAAAGACTACTTCATCTTATTGTATGCTGATGACGCATCACTTTTTGTCACCGGTAGCAATAACAACGAAAATGAAATCAAAATTAACCTCCTAGTAAACAAGTTATCTAATTTTTTTAATCAGAATGGACTCTTCCTAAACATAGATAAGACTGGTTATGTACATTTTCCTACAAATCATAATAGAAACAACATGGATTTAAATATTGCCTATAATAACATCTCTCTGGAAAGAATGGAATCTGTTAGATCTCTAAGCTGAATACTGTTTGCTATCAGATAAGGAACCTCAAAAATGTTATTAATGGGGAAATGCTCATTTCATTCTACCATTCCCAACATTGAACAAACTGGAGAGCTTGGGAGATAGTTTAAAATGGTTTGCCTCCTATTTAGGAGACAGAAAACAAAAAACATATATAACAATCGATGGCAAAAAATACGAATCAGACATGCTAAGCCACAACCATGGTGTGCCGCAAGGAAGTGTCTTGGGCCTACTTCATTTTATAATATTTCTTAACGACATAATAAATACTGTAAGTGACAGTGGCAAAATAAACATTATAAGTTATGCTGATGATACCAATCTTATAGTAAAAGGCAAAACTCTTGCTGACATTCAGCAATGTATCACTCAAAAATGCGAAAATTTAAAAGACTGGTTTTATACCAACCAGCTTATTTTAAATGAAGTCTAATTGCAATATTTTTTAAAACCCACAATTCTATGTTTGAAATACCTGACCATCTCACTGAAGAAATAGAAATTCCTATCTCTAATAGCGCGAAACTATTGGGCGTGGCGGTAGATAATTGTAAATGGGTGGAGCACATTGATGATGTCATAAAAAAGTTAAACAAAACCTGTAGTGCAATGCAGATTTTCACGGCCGTTGTCCAATGAGGTAGTTTCTTCCGGGTTTTGCCGCTGTTGTCGAACTTAACTTGACGTTTCGCTGATCATGCTGTCAGCTTCTTCAGAAGGGTTCCAAAGACTTGAAGTTGTTGAGTTCGGCTCCTCGTTAAATAACTGGGCGCTGCTACGCTTGGTTGCACATTCGCCGTGCTCCGTTGATCGTGACGGATTCCATTACTGGTACTTGGCAAAGCCAGTCTCCATGTATTGCTTAGTCGATACCCATCTTCTCTGTTGAAATTGTTCTTATTTTTCATAATTTCCAGTGATTCCCTAATAATTCTTGGGTAATAACGTGTACTTCTGTCCAATATCCTAACGTTCTCGTATTTGATCTTATGGTTCTCATTGTGATGAATATGTTCTGCTACAGCCGACTTATCTGTGTATCCGAGTCTAGTATATCTCTGATGTTCCTTGATTCTACTCTGGATACTTCGCCCTGTTTGTCCGATATAACATTTTCTGCATATACAGTCCAATTGGTAAACACCTTTGGTCAACGGTTTAGGGATGGGGTCCTTGTTTGACGGAAGCAACTGTTGTATTTTCTTCACTGTTCGAAAACGTACACCTATTTGCTTTTTTGATAGAATTCTTCTTAGCCTATCCGTGACTCCGGTGACGAATGGTAAGCACGCATTTGTTGTAGGTTGTTCCCAGAGAACAATAACTGAGGAAGTAAAAGATCTGCTACTCAGCTTATGTGTCTGTAACATAGGCGAATTCACAAAAATTACGGTCTAAAATTCTAGTTATGTTGGCCACTCCGTTTAATCTTTTGTCAATCACCTTTTCTTATATTTATGTACTTATGTCTTAAATGTCATGGTATATTTTGATGTATTCTTTTTCTTTGTATTATAACCAATATTTTGACTTGTCTTATAGTTATAATACTCTCTGTATTCTTCTGGACAATAAATGTTTATTTATATTGTTTCCGTCGTTCGGGAGCTACTATTCTTGAAGATGCAGGAGGCGACACCATAACAGTAAAAAATTTCGGGGGCTGGAAATCAACCACAGTAACAGGAACCTACATTGAACATTCATTAAGAAAGAAATTGCCACTACCATTGTACGGTCAGTTGATATTATTGAACCAGAATTAATTCCATCAAAAGCAAGTATCCAGCCGAACATATCACCAACATCTACTTATAAAGAATTAGAAAAAAAAAGCATTACTTATAGAAATTGTACATTTAATAACTGTACGTTTGTTATAAAAAAAATAGCAAACTGACAAATTAAGATTGAGTTAATTAAGTTTATAATACATTAATGTTTAATAAACAAAATTAAATTTTGTAGCTTTTTCTTAAGCTGGTCGTTGAAAAAGTATACTGTACAACTCGAGTGAATTATCCATGTCACTCCAAACCCATATCCACTCTTGTTGTACAACCTATTATTATAAGCACAATACACATTCCTATATACATCATTTTCTTGACCACCCTCAAAGAGTTAGATGAGGTAAAATAAGTCAGAATAACTAAAACCAAGTACGTATAGTTAAAGTTATATTCAAATTGTGAATAAAATAAACAAGATGTTCAAGCTGAGAAAGTTTTAATAAATAATAAATTTAAGTTTAGGTATGTGTTTGTGAAAGGTGAAGAGGTAACTATAAGTCATTATTGTTTAATTGACTTTGCTGTTGATGTTCTAATAACTGGGCCAGGGATTTCGGTCCATGTCCACTAAACAAAGACTGTTGCGGTACGTGATTCATTGAATTCTCTGTTTGTTTATTGTTCCTTAACTGCCCTGCTAGATTGGGATTCCAGCTATTGGTGTTGAATAACGAGTAGCCGGGTGTGGTTGTAGGGTTTTGCATGAACTTGTTTTCCTGAGGTGGTGGCTGAAAAATAAAAAATGAATTGGTTTCTTCGATTATAATAGTCGAACAATGTTTGATTATATCTGCCCTACAAATAAAGGCTGGTGTTTAGTGACTTGTTACCAAACCCAAGTAGCATTTCTAGACACAATTTAGAAATAAATTTGGTAGTGGGAAACAGTTTTGCAACTATTTCGATTTTTATATGAAATACAAACGTCGTAGTTAGGGGCTGCCAGGGGCACAACCTTCAAGGGGGTGCATGCTTAAATGTATGAATAACTTAAATTACACTTTCAAAGTTATTGTGTTGTATCTCTTTCTATAAAATAAGTCTTGGGAGGCGCAAAATTCAAATCTTGCCAGGGGCGCTCATGACCCTAGCTACAATGCTGGATACAATGGTTTATATATATTTCTGACATTCTTCTGAAATTATTCCCAATTATTTAACTTTAGCACAACAATATTACTCAACAGTTTAGTACCTATTTCTACCTAAGTACAACTTTTCTTCGGAAAAATTGTTTGAAGACAATTTCGAAACATCATCTCCCAACTAGCAAAATAATATTTATAATGGTTGTATAAGTAACTACACAGCACATTTTGATAATACAATACAACACAAAATTTATTAATCTTTTGGACCACTGGATACAGTGGATAAGACAGGTCCACAATGCAAAAGTATAAAAAAAAAATACAAAATAGATAAAATTAAGTATACAACCTATTGTAAAACACATTTACATTTCTACATTAGACTATAGTATTTTAAGACTCGTGACATTTAAAGACTAGGTAAGAGCTAGATAAGTATGCGGTATAGATAATTTATTACAGAGTTTGTAAGTTGTTTAGTGCCTCTGTCAACTCATGGTATAGAAACAATTTTTGAGTAAAAATCATCTTTTTTTTTTAATTGAAGAGATGTTAATTCTTTCATACAAGTCGGAAGTAAATTATATAATTTAGTGCCTGAATATCTTTTGTAAATTGAATGGTAGTGTTTTATGGTTCGAAAATTGTTTTTGCTTCTGGTATCGAAGTGATGTATTTGAGCATGAGTATGAAGATCTTTATTGTCATGTATGTAAGTTAAAATTTTTAAAAGGTAGGTACTAATCAGTGTTAAAATTTTGTGTTCACGAAAAATATCTCTGCAGGATGTTTGATAGTTTAAATTGAAAATAAATCTAAGAATAAATTTTTGTTTTATTAATATTCTGTTTGCCTTTGTAGATAGTCCCCAGACAACAATGTTAAAGGCCATTATAGAGTGATATTTAGCGTAATACACTGATACAAGCGATTTTGTATCTAATTTATTTTTTAGAGATTTAATTAGAAAATGTATTTTGTTTAATCTCTTAGCTGTGAAATTGATGTGGTCATGCCACGAAAATTGCGCATCAATAATTGTGTATAAAAATTTTGTTGAGTTGACAGTGCTTAGATGTTTGCTGTGAAAATAAAAGTTGAGGTTATGTGCAGTTTTTAGGCTCATTCCAAATTCAACACAAGTTTTTTTTCTATGTTAATAATGAGACGATTTTGTAGACACCAGTCACTGAATTCGTGTAAGGTAGTGTTGACATTTTCAAATCATTTTTCAGAAGTTGTTTTGGATAAAATTATAGAAGTGTCATCTGCATATATAAATACCTTTCCCTTGGTAATAATGTTGGGTAGGTCATTGATATATAATAGAAAAAGTAGCGGACCAAGGACGCTACCTTGCGGAGTTCCAGTATTTGTTTTGTACATGTCTGATTTTACATTACCTTGTTTTACATGGAAGCATCTATTAGTGAGGTAAGAGATCAAAAGTTGATATTTTCTGGTAAAGCCAAGCTGAGAAGTTTTTCGGACACACATTCAATGTTAAGCCTGTTAAATGCTCGGGTTAACTCAAAGAAAATGCCAATGACAATTTCCCCGGCATAAATTAAATTATATATGTGTTGGGTAAATGAGAATGTTGCTGTTTCTGTGAAATGATTTTTCTTAAATCCGTGTTGGCAGTCTGTGACAAGATGAAACAATTCAAGGTAATTATTTATTATTTGAGTTAGTAAAGTTTCAATGATTTTGGAGAAAATACTTATTAGTGAAATGGGGCGGTAATTTTCAATATTTGTTTCATCTCCTTTCTTTAGTATGGGTACAAGGGTAGCGAGCTTGAACAAATCTTGAAATTGTCCATGCATGATGCCAAATGTGCAATGGTTTTTGCAGCATATTCTTTGATCATTTTTGCAGACACTTCGTCGTATCCTGTACTTTTTTTATTTGGTAGTGATTCAATGGCTCTTAATACCTCGTTTGGGGTAACTGAAGTAAGAAACATATTCCAATCAACACTGGAGGATGTTGTACATTTTTTTTTTACTGTGATGTCATTAAAGTGAGTTTTTATTTTGTCCTCTACGATGGAGGAGAAATATTTCCCAAAAGTCTGTGCTACTTCAGTTTCATCAGTGATAATTTTATTATCATGGCTAATGGTTATGTGGTTTACGGTTTTCTTTACATTTGGATTATTAACTATATTCCAGTGTTTTACTTTGGTCATTAGACTGTTTGATTTTTTTAATATAGAAGGTTTGCTTTTCCTTTTTAATATCATTTTTAAGAGTCTTTTTAGTTCTTTTATATTTGTCGTTTATTTCTTCAGAGTGATATTGCTTTCTTAGGTGGTTTAAATATTTTAGGTCTTGTAGTTTTGTTGTGAGGGTAGGAGTGAATAGTACGGTCTGTGTATTTTTCTTTGGTGCATAGTTATATACAATACCTCGCAATAATTTGGTCTACTGCCAAAACGTGTCTAATCAACTTAATAAAAACGCTACAGAATAAAAGCTATAAAAAACATTTACTTATTGCCAATAAGATATAGAACTGCTGATCTGTACAATAGGTACAATATTATTCCTTTAGAAAAAATACACAATAAGTACATCAAGTTTGTAGCTATATACACAGCATCCTAACTCATTCCCGTCGTTCGAACCTAAAGCTCACCAGAAGAAACCAAACGCACAATTACTTATCTATAACTAATAATAACTTAGAATTAGCACAAATAACCTCAAATGTTGGTCGTGCATCGATCTACTACTTCGATGTGTCCATGTACGATGCGCTCCCCGTCGAATACAAAAATCTTAATGTAAAACAATTTAAAATACAATTAAAAAAATATATTCAGTTCATGATATAAAACTCCTCTGGATGAAGACTTAGTACCTTAACTTAGAATGTATACCCTACTTAGGCGAGACAATAATGTAATAATTTTAATCAATGTACACTCATTATTTGTTTAGTTTACTAGTTAATTCCACTTAAAATGTGTTATGTATTTATTTGTATCGTGACTATGTGCAATATGTATGTACAAAAACATTTGATATTTTGTTATATTTTGTATTTTTAATCGATAGTAGAGAATAACCCTATGTGTAATTTTCATTCATGTTGTTGAGTTGTTATGTTCTCTTTCGTGATTTTTGGAAAAGCGGCCTCAAAGCACCAGTGGAAGTGTTCCCAAAAGGAACTATAGGCCTCGTTAATGTTAATATATGCTGTGTTGTAAAAATTTTCAATAAATAGTTTGTCGATAGTAAAAAGTTTGTTTGAATTCCAATATAGAGAGATCACTAATTTTTCTAAATTGTGAGGTAGCCTTAATGTTGTCATGAATTTTATTCTTAGTATTCTCTCCAGACTATCATCTGCGCATGATGATCAGAAAGTCCAGGATCGAAGTTGTCGCATATTAAGTTTTCTTTGTTTATATTAGTTATTATGTAGTCAATGCTGCTCTGTGTTAAACAATCGCCCAGACTTGCTACCCTCGTAGGTCCATCAAAGAGGGAGGTTAGATTGTATGATTGAATTGTCTTCTAGCATTAACATATTTAGTGCCTTATTCATACTGTCGATGTTAAAGTCACTGCATATAAAAATGTTTTTATATTCATTTGTGATTTTTGCTAACAAGTTTGATAGTTGTATGTATTAGAAAGATATTTATATCACTGTTGGGAGACCTGTAAAGGCAGATTATGCAGGTGTTTTTTGAATATGATATATCAGCGCATTCAAATGATAGATCAATTGAAAAATTACAAAAAAATTTTGTTTTTACACTTACTTGCAATGTTATGTTTTGCAAAGATCACTGTGCCACCATGTGTATAACTTTCATGGCAGTAATAACTGATTTGCTGATACCCCATGATATTTATTTGTTCTATTTGCGTTCTGCATGCCCAGTGTTCACTAAAGCGCAGAAACTAGGGTTTGTTACATTTATGAGGTCAATTGTATTTATTTTATTCGTGATACATTGTATGCTTAGGTTTAGAATATTTAGATTAGATACTTCTGCTTGTAATAAGTTCACGTTGGTACTGATTTGGTTATCTTTTATAATATTTCTCTATTTAAGATTTTGCGTAGGAACACTGGCGGTAATTGCCTCTAGATTGTCTTTGGCGCTCCTAAAAAAGAACTTGGTCTATTGCTCTCAATGCCATTAATAGCGAAATCAAATCTTCTATAACGAACACTGCTTGGCCAAAAGGAGGACTTGTAGAATTCTGTCTTATATTTAAAATCTGCAGCAACCATGTAGCTTTTAAATTTAATACCTGGACCTTTTAGGTCTTTAACTATAAAATCTTCATCGTTATCCTTGGTTTTATTTCTTAGGTATTCCCTTATGTCTTCTTCTGTGACGTCTTCAGAAACTCTAGAGAAGTACATCCATACTTTTGGTTTTGCTCCCTTAAATGTTTCATTATTCTCTTCTGCTTGTCCAATATTTCTTCCATACAGTTTTCTTATCCTTTGAACTAGCTGCCATCTCTCGATATCAGTATTTGTTTGATCCGAATTTGTATCTTGATTTTGCTGGGCCACATCCGTTGATTCTAAGTGTATTATGTCATTCATTACTTTTATTTGGTGTTTTTCTAAATCTTTTAACGTGTTATTGTCACATTGTTTTGGAGTTATTTTATTGGTCATTTAAAATTGTTTGAGAGTCACTGGATTATTGTTTTGCTTGCTTTTATATATTTGTGGTTTTTGTATGGATGTTACTATCTTTAATGCTTTTTGTATCAATTCTATTTCTAGTCAATTTGTTTATTTTCATATCAAAGTTACTTATTCTTTCTTCTATGGAATTAAAGTTAATTTGAAATCTTACATTTATTTCTTTGGTGAAATCAAATTGTTGCAAAACTATTTTTTAAAGTACTATACGATAGCAACAGAATAAAAAAAGGCCATTTTTTATAAAATATTTTAATAGTATAGTGTCTGTATTGTGGCACTATGAGGTCATTATACAATATATATAGGCATAGTTAAATAACAATTATACAACTGTTATATAAATACTCTTTGGGGCTGCTTTATACGACACATTTGTTACAACAGACATATAAAAATTGCATTATATGTATCATATAAACCTTGTATAACAACTTACAAAAATAAACAGATCTATTGAAATTCGGTAAACCGTAATCAACTTTTAAATTGCATAATGTTGAAGAACTACATTAAACTATCACAAGAGCAATATATAACCTACATTCAGTGACTACGATGTGAATAACATTCTGTAATATTAAAATGGCGATCTAAAAAAGTTGATAACATAAAATATCATTTTAATTTTGATTAAATTTTGGACTTACAGTTTTTGGACAATTCTTCACAAGTTTCATTAAAAAAACTGTCTGGTGAAAAAACACCCATAATATGGTAATATGATTTTTTGATTTTTTCCTCATATATTATTGGTACCCCTGTTTCATCGAAATTAGGTATTTCTACATTTTCATGTAAATCAGTGTTTCCATTCGAAAATTCTTGCTAGCTGGACTTGGAATTAGCACTACTACAAGTAGCTACTATATTTTTAGGTTGAAGCGCGGAAGTATTAGATCCTCTAATGCGATCATATATATTTTTTGAGAGTTCTCTTAAAATGTCCACTTTGTTTAAATTGTTCCACTGGTAAATTGTTGGATTCATGTTTGTATTGAATGAACAATGCATATAAGGTTGGTAATTGCTAGGATTATAAACCAGTTATAAAATAGTTTTAAAGTAGTTCATTAAGAGCTGTATTAGCTAAATGTGTAACACTTCTATATAGTTTTAAAGTGAGCTCTACACAACTTATAAAATTATTCCATAGTGGTCATGTTAGAAATTACTAGACTTTCTATGCAACTCTTATATTTATTCTTTATAATTGCCTTAAAAAGGTTTTGTAAGAGGTTATATAAAGGTTTATACAACATTAATAAAATGTAGATACTTAGGTTGCCATTTGTAATTATAATACTTCTGTTCTATAAAGAGCATTGGCGAATACTTATGTTATAATTTTTTTCGTTTTGAGTTCTATTTTGCTAGTAGGGCTGTTACTGTTGAATAGAATATCTAGGAACATTTAGTTACTTAATGTTGTTTTTAGGTTGGCAAGTTACAGAAATGACAAATGACTGTAAAGTTTATAAGTGGAGGTTACATGTTTAGAGTCTGTATCAGCCTTTATGGCGTGAGCGTCACGAGAAGCGTACAGTCTAAGATGATTTAAGCGAGAGACGAACAGTGTCGGATCAACAAGTCAAAACGCGTCGCATGGCTATGCTGAGTCGGCACAATCGTTGGCCCATTATCGAGTTTAACTGCATGAAAGAATGAAAGTGTAATTGTAGAAGTTTTATAAGTGAAAAGTCGTAGGTTTTAAAATCTAAAGCAAGGCGTAGCTCGAGCCGTACACATGCCATAAAGGCTGAGACAGACTCTACTTTGTTCTTGGGAAGGCCCTGTAAAAACCTTAGTTATGTGGTAAAACTCCATGTGAGAGTGACAGAACTAAATTGTACGGCAAACTTGCTAGATATCAAAGAATGTAACAAGAGGAAGGGGAAATAATAAAAATACTCACATTTGGCATCCTACCAACTGCACTGCCAGGAGGCCCAACAGGCGTACCAGGCAGATTGGCCTCTTTCAGCATCGCCTGTCTCATCGACATACCCTGGTTGCTATTCTCGAATCCCACCGAGCCGCCTTCGTTCAGATAACCACTAGAGTAATTGCTCCAAGGTGAGCCGAAGATATCACCGCCACCCTGACTACTAGCCGGTTTACTAAAATCATGCTTTGGCATCATAGGGTTTGGCTGTGGTAGGTACGACGGTAGATTATTGGAATATGGCGGGAAATTTATGGAGTAGTTGTCTTGCCTGTAATTTTGACTTGGAGGGGGCTGGCTAGTGTTCTGCCACCAAGACGGGTTAGGTAACGGAGGCATTTCTTCCCGTTTCCACGTATTGAAAGGATGTGAGGAAGGGAATGACATATTTTGGTACGGAGTAGACATTTGGGGATTGTTAAAGGAATTCTGGGGAAGGGCATTTTGTTGATACCCGCCGACGGGTTTCTGGTTCATATTGACGTTCATGTTAACGTTACTCTGGGGGTGTGGCATGTTTTGATACGGTGGCATAATCTGCATGCCAAGGTTTGGGATATTTTGTGGCAAGTTGTCGCTTTTGGGAAATTGGTAATTGGTCCCTTTGTCTAATTGAACGTTAGGCACATTTCGAAGGCTGGTTAAATAATCGGGTTGCGTTGGAGGGGCTATGGGGAATGCTGGGTGATTCTGGTTGAAGGACTGTGTTCTAAGGGGCTTGTTGAATTGTTGGGATTGGGCGTTTTGTTGCTGTTTTTGTTGTGTGGGTATCGCATCAAATTTTACGGATTTCTCTTTTTCTGGTTCGTCGACGTTAAATTTCACCTGCAATAAAGAAAAATACAAAATTTAATTTTTGAACGAATTGAACTCCTTATAACATTGGATAAAACTTAAATCAACTGAAAAGTAGAAGCGAGGGTAGATATGTCTGCCTATGTTCGTATTACGATACAAAAATGCAGCAATGTGAATCGCAGTTAGTACTCGCTCCATCTTCTAATGGCTTGTATATCAACACATCGTAGAAGGTATGTAACTTTAGGCGGGGGTTATATAGCGGACATACCATCCTTCGGAGGGGACGTAAAGCAATCGTATTAAAGGTTAAGAATGTAAAAAATCCCTACTCTTTGATAGAGAAGAGATTCTGCAAAATTTCCAGGTTAGGGGTAGCTTGTCTCCTGGTGTCGGTGTTAAATAAGTGAGAAAAAAAAACTATATCTATTTTTATACATTAAGAAAGAATTTTGTCCTTAAAAAAGGAATTTTATAATCAATGTTTTTCTTAGTATCTCGAGTTTTACTTGACATTCAATTCAGACCATTCTTCATAAAATATGTATTTTCTTATGGTGTAATAGAGATATACTTTTTTCTCAAACTTTTAAAGATACTCGAATTTGATGAAATATTTGAACACTTCAAAATATCTTACCAAATTATAGTATAACTCTACTACTAGCAGTTGCGCATGTCAAAGAAAAAAGGAAATGGACGAATTACCTTCGTAAAAATGTATTTCTATCTGCCTTAAAATGGATGAGTTAAAAACCTTCATAACTTGATTTTCAACTTATTTTTATATGTAGACTATGCACACGAATTTTAGAGACATATTTTGGATTCATTTTGTATCTAGCCCACAGATAGCTCGAATTTCAAGTTCATAATGTTAGGCAAGTCTGCCTGGAGTAAAAAAGAGGTGATTTTACAAATTTTGTATACCATTTGAGTTAGCAACGGATTCTTATAGAAAAAATTCCGCTGAACAAGATTTTTTTATGAAAAATTTTCCTAAACCACGAGCTTCATGATCAAATCATTGTTTAAACAAAATTTTTTTCGTTTCTATTTAATAAAATGAAAACGGTTTCACGGACCCTAAAAAATCTTGATTCAATCGAAAGATATTTTTAATATGCGTCGTCTGACGCCAGGCACAACTCATTTTGTCAACCCGTTCATTTGTTATAGCCAAAATTAATTTCTTAATTAACAAATTGATTATTCAGAAACTAATGAGGTCAGGATATTGTTTTTTCAAAATACATGCCTTTTATTAATACCAGAGAACATACCATATATTTTTTTAAGATATCCTTCAATACTTTCTGATTGTTTAAACAATTGGCATAATTTGTTAATTAGCAAATAACTTTTTTTTTCGAAGGTTTGATCGACTTCAAACCAACTTTAAACGATAAATATTGATGCAGTGCATAACCCCCATAGAAGTCTGCACGAATGCAACTTTTTGTTTATTTAAAGTTTAAATTAATTTTGTAAACTAATAAATGGAATATCTCGGCTCTGGATAAGCATATCGAAATGGAGTTTTGTGCATATGAAAGTGCTTGGAAAAAGGAAATTTTGAGACCAGAAAGAACTTGATCGGATAACCGGAACCGGAAATAAAAGTGATATGGCGTGAGAGGCTCTAATTTGTTTATTAACAACTTTTGGTGGTTTGGTACAAATGAAAGCTAACAAGTTTTTTAATCAACAAGTTCTACAAAAAATATTCAATTTCTGAAGAGTTATAGCCATGCATTTGTGACCCTTAAAAAATCTCGCCCCAACGTGAAAATAGTAAGATTTGATGCGCAGTGGGGTAGCGAGTTTGATCCTCAGTGTGGGCAAATTTTATTTGTTTCAAATTAACTTTTTTTTCGTGCAATAAAATATTTCCCATAAAATAATTTTTAAATTGTAAGAAACGCTATAAATAATTATTTATTCTTGAGAACTTCATTAAATCTGTAACTCTCGAGCTGATGCTGTGCACCTGCTTTGTATGCTCTACATTTCTTATAGTCGAAATCATGGAACAGTGGAATATTCTAATAGTTATTAGCGTTAATAGTTATTAATTGTAAATTTTTGTAATTAAAACAATAAAATAATAATGCCATTAAAATAGTTAAATCTTTTGATTATTTCTCATTTACAAATAACAAAGTATGTGTTTTTTTCATGAAACGTGAACTTTTTTTCATTATAAGAAAAAAGTGAAAAAAAAATTGTTTCCTTTTTATTTTTGGTCTTTTATCAACAGGCACCCCCTCAAATAAAGTAAAACAAGCCTTCTCTTTCACAAAAAGTAGTAAAAAAAAACAAAAACTACCGATAAACCCTCGTTGGACAAGAACAATCATATAATATTTGTTGCATGATAGCCATTTATTTAATGAAATATGCAAAAAAAATTACTTACGTTTTTTTTTTTATTTCCTTCACTGGCTTTGGATGTCTCCATTTAGCCACGATGTTTTTAGTTTACGCTATACTAGATATATCACAACTAATCTATATTTAAAATCTATAATTCCATAAACTAATCAACCTATAATCTAACACGAGAGGACCAGCTAGTGTTACAAGACTCAAGGATTATTGGACAGGGACACACACTTCACGTCAAGGTGCCCTTCATGACGCCTTTGTTTAACACGTAACACACACGGGGCAACGGTAAGGAGGTGATATAAAAAACAGTGGATAAGAACAGAGGAACTCATCTAAACCTATATTTTGACACGACATAACCTAATAAACTCCCAAAATATATATTTAAAATTTTCATTTGTGGTTACTATGTATAGCAGCGAGGTACTATCCAATGGTAGCGGAATACAGTTCTCCAACATTTTTCTTTTCAAGAAGTTCACACCAATTGCGTTAAAATTGCAATCAAATAGCCAGTGATTGATGTCGCCAATATTTCCGTTGCAGTCGCAGATAGGACTATCGAGGATTTTCATCTTGAACAGCATGGATTTGAAAGCTCCGTGACCAAATAGGCAACGAATGTATGTTATAAACATTTGCCTGTTGTACGGGAATGAGATGAAAGATGGTTTAGAAGGTAGGCGGCTATATATGCGACAATAGTGGGTGTTTTGCCTTGTGTGGATCCATTCTTCCTCCCATTTTTTTCTCATATCCATTTTGGCACTGGATATCAAGTCATAATATGGTAAATACTCGATTTTGGGACCTTTGGTAGTTCTAGCTATATTTCGTTACCAACTATATATACCAGAGTGTCCTTTTACCCAAATAAAGACAACTTCCTTGTTTAGAGTTTTCAACTTTATAACTTTTTCCAAAATATCTGTTATTATTTTACATTTCATAATGTGCTTGTTTGGGTTTGAAATTGCACCTAAGACGGATTGTGAGTCGGACATGATGAGGATAGTTATAAAGTAGTTTGATTGTCGATTGCCCAGTCGAGACCTTTACTGATAGCCATACACTCTGCCGTAAATATTGAACAACTTACGTTTTTAAAAATTCCCCAGGAAGTAAAAACATTTATTATCATAAAAAATACTTGGTTACATGAAAAAAAGCAAATTTGATGAAAAAAATTTGCCCACACCGAGAATCGAACCCGTCACTCCATTGCGCGTCAAATCTTACTATTTTCACGTTGTGGGAGAGATTCTTTTAAGGGTCAAAGACGCGTATAACTCTTCAGGGATTGAATATTTTTTGTAGAACTTTTTGTGGTTGATGGAAAAACTTGTTAGCTTCCATTTGCAACAATTGTGTCCAAAAAGTTGTTAATAAACAAATCAGAGCCTCTCACGCAATATCACTTTTATTCCAGTTACGGTAATCCGATCAAGTTCTTCCTGGTCTCAAAATTTTCCTCTTTCCAAGCACTTTTATATGCATAAAACCCCATTTGGTGTGGTCTTGTTTACACAAGAGGGAAAAATGCAACATTTCCACCCAAATATCGAGTTTCTTGAACGAACTGTAGCAGAAGGTCAAGAGGACAAAAAAAGAGCACTTTCTTACAAAGTTGGACAGATGACTTTCCCTACGCTCATTCCTTCAGCAATTATAAAAAAAAACTACAAAATGTGGTTAATAAAATGGCCCCTTATATTATGTTGGATGCAGAAGCTTTTTCTTCGCCTTATCACAACTGTTGAAATCTATAAAATATGTATTTTATTTATTTATTTTTATTTATTTATTTATTTACAACTATCCAACAGTCAAGGACCAATTACAGGATAGGCAAAGTGTAACATATAATACTTATAATTACATTCTAATATAATTTCCATTAAAGTAGGGTTCGTACATTTCAGGTAAAAGACAAGAACATTATGACATTATAACATGACATTATGGCAAGTAAAAATCAAATGATAAATACATACTTATGTAATTATGTATTCCGGTTTACACATACAGACATATATACCTATATTCGCGCATACACACACATTTAGTAAGTCCAGATATATAATATATATCCTATTTATAACCTAATTGTAAATATAACTTGCTAGTTAAATACAGCTTTTATTTTCGACAGAGGTGTTAAATACATCAATATTTTGTTGCACTGACGAATAGTTCTTACACATTGTAAAAACTGGCGACGATTCAAGTAACCGTGTACGAGGCGTAGGTTGATTGAAGGTTTCAAGATGTCTAGAACTGGGACGGGGAACATTTAAATTAAGCTGGCTTAGCACTTCTGGGCAGTCGATTATGGAATTCAATAATTTATATAGAAGAATTATGGAATGAGCTTGTCTACGTGTATCTAGAGAAACCATGCCACATTCTAGCAATAAGACGTCATGAGGGTATCCAATTGGAGGGTAGGTACCAGTTAGTTTAAAAGATACAAATTTTAAGAATTTCCTCTGCACGTTCTCGAGCAAATGTACTTGATGTTCATATCTAGGATACCATATTAGGGAGGCATACTCCAAATGAGAACGAACAAAAGCGTAGTAAAGAGACATTAGTACTTCGCGTGAGCTAAACTCTTTTGAATTACGTATGATGAATCCCATGTTCTTATTGGCTTTGCTGAGAATTTCATGAATATGTTTATTGAAATTTAATTGGGGGTCAAAGGTGACTCCTAAATCTTTAAAAGAACTTGGACGTTGCAGACAGGTGTGATCCAAACTATAAGGAAATATAATCGCGTTCTTCTTGCGATAGAATGACAAAATATTACACTTCTTACTGTTAAGTGACAGATTATTTTTTATACACCATCTACTTATGCTGTCAAGATCATGTTGTAGGTTAATACAATCGCCTATGTCCGAGATTGAGCAGTAGATCTTCATGTCATCTGCGTACAGTAGATGTTTCGTATTAAGATTGTGTGTGATGTCATTTATGTATATATTAAATAGCAGAGGACCCAAGACCGACCCTTGTGGCACTCCGGAAGTTGCGTTTAGATTTTTGGATTTGTAGCCTTTGTGTTCAACAAATTGTAGTCTGTTGCTGAGGTATGACTTAAAAAGAGTGATCAGATTGAGTGACAAACCAACACTATCAAGCTTATTCAGCAATACACCATGATCTAATCGATCAAAGGCTTTTGAAAAGTCGGTGTATATTACGTCTACCTGACCTTGTCGGTCGAGAACCTCTGAGATATACTGCGTAATACACATCAAATTCGTGGTTGTTGATCTACTTTTCATAAAACCGTGTTGGTGGGGTGTAATGATTGTCTTTATCGGATCGAACAATAAAGAATGCATCATTATTTCAAAGACCTTTGCAAAGTTTGAGATGATGGCAATAGCTCTGTAGTCGCTAATTTCATGCCTGCAACCCTTTTTAAAGACTGGGCACAAGCGAGCTGTTTTCCATATTTGGGGAAAAGTGGAAGTTTTAAGAATCAGGTTGAAAATAAACTTGATTGGCTCAAGAAATACTGAGGCACAGTCTTTAACTAGGAAGGCAGGGACCTGTAGTCATTTTAGGTTTGATGCTCTTTAGTGCTGCCAAAACTTCTTTGTCAGACACACTGGTAATGTATATTGGGTTGGCATTTACGCTGGTAGGCTTAGAGTCTGTTATACTACTCGGTGTATATGTGGTAGCAAAGAATTCACCAAAACCATCTACAATATCCTGTGTACTACTAAATTCAGTGTTATTTAATTTCATCATTGATGGAATACTAGAGGTGTTTTTCTTATTATTGATATAAGACCAAAAGGCTTGTGGATCAGTATTTATTTTCGACTCAGTTTGTTGAATATAGGTGTTGTGTGATATCTTGACATCCAATTTAATGCGAGATCTCAGTTCTTTGTATTTACTAAGTGCCTCTTCACATCCAGATTTCCTGTACTTGCGCAATTGTATGTTTTTCTCGCGTATATTAATTTTAATATCTCTGGTAAACCAAGGGGGATACTTATTCATAAATGGTGTAGTTTTGGGTACATGGCGGTCAAAGAGTGAATACAATGTATCATAGAGATATTGACAAGCCGAGTCTACATCGGATATTGAGTAGAGATCTGACCAGCTTATGTTCCCGATTTTGTATTTTAACACCGATATAATGAAAACCAGAAAACCAGAAAAAAAATTCAATGTTTACAGCAGTGTTATATTAGGAATGTCAATCACATGAAATAGCTCTGTGTAAAGATATAACGTAAAACAAGCTAGCCATTATACTCTTCCCACTTTTTATGTAATTGTTGCACATTCAATACGATACTCTTCTCAGTTAAATAAGTGTTGGTTTAGGTTTGCGACTGGCCTTGGCATTGTCTTCTACGAGATGAATTAAGCCGCCAAAGCTCCATAATCTTATCGCATTGGTGACAAATTTATTACTTATTTAAGTTTAAAAATATTAGGGACTACTGTGTAACCCTCCCCAGGGGGGTGGTATTATTTTCGTTTTAGACAATTCTTGTTTAATTATAAAACATAAAAAACAGATTTTTTAAAGTTCATAATATTTAATAATTTATTGATCAATTTAGTTAAAAAACGATACAGTTCTTCCCCTAGCTAACACCAGTTTACTGTCCAAATTTCAATACGTTATCATACTTACAAAAAAAAAGTGACGGACAGGCAGATGAATGGATGGGCGGACATTTTGAAAGTTGTTCAGAATTTAAAAATCACCAACACAGTGACAGTTTTTTTCTCTACAAGCGATATTACCACTTCTTCAATATTTTTCTACAAACTTAAATATAATTTTTGGACGCAAATTGAGAGAATAGCTCACTATCGATGCGCATATGAGGAATGAATTATGTACTTTTTTATGAGTTGAACATTTACCTGTTTATTAGTTTCTTCCATTTTCTTAAAAATAGACTGTAGAGCAACATTCTGTTTCCCTCTTTTGTTCTTCACCGACTCAGCCTTATTGCTCACCGTCACATTATTTACAACATTCATACTTGTCGTATCAACAGAATTGGAAGATAACATATCACGCTCTTCTCGAGACTTCTCCAACGATCCCTGCGGTTTAAGAATCCCAGCTTTTTTTTCTAGACCTGCAAACACACAAATTTAAAAAAGAAAAAGAAATATTAAATGGAAGATCCCATTATAAGCAAACTTCGCTCAAATAAAGACCTATATTATTATTATAACATCTCTTATATATTGTAAATGTATTTTCTTTGTATTTCACTTACAAAAATAAAGACGATTTATTATTATTATTATGTTGGTGCTTGGGAACTTACTTTTTCTTTTAATTGCTTCTGAGTTGTCGACAATGCTAAATGATTTCATTTCCTCCAGCAAGTCGTTTGTGGGATCTGGCTGTATACAGCCCGGTTCAAAATTAACTTCTCCGCTGCTCTCATTCCTAAAATAGTTGTAATTAAAGTATCGTCAAATACGAGGGCTATTTTAAAAAGTTTCCGTCAAGTAGTTTCTTAGATAATGCACCAACAGACAGACAGACAAACTGACGGAATTGAAAAACATATATTTTCGTGATCTACATATTCTGAAACGTGAAAATCCGAACGAATTTCGGAGGGTGATGTTTTTCTCGAATACAATACTTCTCTTCGGTATGGGAGGGAAGTAAAAACAAAATTGTTTATAAAAAAAAAAACACAATAGGCTCTGGAAGTTCAAAACTCAGACATATACTCCTGGTGATACCCCAGAAGAAAGAAACCTATTTTCGTGACCTTTGACATTGTATATATTGGGATGCAGACACGAGACAATATGAGACTTCTACCAATCTTCAGAATGCCAAAACAAAGGCTTATTCCCTTCCGGCAACAAAAAGTAATTTTGAGCCAAAATGGTAAAAACTACGTTTCTAAACCCAGACAGGTGGCTACGGGAGTTCCCCAAGGGAGTGTGTTGGGCCCCTTATTATTTATTGTATTTTTCAATGATGTTGTCCCCTCTTTGCATGACACATTTATTTCCCTATTCGCAGATGACGCAGTTACCGCTGACAGTGAGAGTAACATCAATCAATTATCTACAAAAACAAATACCACAGTTTCCCTGATGGAGAATTATTGCTCGACTAACGGCTTACCTTTAAATAATTTAAAAACCAACCTAATAGTATTCTCTACAAAGCAGCTTGACATCAACTTATTAGTAAGAGCTAATAATAAAACCATCATACAAAACGAAACTATAAAGTACCTTGGTGTACATATTGACTCTCTTTTAACATGGAATGATCACGTTGACTCGTTATTATCCAAATTATCTACACATTGCTTTCTTATATGGCAGATGAGAAAATTTGTCAATATAGATATATTAAAAATGTATTATTATGCATATGTACAGTCAATGCTTAATTATTGTGTTATCTGCTGGGGTAACTGCAGTCGCATAAATGAAATCCTTATATTGCAGAAAAAGATTTTACGTACTATGACCTTTAAAAATATACGTCATTCCTGCAGAACTCTATTCAAAGAACTTGATATTTTAACAATACCATCCCTTTACATACTTAAATGTGTGTCCTATGTAAAGTCTCATTATGACAACTATATTCCCAGGGATAACTTTACTGAGCATGATTTAAGAATCAGTCAAAATCTGACAATTCCCCAACACAAACTGTCAATAGTAGCAAATGGTCCCAATGTCATGTCCATCAAGCTATACAATAAACTCCCTAAAACCATAAAAAGTATAAATAGCATTCATCTCTTTAAAAGCACAGTTCGAGCCACTTTAATCAGTCACAGCTTTTATTCCATAAAAGAATATTTAAGTTGTACTAGTTTTCAGGAGCGTACTTAGTAAAATTAGCAATCCTCGTCCTTATTTATTTTTCTGTATTCTGTTTACTACACTATGGTTTCGTCTTGAGTTATGTGTTTTAATGTATATTTTACAATGTTTTACAATTTTATGACTATATTTCTATACCCGTAATAGGGTCCTATGAAAATAAAGATATTATTATTATTATTATTATTATAACCCGAGGTTGAATTCTTATTTTACTGAAGTAAAACAAATGACTTAAAATTCATGAATCAGATACATATATTTGAGATACGACGTAGAGAGCACATCTCTCACAAACTTAGAAATCTAAAATGGTTAAATATGAACAATCGTCTAAAATTACAAACATTATGCCTCAATCATCAAATAATTAGAATGAAAACTCCTAGTTATATTTACGATAAAATTAGCATTCGCTCCAACGATCATAACATTAAAACTAGGAGAAGGAACAATACAGTACCGCCATCTCATAAAACTAGCCTCTATGAGTGGTCTTTTACAGAAAACAGTAAAACAATGTCCATGAAATAATTTAAAAGAAATTTGTCAATTTACTTATACAGTAATCAGTAAAATAAAAATAAATAAATGAGAAAAAATAAAGTTATGACCAATACAGATCATTCCAAAACTCACAACTATCGACCAATTACACTCTTGCCTGCAATGGGAAAAATATTCGAAAAAATCATAAAAACATTACTTGAAGAACATGTTAATCATAAAATACCAGGTTATCAATTTGGCTTTACTCCAAAGTCTTCTACACTTCACCCATTCACAATACTGACATCAAATGTTCAAACGGCCAGACTGGAAGGATATAAATCTGCAGCCCTATTCCTAGACATCAATAAAGCATTCGACAGTGTATGGCACATGGGTCTAATATACAAGCTAAAATCTCTGGAATGCCCTGACTACATAATACACTTAATAATTAGCTTCCTAGATATGCGGCAAATACAAGTAAAAATCAATAATAGCTATTCTGAACATTTTGCCCCAGAACAGGGGGTTCCACAAGGGTCACCTCTTTCACCCATTTTATACAACATATATTGTCACGATATCTACAACCACAGCCACCCGGACCTAGGATATTTCAATAGGGGAACCTCAATGACTTCAGAAAACTAGGATAGACAAAGCATCCTCGTAGTTTGTTATGTATCATTTTATTTGTTTACATTGCTTTAAAAATAAATATTGGTACGCAACAGTCTATTGGCTAAAGGCAGGTGGGTGTATGCGCACGCAGTCCCTCTCCAAACGTTTTGTTTACGATTCAGTTGTAGCGTTGGCCGCCATTAAAGTGTTTGTGATAAACCGAGGTTAAACGTTGTAATTACAGTGATTTTGTAGTGTCTTTGAAGACTGAATTTGTTATTGTGAATAAACAATGGGAAAATATTGTGTTATATGTAGATGTCCCTTTAAAATTGGAGTTAATCGATCTTTTCGCAGGTAGGTGAAATTATCTCATAAGCGTAACCTCGGGTTGGAACGACAAATAAGTAAAATTGTAAATATTCAGTACAATAATATTGGAAGTATAGAAAATGTTTTTTTATGTTTTAAAATTGAGTAATATAGTTAAATGAAAATAAAGTTGAAGTGCAAATGGTATTATTTTAAAAGTGCAATATTATATTATTTTTAGAATTACTTAGTCAAATTTGAAACATTTCACATCTTCTAATTCAGAGTAAGTTTTTCTTATGACATTCTTTAATATCCTGCACAGAAATGTCAGTTTACTTGAAAACATTTTTATTTTTAAACTATTATCAGCGTCCTCTATAAATTTTAAAGTCCTAACGTATTGAAAATAGATTTTGTGCCCAACAAGATTACAATACAGAAAATTGTGTGCATAATAATAAAAAAAGTCAATAACACCACTTGCCTTTTATATGCTCTTATATTTTCTGTAATTTACAGGCATTATTACCTGGGCTACCTGGTGAAATTGCAAGAAGAATAATTGATTCGAAATCGAAAGAGAAGTATTCACCTGAGCTAAGAGATTTTGCATTAACGTTACACTTTTATTCTGCTAAAGCATACAATTATGTAAGTGAAAAATTGTGTCGTGCCTCTTCCTGCCACCATCACAAAATGGTTTATGTCAGTCGACGGAAGTTCTGGATTAAGTGAAGCTTCCCTCAGAGCAATACAGACTAAAGTATCAGAACTGGCAGTATGTCATCAAAAAGTATTATGCAATTTAGTTTTTGATGAAATAGCAATAATGAAGCGAGTCGAATGGACGGGAAAAAAATTTATTTCCATTGGTATCATTATTTGACAACGACAAATCATAACTTGTATAACTCTCTAGTTATCCCGGTAATGTAGCTGAAATATGTATCCATTTATCTGTCCTTAGAATATAATTGTTTCGAGTTTTATTTCTGTATTATTTATTTAGTTCTTTTTTTAAAAAGATATATTCACGAATATTGTTTATGTAGGTATATTGTATAATAGGATACCAACCTAGTTAATAAATATCCATGTCACACCTGTTTTTTTTTTCTGAAAGCATTTGACTTAAATTGATTTTATTGTTTTTTTCAACTACTTTTATTCATTTCATTATTCTTAATTTATATAATAAAAGTGTGCCTTTTATGTTGAATTAATTTAAATATATTATGCTAGAAGAAGTTTATATGAGAACATCTAAAAAATAATTAACCTTTTTGAAATATTTTATATCACACAAGTTGTGTGTACTATCACTAAAGTTAATAATTATGTATTATTAAGCATACCATTATTCTTGACATATGTACTGTTTTCTGTTCTTGTGTTCTTAATATTTAAATAAATAATTTTGAATTTAATACAAAATAACAATATTATTCATATTACTTTGAAGTCGAACTAGAAGAGAAATTTATATATTAATTATACAAAATTATCACCCTCTCTAACATATACGCCACTGGCAACGAGTACCAAAACATAAACAAAACTATCTCCATCCTTTTTTAAGAATAGAATGTATCATATTATAGGGAAACACAACAACACCTGCATTAATGTATAGGGAATGCTTTGTCTATCCTATCTGAAGTCATTGGGGAACCTACATACTACAATTCGCCGACGACACACCACTAATATCACACAACTCAAACCTTTCCACCACAATCCAACAACTGCAACATTTAATAATAAACACAGAAAACTGGTTCAATCTATGGTGACTCAAACCAAACTCTCTGAAATCCCAACTGTTACTCTTCAATCACAATCCCAATCCTAGGTCGCCCACAGTAACCTTAGGCAACGTAACAGTAAGCCCCAAAAATTCAGCCAAATACCTCGGATTCCAGATCGACCACAAACTGAACATCAACCAGCACACAGCCCTGATGAAGAAACGAATAAATACAAGAGCTAAACACTTCCGAGCCCTGACCTGACCCTTAATAGCGGACCACTATCAAAGAAGAATTTAGAGGTGGGAGAAAGAACAGTCCTTAGAAGTATTACCAAACTGCGACACCCTCGTAACCATCTCCACAATATATCAAATAATGAATTATACCATAAAACAAAAATAGAACCAATCCTAACACGACTCACTAAGCTACAAACGAAATTCGCCATTACCCAACACAACATACAAAAAATAGATGAATTCTGCACTATACGAAATCTCAACATTAGAGTTAAATATAAGACACCAGAATATACCCTAATTGAGAAGATAAAACAACTACAAGAAGTCAATCCTAATTAATATAATTGTTTTTTTTTTAATATATCTTACATAGTATATGAACATAATGATTGTACACAATCTAGAATAACAATTTCCATTAATATTGTATCACTTTATGGGCAGGAGGACTTCGGTTGATAGCCCTTTGGATCTTTCCAATAAAGAACACATTTATTTACTTATTAAAGTTATGATATAAGAAATTAATATAATGAATATTATATTTGGAAGAAAATCTTGTTTAACTACTTCACAAATTAGAAATTTAGTAATTTAGTTATTTAAGAGTATAATGTAGAATTAGGATATGCACAGTAAATGGTTCATTTGTAAACTGATGTTGTAATATAACATATAGGTTAGGATATTAACCCGTGGGGTTGTACATTGTACTACTTGCTTGAACTCAGCCTAGTGGTTACCTCACCTTAAAATGGTATTTTCTCTACTTTGTCTTTTTCTGTTAATGTATATATGGAAGGAAAATAAATATATCATTATTATTAAAAATAAGTTCTAAACATTTAATTGTCAAACCATGAACTTTTTAAACAACTCTTATAAGAATTTTTCTCAAAGTACTGGTACTTACTTCATAATTAATTTGTTACCATTTACATCTATTTCTGTCAACCATAGGCTTATATCTATAATTCGCTTCACTCTAACAAGTTTTTCAACTTTAGGATCGTCTGTTTCTTCCTTAAAGTCGAACTCTTTAAAGCTTTTTGAAAGGGGCAGAAAGCCCTGTAGGCTTTTATCTTCTGGCAAGGGCAATTTGACATCTAAAAAAATAAAGCAAATAGTTTTAGAGTCAATAGTTCATAAAAATACCATACTTTTTGCAACTTACATTTATTGTAATTCAGTAATTTCACATACTTTTGAACGTTGTTCAGCAGCTTAACCAAACTCGGCCATATTTGCAGTCTATTAGTAAATACTTTCTCTTTAAGTACATCTTGTTCATTTTGAATAAAGTATAATAAAAATTTTACTGAAAAAAAAGAGAAAGAACAAATTAATGAACACTCTGAGAATAAACAAATTTTAGGTCTATGCTAGTTGTCCACCTCGTTAACTATTAACAATCTTACCCAAAATGTCCTAAATACTTTTGAAAATAAACTTCCCTTTTTAATTTAAAAAGTGTGTCAGTCACACATTTTGCAAGTATGAAACACCACAGGGCTCCATGCTTGGGCCAATCTTTCTAATCTAAGCAATCTGTTTTATTATTGAAACTTTGATATGCCTTTAATAGTATTTGCAGACGACACAATAGCCATTGATCAGCAAAAGACGTTATCTCTATTGCAAAAAATAGGGGACAATACACAATCAAATATTTCAATCAAAAAGTATCTGAAACATTTGAAGTACAAATATAGAGGGTGGAGGGAGGGTTGGAAAAATTGAGACAGGATGGTTAGAAATGTAAAAGTTTGAATTATCGTGGTGAACACCCTGTAGAATTCAAAATAATTCTAATTATGGACACTTATAGGTCAAATAATGATTATTCATACACTCAAAAGTTTTTAGCTTTCCAAGCGCTATAGTAACTCAGTGTTGAGATTTCAGAGGAATTGATCAGATCAAAAGTTGTAGGAATATGAGTAAGCTACCTCGTGATGACCTTGACTTTAACCTCTAACAATACTTTCAAAGTCATTTGATCGTAAACTCTTCTTTTTTTTTAATAAAACCCATATCTTGCACCTTGGATTCAGAAAAAACTCATAATCTCACTTTATGATATGAATCTTTCAAGAAAAAGTTATATAGAAGGGGAGAGGAGCAGCGGCGGCCCGTCAGGGATGACAGTGCCCACCCAATTATTTAAGAGAGCCAAGGCCAAGCAGCAGTTCATCATAAAATTTTGCCGTTCATTAATATAAAAATTATAAAATTAAACATTATTTTTATTTATGATCACATTTTTAATATTTTACTACATATTAATCCGCCTCCACCAAGTTCATATACGAATCCGCTTGATCTTAATACCGGGTCGCTTGCCGCTAATATTTTATACACATGAGCCTAAACTCTAACTACAATTAACCAGGGTGGGCAGTGGACACTGAAATTGTGTTATACTACGCCTACGCATATGTTGGTCATTCTCTTCGATCTTATGCCTGCAACACGTATCAACACGGGACGTATGACTATGTCGTACACTGTCTGTCTTTAGGCGATTTGGGGAGGGCATGCGACGCCTAAATAAAACTTAATAAACATAACAATAATGAATATGGAATTTTGAATTGTTAATTAAATAGTATTGTTTACATTTGATAATAGATCAAAATCAAACTGGAAAATGAATAATTACTAATTAGGTAATAAATGTGTTAAAATTGATTAAATGATTAATTCATGTCTTAATCTTATGAGAATATCAAATAGAACAATAATTGTGTACCTATATAATTTCTAATTTGATATTTGATAAATAATAAAAAAAAGGAAGTTAGTGTGACATTAATTATGATTATTATTATGAAAACAATATTATTAATAAATGATGCAAATTCAAACAGATATCGACCTTTTTGGGTGGAATGTGGACACTGAAAATCGCAATTTCTCGCCAAATATCGTTTCAGTATACAAGCAACAGAAGTACTTCGTAAATTTGTTCAATTTGCATTTGTAATCTGTGGTGGTAGGTACTTATTAATTTTTTACTGTTTTGTGTTTACTTTTTACTTACATTTTTAGCAGGAAAAACTGAAAAGTATGTTGTGGTGAGAGTAACAAATAATTTAAATTAGCGGATTAGCCATGGCCAACGTAAGGCAAGCAGTGAGCGATAATGCAGACATACATTTTTTATTAAAGAACAGTTTTGCGTCCCTTAATTATGATGACTAAATTAGAGCGACCTTGTCCCACTATGGGGAATTTTAATAATGTAAATTCAAAATTGTCGAACAGAAAATTTTGTGTAACATGGCATCAAAAGTGGCTTTCTGGAAGTGAAATACAAAATAAACTTTATTGCTGGCCATGCATGTTATTCAGTAAAAATAGTAATAATCCGTGGAATTAAATAGGGATAAATAATTTAAAAACGTTATATAAGGCAATTGAAAAACACAATATATCGAAAGACCATACCCTTTCTGGTTTAAAGTATAAAGTATTTGGCCTTCCAAATATTCAAAATTCACTAGATTGTGCCCATCACATTAAACATAATGAAACGTTCATAGAAAATCGGGATATTATAAAGAGGTTAATTGATATGACAATATTTTTAATAACCCAAGAATTAGCTTATCGAGGGCACAACAAAAACACTGACTCACAAAACCAAGGTACTTTTAAGGAACAACCCAAAATTTAACACATCTTACTGATAGTATGTCGAAAAATATACAGAATGATTTATTAGATTTAATTAACTATAGTTTGCAAACACGTCAGACGAGCAGAGTCGAAGCCCTGCGGTTGGAGAAGAGGTCACTCATATGGTACATAGATGGTTCGAAGATCACTGAAGGGGTCGGTGTGGGCGTAGCGGGGCCTAATTGCAGGCTATCCAGAGCCCTAGGCAAGGCCCCAACCATGTTTCAAGTAGAAATCTATGCTATAGATCTATGTACCCAGGAATACTTAAACAAAGGCATTCGAAGGGCAAAGATCTATATACTTTCAGATAGCCAGGCAACGTTAAAAGCTCTAGGGTCTTATACCTTTGAGTCTAAAATTGCCGTGGAATGCAAACAATCCCTGAAGCAACTGGCAAAAAACAAAAAAGTTACCTTGATGTGGGTGCCAGGGCATGAGGGAATAAAGGAAACGAATTAGCCGACGCCCTTGCAAAAAAAGGTGTGCTGAAGCCCCATTTTGTCTTGTGGCTTAGTCAAAGAGCACATAACGGAGGAGATCAAAAAAATGGGAAAAGAAGCAGAAAGAATCCTACTGAAGGAATACACCAGGTCAAAGACAAGCGAAAAAGTTTATTACTTATTCGACAAAGAATGTCACAAGGCTTCTCAAACTCGAAAAGTCCTACTTAAGGCTGATAACAGGCCTCTTGACAGGTCATTGCTCCTTGAGATATCATCTCAAGAATATGGGCAAAGTAGACAATGATATGTGCAGATACTGTGATACTGCAATAGAAACTGCGGAGCATGTTCTTTGCGAATGCAAGATGTTAGTCCGTACTAGGCTAAAGTACCTAGAAAAGGTGGAATTAATTAACGCCTGAAGGCATAGGGAAAGTAGCGATTTATTAGCAACTTTGTTTAACAACTATCCGAATTTCTTTCACAAGGATAAATTAGAAAACGAATTAAGGGTAATATATTCGGATACCAGATATCTTGGGCACTTCTGTAGACTTGGTAGATAAACTTAATTTTTTTTTTGCTAACTCTTTGCAAACCGAAATTCCTGAGATATATAAATTAATATCTTTAACCCTCTCTCAACGGGAACCGCAAAAACGTGCAAATTTCTGATTGACATATCTGCGGGAGACGCATATTTTCGAATGCCGTGAATAGCACTTAAAATCAGGAGGCGCATGATTGCGGTCTGATATGTGTTTAAAGCATTTTAACGAGTTGTAGCTTTTTAGTTGCAAAAAAGCTGTGGTCCGAAAAACAGTTGTACACCCGCAATTTATTCTTGAGGGTCTCAGACAATATATTGTGTGCTGCAAATTTGCCTTAAAATAAATTGTATTTTTTACAAAATGAGCAGGAAAAATAAATACTTAACAGATAACGAGCTTGAAAGAATCTGGGAAGAATCAAATAATGATGATGTACAAGAACTATTGGATTTTGACCCAGAAAGTGATTCAGGGAGTGATTATGAACAAGATAACCACAATATTGATAGTGACATCAGTGTTGTCTCTGAGGAAGCAACAAGCGAACATGATACAGATATAGAAAACAATCTAAATTTGGAAGACAATCCAATACCTTGTGGTTCCAAGGAGTCCAGTCAAGCTGGTAAATATTTGTTCAAATTAACTTTAAAATTGTAAATATGCCAAATATTGATTTACTTTTGCATTAGTTTGGGACTGCTTTATGTTAATGTTGTACCTCACAAATGGGTAGAAATATTTTAAAAAATTGCATAAGTGGTAAATGGGTGAGCGAAGTGGGTTGGGGGGACTGAACCGAAAATATTGAATGATGTGTTGTTTTCAGGACTTTTGGAGGATGAGGAATTAAATTTTACGAATATTCAATAATAATTTGTATTCTTAGATGGAAAAGGGCTTGGATGTTATGTTTAAGGGAATACGTAGTGTTGAAATATTGGCATTAGTTCTTATCTTCTTCAGCATAAAAATTCTGTATATACCAAATAAATATTTTATGATTAGACATTGCATATTGGATTCTATTTTCAGGAGAACCAAGAAAGAAAAAATCCAACTTGTGCGATTCTGAAATTGGGATCAAGATAGCAACTATATTCCAAAAATACACCTTTTTGGTAGCAAAAATTCGGGTTGTTCAAATATTGAGAATAATACTGCAATGTTTTGAACTATTCTTTTTAGAAAGTATTGTGACAAAAATTACAGAACAAATTTATTCTATAAGCAAAATGCACCAGAACCCATGACGCATGATAAAAAATGGACTGATGTGACTAACAATGAAATGCGCTGTTTTATAGCTCTCTCACTTTTGATGGCACAGGTAAAGAAGCTAAAGATAGTAGACTACTGGTCAAAAGATGCTTTGCTATCAACACTTATTTTTTCACAAATCTTATCTTATATTTTAGTTTATTTCAACTTGTGCATATAAACGTGAATACCTTTGAAGTTGGGAAGCGCACTAATACGCGAAAATAATGAACGGGAGACGCACGATTGCGCGAGCGCAAAAAATCCCCGTATGTTGGGCCAGTGACCTAAAAAAATGCCCGATGTGAAAGGGTTAATTCTGTCAATACCCACAACATCTGCTTCGGTTGAGAGGAGCTTTTCAGCGCTGAAGAGAATTAAATTCGCCAGGAACCTTTTTCGATGAAGGTATAGATCATTTTGCACAAACCAAGGATCGACGCATAGACTTAATGTACAAGAACATCTAATTAGTTAATTTCCAACACAGATCACGTCGAATATGAATATTTATTGATTTTTAGAAGTTACGGTTATGTATTGCTTTTACTTTTTTTGTTACTTTCCAATATTTTCCAGAGACTTTATTTATTTGTTTATTTATTTCTTCATTTATTTATTTTAAGTAGTTAATGGGATATGAATTTCGGTTCCATCCACTGAGCCGATATTCGGTTTGATCATAGAGATTTCATTTTTATTTATAATTTATTATTTGTTAATTTGTTCTAATCTATTTTGTTCATTTATTTGTTTTAAGTAGTTTTTTATTTCAGTGGGTCGTAAAGTTCCATCCACCGAGCCAAATCCGACGTGCGCAAGGGATCGGTAAAAGTTCTCCAACTTCGGTTGTGAAAGTGCACGTTTAACTCGATTAGTATTAGGTTATCCGATAACCTTGAGCTGTAAAAAAAGGGAGGTTAAGGTTAATTGATAAACTTGAAGTCTCAAAAAATTTTCACCTGCAGCATTCTCTATTAACCACTACTGCCCACCCGCAGCTAAAAGTCACGGGCCGCCATTGCATACACTTCTAACTTACGCCCTGACAGTTAAATTTTTTATGTTATTTGTTATGTATGCTTTATGTTTGTTATATACACCTATTTGTAAGATAGTACATTTTTACAAATAATTTTTTGTTGTACCTATTTATTGTACTATTTGACGTGTCAACGCACCGCGGTGCATTCTATGACCAATAAAATTTATCTATCTCTCTATCTATTTTTACTTCCACATTCACATAGTGGAGTGGAAGTATACCTAGTAATTGTAAGAAACATTTTCAAAGGAGGTGGGTAAAGACCAGCCTTTTTTCGCAATCATGAAAATAAAAAGTTTTTATTTGAGCCATTCTTTTATATTTATTTTAAGTTCAAGTGTTCAACATTATGTTTAGATAAAATTGATATACAATATCCTATAATAAAAATGTATGTGATAGGCGAAAAAGGCCGATCTTTACCCGCTTCCTTTGAGTCAAAACAATTTTCATATATAACATTATAGTAGAGTTCAAAACGAGATCTATCTCGTCTTCCGTGGAACATTGAAAGGTAAAAATGTATGGATTACGTTGTTGTATAGTATTTGGCTTGTGTATACACCCCCTAAATTCATCTGGCGATATCGGTGTCCAAACAACCCCTAGGGGTGACAAAGCGAAAAAAAATAGAAAATTTGATTTTTCCCTAGTCTTTCTAAGAGTTTCCAAATTTTTGTTTTACTATGTATAATAATAAAGTTATAGCAAATTATATGTGAAGATATTGCATTAGTAGAAGCGGATAATGGTTGTTATAAACCTATGTAACTTATTCCTTATTATGCATATATTCATTTTACTATTTTCGCAAATTCGTTACACTCCTAATTGTAGGTAGACGAACGAAAATTTTAGAAAATTGATAAGAATAAAAGTTGTAGCCTGTACGATCTAGATTATAATAATTTTTTTTATTTTTATATTCCGCTTATAAATAAGAAAGTTATAAAAGAAATAATAACCTATTGACAGAATTCCCGCAGAACCCATGTTGCAACTATCTCAAGACCTGTCTATTTCCCTCTCTCTCTCACTCGCTGCTCGCATAGTCGTAAAAGTATTGCTATTTAAATTATTCATTAGAAATTAGCCTAGATAATGTTATATGATATAACATAACAATAATTTAGGACGTAATTGTCCTAACAAAAATAATGTTACGGATTTCCACCTTTTAGGAAACACCCTGTATGAATCCTTGGGTTCTAAATAATTTTAACAAGAGATTAAACACTACTAACACTTTATTTAACAATTTACTGACTATACAATACTTCAAAATTTACTTTAACCTCACTTTTTCCCGAACGTGTCACTTCTCAAATAAACTTCCCCTTCCGCGCTTGTAATCGCGCCTTATATACTCCGAATTTGAATCTCTAGATCCATCTAGAAGCAATCAAGAATCTTCTCCAACATTCCAGAAAAGTCCGTTTTATTCTCTTGGCTTCCAGTCACAATCAATAGGCATAGGCGTACCATCTCCTTTTCCAAGGGGGTGTAATTCATAACACTGCCCCCTCCTTAAGCCTGATCGTCCCGATCAGGCAACTCAGAATCATCGATGTATTTCGCCAGCCTGTCCAAATGCACGATCTTCATCTTGGACTTTTTGCTTCGTTGAATTCGATAGACGACGTCATTAATTCGGGTAATAACAGTATACGGTCCATCCCAAGGCGGTTGAAGTTTCGGTGACCTTCCTTTCTTCCGCTGTGGGTTGTACAGCCAAACCAGGTCTCCTGCCTTGAATCCTTCTGAACTACCCTTACGGTCATACCGAGCCTTCATTCTGTCACTGGCTATGGTGATTTGGTCTCTAACTAAGTCATGGACATTCCTTAGCCGTTCACTCACTTCATCTACATAGCTGTTCACAGGAAGCCGTTCTCCACCTGGTGTTCCAAACATCAAATCACATGGCAGTCTTATCTCATGTCCAAATACTACACGAGCCGGAGTCTGTTTTGTAGTTTCGTGGATAGCAGCTCTATATGCCATGAGGAAAAACGGTATGTGGAGATCCCAGTCACGTTGATTTTTATGAACGACTTTAGAGAGATGTTCTTTCATAGTCTTATTATGTCGCTCCACCATTCCATCTGATTGCGGGTGAAGGGCTGTCGTCCGTGTTTTGTGTATTCCCAATAACTTGCAGATTTGCTGAAATACCCCTGACTCAAAATTTCTCCCTTGATCTGAATGCAGCTCCAGGGGTACACCAAACCGACATATCAAGTTATCTACCAAGACTTTGGCGACAGTAACCGCTTCCTGGTTCGGAATTGCGTAGGCTTCAGGCCATTTACTAAAATAGTCCATGGCAACCAGTATGTACTTGTTACCATCCTTGGTTACTGGGAATGGTCCGGCTATATCGATCGCAATCCTTTCAAAAGGAGCCCCGACGTTATATTGCCTCATTGCACCCCTACTTCTAGTCTGTGGTCCTTTACTGGCTGCACAAATTTTACAATTACGACACCACGCTTCAACATCTTGACGACTATTTACCCAGTAAAATCGTTCACGTACTTTATTCAGGGTCTTGTTAACGCCGAAGTGTCCGCCGGATGCTCCATCATGCACTTCCTGAAGTACTTTCGGTACTCGACACCTGGGAATCACTAGACGCATAGCAACTTGCTTTCCATCCGGGCTCTCCCATGCTCTTTTTAACAACCCGTTCATAACTCTAAGTGAGTCCCACTGTGCCCACAAAGCCTTCAATCCAACTGCTTTGTCTGAAACATCCTTCCACTCTGGTCGAATTCCTTTTTCTTTTGCTCTCAATATAGCCCCAATCTCTGCATCGTTCAGTTGTTCTTGTCTCAGGGCTTCAGTTGTCCAATCATCTGGAACGTCTATTTTAATAGTGTTGACTACTCCCGTGCCCTGCTGTTTCTCCACATGGCGGCAGTGCTTGCAGTCGTCCTTGCATGGTCTTCTAGATAAAGCGTCTGCGTTCTTATGAGATCTTCCTGGTCGATGCTCGATTTTAAAGTCGTACTGTTGCAGCCGTTCTATCCAACGGGCCAGTTGACCTTCCGGGGTTTTCAACTGCAACAGCCATTTCAACGCAGCATGGTCGGTCCTGATTTTGAAATGTCGTCCATAGAGATACTTATGAAAATGGTCCACTGATTTGACGATGGCTAATAACTCTTTTCTGGTTACACAATAGTTTCGTTCTGGTTTGGAGAGCACCTTGCTGAAGTACTCGATCACTCTTTCCTCTCCGTTCTGAATTTGAGACAGCACACAACCAATCGAAGAATTGCTGGCATCTGTATCTAAAATAAAAAGTCCATTCTGTTGTGGGTATGCTAGTACAGGACCAGTGCATAGAGCTGCCTTCAATTTTCTCCATGCTGTTTCACACTCCGGTGTCCACTGGTACTGAACTTTCTCTTCTGTTAGCCGGTGTAATGGCTTCGCAATGTCTGCAAACCCTTCCACAAAGCGTCTGTAATAAGTGCAAAGGCCAAGGAAGCTTCGTACTTCATGAACGTTAGATGGCCTTGGCCAATCTCGTACGGCAGAAATTTTATCGGGATCCGTTTGTATTCCCTCTGAAGACACTACGTGCCCAAGGAATTTAACTTCTTTCTGAAATAGTAAACACTTCTTCGGGTTCAACTTCAGGTGTGCATTCCTTACTCGTCCAAATACTTCTTGAAGATTTTTCAAATGTTCTGTAAAGTCTCGTCCCATAACCAGCACGTCATCAAGGTAAACCAGGCACATCTTCCAGGTTAGCCCTCGTAGTACAAATTCCATCAATCGTTCAAACGTGGCTGGAGCATTGCAAAGTCCAAAAGGCATCACCGTAAATTGGTAAAGACCACTGCCTGCTGAAAATGCTGTCTTTTCCTTATCATCAGGATGAAGTCCCACTTGCCAATAACCGCTCCTAAGGTCTAACGTCGAAAACCACCGTGAGCCTGCCAATGTACTTAACGTGTCATCAATCCGGGGTAATGGGTAACTGTCTTTCTTCGTCACATCGTTCAATTTTCGATAATCGACACAAAATCTTAACGTTCCGTCCTTTTTGGCAACCAAAACTACTGGCGATGACCAGGGACTTGTTGACTCCTCAATAACTCCATCTTGTAGCATCTTATCTATCATTGTTGAGGCTTCTTCTTGTTTTGCTAGCGGAAGCCTCCTAGGTTGTTGTCGAATAGCAGGTGAGTCACCAGTATTTATCCGATGCTGGACTATATCTGTTTTTGTAAGGGCCTCCGTACTTTTGGCAAATACTGAACTTTCTTTTTCCAGGAACTTGAGCGCCTCCTCTCGTTCATCCTCAGATAAATGCTCCAACTGGGAGCTCAGCAAGGTCAAAACTTCCTGGTCTATATTTGTAGATGAATTTCCCTCCGTTTGTTCTTCGCACCTTGCTACCCATGTGACCGGTTCATAGGAGCCAATCGGTTTGCCTTCTTTGATTGTTACTGCATGGGAATTTAAATTGACGACTCTAATTGGGATTTTATCTTTAGTCCGGGTTAAAGTTCTTGCCACAACAATATTGGTTAGGGACTTAATCGATTCGTCACCTTCCACCAGGCCAACACGGTAGCCTCCAGGATTTCCTTCCAAGGCAGCATCGATGATCTGTTCCGAATGAGCAGGAATCTTAATCGTCTTTGTTGTCAATAGCCTTGCTTTACGGAATTGGTCATCTGCGGTTGCCAGGATAAATTCCTCATTCCCAATTTTCAAGACTCGCTCCCCTACGTCAACAATAAACCTCTTCTCTTCCATGATGTCCAGTCCCAAAATGAAATCATCTGTAATGTCAGCCACAATGACCTTGTAATTGAATCTCAATTGTCCAACCTGCAGTTCCAAATTGACCTCTCCATGGACCGCAGCCCTGTCTCCCGTGGCTGTCCGAATAATTACTTCATTTTGCTTCTTCTTAATCTGCAAGCCTGATATAAACCCTGGCCGCACTATTGATGACGTAGCGCCGGTGTCAACAGTAAACACACACTTTCTTCCATTCACATATCCTTGCAACAGCAGACTACTTGGAATTCTTCGCAGCTGGGAAATCTTTATTTCTCTGGGGGCACCGTGTTCCCTAGCCAGCACAGCCCCCTTGGTGCTGGCTATCTTTAGTTTTCCTGCTGCTCTTCTACATTTACAGCATTTACTCGTCTGTCCGAGTTCTGCTGTCGACAGTCTCGTTTCATATGTCCCATCCTGCCGCATTTGTAGCATTTAATACCTCCACTTGGCCTTTCTCTGTTTTGTTGGTTTTCCTGTCTTCTTGGAGGATTCGATTGAGCCAGTAATTGACCGATCATTTTATTCGTTTTGAGAATCGCGTTCAAGATAGGGTTTTGGTCTCTCTCTTCTGGCTGCGATTCTTCAAGCGTCATAGCCCGCACTCTTGACTTTGGAGTATCCCTATAGACGGCTTCTACCTCTAATGCATGCACCAAGGCTTCACTACTACTTTTATGTCGGGATAGCCTGAGGACTCGCCTGATCTCCTCGTCCCTTATCCCGTCTAGGAATGCCCCCACTGCCAATTGCTCTTTAAATTCTTTTGGCGCATTAGGATAAGCTAAGTGTGCCAGTCTTTCCACCGCAGCTTCAAATTCTTGTAGACTCTCTCCAGCTTTCTGAACGCGCACTTTCAGCTGGGTCTGGTATACTTGAGCAAGGTGTTGATCTCCATATCGTAGATCTAAGGCAGCTTCTAAAACTCTAAAATTACGTTGTTGGTCCGCCGGAATTGTCTGGAGCAACTCCAACGCTTGGCCTCTTAAAGCCACGATTAATGCCTTAGCCTTCTCTTCGTCATTCCAGTTGTTTGCACTTGCTGCTGCCTCAAACTGTGTCTTGTAAGTCATCCAGGAACTTTGACCATCAAAGGAGGGAATTTTTAATCGCTGGCCTGACGATACCAGTTGCTGGTTTCCTCTATCCCTCAACTGTTGTTTAAGCTGGTCAATTTCTCCTTCTACCTGGTGCATTTTCTCTTCAACCTTGTCTACTTTTTCTTTCACTTCGCTTACTTCTTGCTCGACTTTATCTTTAAGTTCTTCAGTGACGGCAAATATGGCATTCTGTTGGCTTTCTATAATTTTCCTTAGTTCGTCTCTCTCATTTTGTTGTTTAATGTCCAAGTCTTGCATGATTTTTCTCAATTCTTCCTGACGTCGTTTCTCTTCGTCTTGATGTCGTTTCTCCTCTTCTTGTTTTTCCTCTTGACGTCTTCTCTCTTGATCCTCAAAAATTTTTCTTAATTCTTCTTGACGTTTTTGTTCTTGTTCTTGGCGCTTTCTTTCCTGATCCATCATCATCTTTTGCATTTGGGCCATAAAGTCCTGCATTTGTTGTTCGGATGCCATGCTTCTGGTCGTTACCGGCATACAATTACGTTGAAATCAAATAAGTTGAATATAATTACGTCACTATCGGTAATGGGACTGTCCAGAAAACCCTCAAAACGGCACGAAAAAAGTCTTATCTAGAGTCTTTGTCACTTAACCTCTAATGTCCAACAAAATGTTCCAAAAATGTCTCAAAAATGCACTTAAACACTATTTTTCCTGTTCGAAAATAAACCTCGAACAATGTCCAGTAAATTAGTCCTTCCTGTGTTAGCACTAACTCCGAGAATACTGTCCCAGTCTTCTCAACACTCCCGAAAAAATCCTCTTGTCAAAATTCCGCTTCCGACACCAAAATGTTACGGATTTCCACCTTTTAGGAAACACCCTGTATGAATCCTTGGGTTCTAAATAATTTTAACAAGAGATTAAACACTACTAACACTTTATTTAACAATTTACTGACTATACAATACTTCAAAATTTACTTTAACCTCACTTTTTCCCGAACGTGTCACTTCTCAAATAAACTTCCCCTTCCGCGCTTGTAATCGCGCCTTATATACTCCGAATTTGAATCTCTAGATCCATCTAGAAGCAATCAAGAATCTTCTCCAACATTCCAGAAAAGTCCGTTTTATTCTCTTGGCTTCCAGTCACAATCAATAGGCATAGGCGTACCATCTCCTTTTCCAAGGGGGTGTAATTCATAACAATAAGTTAAAAATACATTAACGCAGATACTAATGACCTAAGTTACATAATTTTTAAAATGTAGACTGATGAATTTTGGGAGGAAAAACTAGTTTTATAATGAATGATTATTTACCCACACCCTTTGTCCTTATAATAATAATAATAGTGCTAATAATAATAATAGGAGGAGTGTGAAATGCCACAATAATAATAAGAAATATTGTTATTTATTAACCAATTAAGAATAATAATAAACAAATAAAATTGATAAAAGTAATACATTTTCATATTAATTGAAAAATGCACATTATAATAAAATACAAAAGTAACGATCTCCGAAATTATCATTTTGCTAATATAATTCATCGTCCATTTCTTCATCTACAACTGTAATCATTTTGGCAAGAGTTCCCACTCGAACAACACCAGTTTCCCAAAAACGACAGTTTATATTTTTTGCACTGGCACTTCATGGTTGCGCATCCTGAAATGACATTTATTAGAAAAACATAGTTTAAACGATTCGCGATACTTTTACCTGTTTTACAATAAGAAAATGACATTTCTGCAGTCAGAGTTGGCACTGGCGATTTATTTGTCGATATAGGTGAATAAGAATTATCTTCATTTATTCTCCACCCGTACTCCAAAAGATTCGGCATATTAATAACTGGGTTTAAAGCACTGCTCCATATAATAAATTGGTAAAATGCTCTCAAACAGTGTTGATTCAAGGCGTCACTTATAGGGGGCAATTTGTCTATACTGATTTGAGATACCATCTTCGCCCTCAAATCATTAATATTATCGCAATTACTGGGAGAATACAGTAACATGCAAAACTTTTCCAACTCCTTAAATTTTGTTACTTCTAAAGAAACAGACTTTTCACAGGAACACGATAGCAGACTGAAATTTGTTTCAAAAATTTTCCACACACTTTTTTTTCCAATTCCATTAAACTGGCTAGTTAGTGCGTGAAATAATAATATATTTTGTTTTAAAATGTTATCAAGATTGATAGAATTTATATCTATTATTTTCATTTGTGCTGTCTGCAAGTAAACATTTCCGTCAAAACTTTCTATAAAATGAAGTAAGTATCTTTACAGCTTATAATGCATTCTGTAAAACCTTCAGATTTGGCTGATAATATGTGCAGCAATATTCTAGTATCTGCCTCTTCATGATTAAAAGATAATAATTTTCTTGAATTAAGTGATTTTTGACTTTTAATCGGCAATTTAAATTTCGCATTTAATTCGTTTTCGGTATTACTTGATGAAGACTCCATATTTCACAATAATGTTATAAATATATAACAATATCTAATTAAACACCACTAAAAACATGTAATGAATCAATATTCTACACAGTAGTACGCATGCATTCATCATATGTGAGCATATAGAAGAGCTTGGCGGACCGAGGTGACAAGCGGGAAGACGTGTTAAAGTGCGAGGGAAAACGACAGAGTAGAGATAGTTGCAACTGGGGGTTGAATTACGTTTTTAACAACAACTAACTATTTTCTTCGTAACTCGCTTATTTATAATCCAAAACTAAAACCGAAAAAACTAGTCTAATCCAGATAGTATAGACTACAACTTTTATTCTTATCAATTTTTTCAAATTTTCGTTCGTCTGCCTACAATCACAAGTGGGATGAATTTACGAAAATAGCAAAATAAATATTTGCGCGATAAGAGAACTATGCTAGGTTTTAGGAAACAGTCTACGCTTTAAACAATACATTTATCTTACTTATAAATAGCCATAACTTTGTTACCATTTATAATTATTAAAAATAAAAAAATTGGCAGAAAGATGAGACAAATATCTAATTTTTTTTTTCTTTCGGTTTTTCACCCCTGGGGGGTGCTTGGACATCGGTATCGCCAGACGAATTTAGGGGGTGTATATACATGTTAAGTACTATATAATAAAATACTCAGTACATTTTTACCTTTCAATGTTCCACGGGACATGTTTCTAGACGACTTTTTCATATTCTGAGTCTCTACTATTATAATGTTAAAAAGGGAAAGCTAGAAGTTAAGATTACAAAAAAAGAAAACAACAATATTCACCTGCTGGCAATGCATAATAATCGAGTAGTGTTTCATCCATTTTCAGAGTGTGAATCGGTACCAAAAAAGCACAAAGCGATCCCGCTATAAGTTCCAGTATCAGTTCCCTAACTTTCTTTTCGTCCTTTGTTAATTCCTCGATATTACTTGGACTTGAACTGATGTGTTTCAGTGCATATAAATTAATTATTGTTAGTTTAATAAGCATGTCCTTCGTGAAGCTCTGCGTTGCCACTAACGCAGTCATAATGGAGTTTAAGCTTTTCACAGCTAGTTCTGCCTGCTTTAGCTCTATTGCTGAATGGAAGTAGCCATGGGTGCATAAAAACAGTTGAATGAATTCGTTTACTGTCATTTTTGTTTGAATCTTCTCAGACGGACTAAAAAAAATACAGTGTTTAGTAGAGTTGACATCGAACAGTTGGGAATGGTGTAAGGAAGTGATTTTTCGATGCCAAAAATTCAATTCAAATAAAAATTATCCTTCGTTACTTGTTCCACATACATTCGAGCATATTGTAAATCTTTATTATAGATTCCTCCTAATTTAGCCAGCTTAAACCGCGAAGCAGATTTCTACTTTACATAGAAAATGTAGTAAACCCGGCTGTGAGAAGATTACCTGTAATATTGGCCAAACTGCAAAAATTGACACTGAGGGCGGTGGCTAAGTCAGCGCAAAATCATTCTCACTGAAACAGATTTGAGATCAATTCCGCTACACCTGTCTAATAGTTAACCATGCGTTGACTATTATACCCCGACCACCGATCCAGTAAGTACCGATTTGAGATAGCCACCGTTTCTTGTCACAGTTTTTACGTTTACAAAGATAAAACTTTACTGAAATACATGTCAAAAAGTGATAATTTAAAATAATTTTGATTCAATGTAACAAAATAAATGGTAATTATACCATTTTCTGAACTATCGAAGTAAATTTCAGATTAGGTATAAATTATTATTAAAGTAGTTGTGCACAATTGGGGGCCTCTTAGATTCTCAAGATTTTATCCAAATAACTATATTCCAAAGAATTTTCCGTAGGTCTGCACTTTGGGAAAAAGAACATAGATAGTATTTCGAGAGAATACCAGGAAAATTGTTTTCCGTTTACATTATTTTAACATAGACCATTTTTTCTATTTAATGAGTTAAAATAATGTTTGTCGTTCTACTGAGTGGGTAGAAACCGAAGTTCTCCATTCATTTTATTTTAACTATTTCGTACTTTTTACGAATTAAAACAAAATCTGTAACTTGGAACTGCACTAATTATTTAAATATTGATAACATTACTTCTGGGTATCAATTTATTAGAGCAGGTAGGTTGGATGACCGCAGTTATAGACTTTTTTAAATCATGGCGACAAATTCTCAATAACCTCATTCAGATCGAAGGTCCTACCTTGAATACCTCTTTCCTACGTGATTCCACCGTGCTGATGCTTTTTGGCGGAATCGTTTTTGATTGGGTATTTATAAAATGACTATTGCTCTACACGCGCAATAGATCTATTTATTCATTCATATGGATTTCTAACGTACTAGCAGGGTAGGCTTAAGGTACTTTTAGAACAGAATATTAAATAAAAACAGTATTTTAGTTAAATTAGTCTTACCACCGGAGTATTTTTGGTACCTGACCGTTTTATTGCTGTTGTAAATTTTATTCTATTTAATAACCTTCGTTATTTATCGACATGTGCGTTTTACTGTTGAATGTGAGTGAAAATCTAATCTGCCGTTCAGATCCGACCCGACCTAACCGTTTCTTCATTGTAGCTATCTTAGTAGAGTGCTCGTGCGCCCGAAAGTGCCTTAAAAAATGAATTGGTAGGGGTTTAAACTAAAAGCTGACACCTGGCTAAATCGATAGCTTATATATAGGTAAACTTCCAAAAAAAGTTGTCCAAAGATTGTCCTGTACAAAAGGGCGTTATTCACAATTTTCGAGTTATGTAGTGCGTCAGATAGCCAAAGGTCAGTTCTTTCTTTCGTAAAAATTTTATAATATTCTCTGTAGCCGTTTGGCTGTAAATAACTAAATTATTTTTAAAAAAGCATTGCATCTTATGGGAAACGCAGACTTTAAAAGTCCGTATCTCCATTCAGTACTTGCTAAAAATTAATTCATTTTACCGTGTTTTTACATTTCTCACTCCATTACTCGGAAACTAGGTCTCAAATCAAAAAATTTTTTTTTACAAATTGAAAACCGATGCTTTCTGACTAAGACAGTACTGTTAAAAATATTTTTGCGGAAATAATAACTGAGTTATGATTTAAAAACCAACGCAACTACAAAATCTCCAGGCGCTTAGAACTGCTGACTTCGATCGCTCCCCTGCACCGCACTATTCCCCGCGGTCGAACGTTGCCCATAAGTTCTGTGATCTATCGTGTATTGTTTTGACTAGTGAGCCCTTGCTTATTTGTAATTGTAATTAATATTAGCTCGTGTGAATTAATTTATTTCTTTATTAGCTGCATAAATCTTTAAGGGGAAGTGTGTATTAAATTAATTTTAATTATTTTGTACATACCTTATACCTAGATGCAAATAATCATTCACGCAAAACTAATACTAGAAAATCATGGCACCACAAAAAGTTCTTCGTTGCCAACTACTAGCAATACGAAAATTTGTCATATTTTCGATGGAATGTTTATTGTACAGGCTATGGGTAAACCACCTAATGGTAAAACATTTGGGGAATATTCAAATATATTCTCATCCACTGTTTTTAAAAATGAATACAACGCCGATAGATTTGATGTAGTTTTAGATAATTACCAAGAGCACTCTATTAAAAACATGACCAGAATAAAAAGAAGTTCTACAGCATCTATTGAAAAAGTAATTAATTCAGGTGATGTACTTCTACCTCAGCAATGGAATTTATTTATTAATTCAACTAATAACAAATGACAATTAACAAATTTTTTATCATTACAACTAAGTGAATTATCTAACAGACAAACAATTCAATTTGCGACAGGTGGCGGATTTCTTGACGTTATGGAGTACAGAAGCAATTTTAAGTTAGTGGATGATTTGTTAGTATCAAATCACGAAGAAGCAGATACTAGAATTTTGCTTCATATTTTATCGGTAAAAAAAGCTGGGTACAATAAATGTATTATTGATTCCACACATACTGATGTTTTGGTACTTCTTCTCACTTCAGACAGAAAGTTTCGCACAGTCTCACAGAGAAAGTTTGGATGAAGGCTGGAAAGAAAGGGCAAGAATGATTTATACCGGTATATAATTTAGAAATAGACTCTGCATTATTAAAAAACTTACCAGCGTTTCACTTAATCACAGGGTGTGACACTACTAGTCAATTTTCTGGTATTGGTAAAAAAAGTTGTTGGAAAGTCTATTTTATATATTCCAAATTACTTGATCGTATTGGAACAGCAAATTTTGACGATACCTTGTTCAAAGAAGTTCACACCTTTGTTTTAAGATTATATACAAGCAACGGAGAGATATCCTCAGTAAATAATTTACGTGGTATACTAGCAGCTTCAAAAACACTGGATAAATTACCTCCTACAGAAAACAGCATTGCTTACGGGCTCATTATCAAACCATTATTTGGCTCAGTGCTCTTAATCCTGTTATAACCCCCCTAATGTATTAGAACATGGTTGGCAACTTATCACTGGTAAACTGGTACCCTTATTTTAAACTCTTCCACCTTTTCCACAAGATCTGGCCATTTTAAGCAGCTGCGGATGCAAAAACCTATACTTAAAAGTTAAAATTTTTTCAAAAAAAACAATCATTTTTATTTTCAGATTGTAAATATAAATGGTGCAGCTGTAAAAAAAATAAAATCCCGTGCATAGGATCTTGTCGTTGTATGGGTAAAAAATCATGTTCAAATGTTTCCTCAAATGAAGATAATACGGAAACAATTGAAGAAAATATGTCTTTTGAGGATGAAAGCGGCGAAGACGGAGAATAATATTTTTGCGGAATTTATTTATTTATTTATTTATTTATACTGAATATAAACAGGGTATTCCCTAATTACATACATACAGTGAAAAAGAAAAATGAAAAATAGATGGAACATTAATGACAAAACAAATATTAATGTATAAGTATAAAAATATCAAATTTATCTTATGTTTATGTTTAAATTAGACGTTACTCCAAGCTGTGTTTAATAATTAATATTTATAAAACTACTATTGTAAAATAATAAATAGGTGATAGATCACAGACACAGGATTTATATGTCGCAGATCTTATAGGCAACGTTCGACCGCGGGGAATAATGCGGTGCAGGAGGGCGATCGAGATACGCAGTTCTAAGCGCCTGGAGATTTGGTAGTTGTGTTGGTTTTTAAATCATAACTCGGTAATTATTTCCGTAAAAAAAATTTTAACAGTACTGTCATAATCAGAAAGCATCGGTTTTCAATTTGTAAACAAATTTTTTTTTATTTGAGTTCTAGTTTCCGAGTAATGGAGTGAGAAATGTAAAAACACGGCAAAATGCATTAATTTTTAGCGAGCATCGAACGGAGACATGGACTTTTAAAGTCTGCGTTTCCCATAAGAAGCAATGCTTTTTTAAAAATAATTAATTTTTTTACAGTCAAACGGCTACAGTGAATATCATAAAATTTTTACCAAAGAAAGAACTGACCTTCGGCTATCTGACGCACTACATAACTCGAAAATTATGAATAGCGCCCTTTTGTACAGGGCAATCATTGGACAACTTTTTTTGGAAGTTTACCTATATATAAGCTATCGATGTAGCTATGTGTCAGCTTTTAGTCTTTAAAGCCCTACAGGATGAACATTTTGAGCCTCTGGGCTCTCTACTATCCCAGCCCTACTGCAATAGGCTGTGTAAAAGGTTAGTGTGGGACCTTTACCCCACATAAAAATTGTAAAGGTGGCGCTCGGAAAAACCGAATATAACCGAAATATAGTTCAGCGCTAAAGTGACGCTTCCACTTGTCTATGCACTAAGCATCTGGAAGAAAGTACGTCACAATGGGCCTTTTCAGTAGGTGCTCAAATTTTACTCTAAGCGTGTTTATTTGAAAATTTAAACATTACAATGCATTTTCGTACAAAATTTTGGTTATTTTTAAAGGAAAAACATTATTTATAGAACTCATTTCAAACGGATGTGTGTTGATAACGTCATTTTCACTTAGACTGTAAAGTAAACTTAAGCTACCTATGTTGGCTGCAATGATTAGGACAATTTGACTAGTGACAGTCAGCTTCTGTCTTCAAAGCAGGAAACGTTTTCAATTTTAGGACCTCTCTTTTCAACTTCTATCATTTTAAACCATAATTTACTTCTATTTTTCTTTATGTGAAGGTAAAGGAATATATTATTCAAGATAACCTAATCTTCAGACAACTGACAAACCACAAACTGCATAAAGTAAAACTAACTCCACATTGGCTAGTTATATTGACACTCCCATGTTAGCCGTCATGATAGGTTGTCAACGCCAAATCCATATTCCTACTCCAGAATTCTTTCAGAATTTCTAGCCTAAAGTCATGGTAGGATTGAAAACATTCTCATTACTGCAATGGGCATGACTCGTTTGAATTTGAAAATTGTCTTAAAAAGTGTTCTACTTTCGATTTTTTAAATTTTAAAAACTGCCTATTCACGTAACAAGTCAAAACAAAGTACAAACTGGGTGTTGCTATATTTCATCTAGTATTATTCTGCATCTTTTTCCCTCATAGATTATCAAAACTGAAGACACCTGTACTGATTGTGGGGAAATAGCTCTTGAGTTTTTCATAATTTGTACCACAAGAGACATGGATGTTTTTTCAAAATACACCAACTGTTCGCAAAGGCACGTTAGATTGTTGCACAATTTAGCTCCTAGAACAAGGTTTGCTTGCTTTCACAAAAATATAAACTGATATGGTCTACCCTCAGCCTCGCATGAACAGCAACCGGTATTTACATTCTGCGAGGAACCCTGAGTTTTCAAATGTTTGAGAAATATGTAATGTTATTTTCATAGTCAGTATTGCTCGATTTTCGAAGGATATAAGATACTGCTTAATGATTTGCACTTCTACCTGTTACCCTGTAGGGTATGGAAATCATGTAAAAAGTGAATTTACCAGTGTAGCATCCACAAAGATGCTACTTCTTTGCTTAATATCGCTAAAATAGTTTTATTCTTGTCTTATGCATTATATATATATATTTTGAATAGTTACCATAGTTACCACTGTTCAAAATTTAAAGTCCGTGGTTCTTATAAGACCGTTGTTGTATTTATATTTGTAACATTTTAAAAATATATTGATTCAGAAATCATTTTCAAAATTTTTATTTAACGGCAGCTAAGACCAAGTTGCAAAGGGGAGCCCAAGTGCCTTTGGCACATCTTTACTACTCCTAATTATAACTAGGTGTTTTCACTATATACAAATTTGCTTTTTTGGTATTATTAAAGCAAAGTACTTGGTGTATTAAAGCAGTTCCCAATATTAAACATTCTATCGCCTATCAAATTAAAATTTCAACAAATAAATAACATAAAATGTGAATAATTGAACGGGTATGCAAAGCACGCTATGATTGGCGGTGACGTCATCGATTTCATTAAGTGACAATAATGCATTTATCTAGTATCAACACAGTAATTTAAAGACTTTTTCTATGTTTTCTGTGTGATTAAATATAATATGGCTAATACAGGATTAGTATAAGCTATTTCGGAAAATTTATTAGTTGTGGACGTGCTTATGATTACCGAATTCATGACAAAAGATGGACATCTTGAACATAGCAGAAGGGACGGATTCTAATGTTGCAATGTACTTTATCTTTATTCTGTTTCTGTTCATCTATTATTATTTAACATAGTGCATTGACTCCTAAATTATCAATATTGTATAATTTCTCAGTAGATCATATATACAAGGTTGAATAATATATAAATATAACCAATAAATACCATTCATAAACTTATTAGTAAGGGGTCGAAAGCTTTAAAAATTGAAATGACCCATTCCAATAAGGTAAATGATTTTTGGAAACTAATTCAGGAAGAGGGTTCTTAGGGGCATTAGAAATGGCTTGTTGGACTTTTGTTGACGCTTGCGCAACTTCTTCACAAGAAAAAAACATGACCGAACGTTATTTCAAGAATTTGTGTTTTTAAACGTTTACCTCTTGCTAAAAAATTAACTACTTGCGATTTCGATCTGATTTTTTATATCTATATACTACAGGCACAAGCGCATCTATCTGTACTAATGGACCTTCGAAATCACTTACAGGTTTTTTCTAAATAAATCCAAAATCACACGAACAAATTTTGTGTTTGAAATTTCGACGTGCGGGTAACTAAATTAAAAGTTCGAATTTTGTATAGGTATATTACATGCGAGTGAAATGTGGTCTAAAGATCAAAAAAGTTTTTGCAAAAAAAATTAGCTCGATATCTTATACAGTTTTTGAGATACGGATTTTTAAATTCGACCGTAATAATGTCTAGTTATGATAGCGTACAACGTGACAGCTACGGCAAGACTCGTTCTGTGCAATTGTGGATAGATACATTTTAGTCTAATACCTAATTTGATTTATGTGTTATATTATTCTTGATCATTAGATCACTCATTGTCTGAAAATTATTAGACAATTATTTCGGTGCAATAAATACTATGATGTAATTTGTTACACGAAATATACTGCCGTCCTAAGCCAAAAAGACGTACTTCAGTACACACTCCTCTTGAGATATTTTACATTTTATGCCGCTAATCTCAGCACTTCTTGTTTTTATTAATATTTTCATTCCATTTTTGGATTTAATTCTATGAGGCAGATGAAAAAATAATGGTTTATTGATTATTGAAAAAAGTCGGCCATTTAACAAGGAAACTTTGAAGTACGTCCAATTTGCTTAGGAAAGTTTGAGTTTTATCATTTTGGTTTAGGACAGTATATCTAAACTGGCAAATACAGTACGAAATCGTTAATAAGTTTTAATAAATCGAATTTAAAAAATAAAAATTGACCGAAACTTCAGATTTAAAAAAGATATGGTATGACTTAAGAAAACATCAGAATCCTATGCAGTCACCATAACAGACACAATTCCCATTGCAAACTGGAATAACGTTATACATAATATCAAAAGTAAAGCCAATCATCTAAAATACATTTCTTAATATTGGTGTAAATAAGGACAAATGTTGCGCAACAATGTAAACTTGGATTCCTCCTGCCTAGCATAAAATTACATTTTTGCATCTTGGCATAAAACTCCATTTATTTACCAAATATACAACGTTAAAATTCTGCAAAATAACATACATTCAGAATACACAACAACGTCTGTTTATCAACACTAGAACTGATAACGTCATCAGTTTACTGATGATGTGACATAGTGTTTTTGGCGGTAAAACCTCAATTCAAATTTTAAAAGGCTTATTTTAAGGTGTTATCGGCTGGTTGTGAAAACATCGAATTCTTACCTATCTTTGTCGATGGCAGAACTCAGAGTGTTTAGTAAATTTGTGGCTGAGGCGGGAAAGGGATTCTTCACTGCTATACCTCTAATGTAATAAAAAACTGTAGACAATTTATTACCCTGACTTGCTTCTAAAAGCGCCAGCTGATTGTAAGGATGTCCACTAGTAGGTGACACTAAAATTGCTTGCCTAAAAAATATGAAATATTAGATATTGCTTGTTCCAATTTTTTTTGTAAAACTATAAAAAGTTCTTAAATAAACTTTAAGAAAAACAAAAACATGAAATTATTATTATTATATATTCTAAAGTATATTCACGGAAAGCTGAGACAGTGCTAAAACAAACAAATATGCGCGATCACCTCGTGATCGAGATGTGTTTCATTCCCATTGGTTGCAATTTTCAGGAGATTGCCAACGGCTTTCTCCACTTCAGTAGTATGTAATTCGCGTAACAGTGTATTTACGTTTGTTCTTCGACCTGTGAATTCTTTAATTTTAATAATTATAATAAGGTCATGATAATTACGTAAGTAGTGTTACAATTGTATTGTCATTGTGTTCTTAGTTTTAAACTTATTAATTTCAGTTATTACGTATTGGTAATAATTTTACGCATAAATGGCTTCTGGTGAACTAAGCGCATATGAACAGTGCATGTATTTGATTTGACGCTGTCTCAGAGCTCGGTGAATATACTATATCTGGATCCCTATTAACACTAGTTAATTTACTCACTTATAAAAACTTTCGGCTTGCTTCCTTTGGTTCCTATATCTCGCAATATCTCCTAAATGCACTAAACAATACTGGCAAATATATAAACAGGATGAGGTTTGTGGCAAGTCGGCTTGCTCCACACACAGATTTGGTTGGCCGTACACATTTCCCCTTCTTCGAAAAGGTAAATCGATATCAAACGTATTGCACAATTCTTGCAACAACGTTAAATAAAATCCGGAAGCTGACTCTAAAGCCCATGTTAAAAGTGCTTGGCAGTCTGATCTATGCGGATTCTAAAACAATAAAATATAGACTCATACTAAGCATATTGTTACAACTTATACCTTTTTCTCCCGAGCGAGTTCTTGTAAACTTGAAATATGATTTTTAAAGCCAATGTTCCACAAATCTTGTTCCACCTTTTTATCCAATGCATATTCTAAATCTAATACCAGCACCTGATGGTAAATTGTTTGCAATTTTTGTTGATCTGTCCAAGCTACCGCATCGTTTAACCAATCGCTCTTTCTTGATACCTTAACTTTTAAATCATCTGCTTGCCTAAGTATACATTTTACGTTAGATTTATAGATACAACTTACTAAAATACTTACTTTAAGACTTGCACAGCCGCTTTGTAACCCATTTTTCCTGTAATTCCCATTAAAGATTGAGGTTAGAAACGGTCTGGAGATTTTAAGTTGTAATTGTTTCAGTACAACTTAAAAAAGAGCACAAATATTCTGATAAGCGTTACTTACATCCTACATCATTTTAGGAATATTTAATAATAATAATAATCCCTTCTACTTTTTAATGACATTACAGTTCACATATTTCATTTTAGACGGGCTGCAAACAATTTGACAGATATATGGAAATTAAGGACGAAGACGAAATTTCAAAACACAACCCAAATAGTAATAAATTTACGCTAACTTCACGACCATTTCATTTTCCATGTTGACTGCGTCACTTGAACTACTAGAAAATAAACTATTAAAGTACCGTTCGACAGGCACGCGGACCACAATCAAACCGCTCAAATTCGACTAAATCAACATTTGGTCAAAGTGGTCCCACTTTGTTATATAATGGGTATAAAGTCTAAAAGAGCGGAGTCCTCGAACACAATACCGAATTGGCACGCTCATTCAAAGCTTTAGGTATTAGGAAATGGTATTAATTTAGTCTGTGGAAATGGTATCATTAGTATCACATCCCTCTAGACCAACACCACCTACCACCACCTTGTATTTAGGTGGTGTTGTCTAGACGTAGACAGGTTATTTTCTATACTCCATTTCAAATATATTCGACTTCTACCCATTATCCTCTACCAAAGAAAAAAAGCTCTAACTCTTTGTTCTTTATACCTAAACTATTGCGAATGAGTGTTCCAGTTTGGTTTAGGTATTGAGTTCGATGGCCAGCATCCTACTCCAACATTTACGTCATATAGTCCCTGATAACACCAAACGTCCCCAGGACGTTCATTTAGGTCCTCGTTTGGTCTGAACGTCCCGGGTTTACATGGTACGTCCCAAGGACGTCCGTTTGCTATCGTCCCTAAAACGTTCTGAATAAAACGTTTTGAGGACATCCTGCTAGAGTCTAGTCAAGACAAACCTAAACACATTTGTGAAATAACCTCTAGGAGTGATGTTTTTTTTTGAGCAGATGAGGATATGATTAAAAAAGGAAATTAAAAACTAAAAATGAAATTACAATCCTTAAAAAGTTTTACTAACAAAATTTCTTTTGATAACAAAATATTTTCACATTTCATGGTCTATTTAAATTTTGTCAATTTGATTTTTCTGATTTCAGAAATCTTATATTCGTTTCAACTATTTTTTTCATGAGTTTCGGTTATATTACAGCCATTTTCACCGCAATATTTAAGCAGAGCTTATGTAATGTTACTCAGTTGCTGTCAAACGTCAAACTGGGATTTATATAAATTCTTTGCATTTTTATTTCTTCCGCACACTGGCACTAGTCACTTTTAACGGCTACAAAAGAAAGTACCAAAAACAGGTAAGTCTATTTAATTGATTTACTAATATATAAGTATTTAGATCGATATTTTATTCTAGATAAATTTGGTGCGGCTTATTTGTAGGTTATAATAAATATAACCACCACCTTATTTGGATCTGTTAAAATTCTATGGGAGATCACCTGTGAACCTGAGTATGTAGTTTTTAGTTGTTTATCATGGAGCGAACTTATTCACTTAAAAGAAGATTGTTGGTTAAACATTATAAATACATGCAATACTTCCCTTCGGTATGCGAGGGAAGTAAAAATTGAAAAGAAGTACCTACTCATGCAGTGTGTTAAACGAAGTGTTATATATGGTTCGACATCTCTGATGAACAAGTGGAGGTGATGAAACTTTTAATAGGTAAGGTTTGATACATCGAGTAATAAAAACATTCGCCAGAAAACATCAACAAACTTGTAAAGTATATTTAGGGATTTCAGTAAATTAATATAAGGAAAAAACTAATAAAGGTACTTTTTGAGGAATATTTACAAATTTGTAACTTATATGCCCTATTTGTTATATTTTTCTGAAATTATACTGTACGTACGTACAAAGACTTTTATACATCATCAATGTTCAACCTAATAAACCTGCTTCTAACCGTAAATCCTAATGCATCTTAACCCATAGCCATTTTCTTTACTTGAATTCTCTAATAATATTGCCAAAAAATATAACGTTAAACTTATAATAATGTTATTAATCTGCGGTAGCATTAGTCAACATATATTTCTGCTTCTCTCGGTCTTTGGTATTATTTGTAGAATCAATCATTCATATAAAGAGGTGTTCTTAAAATTTTTAAATGAACAAGGGAACCTTTCAAATACAAAAGTCAGTTAAACAAAAAAATGTTCACATTTAAACTGTGATTTTTTTAAATAGGACACCAAGAAAATTATAACAATTTATTTTAAATATAAGCTTGCCATCAAGTGGCATATATTAGTCCTAATGTTTTTTGCCAAGATTTCATCTGAAATGTTAATTTTTCTTTTATTTGCACAGGGGCTGCTGCAGTCGCTAACGCTTCAAAGTCTTGGAAGGACACCGAAATGGCTATTACATCGTGATTGAAGAGGGCAAAAGAAAGAACAGAGAGGGTGTCAAAAAAGAGAGAATATTAGAAAATAATATAAACTATTAAACTAAGATAATTATAAAAAGACGAAGTGTGCGAATGTTAAGAAAAGGTGAGATATACATTTATCTTACGTTTTATTGCATACTTGGCTTATTTCTTATAATATTCAATATGACTTAATGTATATATAACTATATTATACTGTACTAGGTATTATAATATATAACTTTTAAATCCCATAAAAATTGTATTTTTGACAGTTGACACTTGAATTTGTAGAGTAAGAAGTTAATTTAAAAAAAATATAATACAATTGCCATAACTTATTTTTCAATAGCACAATAGAAATAAAATGTTCGCATAAATTTGTCATTTGGTGTTGATAAATAAAAGTACTAAGTTTTAAAATCAATCTAATTGAATAATTTTTCTACATGGTAATTATATATTGTCATTTTTTTATCTTTTTGGCTTTTCTAACCACATTTATTCCCTTCGAAATAGAATCCAATCACTGGATTCTATTTCGAAAGAAATGCATGTGGTTAGAAAACCCAAAAAGGAACATAAATACCCTCTGCTGTGAATACACCTTAAAAGTGGTGGAGGGGGAGGTACCTATATGTTTTGCATAGTATGTCCCAACAACGTTTTCAGGACGTCCTCTCTAGACCTACATTCGTCCCACATAAGTCCTGGGTGGGACGTCCTCGGGACACCCCGTTTTGCTGACACGGAACGTCCCTCAAACGTCCTCGGTACGTCTTACGTCGGTAGAGTACGTCCTCGGGACGTTTTCATGTCCTGTGAGTACGTTCTTGGGACGTCCATGTGCTATTAGGGGTTACATTAGGTGCGGTTTTTTTTTTTGGTACAATACCTACTGCCTCCGGATTACCAAAATTTGTCGTTTTTCTGCTCAACATTCTGATTCCAGTTTGCTACTTTTCATTCTGTCTCAAAAGACGGAAGGATCGGTAGCAAGTCGGGGTGGATGAGAGGCGTTTGTTAATATGTAGCTTAATGTATATGATATTAGTTAATATTCGTGATATATACTTTAATTTATTTTTACTGATATCAGAAAGATTTATTTATGCACATGAATGTATATACCATCATCATTAGTGATCTAACAGAGCCTAAGATTCTCAAATAGATCACCTCCTAAGTACTTATAATTTCAGTTTTATCGTTTTATTGGTAAATGTCAAATGTCATTCTATTAATTCTGCTGCACCAGCCGTGGATAAAAAAACGCACCTATTATCCGTAGTGCTACTGCCTAGTAGCTATAATAACTGACGTTCCTTGTTCCTATCGTGAAATGACAGTTTATTATTTATTTACGTTTTAAACAATAGTTAGGTTAGGTTAATAAAATATATATTGTTGAAAAATGTTCCCAATTATTCAACAGATTGGTAATTCTATTTGTAAATATAGACATACATGTAAATTAGAGGTAATCAATCAATCAGTTATTTATAGTGGTTTGTTTTACGAGTAAAAACCTTCCATTCTAGAGTTTAACATGGTTCTCTACTCATCAAAAGCAGTTGGATTTAGAGAAACGTAGGAAGGAAATGATGTCAAAAGGTTTACCTAAGCAAAAGCCTATAAAAGGGGTCAAACATATAGTTCTAGTTTCTTCTGGCAAAGGAGGGGTTGGTAAAAGCACCACTTCAGGTTAGAAAAAGAAGTAACAATGAATTTTTTTACAGATGTTCCTTTTTAGTCAATTTAGCAACAGCGTTGAAAATAATACAACCTGACAAAGGTGTCGGATTATTAGACACAGATGTATTTGGTCCTTCAGTACCTCTAATGATGAACCTAGATGATACACCACTTTTAACAAATGAAAATCTTATGGAGCCCTTGGTAAATTATGGGGTCAAATGGTAATCATTAACGTATTTGTAATACATACAGTGTGCCTTCATACCTTAAACTATCTGTATTTCCGAATCTGAAAACAGTTAGGAAATTCTATATAGTGTGACTCATTTGAGATGAAGACACTTTCATATCGAAATCATCTGATTTCCGATTATTTGGGTGGTGAATAGATACCTATAAAGTGAGTCTCTAGATGTAACCATATTTGATTTTAGTCGGAGACATCCATTTTAGGATGGAAAACGGAGGTCGATTTTCAAAAAAAAGTATTAGCGATTTCTTTAGAAGAAAACTAGTAAGATATTCTGAATCAGCAGAAACCTCCTTGTACAAGATTAAATCGTAGCGGGTTCAAAGGTGTTCGAGGTAGGAGCCGTCAAGGAACACACTTTTCAACTCAAATTATTTGAGTCTGTAAAACGGATTCTCAAATGAAAAAAATGTATCCTTGATTTTTTTCCTTAGACCAGTTTGAATCGATTTTACAACAAAATAGTTACCTACCTCTCTATTTAATAATACAAAGATTCTAATTCGTACACAAGTATACCTACCATTTTTCTAACAAATAATCTTGAATAAAGATCTAAGTACCTACGCCATGAAAACAAAAGTTATTGCAAGTGTCAGTTTATTATTTTTTTCTATTTTTCATTTTTTTGTAGTCTATTTTATTGAAAGTTCAATAACCCAACTTTTGTTTAGGTACACTATATACAGACTGTCTATTTTACGAGGGCCACACCAAATATCTCGCTTAATATCTATTGTAGAAGAATAAAGTTTTAGAAACAGTTATCCCATTTTTTGTGAGCTATATTTCAGTAAAAAGAAATTTGAAATCCATAGCCTACTTTATGAGATATATTACAAAAACCTGAAAAATAGGAAAACCACAAACGGTTATAGCTTCCTTATTTGAGGAGATACGAAAAAAGTTAAAGGAATGAAAGTTGACGGCAAAGACAATAAGAATAATAACGTGTAACAAAAAAATCGAAAAATGCAGTTGGCATCGACATACGCTATTGTGCAAAAATGAAAAATACATATCTCAAAGTAGGCCATGACGCCATTAATTCCGTTATTTTTTTCTCATTTCAACGATATAAAACATGTCACAGAAATTTTAACCGATAGTGTCAATATTTAATATTTTACGAATACCACAATTCATATAATTGAATCGTAACAACCAGCTGTGCCATAATAGTAAAAATTCACTTTATAATAATTATAATTCCGTAATTATTTATTACAATTTAATACAAACCAATAAATATCTCATAAATAAAAATACAAGTAAAAAACGAACATCCAAAGAAAAAAACGAAAAACTATGTATAACAGTACTACCTACTACTATATTGAAAAGAAATTGTGTGTATTTATTTTTCTAACTACAAATGCTCAAATTGTGCACCATGCATTCTGACACATAAACGTGCTCTACGAGACACGTCACGCATTACATTTTGGAGCATTTCAGGAGTAATTGCCTCACATGCGTTTCGAATTCTGGTTTTGATGTCCTCAATATTTTCAGGGGCAGTTTGAAATACCTTGTCTTTAATGTAACCCCAGACGAAAAAATCCAAGGGAGTAATATCTGGTGATCGAGCTGGCCATAGAATGGGTCCATAGGTGCCTATCCAGCTATCTGGCATAACTTGATTTAAATAATTTATACATATTACAGCAGTGTGAGGTGGAGCCCCATCTTGTTGAAAATATGAATAATTTAATCTTTCTGCCACTGTTAATTCATAAAGAAAATCTTGAAATTCGTTTTGCAGGAAATTATGGTATCTACGAGCGGTTAATTTGCCATCATAAAAATAAGGTCCGATTACTTTAGTCCCTAAAAGACCCAACCAAACATTCGTAGAAAATCTTTCTTGGAAAGCAGTCTCTCTGCACCAATGTGTATTTTCTCGTGTCCACTTATAATGCATATTTCTATTGAAAAATCCATTATTAAAAAAATTTGATTCGTCCGACCAAAGAATTTTGCTACATATCAGCGCGTCATTCCTTTTCTTATTTAATAACCATCTACAAAATCTTACTCTCCTTGGCTTACCTCCCTCATTTAAATGTTGAACTTTCCTCATTTTGTAGCATCGAAATCCATTTTTTTTCAATATTTTTCTTGCACTGTCTTTTTTTATGCGACAGTTTCTCTGAATTTGTCTCAAAGAGGTTTCCTCATTTTGGTTAACATAATTCATTACTCTATTCACTTTTCTTACATTATCCGCAACATGCGCTCGCCTTACTACTTTTTTTGAAAATGAACGTTTTTAGATTTTGAACTAACTTCCTAAACATAGTTCGATTTGGCTGCGGAGCATCTGGAAATCTATCTCCGTAAACCGTGACTGCCAGCCATCTCAGCGTCAAAATTGCACTGACAATAAATGTTAATCATATCGAATTTGTTATTATTGGTGTACACCATAATTACTGATATAAAATTTGTCTTAGAACTCGACAACGCAACATACAACAGTGACAATCTGTCAAATTTATTAATAACTGTATACATTGTTTTTCACTAATTATGGCACAGCTGATTGTTACGATTCAATTATATGAATTGTGGTATTCGTAAAATATTAAATATTGACACTATCGGTTAAAATTTCTGTGACATGTTTTATATCGTTGGAATGAGAAAAACATTACGGAATTAATGGCGTCATGGCCTACTTTGAGATATGTATTTTTCATTTTTGCACAATAGCGTATGTCAAAGCCAACTGCATTTTTCGATTTTTTTGTTACACGTTATTATTCTTATTGTCTTTGCCGTCAACTTTCATTCCGGTTGTTAATTTTGTACTAAAGTTGTGATATGTGTACGGATTGCTCTTGCTTTAAAACTAAATTTTTGTGCGAAAAAAGTGAATTTAATTTTCGATTGTGATAGACCCAATTAGTTGCATTGTTCAACTTTGTTCTGAAAATTTTACTGGAAAAATTGGTTTTAATACAACTGATTAATTAATTAAATTAAGTTTTAATTAGTGATATACAAGCTACTGACTACACATTAAAAAAGAAAACTTATCAATCGCAAAAAGTCTGCTAAAAAAAAAAAAGAAGACAAAAAATTAAAAACAAACAAACCATTATAGGCTTAAGAAATACATACAGGGTCGAACTTTATAATTATGAACTGTAGTAAATGTAAACAACAATTAAGAGTCTAAGGATGAACCACTCACCATCTGTGACAAATGTGGTGCAAAGATATGTCAAGCTTGTGCCAAAATATCTGCTAAGGAATACAGGGCTGTTACTATGAAATCATCCAGAGTCCTTATATATTGGTGTTTAAATTGCAGAGCAGATGCAATAACCGATAACAATAAAAATATTAAACAACTTATATCAGATACAATAAAATAGGAAATAGCATCAGTAATTAATGCCCTAGATACTTTCAATAATGATCCCTTAAACATAAAACTTGATTCCTTGTCTAATGATGTCCGGAACTTAAAGGATAGTAATATCGAATTGGTGAGGTTTCTTACTAATGGTAATCCTAACCTTAAACCAGCTGCACCATTGCAAAATACATGCGAGGGAGAAGCCTTATATGAAGATCTGCTAAGCTCTCTAACCAATAAGTTTGATGCCAAATTTAAGCAAATAAACACGGAAATAGCTTTGCTTAAAAACCTAATCAAGGAAAGGCCGTCCACATCGTCAAACCCTTGCTCTCTCCCTTCCAATAATGACACCAACAATAAAATTAGCTTAACTTCCTCTACAAACACTAAAAGAATGAACGATACATCAACTAGTTCAAATAATAGAAACCACAGACCTAAAAATGCCCATGATGCACAACAGAATATCTCTAAAAGTGAAAGAAATAACGACAATCAACATAATTTCACCCCTATTATTGGAACTAGAAAAATCGAAAACACTAAACTAACAGCTGCTAAACTATATCCAAAAACCGTCATTCAAGTGAGGAAATTGGGTGTTCAAGTCACAGAAGAAGACTTAATGGATTACTTGCATTGTACGTTCGGAAAAACAGAGAAATTTAAAACGGAAAAACTTACTGTGAAATCAGGCGATTACGTTAGTTTTAAAGTAGAAGCAAGAGCTGATCTGCTTCATAACCTATTGGATCCTTTGAACTGGCCTGAAGAAATCGAAGTCAAGCAATTTTTTCGATACGAAACAAAGCGTAATGCCAAATACAACCAAAGATATGCATACAATCAGAGAACACACCGGTACAATCGCAGATACTATTAAATACAAAGACAATAACTACAATATGTCATTATTACATCAAAATATTCAGTGTCTTTCTAACAAAATTTTACCTTTAGAAATATCCTTAAAAAACTTAGATATCGATATTCTCATGATAACTGAACACTGGAAAAATATTGATGAGTTAAACAGCATTCATCTCACTAACTATGTTTTAGCTACCTATTTTTGCCGTAAAGAAACCATACATGGAGGCTCTGCTATTTACATTAAAAGAAACAATACCTTTAAGTATAAAGAAGTGTCTTGCAATGATATCTCCAAAGAAGGTATCATAGAAACTTGCATAATTGAACTCGAAGACTTGAATATGTATGTTGTTGCCATCTACAGACCACCATCTGCTAATATTCAACTGTTTCTTAAATCTTTTCAGAATCTACTTGAATCCTTAAATTTTGATAAAAAAGTGGTGATAGCAGGTGACTTTAATTTAAACTTTTTATCTAATGAAAGTAACGTTATGTTGTTCAAAGATATGCTGGATTGTTATGGCTTTCAGTTTTTAATAAATAATCCCACTCGAATCTCAACCAATTCTAGCACCTGCATTGACAACATCTTACTAAATGATAAATTCATTAATTTCAATGCAGGTATTGTTGATTTATACTTGTCTGATCATTTGGCACAAACATTAACATTTGAAATAAATAAAAGAAAACCCTTTAAAAAAATCATATATAAATGATGTTTTAACTCTGAAAACACCACAAACTTTCTTAGATTGTTGACTGATGAAAACTGGCAAAATGTATACAATTCATCATGTGTAAACAATGCATTTGATAACTTTTTTAACACATTCTTTTATTACTTCGATCTAAACTTTCCCTTAAAGAAATATTGCATCAATGACAACGATGACATTAATTGTGACCACTGGATAAATGATGAGCTAATAGAACTAAAACGCCAATTATCAATCTATAGCGATCTCTCGAAAAAGTATCCCCAATTCATTGAAACAAAAAATAAAATTCATCTAACTTATAACAATAAACTTAAAAATGCAAAACGATTATACTATGATACGCAGATTAGCCAGGCTGAAAACAAACAAAAACAGATGTGGAAAATAATATCAAATCTGCAAAATAAAAAAAATTCTGACTACAACATAGAAATAATTGAAAATAATGCAGTGTTGACTGATACAGACTTGGCAAATAGATTTAACCAGTATTTCACTACTGCTCCACAACCCAGTATTAACGATTTAGTATTTTTGGAATCAAATGTGCCAATGAAAAATAACTCTTTATTTTGGTCACCACTAGTGGCCTCTGACATTACTGAAATAATAAGCAAATTAAAATGCTCAAATTCTAGCGGTTTTGACAATATATCTAATAATATTTTGAAAAAGTGTAAGCACCTCATTTGTGATCCTCTAGCATTTATAGTCAACCTGATGTTTCAACAAGGGATTTTTCCCTCTAAGCTTAAATTAGCAATTGTAAACCCACTACATAAAAAGGGCAACATAACCACAATTTCGAATTATAGACCTATTAGTCTTCTTTCAAGTTTCTCCAAAGTTCTTGAAGTTGCAATAAATGATCAGTTGACTATATATCTTTATACATACAAAATAATTCATCCAAACCAATATGGATATATAAAAAATAAAAACACTGATTTAGCTGTGACAAACTTTGTTTCTGAAATATTTAAAGCCATTGATAGCAAATTGCCTGCCCTTGGCCTTTTTATAGATTTCACAAAGGCATTTGATACTGTTGATCATGAATTACTACTTGCGAAATTGTTTAGATATGGTCTTAGAGGTGTAACCTTAGATTTGCTTAAATCGTATCTACATGGACGTACTCAAAAGGTTCAATTGCCAAATGGCAAAATTAGTTCCGCGTGCAACATATCAGCCGGAGTACCTCAAGGCTCAATCTTGGGCCCCACACTTTTTGTAATTTTCGTAAATGACCTGAATTTCTATCTCAGAAATATATCTCCAACAACTATTCAATATGCTGATGACACTAATGTCTTGTTAACAGCTGAAAGTGTGGAAGTTCTTATGATACTTGCATATAGAGTGTATGATATGATTACAATGTGGGCTCAGAAAAATTGTTTACTGATAAACCAGAATAAAACCCAGTGCGTACTATTTAAGGCGCAAAGATCTGTGTATGCTCTGAGCAACAATTTCTCTTTGCAAATCACAAATAATGTTCAGATGTTGGGTATTACCATAGACTGCCATTTGCAATGGAATTCACATATCCAGGCTCTATGTGGAAAGTTGAGTAAATCCTGCTATGCACTACGATTTCTTAAAAATCTCTGTAGTAATCACATTCTGAAAACGTTGTATTTTTCATCCTTTCATTCTCACTTAAGGAATGGAATTATAAACTGGGGAAGCAGTTCGCAGAATCAACGTATATTTATTCTGCAAAAAGTTGCCATAAGAATATTAGCAGATCTGGGCTTTCGTGATTCCTGTAGAGAGGCATTTCGACACCTTAAAATTCTAACAGTTGCTAGCACCTATATTTATGAAGTCTGCCTCTTTGTTTTTAAAAATAGATCTATATTTACACAAAATGCTGTCCCTCACGATCATAACACTCGTCATAAATCAGATTTCCAACCTGACCCTCATGTTACCTCTTTATATCAAAAAAGTATACAATATAATGGCTGCAAACTATTTAACCACCTACCGCAAGGAATCAGGGAATTATCGAACTCTTACATTTTTAAATGGAAACTTAAAAATTATTTGTTGGAAAGAAACTGTTACACATTGAACGAATTTTTTTCTGTCTAATGCCTTTTTTTTATATATATATTTAACTTTAACTTAACTTTAACTTTTTTCGTATCTCCTCAAATAAGGAAGCTATAACCGTTTGTGGTTTTCCTATTTTTCAGGTTTTTGTAATATATCTCATAAAGTAGGCTATGGATTTCAAATTTCTTTTTACTGAAATATAGCTCACAAAAAATGGGATAACTGTTTCTAAAACTTTATTCTTCTACAATAGATATTAAGCGAGATATTTGGTGTGGCCCTCGTAAAATAGACAGTCTGTATATATCTCTTCATGGTGAAGATTTGGGTTGCGACAAGGTATTTTTTTACTTTATTTTTTAAATATATGTAAAGAATATGTAGATTACGTTCGAGTCTGGATGCTATGCTCTTACGGTTGCGGAAACACAGGTAGTTTAAGCTAATGGCGACACATCCTACATATCTTTATTTTCTGATTTCACATTATAATATGTATTTTGCCAATTGTAGCATGTCAATGGGATTTTTAATAGAAAAAGGCTCTCCGGTTATATGGAGAGGTTTAATGGTTATGCAAGCCTTAGAAAAACTTATGCGGCAAGTAGACTGGGGCGAAATTGAATATCTCATAATTGATACACCTCCAGGTACAGGAGATACACATCTGAGTCTCGTACAAAATTTACCAATTGCAGGTAAGTTTTGGTCAACTGATGGTAGTAATAATAGTAGTATTTTGATTCGAGAAAACTAATATGTCCTTCTCGGGGATGCTGAGGTCTGTTTTGATTTGTAAGTGTAACATTTTCTTTGTGTTTAAAGCTACATTCCATTTATTCATTGATTGTTGTGGAAAAGACTTTGGGGTTAGACTCATAAAAACGTAGGGTGCCATCCATTAATTACGAGACACTTTGAGGGAGGAGAGGGGGTCTATAAAGTGTGACATCATATTATTTACATCTACGTATACCATTTTTTTTTTATTGAATGAAATTAAAAGAAAACAAAAATCAGAAAATTGTACCTCAAAATTTAAAACGTGAGATGTCACAATGGGGGTGGGTTCACTAGAGAGAATTTTGAACTGTGGAATATAAGTAATTTTGAACAGTGGAACAATGTATTGTCAGTAGGTGATATCCGAGAAGGGCAAGAAGCATTTGTGACACTTTCTCGATTTAAGCAAAAATGGTTGCATCTGTTAAGTACATAAGAACTCTTCGATTATTATTTGTGGACTGGAGTGGACTGTAATTGTGGATGCTTCATCTTGGATGTGCATGGTATTAAAACTTACACCTGTTTTTACATGCTTTTATTATATACACTGTACATAGATGAACTGAATACTAATAATATTTTATTTATAATAGTTTGCCTGTGTGGCAACCAACCACCTATGGCGCCCGCTTAACATATACAACACTTATGGTGGCGTCTGTTTACTCCCGCACCTCTTATGACCTAGTTAGCACAGTGCGCGCGTGGGTAAACATTTTTTATGCCACATACAGGATGTGCAGATTTTACATTATTTAACTTTGTTGGAGTGTTCTCTCCAACAGCATCTGTGCACTCGTGTTGCTCCAATCTATGTTGGTTTGAAGGAGTCAACAGTGTTTTTATTCATGTCCATATTGAACACATATAATTCCCTTTGAGTACAATACTAAAACGTTGGCATTTTTCTGTTTCCTATATTGTTGTAACTACCCATAGCCATACTTACGTAGGAAATGAAAATCTTCCTCATGCACTTCATTCTCTAACCGTTTTTAGCTACCTAGGTCAATGAAAGTCAGTAAGTGGTATCGGAGAAGGGCAAGGAACATTTGCTCCCTTTTTGTAATATATTTTCAATTGGAAAAACAGTGCAATGTTCCTTGCTCTTCTCGGATACCACCTACTGACGACTTTGACCTACCTCAAAATTTTGCACACAAAACGTTCCACTGCTCAAAATAAACACACACATTACTGACTTCTTAAAACTTTAAGTTAAGGTTTGGTAAGCGAAAGCAGTGTAGTACCGGGATTTGTATAAATCCCAATAATTATTACGTCGCATTATTTATACCGGGATAAAATTGGTTATCGGTACTGGGATTCTAGACTCACCTGTTTTTCTATAGCTTATTTTATAAAATGAAGAAAACACAGCCACACACGGCTGTTATAGAAGGCTGTGACGTAACACTTCCTAAGAAGCAACCTGTCTTAATATTATGCAAATTCATTTTATGCTAACATTTAAATGTAACATCCTGTGAATAAAGCTTACTTACTTACTTAATAATCTTGATCAAATTCATTTAATGTGTGTGTACCCAACAAATCCCGAAACCCGTTTCTGATGGATGTCATACCCCTTTAATTTGGAGTTAACAACGATCTTCATCTATGCCATCTTCTCTGTCTATCTATCTTGCTAATTCTGTATAATCTTTACTGCTGAGTTGTGTTGTATTATTTCTTCCATATTGAAGAGTAGAGTCGAGTAAACTTTAACTTCTCTTGTGTATGAGTTAATAAGTATGCGTACTATTTCATTTTCTCTTGCATGCAAAGTTAAAACAATAGCCTAAAAACATTGTTCACGTGTGTCAACAAAACTTAGTTCAGCCGACGACGCAACCTTTGGACCGGCCAAGTTAAAGCAGGGGGCCGTCCCTAGATGATTGGTCGCCTGCGTGTGGGACCAAAATTAGCGCCCCCTAGGTGCTTGTCACGTGTTCAAAAAATTTCACATTGATTTGAACATAATTATAAAATAATTATTTATTAGGTACAGTATGGTAGATTATTCTATCTATACGTTAAGTATTCTATGTGTTACATATAATATGTATGTTCATAAACATATAATCTGCAAGTGCACTAGTGCAGAGTGACTTAATATCCAAGTAGAGTCTAGTTGGTCGGGTGCTACAAACGATCTTGTATACACACGCAGTAGGAGGCGTATTGATGCAAGTTTCTTGTATTTAAAAGTGATTTTGCCAGATTTTTTAATGACATGAAACTAATTACTCTGTATATCACATGTTAACTTTATTGAATACTTTGTTAAATATAAGTCTTGTGCCATCGACAGACAAGCTATATTCAAGATTAAATGTTTGCAAGCTAGATTATCCGTAAGATGTTAATCAATATTTTATATGAACACATTTTTCTTTTTTCTTGTATAATAAGACTAATAAGGATGATACTGCGTACATTGGATTTTCTCATCTATAACTTTCTAGAGCCTCAAATAGTTTAAAAAAGTTGTAAGAACGAGCTGACAAGCAGCTACTACACTAGATAGGAAAAGTTTTTTAATATATAAATACATGTTTGACTATTTCCCAATCGGTACAGGGGTATTGATGCAAGTTTCTTGTATTTGAAAGTAATTTTGAGCAGTGGAACAGTGGAAATTTTGAGGTAGGTCAAAGCCTTCTGTTGAAAGTCAGTAGATGGTATGCAAGAAGGGCAAGGACAATATTTGCAATTGATTCTCAATTGCAAAAACGGTGCATGCTCCTTGCTCTTCTCGGATACCACCTACATGGAAGATGATGACGCACGCACATACAAGATCGTTTGTAGCACCTGACGGACTAGACTCTAGTTAAAATTCAGAAGTGAGACAGCAGTGGCGCGGTGAATCGTGAATCGCCGCCAGTGATCGAGATAATACGCCATCCTTCCGTGCAGTATAGGATGACAATGACGACATCATGCTTAAGCCTCACTTACACTTTTGTGTTAAGATGTGTTTACAATTATTAATTTTTCGAATTAATAAATTAAAAGCTTTTTTATTTCACATTTTGGGGCCCTGAGTTAAAGTATACTGGACTATAGTTATTTATTTGCTTTACAATTTTCAGGAGTTATATTGGTCACCACTCCACAAGCAGCAGCTCTACAAGTAACAAAACGAGGTGCCATAATGTTCAAGAAGTTAAATGTACCAATAATAGGCATTGTAGAGAACATGAGTTCTGTAACATGTACATCCTGTTCGGCAGATATAAAAATATTTGGTGAAGGTACCTCGGAGTTGGCGAAGGAATTAGGATGCCCTATTTTAGGAATTTTCCCCTTAAACCAAGAAATATCATTCGCAACAGATAAAGGAGTACCCATAGTTATAGAGAACAGTAAAAGTACCGACAGCAGCCGGTATAGAAAAATAGCTGAAAATATAGTAGAGTTTTTAAAAACAAATAAATAATTGTAAATTGTAAAAATATGTATTTTATTATATGTCCTATTAACAACCCAATTAAACAAAGTCTATCTAATTACACAACAAAAATACATGGAAGAAATCTTTTATAAAATTTGAGCATACAAGGTAAAAAAATAAAATTTCCAACAGAAGTATGTTTATGTCTCATACGATTGCAGTCTAATAAAATATATCTACTAATAAATAATGCATTTTCCTGTTGTATTCATGTTTGTTTTGTTTAAATAACACAGTCGAGTCAAAAAAAAATTTGAACCTTACACACAAATATATACACAGATTTTTAAATGGATATAAATTAATTTAAAATGATACTAATGGAGGTCACAACTGTATGCAAAATTTGAGTCCTAAGTTACTTTCAACACAGTTTTGCTAAAATACAGTAAAAAAAGACAATACAAAAATTAACTTATTAAGTCCACGAGTAATGTCAACATAACTCCACTTGTTCGCATATAATAATCGGAATGACACTAATTTACCACCTTTTCTTGTGTTCATCCATTGAGACACCTCCGGGACCAAGATAAACAATCATTAGAAGCCCTCCAATCACTGACAAGGTCTGAAATAAATAATCAGTACTATAATAATTCATATAATGTCATAGCAAAGAGTTTTTTGGGCATCCAAATCGACAAATGTCTCACTTTGAAAACCCACTGCGAACATCTCGTCTCGACTATGAGCTCAATTAATTTTTTATTAAAAAATATGAGATTCTTACAAAACAACAATTAATCTATACTACACTCAAGTAGAGTCACAGCTTTGATACAGTGTCTGTTTCTGGGGCAATTCCCTATCATCCCTATCACAAACCGTTTTTATATCACAAAAACGGATTCTACGTACTATAGCAGGTTTACCTTACATGCACACATGTAGAGACGCTTTTATGGAATATAAAATTTACCTATCAACAGTGTTTATTTGTGTATGTTTTGAAACAAAATGTAATATATTGTTATTGTTAATTAAGTTGGGTTTTTATTTTTTTCATTTTGCCTAAAATAATTATTGGTTCATCCGGTTTTTCTATAGTTTTTACGGGAGATTCAAAAACATAGTGGAGCCCATTTTTTTTGTCAGTGTTTTTATTAACCTTTGTTAATGACTTGGGGATAAAGTAAGCACTTGGTGACAGGCTTAAAATAGTTGTACCTATTTATCTGTCAATTGACTGCCAGATTATTCCCACTGTTTGAGTAGAGATCTCTAAGCCGTGGTGAATTTTTAGCAATTATCGTTCCTATTAAGGTAAACGTTACACAATCTTGTAGAAAATTTTATCACTTTCATTTTGAATAGAGTAATTTTTTCGCTGCAATGCTTTTTTCGAGATATAAGTGAAAGATAAAAAAATGACCTTCTACGTGCCCCCTGCATCTCGCTCACCTCGTAGGTCTGGGGACATTTACTATGTTTACTTTAATTAGGTACTCCAAACACAGCCCTAAAGTCAAAAATTATGTTCCCGACCATTTTCTTTACACCCTCTTCATTGACTGGACTAAATGAAATGTTTCTGAAAATAACAATCTTCTATATCGAATAATCTTCATTTAATGTGAGATAATAGCTTTGTAAGATATTGAGTTATATTAGGTCAAAGTTGGTCAAAAAGAGTATTGAGCTCGATATCTCACAAATGGCACGTAATAGGGCATTTTTATAAACGCGTTTTTATATAGAGACCTAAAGGAAATGTTGGAAAAAATGTCAATTACATATGTTTTTTTAAACGTTAAAATTGTAACATGTAAAAATTCAAGAGAAATTTTGGAAAAACACTTTTCTTAATCCTTTTCCAGATTTAATTTACTATTTACTTTAACCAAAAGCCATATGCGAAAACGTACAAATTTAAGTACATTAATAACCAAAAATGATCTTTTTACATTTACTGATAATACATTTTTATAGTGTCATTATCTGAAATATACAAAACCCTGTTACTTTTAAGTTGATTGCATGTAAAAGACTTGGTTTTTTTTCAAATGATATTTGAACACTGTAAATGTGTTTCCAACATGTGCGTTTACTGGATATGATCTATTTTTCTTAAATATACACGTACTTATAAAACGCATTTTAATAACTTTTTAGTACATAATTGAAATTAAAACAAAATAGTTTTCGATCATAAACTTACCTGGAAGAAGTCATATTTTAAGAAGTCCCGTAGAGGTTTATAGTCCGGAATGTTCCACCAAGCATTGTGGTAAAAGTTCAATGTCGTTAGAAGTAGAACTAAAATCAATGCTGACAGTTTCGTTTTGTAACCTACCGTTACTAAAACCATAAGGGCTGAACCAAGAAGATCCAACACAATCTGTAATTAGATAGATACATTTATTGATCTTTGTGGCTACAATGATAGTAGATAAGATAAGTCAAAGTATAATTTTATACTTACACACCACAGTTTATGATATGGTAATATAAGTATAAGAAACATATATGAGATGGGAAGAGGTATTACATTATAATATAAAAAATGTTAAAGATACAAAAAAAAACACATTAAAAATATAAAGAGACATTAAAAGCAAATCACAAAGAATAGTAACTGACTTCTCAGTTTCAATTTTTAAAATAAACTCATCGTCAATGATATAAAATGAATTGGGGGTTATGAAATTTTGCATGGTTTTTTTAAAAGCATGAACAGGTAAGTTTTTAAGATTTGTTGGTAGTAGATTGTATAAATGAGACCCACTATAGAAATGAGATTTCTTGTAGCAAGTAAGACAGTACTGGTTTAAATAAAAATTATTTTTGTGTCTTCTATCATAACTATGTACATCTGCGTTTGTTAAAAATTGTTTTTTATTTTCATGACAGAAAAATGTTTTTAATATGTAGATATGCTAGTGGTAAATTGTTTTTATTTTTAAAAGTATCTCTGCACAAGGTATGAATATCAAGAGTATAAATCAATCTGATAATCTGTTTCTGTAGGATAGATTCTTTTAACATGAACAGATTGACCCCATACTACAATATTATAGCTTGTGGCTGAGTAACACAGAGCATAATAAGCCGGCAATAGAGCATCCTGGTTAAATTTATTCTTTAGCTGATTAATAGCGTAGTATGGTTTATTTAGTTTATTTGACGAAAAAGCAATCTGTGGTTTCCAAGTCAACTGATTGTCGACCATTGATCCAAGGAATTTTGTATTTCGTTCAAATTTGATTGTTATACTTATAGAGAAGTAAATGTTGAAAGATTTTCGGATCAGAGTGGATCACTAATGCGTTCTGGAAGATCTTTGACATAAAGAATGAAGATTTGAGGTTCAAGAACACTCCCTTGTGGGGTGCAAATATTAATGTTTTATTGTTTTGATTTACCGTCTCCTTGTCTAACATAAAATTTGCGGTATGATAAGTAAGAGTAGCCTATGGCTAAACTTCGCTATTATTATAAGTATGATAGAAATTTGTTTATGTTACCACGGATTCCTAGACTGTTTAATTTATCAGATGCAAAGTCAACATGGAGGGTGTCGAAGGCCTTAGATAAATTGAAGAATATTCCTTTGACGATATTGTTATTATTTATTTTATCATTAATATATAATTAAATTTAACAAGCAATTTGGTGTATTTAATTTAAGATCATCTTAAAATTTGGTCTAAATGTAATTTAGCAGAAATAAATTTGAGTTTTGTGCTCTATAAATTATACATTATTATCATTATTAAAAAACTATATTAAATAAATAAAGGGATTATTCTTGCTCTCATTTTGCAAATGTAACAAGTGACAACGTATGTAACTTTTTTAGTAATACTACGTCTTTCTTATAACTCCAAATACATAATATAAATTCTATGTACTTTCATGATATATCCAGAAATGAATTGTTATAATAATAATAATAATATATTTATTTTCATTGGACCCTATTAAAGGTATATAAATATAGTCATAAAGTCGTAAAACATTGAAAAATATTGTAAAATACATACCTTTGTCTGTTTTTAAGCCAGGAGGAGCGTTTTAAATTTAACGCGCTAAATCATACATCCATGATTGGATACGCCCTCGCCAGTTTTACACAAGGCAATAGTCGTAAATTTTGATATATTGTAAAAATTTTAATTCCATGTCATAAATTATTTGGTTATAATTTCTATTTTATCATTTGTACATTATATATCAGTTTTTAATCCCTTTTGTATAAATCTGAAGGTAGAAGTGGCTAATTACTTAGTGCCTTTATATTGCGTAAATGGTATGGATGCTGCATAAAATACCTAGTGGTCAAATGGAGGTTGATACATTATATAATGTAATAAAATACACACAAAAACACTGTAGTCATGTATTGTTGGTTGCCCAAAACGCCAACAAAGGTTTTAGTGTATTTTCTAGTTACTTTCATTGTGTGAATGAACTTTCATGTTGACTTCTCCTGGTTTAAAAAAAGACTATAGTAATGTGTTGTTGTAAACTAACTATCGTTTTACCTAATGTAAATTCATTCAAAAAAATATGTTAATGCAATAAAGGTTTTTTCCATTTCTAAGTATTAATTTTTCCCATTTTGTCATAGCTGCAGTAAAGGTCTCGAGTGATCATTTAAGAGGGGTGAACGTGAAGTGGGGGTGTTAAAAATGTTTTTTTAATTTATGTAGGGGTTTGTTTACCATCAATTAATTTAATTTTTATGTTTCTTTCACATTTACTAAGTACCATCACTAATTATTAGGTCTGTGCTCAAATTTAAAGGTTTAATTATTTACTAATAAATGATACAACCCTTAAAAAATAACCCACCCCCTTTACGATTTATTTAAAAAAAAGATTTTTACAATAAATTTTACTTATTTTCAAGGACACCTGATGAGTTTGGCCAGGTTTTCGGAGTATCGGTCCCACTGTGCATGGCTTTAGAACAGGTAGATTAACACGAACTGCTTTAAATTATTTATTTAATTTTAATAAGAGTAATGTTTGTTCAATAATATCATAATCGGTGATCGGCCTTTATATCAGAAATAGGCCAACGTTGAATAAGCGAATAAAAAAATAATAATATAAAATAGTGTAAAACAAGCAAAATGAACATGTCTCAAAAGTAGTTACGCCAGATGGTCCTCACACACAGATAAATATAATGTTTTGAATTAAGAATCTTATGATTCATATAAACAAATAAATACATTAGAGGAAACAAATACTTTTGCCGTAAGGAATAAAAAGTATGACATAAAACTCATAAAGTAAAAAATAAATAATTTATGATTAGAAATAGAGGAATTATTTATTTGGTATATTGGGCAAGTAGATGTAAGAGATGTTTACTAAAACTGGTAGATAAAAAAACACCAGATTTCAGCCGCATAATATACTTGCAGTGTCGGTCTGATGGTTCTGCCGAAAACAAAAAACTCGGCACTTTGCCAGCATACACTACTTCAACTTTTTGTATCAATTATGGAAATGTAAACGTCTCCCATGTGTTTCTTCCCAACTATATTGAACAATTCCTAATTTAAAATATTATTTTCATCTGTGCACATAATATAAGGCACTATAACACGCAAGGAATTTTAAAGTTGATTCTGGTTTTTCCGTCATAACAACCTCAGAACCGGGGTACGTATATAAATGATCTGCCTGGACACATACAGCAAGGCTTTAGTATTACATATGTGAATAATACATCCAGATATCTTTACTAACTGCAGTATCTCTCTTACCTGTAAAAATGACCATTCGAATCGAATAAGTGTGACAAACATAAAGGCCAACAATATGCGACCTGTAAGTTGTAAATAATTCTTAGGTTTATTGTCTCCTAGAGATGGCACCCCTGCAAACAGACTCTTGGCTTCGCCTCGACTCTCGGCTAATACGAGCAAAAGTGCCCCAATTAGAGCTAGGTTTCTGAAGAGGAACTGCAAATCCCACAATATGCTGTACGCTAATGTCTGAAAATAATAAAAAGTGTAAAGAAATTATCTAATATACAAAATTCTTAATTAATAAAAAAAAGTTAATCTGTCATTTTGGTCAAAATTAAGGCTCGAGAACACTTTCATTTTCGTTATTTTCTGAAAAACAAAAAACTGTAACAATTTTTTTGGTTAATCAGTAACAAAAATGAAACATAAAGTAATGTTACTCCTAAGAACAAATGATAAGAATGGAATACATGAAACGTTTCTCTTAAGAATGAAAGTGGAAATAAAAATCATGGTAATTTATTTATTTATTTACTCAAAATATCTTCAGGATAGAATCCCAAATGATATTAAAACAATATAATGCCATATTGTATAGAAACAAAAAGATTGACAATGTATAATATAAAATAATACATATATAAATTAAAGACTAAAGACAAAAAAGTAAAAAGAAACTAAGCTAATAGAGACACAATTTAAAAATTTTGTAAATGAACAAAAGCAAACATCAATAGTTGCTGGTAAATTATTAATAGCCGATATGACTTTTGTAACAGGACAGTGACTATTGTGGTTTGAAAAAAATTATCAACATAGAGCAAATCATCATTTATCGTATTAAATCTAGGAACTCTAAACTTAAATAATTGCAAAATTTCTGAGTTATTTTAAATTTTTACACACAAAAATTATTTTCGGTTTATTAATGATAATGATAAAGGTATTTGTTTAAAATATTGATATTCATATTATTTGTTTAATTTATTGTGTCTATTGAGTATATATCTGTTTTACATTAAGATTTTCCTATCTGAATAAAGATTATTGATATCCCATGATCTTAAACAAAAAAAAAAAAATGAAAATTACATTTTTTTTTAAATACTTTTTTGATTTATTTGGTTGAAAAAAAATTATTTTCGACTTTATAAAGTGCCATTTCGATTAGAAATTTTATTCTCTACAAAACATTGTATTATGTGTATATACAAAAAATGCACAGTTTCTGAGTTATACTTAAAAATCTGAAGAGTGGGCTAATTCACTCCGTTCTCAAAAATCCAAGCCTAAATTTAATAGCACTTTTGGATTTGTCATTGTTCGGGTACAATGAGCAACATGCATGAATTTTAGAAATGCAATAATTTATTATTTTTTCGTTATATGTGTTATATAAGTTGACAAAGTAATGAAGAAACGGTATAAAAAAAATATGTAGCCTAAATAAACGACTTTGAAATTCAAAATTTTATGGGAACATATCCACGTGACTGAAAACACTACGCTATTGGTCTGACGTCATTCGGCATAATGTCTAATGGTCGTCTATCTGCCAAGGGGCTAAATCGTAAATTGTTTTGTGTTTTGTAAATGTGTATTGATATTTTCATAAAAGAAATATCACAAACGATTCCATATGATAAATACTATCGTGTTGCGGGTCCTCAACCCATGCATAGTAATGTTGAACAGTGCCGTGTATACTATGATCCCATTTAAATTCAGGTGATATCAATAACCTTACTCTAATAACACCTTCTGTTATTGGTTTAACAATAACATCGATATCTACGTGTGGAAAAACTTGGCAGTAATGTTTAACACGGTTTCCTACATGCCTACTGCGGAAAAGAGACTCCATTTCCCTTTCTGACATTTCTTTCAGTTCCCATATAGGCATATTCAAAATTTCCATTGCACGATGAGTACCCAAATGAGGCACAAGTTCTTTGAATTGCATTAAAGGATGGATATGGTTCCAGATTTGCTGCTCGAGCATTTGAGCTATTACCAAAGTTCTAGAAACTTGCAAAGCAAAGTCCTTATCTTTGGCTATTTCAAAAAGTGCTCTGGCCAATCTCGTTACTGTCTGCATAATAAATTGACAATCAGACACCATGACGGACAGTGGGTTTTTACGGGGCCAGAGTGACAATTTGCCCGTTGTTGATGTGTTTATGATGACAAACTTTTTTGCTACTAATACTGATTTTATTAGTGCAGAAATTGGAGGTACTAAAGCAACAAGGTATGTGTCATTCATTATTCTAAACATTAATTCAATTGTGCCCATTTTATCCTTTTACTGTAGTTAAATATAACAAATTATTTATGTACCTAACCTCAAAATAGGTAAACAAGGCTATGTTTTAATGTCATATTAATTAATATTTTTCATCTTAGAATGCTTTACTTTTTTATATAATAAATACCTCCCGTCACTTACTAAGTACGTACTTTTAGGTAGGTAGGTACATTAATAGTAAAAATAACTGTTGACATACATAGGTATATATAAATATATAACTGGATAATATGTAGAACGTCGAGAAGTTACATTATTCCCACCGTTTTTATACATTTATACATTTTAAATCAAGGTTCCTCTTAACAGAAGTTGGTAAACTTTTGTATTCCTATAAATAGGAAAGTGACCAAATTCACCATGATATGTAAACAAATTATCACAATAATATTAGGGTTAGGTACATATTTTCATAATATTATAAAATAATTAGTTTTAATGGGTAAATTTACATCAAAATGATCCTGGCAACAATGTAATCTTGAGGATGACGATAATTCTGCATTTCGGTCATCTCGTCTCATAGCTCTGCACCATTTCTTCCTAACTTTATCGCGTCTAGGCACATTAAAAAATAACTTTTCTGGAGTTTTTATTGTAGTATTTGTACATTTGGGCACAATACAATATTTATAGCTACTTTTCTTTGTATTTTCCATAACACAACATAAATAATGTGTACACATTCGCAATCACAATACGTTTTCCGTCGGTGCGATGTGCCTGATGACGTCACACACAAGTAGCGCGGAAACTTCTCCATTTAAACGCAGTTAAATTGACAGCTGCAGTAAATAGTTTTTTTAACCTTTAATTAGAACATAAAACAAAAATAAAATACTGGAAAAATAATGTTTTTTAGTGATCTATTCTCTGTGATGTTCAAAAAAATTATGCATTTTGCTCATTGAACATATGATATAATAAAATACCTTTAACAAATTAGTTCCTTATTCAATTAAATATGTTTAATAAATTGACAAAACTTAAAAATATCGATTGTAATTTAAAAATGTCCAGATTTAAGGCAGAGTTAAAAAAATTTTTAATATATAAATTCTATTATTCAATAGGCGATTTTTTTAATGATAATACCATGTCATAATGTTTGATATGTTTGTATGTCTTTATTGCATGTATATTTATTGTTGTATGTTTGTATCACTCTGCGACTTATAATTGCTTATACTTTATTTGTTTCAATTACCAATTAAGTACTATATTTTACTTATCTTACCTGACGATCCCATAATGTTGAAATACTTGTATATTGTAACATTAAGAGAAGTAATAAAAAAAAGTCAGTAGCCTACAAATGAAGTTATGAAAAATGAGTTTTTGGCTTGTATAAATTTATCTCTAGGTTTTACGAAAATATGTCCAAAGAAGTTGTACAAGTTAAAAATGAGCCCAACTGCATTAAAATCGCTTAATTCGTTTTTGAACAAAATGCAAAATACTGCTAAAAACGCTGTTTCGTAATTAATTTTTAACTTTAAAAATAATGTAATAAACTTTGACAGATTATAGGTTTTGCTGCGTAAAATGAGTGTTTCCTTTCTTTCTTTTTTTTTGGAAATGTATTCTTGTATAATTTTTGCAAAAAAGCATTTGTTTATTAAAAAGACCCTTTTTTGAAAATTAATATCTACAGCTTAGAGATGCCGCACAGTGATTCAAAAATGAATTTTTGTGGACGAAATTCGATCTACACCTGAGTTTTGCTTGAAACGACTAAATTTTTTTTAAAGTATTCTCTAAACAATACTTTACAACGCCTAACTGCCCAAATTGAAGCAAATTTGCTAAAAACGTTAATTTTGATTTAGCATATATGAGATAAAATACTCGTTACTAATTTTTTGAAAATTGATTTTTCCGGACTCTAAGCACAAAAATTTAATGCAATTTTCACAAAAATTACTTTATTGGCATTATGTTAGTCCTACAATCTTCCAGATTTTTGTCACAATATTCTCTGAAAATTTGAGCTCAATCGGTCAAGCAGTTTTTGAGTTAAAATCAAACAAACAAACATATATTGAATTTTCTATATTAGTAAGATTGGATATTTTAAATTGATATTCAAAAAATCAATACTTCTTTATTTATCAATCGAAAAAGCTTAGAATACCATGATCATATTATAGTTTAATAAATTATGTAATAAAAATCTCGAAAAATTTTCAAAAACCGTCAAAAAATGTGCAATTTCTCAAAATTGGACCACTTTTGGGTAAAACGAATATCATATTCGTAATCAACGACCCAAAAACATAATGTACAACCATTAAAAACCCAGAGATCTTAAATGTAGGAAGGCCTATCCTCGCCATTTCACTGTAAATATTCTATTTATCAAAAAATGAGTCAAAAACAAAAAAATTTAGGTTTTTAGCCAATTTGCCTCAATTTGAGCAGTTAGGCATTGTAACGTAATGTTTTGAGAATATAATTCACGCGTCACAGGGTACATTTTTTATTAATTTCATTGGTTAAAATACAAAAACAAAAGAGCATAATAGGCTATCAAATCGGTGATAATTTTATCACTGCATGTTGACTTTCACTTGGTTTTAATGAATAAAATAGTTTACTGTCAAAGTGACAGAAAGTTTCAATAGACGTGTTGAAATCAGAAAATAGTGTTCTTAAGCGGAAAAATGTTTCAACCAGTAGATCACCGTCGATGGGGACATGCTAGCCAGGAAGAGATTCGAAAGTTAATTGAGAAGAAAACACCAAAAAATACCAAAATTAATAAAGAATCTCAGTGGAACCAGTTCATGGAATTTTGCGCTTCAAGGAGAATCAAAATAACGCAAGAGACTACGATTCCAGAAATTGCATTAATATTAAGAAATTATGCTTGCAACATGAGAAGAAAGGACGGCCAAGAATATAAAGAATGTGTTGTCAAAACATTATGGAACTCCGCGGCAAAGACTATACAAGAAAAATTCTTCACTGAATATAATATCAAGTTCAATCGATTTACTGACATGGAATTGAAAGAAGCAAGGGTAGCTCGCAATTCTAAAAGAAAGCAACTGCACGAAATACAAGAAAAAAGAAAGGTTAGTGCTGTTGCTTTTACACTAGAAGAATGTAAAAAACTGTAAAAAATCTGAGACGAGAATACATCTGAAGGGCTTCAAAAAAAGTTCTTTTACATTGTCGCTAAAGAATTGGCATGGAGTAGTAACGAAACTGCGTCTGCATCCATTTATCACTTCAAGAAAGAAACTGACAATTCTGGAAACTTTACTAACCAAATTGAATACAATCCAGTATTTAAAAAACAAATCAAGGGGACAAAACTTGTTGTGATAACAAATGGTTAATACCTAATACAGTAGATACTGATGTGTCCAGTTCGATTGTTTCTAAAACTAATGGGAAAACGATCAAATAATGTAACGACCAATAGATTTTTCCTGACACCAAACAGAAATTGGAAGTACTACAGCATGGTATAAAAACCTTCCTGTAGGTGTTAATACTATCTCCAAATGGACAAAGGCAACCGCTCTAAAAGTGGGAATTGATACCACCAACAAAAAAGTGACAAATCACTCTTATAGATCAACAACTGTAACCCATTTGGCGAACGCAGATATACCAGAGCAACAAGTCATGAAGATAACTAGTCACAATAACTCAAAGTCCTTAAAGTCTTATTTACAAATGCAATCCCCACAACATTCTGAAATAGTAAATAGGATGAGAGGGATTGAAACATCTAATAGTGTTTTAGTTTCCCATACCGAATGCGATAATCCACAAGTTGTATATCAAAACTGTACATTTAGCGTTCAAAATATGTACTGTAATAAATAAATAATTACTGTACTGATGTATATCAAAGCTGTAGATTTAAAGTTGAAAATATGTATTGCAATGAATAAATAAATAATTATTATATTGATTGTAATATTTACTGTCAAACTGACAGATTGTTTAAAATTTTTGACTTTTAAAAAAATTTATTTTCTGTTAACGTACATTATATTCTCTCACCAAATATAACACATGTTATGATTAATAATCAGTGATATCACTCGTTAAAACCTATAGAAAATTGAACTCGTGCTTCGCACTCGGTCAATTTTCATCGGTTTTACCTCGGGCTATCACCGATGATAATCATAACACTAGTTATATTATCCCCGAGAATACTTAAAAAACAAAAAATTGTCACTTCAAGCAAAACTCAGATGTAGATCGAATTTTGTCCACAAAAATTAATTTTTGAAACACTGTGTGCCGTAGCGTAATATGGTGGGGCTTATTTTCTTCCACAATGGTTGTATTTTTGACAGCAGCAACATCAACAATAGAAATACAAATAACAATAATTTTTGCAAAGACACGTGCAGAAGAAAGGAAAGTTAAAAGAGTTCTAGACTGAGATGCTTTATTTTTGCAAAACTAACGCGATATTTCGTTCTATCTCATCAAACTACCCCAAATCGATTGGCTATAACTTTTTGTATATCCACAGGAAGCGATAATGATGATTTTACGAGCACGCACGATTTAAGTTCAGTTTTCCTTACGCCTGCTGCAGCAACTCGTAAAACCTAAAGATATATTTATACAAGTCAAAAACTCGATTTTCATAATTTCATTTAATTAAACACAGATGCACTAATTTTCAGCTGTTGGATTTCAGGTACAATAATTAAACATTTTAAGAGGTACACATTCCCGCTGAAAAACCCTGGTTGGCATTTTTTTTTCTTCGAAAACTCGCTTTTGCCTGGACTATTGTTAAAAACAATTAAGAAACCAAGTTTAACTAGATATATAGCACCAAATGAGTGGATGTAATACAATATATCACAAAACTCCTTAGCATGTTCTCAACCTCAGCAGTCAATTTGACCTGATAAGCGAGATCATTTTAACAGCATTAGGTATCCGATACATCAGCAGGATGATATGTGATACATAAACTGATGATTGTACAATCTGCAATTTTAGTTTCAAGATAAGAAACTGAAGTGAATGAGTTTAAAGATAAGTAGCTTAAAATTAGGATCACTGTAGTTTTATTAGTGTGTTGTAAAATTATGTAACAATAATATACAGCTTTTAATGTTATTAAAAGGTTGACATAATCACCCGATTACAAGTAATTAAAAAATAACAATTGAAACTGACCAAGAGCGTGTTGGACATGCACATGATAGGGTTCCGTAGCTACTAACATTCTCTTCAAATTTATGCTATACCGGGTGAGTCACGAATTGCGCTCGCCCCGATATTTCCTAAAATATTTGGAATAGAAAATTGAAATTTGGAGGCCTTATTACACGACTAAAATGCCATCTTTTCAATAAAAAATCAAGTTTGGTGCACATCCGGTTTGACCGGAAATGCCCACAACTTTCGATTTATAAATGGAACACCCTATATATTTTTACATTTTTGGAATCTAGAGAAAATTTTGAATACAATACATCCATTTTGGTCATTTTTGATAAACATTAAACATTTTATTAAAAAATCTATTTCTGCATCCAGAGTGCTGTGGTGCCCAAAATATATTTTAGTTTGTGTGCTACGTTACTATAAAAATAAAAAGAGCAATATGATTGTATTACTTAATTCTCTAGAGGCGTTTAAAATTTTTAAATGTGATTTTTACCCACTAACTCGGTTTTTTTAAATGGGAATTTAATCGTTCACCAACATTTTTAAATACCTCATTTTCATACGAATCTAATGATACCAAAATTTTGAAAATCCGCTCAGAAATATTTGAGATTTCAGCCAAAATACAATGCAACCAAGCTTTTAGAAACATGCGGCTAATAGATAATAGATTAGTGGGCTTTGGAAACTAAAATGGCACATTTCTGTGTAAATCTGGTAACCTAATAACATTGGAAAAATCATTGTCCCAATCTAACACCCCCACTTTTCCCAGATTAGTATTATTATTATTATTATTTTTTGTTAAAAACCAGTCACCTTTCTCTGTGGCTCCGACTCTCACCGAGGGGAGCTGGTAGTAGCGGCAGCCACTCCCCACACCGTGGGGTAAGTGACTACTGGGTCCGGGAATCGTGTGCCCTGAGTAGACATAGCGAACCGAGGATGACGGTCTTCTACATCCTACCGGCTAAGATCTCTGACGAGTTATTATTATTATTATTATTATTATTCAAACATTGTGTGGTGATATGGTCACCTATATATCTGACCTACAACAATTACATAGAGGCCGTTCAAAAGAGGTATCAACTTTAGAGAAACTGGAATGTATAACTTACTTGTTAAACCAATTTACTTTCATGTCACTACAAAATCGGAGAATATAGGAAAATTAACTTTAAGGATAATTACAGCCTTGGTACAAGGGTTTAGAATCCTGGGCAACAACTAATTGTAGGATAGTTTTCAAAATATCTTTTAGGTTGAGGAAAAGAAAGGCTAAATAGCCAAAAGCCAAGAAATGTAGAATCTCAAATGCGATTCAATTAATGAAAAGCATCTATACAATTCTTGCAGCGAGTTGTCTAACTTATTTGATAAGACTTTGATTATGTAGCTGGTAATCTGACAAATTTTGAACATGACTTGTTTGCAAAATAACGAAAATTCAGAGATGGTTAATTTGATATAATTAACATTTAAACAGATTGTACAAAAATAATTATGTGAACTTGTGACAATAATACAAACATATTTTAACTGCTACTTATATACCCTGCTTATTGTACATAATGTTAAACAAATTTCACATATAAAATACTGGTTGCTAGTTGTTGCTGTTTTAAAAATCCAGTTTTTTTAATTCACCTTCAATGATTCATAATTGAAAACAAGTCGATTAAGTATAAGAACAGTTTAATTGCCTATTATAATTATTGGACATTATTGTGCATGTTTAACTTTTTTTTGTTAGCTATATATGTGTAATAAGTTCTATGATTAGATGCTGCTAGTAATTCTTAATTATGTACATATTGCTATTCCTGATGCACATCAAAAGTTCTGGCAAGGTTATGTTGTTATGTTGTGTGTCCAAATATTCGGTTTAACTTTCTTATATTATTATGGACCAATAATTTGCCTAATAATTAAGGATGTATGGGAGGTACAATCGGAAACAAAAGTACCAAACATTTCTAATTTGTTAATATCTATATCTGTGTGTGATATAGATGACTATTATTGAAGTAAACGATTATTAGAATCATATATTTATTATTAGGCAGTAATTTTTCTGCTTTTCAACTTAATTTTTATGGAAAAATGTTTTGATAGGTACTGAAAATGCCCTGATTTTAACTTGACCTCATGATATAATAAAAAACCGCTGCCTAAGGAATCACTACTTCCACATCCAGATTTTTCATCAAAGTCACTTTATAGGAACATTTTGACTAGATTTGCACTCTAGTATGTGGAAATTATTGGTCATAGAATTTTAATAATATTTGTCATAGAAAAGTTGAGGCATTGGTTTCTACCAAATACGTTAAAAATGAAGTTTTTAGTGTACCCTACTTATTTTCCCCTATTCACAACCTACCACGACTCTCCCCTTCAATGGAAACATCTCAATCAGATGTCATTACAATACATCCGAGTACTAACTTTCAAGTAAATATCTCAATTTTTTGTTATCAAACCCATTAATAATGGAGCGGAGATGGTAAAAGAAATATGGGGCCTTGGTTTCTTGTATATACACCAAATTCCATATTTATGTACTCTTACCAGCATGCTATACTTATTTTCCCCTATATACTCCTATTCAACCCTCAACCCGTCAACGGAATCATCTTAAAATATAATCTAGTTCCAGATGTCGTTATAATACATACGTGTCCCAAATTTCAAGTGAATATCTCGATTTCATATTATCAACCCCTTTAATAATGGATTAAGGATGGTGGAGGTTGAAAAATATTATAAAAAAATATGAGGCCTTGGCTTCTAGGACATACGCCGAATTTCAAGTTTCTGTACCTTTATCAGCTTGCTTTACTTAATTTTCCCTATTTACCACTAATTACCCCCGCTCGTTCAACGCAATCATGTCAAAATATAATCCAGTTTAAGGTATCGTTATACGTGTAACAAATTCCAAGTGAAAATCTAAATTTAATTTTATCAACTCTTTTAATAAGGGGGTGGGGGTGATGGGGGGATGGAAAACATTATGGAAAAATCTGAGGCCATCGCCTCTAGTATATACACCAAATCACAAATTTCTATACTCTTACCAGCTTGCATTACTTAGTTTCCCCTATCTACCACTATTTAACCCCCAACCCTTCAGCGGAATCATCTCAAAATATAATCTAGTTCCAGATTTTGTTATATACATACGCGCACCAAATTTCAAGTGAATATTTCAATTTTATTTTATCAACTCCTTTAATAATGGAATAGGGGTGGTGGGGTTTGATAAATAATATAAATAATCCGAGACCTTGGCTTCTACTACATACACCGAGTTTCAAGTTTCTGTACTCTCACCAGCTTGCTTTACTTATTTTCCCCTCGTCGAGATTTTAAATTTGAGCGAAAAAAAAAAATGTCTGTCTGTCTGTCTGTAACTTTTTTTGTCCGGAACGGTTTGAGATATTGACTTGAAATTTTGTACACGTATATATTATGACGAGATCTGGAACTGGATTGTTTTTTGAGGAAATCTGGTGAAGGGTTGGGGGTTAAATAGGGGAAAATAGGGAAAAATAAGTAAAGCAAGCTTGTAAGAGAACAGACACTTGAAATTTGGTGTATGTACTAGAAGTTAAGGCCTAAGATTTTTTTATAACATCTTTCAACCCCCCACCACCCCTACCCCATTAATGGGGTTGATAAAATAAAGTTGAGATTTTCATTTGAAATTTCGTACACGTATGTATTATAACGACGTCTGAAATTAGATTATATTTTGAGATGATTCCGTTGAAGGGTTGGGGGTTAATTTGGGGTAAATAGGGGAATATAAGTAAAACAAGTTGGTAAGAGTACAGAAACTTGAAATTCGGTATACGTACTAGAAGCCAAGGAGTCAGATTTTCTTATAATATTTTTCAACCCCCACCACCCCTACTCCAATACGAAAAGGTTTGATTAAATAAAATTGAGATATTCATTTAAAGTTTGGTACACGTATGTATTATGACGACATCTGGAACTAGATTATAATTTGAGATGATTCCGTTGAAGAGTTGGGGGTTAAATAGGGGTAAATAGGGGAAAATAAGTAAAGCAAGCTGGTAAGACCACAGAAACTTGAAATTCGGTGTATGTACTAGAAGCCAAAGCATCAGATTTTTTTATAATATTTTTCAACCCCCACCACCCCTACTACAATATGAAAAGGGTTGATTAAATAAAATTGAGATATTCATTTGAAATTTGGTACACGTATGTATTATAACGACATCTGGAACTAGATTATAATTTGAGATGATTCCGTTGAAGGGTTGGGGGTTAAATAGGGGTAAATAGGGGAAAATAAGTAAAGCAAGCTGGTAAGACTACAGAAACTTTAAATTCGGTGTATATACTAGAAGCCAAGGTCTCAGATTATTTATAATATTTTTCAACCCCCACCACCCCTACTTCATTATTACAAGGGTTGATAAAATAAAATTGAGATATTCATTTGAAATTTGATACACGTATGAATTATAACGACATCTGGAACTAGATTATTCTTTGAGATGATTCCTTTGAAGGGTTCGGGGTTATTTAGGGGTAAATAGGGGGAAATAAGTAAAGCAAGCAGGTATGACTACAGAAACTTGAAATTCGGTGTATGTACAAGAGGCAAAGGCCCCAGATTTTTTGATAATTTATTTCAGCCCCCACCACCCCTACTCCATTATTCAAGGGGTTGATAAAATAAAATTGAGATATTCACATGAAATTTAGTATGCATATGTATCATAACGACATCTGGAACTAGATTATATTTTAAGATGATTCCGTTGAAGGGTTGGAGGTTAAATAGGGGTAAATAGGGGAAAATAAGTAAAGCAAGCTGGTAAGACTACAGAAACTTGAAATTCGGTGTATGTACTAGAAGCGAAGGTCTCAGGTTTTTTTATTAGTATTTTCTATTTCTCCCCACCACCCCACTCCCTTATTAAGAGTTGATAAAATTAAATTTAAATTTTCACTTGAAATTTGGTACATTTATATATTATAATTATATCTGAAACTAGATTATATTTTGACATGATTGCGTTGAAGGAGTGGGGGTAAGTAGAGGTAAATAGGGAAAAATAAGTAAAGCAAGCTGGTAAGAGTATTGCAACTTGAAATTCGGTGTATGTCCTAGAAGCCAAGACCTCAAATTTTTTAACAATATGTTTCAACCCTTCCACTACCCTTACATTATTAAAGGGGTTGATAAAATAAAATTGAGATATTCACTTGTAATTTGGTAGACGTATGTATTATAACGACATCTGGAACTAGATTTTATTTTGGGATGATTCCGTAGAAGGGTTAGGGTTAATAGGAGTGACTAGGGGAAAATAAGTAAATCAAGGTGATATGAGTACAGAAATTTGAGATTCGGTGTATATACTAGAAACCAAGGCCTCAGATTTCTTTCTAATATTTTTCAAACTCCACCACCTCCGCTTCATTATTAATGGGATTGATAACATCAAATTGAGATATTCACTTGAGATTAGTACACGTATGTATTGTAGTGACATCTGATTGAGATGCCTCCATTGAAGGGGTGGGAGGTGAATAGTAGAAAATAAGTAGGGTGAACTAAAAACTTCATTTTTAACGTATATGGTAGAAACCAACTCCTCAAACTTTTCTATGACATCTGCCCCAAATATTATTAAAATTCTATGACCAATAATTTCCACATACTAGAGTGCAAATATAGTCAAGATGTTTCCTTTAAAACGACTTGGATGAAGAATCTGGATGTGGAAGTAGTGATTCCTTAGGCAGCGGTTTTTTACTTCCACATTCACGTAGTGGATTGAAAGTATAGTAATTGTAAAAAAAATTTAAATTTTTTTTTCTCGGAATAGGTTTGGAATGTCATGAAACGTCGAGATTTTAAATTTGAGCGACAAAAAAATTTCTGTCAGTCTGTAACTTTCTTTGTCCGCACATTTTCTCCGAAATGGTTTAAGATATTGACTTTAAATTTTGTACACATTTTGTCCAATGCTTTTTATTCTGTAAACGAATATTTGTCTCATGTTTTTAACTAAGTGTCTGTAATCTTAACTATTAGTCTGTAAGTCTGTAAAAGAATATTTTTGTCCCATGTTTTCAATTAAGATTCTGTAATTTTGATTATATTTCAGTGAGCGTTCTTTTGACGTACCCTATTTCCTGTATTTGTGATCGTAATGGGTTAATAAAATTTTTTATTTATTTATTTTATTTATTTACATATATATTATAACGAGATCTGGAATTGGATTGTTTTTAAACATATCCGGTGAAGGATTGGGGGTAAATACAATGTACAATATTTTCCATCCCCCCACTCCATTATTGAAGGGATTGATAAAATAAAATTAAGATATTCACTTGAAATTTAGTATACGTATATATTATAATGACATCAGGAACTAGATTATATTTTGGGATTATTCTGTTGAAGGGTTGGCTGTTAAATAGGGGTAAATGGGGGAAAATAAGTAAAGTAAGCTGGTAAGAGTACAGAAACTTGAAATTCAGTGTATGTACTAGAAGCCAAAACCTCAGATTTTTTTGTATTATTTTTCAAACCCCCACCACCCCTACTCCATTTTTAAAGGGGTTGATAAAATAAAATTGAGATATTCACTTGAAATATGGTACACGTATGTATTATAACGACATCTGGAACTGGATTATACTTTGAGATGATTCCGTTGAAGAGTTGGGGGTTAAATGGTGGTAAATAGGGGAAAATAGGTAAAGCAAGCTGGTAAGAGTACAGAAATTTGGGATTTGGTGTATGTAATAGAAGCGAAGGCCTCAAGTTTTTTTTATAATATTTTCCATCCCCCCATATCCCCACTCCATTATTAAAGGGGTTGATAAAATAAAATTGAGATATTCAAGCAAGCTGGTAAGAGCACAGAAACTTGAAATTCGGTGTATGTACTAGAAGCCAAGACCTCAGATTTTTTTATAATATTGTTCAACCCCCCACCACGCCGACTCCATTATTAAAGGGGTTCATAAAGTAAAATTGAGATATTCACTTGAAATTTGGTACACTTATGTATTATAACCACATCTGGAACTAAATTATATTTTGAGATGATTCCGTTGAAGAGTTGGGGGTTAAATAGGTGAAAATAAGTAAAGCAAGCTGGTAAGAGTACAGAAATTTGGGATTTGGTGTATGTAATAGAAGCGAGGCCTCAGGTTTTTTTTATATTTTCCATCCCCCCACCACCCCCACTCCATTATTAAAGGAGTTGATAAAATAATATTGAGATATTCACTTGAAATTTGGTACGCGTATGTATTATAACGACATCTGGAACTAAAATCTATTTTGAGATGATTCCATTGAAGGGTTGGGGATTAAATAGGGGTAAATAGGGGAAAATAAGTAAAGCAAGCTGGTAAGAGTACAGAAATTTGGGATTTGGTGTATATAATAGAAGCGAAGACCTCAGGTTTTTTTTTATAATTTGCATCCTCCCACCATCCCTACTCCATTATTAAAAGGGTTGATAAAATGAAATTGAGATATTCACTTGAAATTAGGTATACGTATGTATTGTAACAACATCTGGAACTAGGTTATATTTTGAGATGATAGCGTTGAAGGGTTGGGGGTTAAATAGGGCTAAATAAGGGAAAATAAGTAAAGCAAGCTGGTAAAAGTATAGAAATTTGAGATTTGGTGTATATACTAGAAGCAAGGGCCTCAGGTTTTTTTAATAATATTTTACATCCCCCACCACACCCACCCCTTATTAAAAGAATTGATAAAATTAAATTGAGATTTTTCACTTGAAGTTTGGTACATGTATGTATTATGAGGACATCTGAAACTAGATTATATGACATGACATGATTCCGTTGAAGGAGTGGGCTACTGCTGTAAGAGTACAGAAACTTGGGATTTGGTGTATATACTAAAAACCTAGGCCTCAGATTTCTTCCTAATATTTTTCACCGCACTTGTACAAAGTCTTTTTACAATTTATATATATACAATTTCCACAGGATGGTTGGCTTTGACACAACTGACTATATTTTCCATAATTTAAAGACATAAAATGCTGAAAGCAAAATAAAAACCAAGAACGTGCAAGGAATGCTTAGAGACAAGAAATGTGTAAACAAAACAAGAGACATCACACACAAAGCACTTGCATCAGGCGCAGGCACACTGTCTGTGAACATTTACTCTGGAAGTGTTTTGTATCTCTCTCTAAATTCCAGCTTCTCTGTCTGACTGGAAAATCTGTATTAATCTATGCTCAGGTATTTCGGAGGGTAATCCGAGTCATGATGCTTATTGCTAGTAAACGGTTATTTTAACATTTCGTAGCACAACGTTACATTACCTAAAAATACTGCGATAAAACAATGTTACGGAAATAATGATCCATCTCTAACGCATAGTATGGTTAATATCAAACAGCAAATAGTTTCCTTCACTACTCTCTTTTATTTATTTAAAAATTTGTAGTGCTCTTTAGAACAATGGGAGAGACTCATAGAAAAGGCTGTCTTTCTCACTTGCATTGCTTATTTATAAAGACGAATGACAAAGAAGGACAAACTGTTTTACCATGTTGCTATGATGGGTTAATCTATGTGTCACGAAAAGTGGTATTTTTTGTCAATAATAATTTATTTCTGGAGAACCGTTTAGTGAACGATAATTAAACTCTGCAATTGTCTTATTAGGTAAGCTCTTAAACTGCATTTGTAAAAAATTTGGAAAAGGTATTAATATTTTCTCAATGATTTTTGAGCTGTTATATTCAATAATACATCTCCTGTTAAAATCGTTATGAATCAAGTACAGTTTAGCAAATTGATTTGAAATTTATTGGGGTGATTTATGAAGACATAAAGAAGAATTTCCCAAAATTTTATTAATTTCTTTGCATTTTTGAATTGCTCCCAAATATCCTAAGAACCTACACACATGTATATAAAATCGGCATTAAATATTAATTAAATAATAGTTTAAAAAAAACTTAAAAAAAACACGCTTTAATAGCAAACTGAACTGAAAAGTACAAAATACTTTTTAATTATTAAGATTTTGTTTAACAGCGATAGAAAGTCCACTCACTCAATATAATTAAAAGATTTTTAATAAGTTTAAAATAAGAATAAAGTGATTAACAAAAAAAATCATTTCATTGTAAAGAAAGAGTGGGGTGCTTATTACTATATTTTTTTATACTAACTCTACCTTTAAAAATAGCTACCAATGAAATATTTATACCGGTTGATATCAAGCACCCCACGCTTTTTTTACGACGAAATAAATTTTTTTGTTAATCCCTTTATTCTTATTTTAAACTTATTATTAAAAATCTTTTAGTTCTATAGAGTGAGTGGACTTTCTATCGCTATTAAACAAAATCTTTATACATTCACTGTCCATGACACGCCGGCGGGTCATGCCGGACTTTTCACCTCTACGTCCAACTTTATATTTCATGAAAGAACAGTTGCATCAATGAGTTGTTTTTCTTGGGTATAATATAGGCAATTCTTTATACATCTGTGCAGACAAACACGCAGAAACTCGCATGGCAGCCGGCAGGTCATGGACGTGGAAGTAATATTTTTCTGTGAATCGGCTTGCCTCACGTCCATGCCCGCCGGTTGGCATAACCTCACTTTTTACGCGTTCATTGTTTCGTGATTTTTGGTTAAGTTTTAACGTGATTTGCATAGTGAAAAATTAGTGGAAAAGAGTCTCAAATTATTAAAAAAGTTCCGTTAAGTGATAGAGACTTAGAGGATATTTTAGAAAATGAATTATCGGACATAGACACTCTATCAAGCAATGATGACTTTGAGTTTGAAGAAGATTCAGATGACAGCATCTTGGATAGGGACTACGTACAAACTTCTGAAGATGAAAACTCGGAAAGTTCATCACAATCGGATATTGAAAATTCTGCGATTAATATTGGTAGTGATGGAGATGATAGTGAATTCCTAGACGTTGATCCCCAAAATCAGCCTTCATCTCCGATAATACCAAATCAGAACGATGATGATGATCTAGATACCTCTGGGTTTTGGTTTCAATCGGTGTTGAAAAACGAGGAATTTGAATTTCATGGTCCTTCGGGTCTTCAAAGGCCTCTATTAAATAGAAACTATCAGCACCCTGTTGACGTATATTCGGAGATTTTAACTGACGACATAATTCGACTAATGGTGGAAGAAACCAACAGATATGCTCAACAAGTTATTGAATCCCAACAAGGAGCAGTTACTCGCTCTAGCCGACTATCGCGGTGGAAGGAAACCGATGAAACTTAAATGAAATGTTTCTTAGGCATCATAATTGACAGGAGTAATAGTTTTTCCCACCCTTGAAAGATACTGGAAGCAAGATAGTCTGTATAAACATGAAATATTTCATAAAATACCTATTAGCTACAACCGATTTATACTTCTCTTAAAAATGTGGCACTTTTCTAACAATTTAGTACCACATGAAGACAGATTGCACAAAGTGCAACCTTTGATTGACCTTATAATGCATAATATTCAGAATCTTTATTTACCTGACAAGACAATTGTAGATGTACAGAGTGCCAAGTTACAGATGTAATGTAATGGTATGGAAAAAGAATGAGAGCATAATTCAATTATATGTGCAGGAACTCCATCTACACCACTTTGTTGGTTTGAGCTTTTTTATAGCTTTATCAATCTACTCAACGGAAACGCTCGTACCCCAATTACTTGAAAACTTCTCACGCTTATGATTCAGTGATGTTGGTTCATATACTAAAATAAACTACTCTGAGAATGCATCTGCAGTATCTTGTTCATTTTCTATTACTCTATCATCATAGCACATTTACTTAGGGATTTCAGTGGACTGGATGATTAGAAAATATGGGGTTCCACAAGGAACCTTTTTTTTTTCCAGGTCTCGTCTGTTAGAAGAAAACTCCGAGGGCACTGCAGCCTCCTGGGCTTATTGTGCTCTCCCTGCTATGCTTCACTCCGCCCACTCCAGTACCCCTATATCCCTAATCAGATGATACAGGTCTATGGTCGGACGGGTGCTGATGAATTCCGGGTCCGTTCGTGTTTGCCCGTAGATGCCATATCTTCTGCGAGCCAGTAGCTCGCAGTTGAATATGATGTGGTCAACCATTTCCGGCTCCTTGCTGCATCGTCTGCAGTCTAGGTTGCCGTCAAATTTGCCGATTGTATTCAGGTACTTCTTTTCAGGAAAGTGTCCAGTCAGAAGTCCTGTTATTAGTCTTAACCGTGTCCTGTTCGTTGTGAGCAGTTCTTCAGTTTGTTTTGCACATGGACCTTTAATGAGTGGTTTTCCATTTCGATTTCCAGGAATGTTCCTCCAGTGGTTCTTGTGTTTACTCTTGACCCAGTCTTTAATCGCCCTTCTGGCTGAGCTTCTAGGGATGTCCAGCACCTGTTCTGGGCCATAGAATATGTTAGCTGACCCTCGTTTAGCAAGTTCATCAACTTTTTCATTGCCGTCAATTCTGGAGTGTCTTGGCACCAAGAGTAGTTTGACTCTGTTCTGCTCACCCAGGATTTTCAGCTCTTCATGGCAGTCCCATACCAGTCGGGATGACACTTTGTTAGAGGTTAGTGCTCTAAGTGTAGCCTGACTGTCTGATGCAATGGAGATCTGCTGGTAAACATATTGTCGATTTGCATTCTCGCGTACACATTCAAGTATAGCCAGAATTTCTGACTGGAATACAGTGGCATGTTGCCCAAGAGAAATACTTATACTTGCCCTGGGTCTTTCACCACGTATTTCAGCTCCAGCTCCTGTGTTTGTCCTAGACCCGTCAGTATACCAGGTTAGGCCCTTTCGTAGTATGTTTAGGAGCTTCTGTTGACCAGTCCTTCCTATCTCCAATGGTGATATTGAAGGGCTTGTTAAAGGTGATTTTTGGTATCATGTTGTAATGAAGCATCCTAAAGTCATACCTCATTACTAAGAAGTTTCAGTGTAGTGCCGTGTGCACATTTGCCACACGACGGCGATTCATACTCGATATACTAAATTTGCACACCGCCCGACTCCGACCGTCTCAAAAAGGAGGGATAGTTTCGTGTATAAAAGCCCAGCCGCGGATCGAGAAGAGCACTGGGTACATCTCTCCGTAAACTGCCGATGATAGATAGATAGATAGATAATAATAATAATAATAATAATAATAATTTTATTTTCATGGACTTTACAAAGTATAGAAATATAGTCAAAAAGAACAGAGGGAGAGTTAAAAAAAAGATCTTAAGAATATAATATTAACAATAATATCTATCTGTCAATTTTAAATCATTAAAAAAAATTACATATTAAAATATAAAGACAAAGACAATTAAAAATACAAATACAAATAAAAGACATATATAATTAAGAAACGTCATGTAAACTGAAGTCATTGCAGCCCATATACTCACTGACTGAATAAAAACTTTTATGAGTGAGGATGGATCGTACTACACGTTTAAAACTGTTAATATTGTTTAATTTTTTTACTTCGAGTGGAAGTTTATTATATAACTTAATGGACATAATGTTCGGTCCCTTGGCTACAGTAGTTAGTCTATGCTGTGGAACAGTGATGTTAAAATTTTCCCTTAAATAATGAGTTGAGTGTCCATCTCTTGGTATATACGTGTCGATATGAGATTTCACATATAATACACATCTAAGAATGTATAATGATGGAACGGTCAGTATATCTAGTTCTGAAAATAAAGTTTTGCAGGAATCACGTGAAGATTTAAAAGTCATTGTGCGAATTATTTTCTTCTGCATTACAAGAAGTTCCCCTACTCTAGAACAACTTCCCCAGCAAATAATACAGTAATCGAGACAAGATTGCACATATGCATAGTAATATAATTTCAAAATGTGCATACTTACATGCTGCCTCATTTGCCATAGTACGAAACAATGAGTGGACAATTTTTTTAATAGTGAATCTATTTGGTTACCCCATGACAGATAAGAATCAATCTGTAGCCCAAGGTATTTAACAGTATCATGTTGTGCAATAGATTTATTTGTCATTTTTATTAGCAAGCTAGAGTCAAGCGGCTTAGTGGAGAATGTTAAGAAATTGGTTTTCTGAACATTTAGGTCAAGACCATTACAAGTGCAATATTTTCGCATTAAAGATACTGTATTATTTACTTTATATGCCAGAGTATGTAAGTCTTTGCTTGAATCAGCAGTGGCTGTGTCATCGGCAAAAATAGATAAAAATGTTCCTTTCATGTGAATATGGATATCGTTAATAAAAAGAATAAACAATAGCGGTCCCAGTACACTCCCCTGGGGAACCCCAGTGGGAACACAGTTAAGACCAGAATTGTAAACCCTGTTATTAACATTTAATTATACTTTTTGATGTCTATCTAGTAAATACGTCTTAATCCAGTCTAGGGCGGGTCCTCTTATTCCATAATTTTGCAATTTGTCAATAAGAAGGCTGTGATCTACAGTTTCAAAGGCACGTGTTAAGTCAAAGAATACACATGCACATTTATCTTTCTTTTCAAAGCTACTAAGTATAAAGTTATATAATGATAAAATAGCATCCTGTGTAGAACAACCACTTCTAAACCCAAACTGGTTGTTCCCCAAAATTTTTTCTTTACTCAAAAATATATTAAGTCGAATGTAGTACGACTTTTCATAAATTTTTGAGAATACTGACAATAGTACTATGCCTCTATAATTAGATAAAATCGACTTATCAGACCTCTTATGTATGGGAACAACCGATGCTTTTTTTAGTGAAGAGGGAAAAGTACCTTCTTGGAAAGACAAATTTACTAGATGAGTAAGTGGTATTTTTATGTAGTCTATAATACCTTTTAATATAGAGCAAGGTATACCGTCCTCCCCTGAGGAATTTTTTAAAGACACGGATTTAATTATTGCACTCATTTCATCTACTGTAACTGGTGACAAAAAAATTGAGTTATTATTAACATTTACTTCTGCGTTTCTTTCAACTGACATACTCTGGGTAAGTTGTTTAATGGAGTTTATAAAGAAGTCATTAAATGCCTGAGCAACTGATTGCATATCTGACAATGAATCTCCATTGATGTCTATAAATGTGTGTGGCAAATCTTTGGATTTCAAATTTTGATTTTGATTTTTTATTATTTGCCAGGCTGTTTTAGACTTATTTTCTGAATTAATTATGAGTGATTCATTATAAAGTCTCTTAGCTACATTTATTTTATTTTGATGATTCTTTTTCAAGATATTGTATCTTATGTGGACCTCTTCATCGCCAGTAAATTTATAAGACTTGTAGACATCTCTTACGAATATACCTTCATTTATCAAGTCCTGGGTTAACCAGGGTTTTTTGGGCTTTAAGTTTTCTTTAACTCTGTACATTTCTAAGGGAAAGGCAATGTCAAATATTTCAATGAATTTTAAATGGAATTTTGTAAATTTGTCATCACTGTTAACATCAGGGGAGTAAAGAAATGACCAAGTCTCTAAAGACAGCAAATATTTAAAATAATTCATTTTTTCATCCGAGTTAATAAATCTTTTGAGCATATAAGAACTTGCCTGGGTTTTATTAAATACATATGGAAAATATACAATTTGAAGAAAATGGTCCGATAGGTCACAATGAATAACTTTTGGATTTAAGATTTCAATATCAATGTTAGAAAATATATTGTCTATTACAGTTTTGCTTTTTCTATTTGTATCAATACGTGTATACTCGTTAATGCATTTTTTAAGATCATATGATGAAAAAACAATTGATAATTTATCAACTTTGTTACATACGATATTTTCATCAAAGTTTAAGTTAAAATCTCCACAAATAAAAGTGGGTGAATTAGGCTTAAGTAACTTATACAAGAGGTCATCTATGTTGGAAATAAAATAATCGCAATCATGAGAGGGTGATCTATAAAAACACCCTACCAAAGCTGAAATATTATCTATAAAAATTTCAATAAAAGCATACTCAAATAGAAAATCTATTTTCTTAATGTCACAGATCATAATTTTGAATTTTATATTATTTTTAACAAAAATAGCAACACCACCAAGACTCGATTTACTTCTACAGTGGTAGTCAGTTAAAGTATAAAAGTGCAATTTTATTAAGTTGATTTCAGAATAATTACATGAAGTCTCAGTTAGGCAAACAATTTCTGGAAAGTCCAAAGAATGAAGTAACAAGTCAACATCTTGTACCTTGTTACGGATGCTTCTGATATTTAAATGACAAATACTAATATATTTGGTTATGGGATTTCTTGAAACTGTTTCACTCTCATTCCTTATTTCTTGGTTTGCATTGGCTTCTAAGATCTCACTTCTAAAAAAGAATTTGGTCTAACGTCACTTTCGTTGTTAATGATGTGTCTTGTTTTATATTTTTCGAAATGCTTATTAAAATCAAATCTTCTGAAATATACTCCTTTAGGCCAAAACGAGGGCTCATAAAATGTTTCTTTATACTGAAAGTCTGCTGCGACCATGAAAGTTTTAAATGTACTACCAGGCTCTTTTAAATCTTTAACTATAAAATCATCACCGTTGTTTGCTGTCTTAGTTTTTAAATAATGTTTTATGTCATCTTCCATGACATCTTCCGTTATTTTATATAGATATAACCAGACCTTGGGTTTAACGCCAGTAAATTTTTCATTATTAATATCTGATTGGCCTACATTTCTTTTAAAAGATTTTCTTCTTCTGTGTATTGTTTGCCACTTTTCACTTTCGCTTATATAGCCTTGAGAGTCTGTGTTATCAAGATGTTTGTCTGACTGTAGATTAGTGCTTTTATTGTTTAATATTGATGTTGATGTCTGACTTTTTTCTTGTTCTGATTTGCTTTGTTCTTCTAAGATGGTAGGAGGGTTTTTGTTTATTGGACTAGCCAAATCAATAACACTTTTCATTATTTTCCTTTGCACATCTTGATAAATTTTGGTATTGTTCCTTTCTGGTTCTGTTTTAGAACCGCTGGGAATTTCCTTATTTATGCATTTCGAGTTAATTGTGTTTTTATTTCTTTCAATTTTGTTTTTGTTCTCGAGGATATCTATAATTTTTTGTTTATCACTTATCATGGTTTCTTTATCTTCAATTAATTTTTTGTATAGGATAATTTGCTTTGCCAAGCTAATTTTTTCATTAATTATTGGTTTGCACTCACTGCATAGAAATAGCAAAACTCTATTTTTCAGTGTAATAACTCTTGCTTCTGTTGCTGAGATATTAGCACAGGAGCTGCAGAATCCACTATCACAAATTTCACATATTACAGCAGCTTCTAAACCTTCTTTTTTACACTTAGAACAGGAGCACATATTGAACATGTATTCCACACATAGAGAGGCTAATTGATGATAGATAGATAGATAGATAGATAGATAGATAGATAGATAGATAGATAGTTTATTCAGTCAATACAATATCCAAATTGTGTACACTCGTCAAATAACATATTCGAAATTACATCAATATTTAAAACAGGCATTTAAAATAACATTTACAGAAATGAAACATTTTTTTTTTTTTTTTTTTTAACTTTAAAATATTAAAATATTACAAATATAACATATTAAAAATTCAACTAGGTATATAATAGTATATTAAAATATTAAAACATCACTTAAAAATTCAAATATATCATAGTATGCCTTTTTTAATAAAATTTCTTTCACTTTATACTTAAATGTTTTCAAATTTGTCATTTTGATCTCATCAGGTAATTTATTAAAAAATGTTGGTCCAAAATGATTTACACCATTCATTGCTTTCGTAAGTTTATATGTTTTTTTTGATATATTAGTTTTATTTCGGGTATTGTAAGAGTGTATATCTGTGTGACATTTATAGTTGTGAAAATTTGTTTTCACATAAACAAGACATTCGTAGATGTACATGCAAGGCAAGGTAAGTATTTGATATTGAATAAAGTAAGGTCGGCAATGGGTCCTCATATTCACGCCCGCGATGACCCTCACAGCCGATTTTTGCATTCGAAAAATATTTACCTTATTCGCACAATGACCCCAAATTAATAAGCCGTATTGTAGGTGGCTGTGAAAGAATGCAAAATATGCTGTGCGAACCATCTCCGGAGAGACACAGAAACTCAATTTCCGCAATAGAAAAAGGTTTGATGCGAGTTTCTTGGATAGGCTTGCCGTGTGAGCACCCCAAGTGAATTTGCTGTCAATATGAAAGCCAAGGAGTTTTACAGGTTCTGTGTTCACGTTATTTGGTTTCAAACTTATAGTGATTCTTTGGGTTTTATCAGTATTCATTTTTAATTTTATGGAGGAAAAATATTCTTCTGCTTGAGTTTCAGCTTCACTTGACATGCTCTCGGCCAAATCTATATCCTTGTTGCAATTTATTAATGTGGCGTCATCCGCATAGAGAACTAGATGTGTGTCCATGATATCGCTGGCCAGATCGTTGATATAGATAATGAACAGAAATGGTCCTAACACGGATCCTTGTGGCACCCCATAAGAAATTTCCTTGAGAGATGACTTTCCCTCAGCCACTTCAACGAACTGCGTCCTGTTGGATAAGTATGAACGAATTATATTTAAAGGAGTTCCTGTGATATTATAATGTCTGAGTTTATCCAACAGTATCTCATGAACAACACAATCAAATGCCTTGCTTAGGTCACACAGTGTGACAGAAGCAAGACATCCCCCCTCCAGTGCGGACAGCACCACATCAACAAACTCCACCATTGCAGATGTTGTTGATCTACCTTCACGAAAACCATGTTGTTCCTGTGAAAACAAATTATTTGATTCAAAGTAATTCGATAATCTTTTTTTAATTACTGCTTCTAGTATTTTCGAAAGTATCGGGACTATTGATATTGGACGATAATTTGATGTATCATCTAAACTGCCTTTCTTATGCAAAGGGATCACTTTCGAACATTTAAGACATTTTGGAAAAGTTCCACTCTGTAGGCATTGGTTTATCAAATATACTAAAGGATCCAAGATGGCGTCCATAATATATCTGATCAAACTATTACTTAAACCATACATATCTTTTGCTTGTGAGGTGCTTAAGTTTTTAATAATGTCTCTTATTTCAGCATGTGTTACTGGTTCTAGGCTAAAAAGTGAAATATTTTCCGGGATTTTATGTCTATTTAAGTAATCTAGTGGTTCTCTGTCTACTGTAGCAATTGTGTTGACAATATTTTCAGCAGTACTTGAAAAAAATGTATTAAAATCATCCGCAGATATAACAGTATTGCTTTGCGTAGGTTTGTTTGGCATATGATTTTGTTTTATAATTTGCCAAGCTGACTTACATTTATTGCTAGAGTTTTGAAGAAAATTATTATTTGCCAGTATTTTTGCTTTCTTAATTTCATGTTTGTATAAGGAGCGAATGAACGTGATTTGTTGTTTAATATCATTTGTGTTGTTTACTTTTGCCAGATCTCGCAGAAAATGAAGGGTTTCTCTAATTTTACGTAAATCATCATTATACCAATTTATTTTCACGGTTTGATTATCTATCATTTTTGCGTTTTTTTCTGGAAATGCATACCGATAACATTCATTAAGTTGTTGGGTGAAAATTTCAAAATTTTGTTCAACATTGTTATATGTAAATATGCCATTCCAGTCAATTCTATATAAACTATCTAGAAAATCAACTTTACCTTTTAGTGTTATAGGCCTACTTTTTCTATAAACTGGCAATTGTTTATTTATCACCCGCTTACATGAAAATATCTGACCATAGTGATCCGATACGTTTAAGTGACAAACATTTGCAGTGTAAGGAGCACTTATATTGCTCAAAATATTGTCAACACAAGTTTGACTGAGATCTGTAACTCTAGTAGGCTGTTTTATGGTTATGGTATAACCAAAAGATACCGCCAAATTTTGAAAATCTAGAACCTTGTTATCATAGTTATTTAAAAAATCTATATTAAAGTCGCCACAAATAATTATGTCCTTATTCATATTAGTTAAAACTTCCAATAGATTTGTGAAAGTGTTGTAAAAAATATTAAAATCCCCCAAAGGGGTCCTGTAAATACATACTATGATGATATTTGAATCTAGAAGTTCTATTGCTGAAAATTCACATTGTTGTTCTATTGACATGTCAGTTATTTTATTTAAATTTTTTGATTTTAGATTTTGTTTGACAAAAATTGTTGTCCCGCCATGTTGAGATAATTTACGACAGAAAGTACTTGCAACATAAAACTTTTCAAATTGATACAGTTCAGTTTCTTCCCGTTTCGTCCAAGTCTCTGATAAACATAGAACATCTAAATGTTTATAATCATTTATGAATATTTGAAAATCGTCGTGTTTGGATTTTAATCCTTGTATATTCAGATGGAATAATTCTAGTTCGCTACCGTTTCGATGTTTCTTTAATCCATTTTCATTGATGTTTTTGAGTTTATTTGGTTGGACCACACACTCTTCAGCACTGATGTCTGTAGGGTTCCTTTCAGTTTTCCTATCATTTATAAAAAATCTTCACTTTGTGTTCTCAAATGGGATCTGTATTTATTAAAATCGAATCTGCGGTAGCCTACGCCTTGAGGCCAGAAACTGGGACTATAAATTTCACTTTTGGCATCAATTGGTACACCAACCATAAATACTTTATTTTGAGACTCCTTGGTTGGTAGCTCCTTTACGCTAAATTCGTCTTTATTTGTACTTGATGACTTTTTCTTTATGTAATTTAGAATGTGTTCATTAGATACATGCCTCTTCACTCTATTTACATAGAGCCAGATTCTTTTTGTAGCGCCCATGAAATTTTCTCCATCTTCATGTAGTGTGGCATTGCCGACACTTCTGTTGTTTATTTGCCTTCTTTTCCTTTTATTGGTAACTACTTGAAACTCATTAGTATTTTCACTTTGTTCAATTTGTTCTTGGTCATCATTCCCTATATTTATAATATCATTCATTTTGCTGATTTGAGCTTTTTTTATTAATTCATAATTATCTGGGGAGTCGCTTTTCTTGGCAGACCCTGTATTTAATGTGGCATTTGAATTATCAGTATTACTGGTATCTTTTTGTGTTCCTTGTTTTACTACAGTATTATAAGTTCTACTTGTGTTTCTTTTTATGGTGTTTTTATCTCTATCTGTATCTTTTTTGTTGTTTTGGATTTTTTCTTCTAATAGTTCAATATTTTTATTTAACAATAGATTGTTTTGTTCTAATAAAACTTTATTTTCTAACAATAATTTGTACTTTTCCTCACTTTCACTCAGTAACTTCTTCAGCATTTCATTTTCTAACTTTAAGTTTCTCATTTCCAGTTGTGTCGTTTTAGTTTCTTCTGGGGTTAAGTCACAGCATTTAATTCTTGTATCTCCTGTTTCACTTACTAGATTTGGAAATTCTCTTTTGAGACATGATCTGTGATAAATGTTTCCACAGTTTACACATACTACACTAGCACTAACTTTTGATTTACAACATTTAAAAGGTTTATTCTTTGGAGTATCAAATGATTCACACTCATCATTGGCGGCCATGATACATCCGCGCTGGCGCCATGATGGCGCGCTGAGCCGAAGACACTTTGCTGATTTATGCACCAAGTGACGTGACTCTCCGGAGCGAATATATCTTGACCTAGAAAAGTTCTACGGCGCGTTGAACCGAAGAACGGACCTTGTGCCAATTGTTATTTAGTCCAGCAATGTCCCGTCGTCCCGACGAAACCGACACGGAGCAAATATAAATTAACAGAGGAGTGACCCGGCGAGTTGAGCCGATAGCTTGCTCGGGTTGACGGTTATTAGCCCGCCGCCGTTTCCGCCGCCAAAACCCCTACTCGTCGCATCACTGCATTACACTCTCGTCGTCTCTCTCTTTCATACGATTTAAATGTCACCTGATTACCAATAACCGTAAAAGATACGGACCTGAAAACCGATAACCTGTAACTATTGTATATTATGTAAACCTGCATATTTTACCTGTTGAAGATAATAAAATTGTTAATTTTGATTGGGTTGTCTTATTAAACTAATCTGGATCCTGAACTAACCTCCGACTCCAGCTACCCAGAGCAAAACACCGTTACATAATTTGGCGCCCGAGCAGATTTTAAGACATTAGTTCATTCCGGATAACCCAAAAGGTGACATTTACAAACGAGAGATAGACAAATAGAAAGAGTGTAACATAATTTAACACCCGAAACAGATTTTAAAAGGTAGATTTACTCCGGACAACCCAAAAGGATACATTTATACTAAGAGAGAGATATTAAAATATTTAGAGGGAGACACAAAATATTCCAAGCCATAGAAATGAGTTTGTCAGACACAGATGGTGCTTATGGACTAGAAGTCGCAGATACCACAGTAGGATGGATATATAAATTAAAGAAAGATGAACTGCAAGTAGAATTATCCAAGTACAGCGCAATTACAACTGGAACAGTGGAAGAACTCCGAAGTAGACTAAAAAGTTATTTACGTAGCGAGGCAGCCAAGAAAGTTGATGCCACGCCCACCCAAATAAATCCTACAATACCAGACAGGTCATACATTATACCAACACCCATGGGTACGGTTTTAACTGAAGTTCGCAAATGGAACGTTCGTTTCGACGGCAGAAAAGACGTTTTCTCATTTCTAGAACGTGTAGAGGAGCTACAGTCTGGATACAATTTCAATGATGAACAAATGCTACGAGCCCTACCCGAACTACTACAAGGCGATGCATTATTATGGTACAGAAATAATAAAACGTCCTGCAATACGTGGGATCAATTTGTCACAAAGTTAACAGCATTTTACGCACCCTCAGATTACCATTTAAAGTTGGAAGACGAAGCAAGGCTCCGTGTACAAAAAGACAACGAAAATATAAAAGATTATTTAGTAGCAATCCAAACTCTACTGCGGAGGCTTAAAAATATCACTCCAGAACAGAAGTTATACCGAATATACTCAAATTTAAAACCAGAATACCGAAAATATATCAAACGAACCGATTTCCAGACACTCGATCAATTAATAACCCTAGCAAATGAACACGAAACTGTTTGCAAAGAAGAAAAGGCAGCTAAACAAAGTTTACAAACAGGCACACCAAGATTAGGTTTAAATTACACACCAGACAGATATTATCAAGCACCGAATTATAGAAATAATTATGGAAACAACACACAAAACTACAATAGGCCGGCCACCCAGAATTATTCTAGATCACCAGATCAGGTGCAGAGACAAACCGCCGCCGAGTATACCAGAACACTAAACAATTTTAGGAATAACACACAAAAAAATCCCAGGCACAGCGTAATTATTAACTACAATAGAAATACAAACTGCTGGCGATGTGGAATCCCTGGTCACACCCGAGGTAACTGTAAAAACACACCAAAGATATTTTGCTCCCGATGTGGACAATTAGGAATATTTTCCCGTGATTGCAGGTGCAATAATGAGGCCTCAGGAAACAGCAACATGCGGTGCCCTGCCTCGCGAACAGTCCAGCCAGTAAACAACATCCCCGCGGCCACCGTCCAAACTCCAGTTTTCAATGTCAACGACCGACTGAAGCTCCCGATACAAATCGGAACCGAACACTTTACATCGCTACTCGACACGGGCTCAACCCGCTCTTACATAGGGGACGCTGTATACACGAACTGCAAAGCAAACTTACTAGAAATAAATTGTACCGGACATAATATTAAACTGGCGGATGGAACTGAAACACAAGTAAACAGAGAATTCAAATTAAATTACTACACAACAGGACTTCAATTAACCGATAATTTCTTGTACTTGCCAAATTTAACTTATGATATTATTTTGGGGATGGACTTTCTAAGGAACCATCACGTTACCATTGATTTTAAATTACTAACAGGGCAAATTATGGGAAAAATGATAGACTTTAATCAGAAAATAGAAGGAACAATACCGCTCTCTCTAATTCAGCCCTCAGATAACGAAAAACAGATCCTGTCAAATTTTTTACAAGTCGAACTTCCGAAATTTGAGACAATTCAAGGTGTTACCCCACTAACACAACACAAAATTAGACTCCTGGACGACACGCCGATTAAACAGAGATACCGCCCATTAAACCCAGCCATGCAAAAAATTGTTAATACCGAGTTAGACAGAATGTTGGAAGAAGGTGTAGTAGAACCGTCTAAAAGCCCGTGGAATTCCCCAATTGTCATGGTAAAGAAAAAGGACAATAAATATAGATTTTGCATAGACTTCCGGAAAGTAAATGAAGTTTCGATGAAAGATGCTTACCCATTACCTTTTATAAACGCCATTTTAGACAAATTACGAGAAACCCGGTTCATATCTACTTTAGATTTACGCTCCAGCTATTGGCAAATATCTTTGACAAATGAGAGTAAGCCAATAACCACATTTACGGTACCCGGAAGAGGGTTATTTCAATTTAAAGTTTTACCTTTTGGCCTCCATTCAGCCCCTAGCACATTTCAAAGACTCCTGGACCAGATTATAACCCCTGATCTGTCATATGCATTTGCGTACCTGGACGACATCGTCGTAGTAAGCAAGACATTTAACGAACATTTACAACACTTACAAGAAATATTTCAGCGTTTAAAAGATGCAAACCTACAACTAAATCCAGATAAATGTACTTTCTGCAGAAAAGAACTAAGATACTTAGGACACCTGGTAAGTGAAGATGGCATTAAGACAGACCCCGAAAAAGTAAGTGCCATTGTGGCAATCCAGCCTCCAAAGAATGTCAAACAATTACGACGTTTTCTTGGCATGACTTCCTGGTATAGGAGATTTATAAAGTCATATTCGGACACTGCCGCACCCTTAAACAAATTACTGAGGAAACATATCCGCTGGAAATGGACAGCAGTTGAAGAAGAGGCTTTCACAAAACTCAAAAATGCATTAACAACGGCTCCTGTACTCAGCTGCCCCGATTTTACGAAAACTTTTTATCTCCAGACAGACGCATCTATACAAGGACTTGGTTCAGCACTGCTACAGAAAATTGACAATCAGGACCGTATTATAGCCTATGCAAGTCGCTCCTTGTCAGACGTAGAAAAAAAGATGTCAGCCGTGGAATTAGAATGCTCCGCCATACTCTTCGCAATCCGGAAACACATTAGTTACATACAGGGATATCATTTTGTTGTTGTAACAGATCACCAGAGTTTAAAATGGTTATATTCCACAAATCCCACCAATGGACGACTGGCTCGATGGGTAATGGAATTACAACAGTACGATTTCGAAATAAAATACAGAAAAGGAGTATTAAACAAAGTGGCAGACGCACTTTCCCGCCAGCCAGTTATCACCGAAGAAGGAAATAACACAGAGGAAGGTATTTTCGCAGTTGAAAATTCAGAAAACTGTGCTTGGTACAAAGAGACCATTAAACTAGTACAAAGTAAACCCGAAAGAAAACCGGAATACTGCATTATCGACGGAAACCTGTACCGCCATATATGGAGCAGTAACAATTTTACAGACCCCGAATTTTCCAGCCCATGGAAACTTTGTATCCCGCAACCGCAACGAAAGCAAATCCTGAAGGAAAATCACGATGCACCATGCGCAGGACACCTAGGTATAACAAAAACTATAACCCGAATTGCCGATAAATACTACTGGCCTAGGATGTACAGAGATATTGCAAATTACGTAAGACGCTGCCCGAACTGTCAAAAATATAAATCATCTCAACAACAGACCGCAGGAAAAATGCAATTCCCTAAAATAAACGGATGTTGGGATACTGTCAGCATCGACATTGTCGGACCACTTCCTAGGTCTAGCAAAGGCAACAATAATCTCATCGTGTTGCAAGATAGATTCACTAAATGGATAGAATGTCACCCTGTAAGAAAAGCAACAGCAGACGCCGTTTGCAAAGCATTGAAGGAAAAAATTATCGCCAGATTTGGATGTCCAAATTACATTATCACCGATAACGGGAAACAGTTTACCAGCAACGAATTCACTTCGCTGTTATCTGAATACGGTATTACACACCGTACAACGACGCCGTATTCACCCCAATGTAATCCAGTAGAGAGGACAAACAAAGTAATAAAGACGATGATTGCCCAATATACTGAAAACGACCACCGAAAATGGGACCAATTTTTACCAGAATTTACGTTAGCCATAAATTCGTCCAGACATGAATCCACGGGATTCACACCGGCAATGCTTAATTTCGGTAGAGAGTTAACACTACCTAGCTCTCTCAACAAAGAAAACCAGAATAATAACCCAACAAATCCAGATACCCCGAAGAAACACATTGAAAAGTTGCAGAAAATGGCCGATATATTTGAACTTGTACGAGTAAACCTAGCCAGAGCATACCAAACACAGAGTCACCACTACAACCTGCGTCGCAGGGAATGGACCCCCCGTGTGGGAGACAGGGTCATGAAAAGGGAACACCCTTTGTCCTCAGCAATCCGAAATTTCAACGCAAAACTGGCACCTAAATTCTCAGGACCATATATCGTGGTGCAGACTATATCACCAGTTATCGTCGAAATTAGATCCCCCACCGGTCGCAGGAAGCTGCGCGTACACGTAAAAGATTTGAAACCGGCGCATGTCTAAAACATATAAATTAACATGCACTCGCAGCAAATATTCAGTCGACCAGAAGCATCAGACCAAGATGTGGCCACGAACACCAAGCTTACCACCCTGGTACCCTGAGTCAGACGACCCGACGCCGTCTCCTCCACCACGCCCGATGTCTCCGCCCGGACCAGGTTTTGAAAACCTATATATATACTATGATCCTCCCAGGACGATCAATCCACAGACGCCGCCACTCACAAAAGTTTGGGCCGACACCAAGATACCAGCCCTACTGTCACCCCTACCCCCGACGCCGGAAACCAAGAGTCTCCCCTGCCAAGGAAACGTTGGAGTAACAACGACGCCTCCACCGCTAGACATGCCATCCCTGCTGCCGTCCCCGAGGTGTCCCTCAACCTCCAGAGCTGAGCCGTCCCCCTCACCGCCAGTCAAATATGTGCCGTCCCCGATACCGTCCCCTGGGCTACAAATGATGTCTCCACTGTCCAGGTCAATGGAAGTGAAGTTCAGGGAGTTATTTGGAGAAAGCCCCAGCCCTCCAAAACCACCGACCCCAGGTAGGTCAATTCCCTGCCTTAGGGCCTTGTTTCAGGTAGAGGACTCTAAAATACCAAAACGGAGACGGAAGTTCAGACACCGCAGCAGCGACGGAACAACCACCCGCATTCCGGGAATCACCGCCCTGACCGTCATCAACCCCTGTACGCCAACACCCATGCCGCAGACGTCCGCTAACGCAACCCCACGAGTGCGCGGGAACGTCTAAGTGCGCGGCAAACGAGTGAGCGAAAAACTTATTAAACGGAATTTGTTATGTTATGTTATTTTCCGATGTGTAAATTTTGTTAATTATGCTTTAGAATCCATTTGTTTTATCTTTTATACCAATGTTTTCTTACGATTTATTTCGATTTATGCCATACCTAGTTTAGTTATTTTTTGCATAGTACATTTTATTTTCCCTGTTATCTCTACCATTGTTTTACAGATAGATTGCTGTTGACAAAACTTCAAAAATTGTATATTCACATGTTTATACAGGGTGTTTACGAAATCTTACTATGTTTTCGTTAGTTGGATAAAAATGTATAATAGGTTAGGATTTGTTTTAAAATGTTTAAAAATTGTATATTCACATGTTTATACAGGGTGTTTACTAAATCTTACCATGTTTTCGTTAGTTGGATAAAAATGTTTAATAGGTTAGAGTTGTTTTGAAATGTTTAAAAATTGTTCCTGATGTCAATTTTTTCACCCGACGAACGAGGGGAGTGTAATGAAGCATCCTAAAGTCATACCTCATTACTAAGAAGTTTCAGTGTAGTGCCGTGTGCACATTTGCCACACGACGGCGATTCATACTCGATATACTAAATTTGCACACCGCCCGACTCCGACCGTCTCAAAAAGGAGGGATAGTTTCGTGTATAAAAGCCCAGCCGCGGATCGAGAAGAGCACTGGGTACATCTCTCCGTAAACTGCCGATGGCGCGCTGAGCCGAAGACACTTTGCTGATTTATGCACCAAGTGACGTGACTCTCCGGAGCGAATATATCTTGACCTAGAAAAGTTCTACGGCGCGTTGAACCGAAGAACGGACCTTGTGCCAATTGTTATTTAGTCCAGCGATGTCCCGTCGTCCCGACGAAACCGACACGGAGCAAATATAAATTAACAGAGGAGTGACCCGGCGAGTTGAGCCGATAGCTTGCTCGGGTTGACGGTTATTAGCCCGCCGCCGTTTCCGCCGCCAAAACCCCTACTCGTCGCATCACTGCATTACACTCTCGTCGTCTCTCTCTTTCATACGATTTAAATGTCACCTGATTACCAATAACCGTAAAAGATACGGACCTGAAAACCGATAACCTGTAACTATTGTATATTATGTAAACCTGCATATTTTACCTGTTGAAGATAATAAAATTGTTAATTTTGATTGGGTTGTCTTATTAAACTAATCTGGATCCTGAACTAACCTCCGACTCCAGCTACCCAGAGCAAAACACCGTTACAATGTAGCCTGACCTCATATTCAATAGAAGGTCTTCTACAGTGTTTATTATCATCAAATGGAGATTCGGGGTATTTGAGTTTTGCAGCCTATATGCCCATATTCTGGCCTCTCCCTGAATCACTATGCTAAGTACGGGGAGGTTTAATATGGTCTCCAAGGCTGCCGTGGGGGTACTTTTCATAGCACCTGTGATTCCTAAGCAGGCCAGTCTTTGTACCCGGCTCAGCTTATTCGCCGCAGTAGTCTAAGTTGTATTTGACTACCAGACTAAAGCAGAGTACGTAATGATGGGTCTTACAACACTAGTGTAAAGCCAGTGCAATACGTTAGGCTTGAGCCCTCATGATTTGCCATATGATCGCCTGCAGGTTGCCTATATGGCTCCCGATCTTTGTATTATCCTGTCTAGGTGTTGGTTCCAGTTAAGGAACCAAGGAACATTACTATACTCCGTTCACCCAAGAGATTCAGCTAAGTCACTCCCCACAAATGTGCGCTAAATTTGAATATAATAGTTCTATTGGTTGAATTTTTAAAACCCATATTACAACCAACTATGTTGAAAACGCTAATATATGAGGTATTTGTTCTCCGAAACAAATCGTTTTCAGCGTCAAATCTGATGTATGGTTTTTAGAAATAACTGTTGTTATTTGCTGTTATTCCTATTCATCTAATAAAATAGTGTTTTTCAATACTGTGGTGCATATTTGTGTATATCAAGGTACGCAATAAAAACGATTTATAATATTGATTAAATGTCAGAACCACGTTTTCTTCTTTAGGTTAAAAATTCATTCTTGTCAAATTAATTATGAATCAAGCTCAAGCCCTTTCTCCGCCGAAAAACCGGAAAAGCAAACAATTTTCGATTAAAGAGGAAAATTAAAGGAAAATATTGTGAATATCTTTAGGCTTCTGCTGCAGAGAACCCAGACAAACTTAAGACACAAAACATCAAGTAGCAAAGGCAAGTAGGTAATTTTTGAATTTTGCAGCTTTTATAAATTTGTAGCGTGTGAAGCTGGTTGTTGCTCTCAATGGTCTAAGCAAAATGGGGAGTGGCCTTACTGCATCTCTTGGGCGAACGGAGTATAGGTCCGAACCTATTTATATTATATATAAACGATATTGTTAAATACATGTAACATTCAGATGTTTGCGGATGACACTTTGTTACATATCGTCGCCCTTATCACGTATGGGCGTATCTGAATTTTGCATATTTTACAGGAGAAAGCAAAAACAGAAATGTGTGACATTGAAATGGCCGTATCATTTCTGTTTCACAGTATTCTAAAATGATATCTTAGAGTTGATACCCAGAGAATATGTATTTTATGCTCATTTAATAATAGTTAATGTACCTATCATACTTTTTTTTTTAGAGGACTAAATTTGCAGATACGCCTTTACGTGAAAGTATATTTATTTCATTACGTAAGATAGGTCTATAATAGAGACGATAAATAACCATTAAAAAATGGTGAAAGTTAGTGTAATTTTTTTATTTAATAGCTTTTTACACAACTAGTGTACTTTACTTTTCAATTCCATTACTGTTCTAACAAAAAAGAATACTGCCATAAGTAAAAATGTAACATTCTGTAATGCTGACTGTAATGTTTGCAAAGAAAAGAATAACGATGAATTAATTCACTGTTGGCCATGACGCAAAGATCTAAAAAATTCTTTACACAGAGTGAAAACAAATCTTCATATTTTCATTCAGGTATTTTTGGGATCATTATTTAAAGCATGAAGTTGCATATTGGATATGCTACTTTCTAAACATTTCAAAGTAATGTAGTCGTATTCTTTATCAAGATGGCTTTTTTTTAAAAATATTATATTTGTACTTTTGGTCACCATTACTTCCATCATATCTGGCTACATCACATTGCCTCGATCAGTTTCTCTAATTGTCAAGATACTAAGTTGCTTTGAAAAAGACTTGAAATCTTTAAAGTCATTATAATTCATTGGCATAACTCTCTCTATAGGGCTGTTTCCGTCACACTAATCAAATACTAGGGTGAAGCTGGGCAGGAATACATATGTCCCCTGCAGAAGAAATTGCACTATGAGCAGAATCACCCTCATTGTGCCCATGTGAAGTTTCGAAATATCATAAAGATATTTCTTCTAATGAGAAAGAATAGAGTAACTCTCGTTACAGGTTGCGACCTCTGAAGAACCACGCTTACTTATGGCCTTATTCCAGACAAAGTAGAAATCTTCTTTATTAGCAATATCGTAAATTGTCAAGTTTTTAATAACAATCGGCTTTTATAAAAAATTGGGCTTTCCTTTGAAATAGGCAGATATAAAACTTGCTCCACATCAACTATTCCATATAACATGCTTTTATCTTTTTGGGCTTCCTCTTTACATTTAGATTTAATTTTCCTGACAGCAGTTTTTTCTGCAATATGAGCATTGTCTTCCAAACTGTTTTTCGTCTCCTGTTCGAAATATTACACATAGTGAACATTGATCCCCCTTGGGTGACAGGAAAGATAAGTTTTTGAACAGACTTATCTGTTTTACGCCTTTACGTGAGAAACCATGTAGAGACTTTGGCAGATACGCCCTCAATTATTATATCGTTTGTGACGAAACTATAAGATATACAGTTGCGCCACTTCGTGAGATGAAATGTGCAGCCATGGAAAGCCTAGAACCGGCGTAACTCAATTTTGCATTTTTTGTTAGTTACGCCCATACGTGATAAGGGCGACGATATAGTGGGTGACAATATAAATGATATGTCTATACTGAACGAGAAACTAAATGTACTAATTAAATGGTTCACTGATAATAACTTAAGGCTAAATATAAACAAGACAAAATACATGATTATAAAAAGTAAACATAATTCTCTTGATGGTAATAATAATGTTGTTTTATCCACCAATGGTAGTGACATCGAAAAAGTTTCATTAAATATTTAGGAGTGATAATTAATCAAAAGTTAACCTTCAGTGGGCACGCAGAATTCATAAGAAACAAGGTTGCGAAAAAGATCATTTATTTAGGAAAAAATCTAAATCAGTGCACCAAAAGAACAGTATATAACTCAATAATCCATTCTCATTTCCACTATTACTCAACAATAATATTCCTCTTCAATGATTCCGAATTCAGTGTTTTGCAAAAAAAAACAACAAAATCTAGCCTTAAGAATAATCTTATAATGCAACAGATATACAAATATTAAGCGAATGTAGGATAATGTTGAAGTCCTAAGTGTTAAAGAAACTGTGATATTGAATACTATGACTTTTGTTTATAAAATGTTACAGAGCATCTATTAGAACATTGTACTTTTGTTAGAGACATTCACCATCATGATACTCGTAATCAAAATAACTTTTACATAGCAATGGTTGCAACTAACTATGGTCAAAATTATGTATTCCACAATGGTCTAAAAATGAATAATGATTTGCCAGACACTGTAAAAGATAGTGAGTCTTTTAAGAAAAATTGTTATATCAAACATCTATAAAGACGCGAATAAGAAGAAAATAAGATGTCTTTGGTTAATTTGTTAATAATATTAGCACCATTCACTGCTCATTTGTGCTCTAATCATTATACCAATATATTCCCAAATCACAATTCCAATGTAAATCTCATAATTCTGAGGTTAAAGTTGGAATTCTGAGATTAAAATCGTAATTTTGAAAACAAACTCGGATTTAGTCAAAACTCGGAATGAAAAATAAAGAGATCTGTAGCCTTATTACACCTTAGAACTACATTTCATCATTAGAAGAAAACTATTTAGGTATCATTTCAATTTCTAACAAAAAATTATATATTTTTGTTTGTATATTGTTGCCTTACTGTGGATATACTAAATGTACCAGTCTCGGTACCAGTTAAGTTAAATGAAAGAAAAAATAATTTTTTTATTTGTCTCATCCTTTGGAATATAAAACAATTTTAATATTATTATCCCTTTAAAGTTCTAAATCGCATTATATATTTTGAGAGAAAGATTGTTAAATATGTTTAACTACTACATTTTATGCTCAAAAAAGAATATATATGTTTTTCTATATGTACTACAAGAACTAAAAAGAAACTCAATGTTCTTTATAACTATGTAAGTAATTCTTAATTAGCAACTTTCTGCTACAGCAGTAAATACATAGGTGGATGTATAACGAATGAATAGAACAAAAAAAAAAAAAAAACAATAAAACACTAGGGGTGCGTATAATGTATAGAACTGCCATTGAAATTTCTTAATTATAATTTAATATCACATATTCACATGCAGATTCTCTGAAGTGCTTAATATGTACAGGCAAATCATTATATTATATCAGAACCTTTATGAAATAGCGAATTATGTGTTTTTACTTCCCTCGCATACCGAAGGGAAGTATTGTATTCGAGAAAAAATCACCCTCCGAGATTTTTTCGGATTCTGACGTTTTAGAACACGTAGATTACGAAAATAAGGTTTTTCAATTCCGTCAGTCTGTCTGTCTGTTGGTGCATTTACTAAAAAAACTACTTGACGGAGAGCAGTCAAATTTGGTAGGTAGTTGACGCTACTGTCAGCGAAGAAATGGTAGAAATTTCACTGGAAAATATACAGGGTGGACCGTCTAAACGGAATAAATAGTGAAACAAATTTTTTTTTGCTCAAATTTAAAATTTCCACGTTTCATGACGCGCTAAACCTATTTCAGGAAAAAAAATGTTTGAAAATTTTTTTCACCAACATTTTTGAAAAAAATTTTACCAAGATGAAAAAAATTTAAAATTTCTACGTTTCATGACACGCTTGACCTATTTCAGGAAAAAAAAATTGAAAATTTTTTTCACCAATATTTTTGAAAAATTTTTTTCTACTAAAATGAAATATTTTTTTTTCTTTCTTCAAATTTAAAATTTTCACGTTTCATGGCATTCTAAGCCTAATTCAAAAAAAAAAAAATTTTTGAAATTTTTTTTACCATTTTTGAAAATTTGTTTACCACTAAAATAGATGGATTTTTTTTCATTTCTTCAAATTTAAAATTTCCAGGTTTCATGATATTCCAAACCAATTTAGGAAAAAAAAATGCAACATTTTGTTACCAGTTTGGAAAAAAATTTAACACTAGAATGCTCAAATTTAAAAGTTTCACGTTTCATGACATTCTAAACCTAGGTATTTCAGAAAAAAAATTTTTGAAAATTTTTTTCAACATTTTTCAAAAAGTTTTTACCACTAAAATAGATCGAATTTTTTTTATTTGCTCAAATTTAAAATTTTCACGTTTCATAGCATTCTAAACCTATTTTAAAAAATACATAATTTTTAATTTTTAAACTTTTTTAGCACTACTATAGAATAGAAGGAAACTTTCCTTATTTTTGCTCAAATTTAAAATTTCTACTTTTGACATTTTAAACCTAGTTCAGAAGAAAAAATTTTGAAAATTATTTTACCAACATCTTTTGAAAATTAAAAAAAAAAATAAATTATTTAACCACCACTATACTTCCACTCCATTACGTGAATGTTGGATTGAAAATGTGACAGATGGCAATAATATCTGGCATATGAACCTATTATACTTTTATTGAAAAATGTATAGGGTGGTCATCCCAAGAAATAATTCAGTCATGATGGACATTTGTAAAGGTATTTGCACAAGCCTGCCATATGTGGCACCTGCTATTTAGTATTGAACTTTTGCTGTTGGATGAGCAATCTGTATATTTTTTTGACCAAAACTTATCAAGTTTTCTTTGTAATAATAGCAATAACTATATTCCGATTATTATTTTCAATGTCATTTCGTAAAAGTTCTGTGTAAATACCTTTACCGATTTTTTACCACTACTATAGAATAGAAGGAAACTTTCCTTTTTGTTCTAATTTAAAATTTCTACGTTTGACATTTTAAACCTATTTTAGAGGAAAAAATGTTGAAAATTTTTTTCCAACATTTTTGAAAAATTAAAAAACAAAATGAAATTTTTTAACCACCACTATACTTCCACTCCATTACGTGAATGTTGGATTGAAAATATGACAGATGGCAATAATATCTGGCATATGCACCTATTATACTTTTATTCAAAAATGTACAGGGTTATCATCCCAAGAAATAATTCAGTCATGGTGGACTTTTGTAAAGGTATTTGCGCAAGCCTGCCATATGTGGCACCTGCTATTTAGTATTGAACTTTTGCTGTTGGATGAGCAATCTGTATATTTTTTTGACCAAAACTTATCAAGTTTTCTTTGTAATAATAGCAATAACTATATTCCGATTATTCTCAATGTCATTTCGTAATTATTAATTTTTTAGAGTGACCGCCATGCACAAATAACGAGGGAAGTTCTGTGTAAATACCTTTACCGATTTTTTTCCTTTTCTACTGAATTGATGTACCTATATACTATTATATGTGTTCTAGTATTATAGTTGTGAATTATTTACAAATCTAATTCTCTTGGACATGTAATTTAGTAACAAATTCCGAATAATTTTATAAATAAATTATAACATTATTAAAAATTAATCTTTGATTTATACTCATGAATATCAAACATTCCAACATACGGGTTATACGGGTATATCTGTTAACTTTCAGAATGCGTCTTATTGCTCTATTTTGCAATCTTTGTAATGCTTGTTTTTCACTTTCATTATAATAAGACAAGATAGTGGGACAATATAAATTAACACTAATTCTATTGAAATAATTAATTTTTTAATTTATTTTATCTATTATAATATATTCTGCATGCTTGCTAAATTTTAACTGATCATCATTTGTTAGTCAAAATGGTTATCTGGACGAGAGAACATTGTGCGTTCGCAGTCGAGGAGTATTTGAAATTGGGCGAATCTGTGATTGTTGTGTAACGACGTTTCCGCCGACATTTTAATATGCGTCACCATGGTCCGGTCCCAAAAGGTGACACAATCATCAGATGGGTTTAGAATTTCAGACCGACTGCGTCGGCAATGAATCCGAAACCTCGTAGTCATAGTTGAAGTGTAAGTATACTGCCTATCGTTGAAAGAAAAGAGACAAAAGGTCCTTCACAGCACAGAGCGCTATGCCTGAAAACAAGCCGCAGTGCTGAGTTAGAACTCTCATCTAGACAACTATTACAATTAACAAATGACATATTTCCCCGAGTTGAACGACTTTATCCACAACGCTCTACTCCCCTCCGTTCGCGTATACCACCCCTCCCAAAAACACCTGTACATTCTGCATATATTTACATTCTGTCATATACTCTAGACTCTGATCAAATAGCTTAATATTGTCATATTGTCTTTTATCCTTATTCCAAAAAATTATAACTTTAGTTTTTTGCTTATTTACAAACAGATATTTATTTTCCAACTAGATTTTCAGTTTCTTTAATTCTTGCTGCATTTTCCCCAGCACTTCCTTTATATTATCACCATATACTGTTAACTATCTTTCACTAATCACTGTCTCTAATCACTTGGTAAAGACAACCACCAATGACTTGGTAATTTATATTTAAATTATTTTTCCAATATACATAATAAACCAAATTTGCATAATTACTTTACTCTAATGAATAATTCAAAATTAAATCAAAACTAGTTTATGATCTCATCAAATTGACCAATAATTGGAAAATGTAAAAAGCCAGACAGATAAGTGATTTTGGGACGTCTTCTTCACCCACTTAGACTTGCATCGCTAAGATATTCAACATCTTTGATTATAACGATAAAAAATATATTCCATGGTTTTCAAAGTCGATCACATATTTATATATACAGGGTGATTCATAATTATGAGGCAATAGTTCAGAGGTCAATGGTAGAGAAAAGTAAAGTGTACTTAGTTTTTAAATAGTTCATAATATGGATGATTCCATAAGCGTTTTGAAATATCAGAATGTATTTCTAGACTAGAAAAAAAGTGTAGTAGAACCCATTTTTGAATGAACTTTCTGGGATTTTCCTTCATATATAAGGGATGGGGGAATTTGTCTACATTAATAGTCTTGGTAAAAAAATATAACATACTTTTAGAAAGTTTGTATATCGTTTAAGGGCTCTTTCAGTCCTTCTTCACAATTAAAAAGATCTTTTTTGTGCAGCCATACGTGAAGTGAGTATTTCACGTCCTCAAAACAGTCCGTGAAAGTCAATTTCATGGCCGTTACCCTTAGTAACAGCCGTAAAACTAAAAGTCACTTTCATAATTGATGTTTCTAAAATATGGCAACCAATAAATTGTTATTTTCTATTAAACAGAATTAGTAATTAGTAAGTCGCTGTAATAGTTTTCGTATTGCCGTACTGTTTTTCAGACATCAAATCAGAAAGTGCCGAATTTAGCTCTCGAGAAGTGCAAGAATTTGAAATCTCAATATCGCTGTCAGACATTTTTACGATTTTTCGAGGACTGTTAAAATGTTTTGTATACATTCAAAATATACCGTTTCCATAGAAACGCTGTGACATTAAGGCCACCGCTAAATATACTATAAACGATGGTGTCATTTTCACCATCTATTCTAACTATAATTTATGGTTGCACAAAAAATAGTGCTTATACCATGGCCGCGAAATTTTTTTGCGTCCTCGAGATTATCTTGCCTCGGCCGCTAGGCGATAGTATTTCTCTCGGTACGTAAAAAGGAATTTCACGGCCTTGGTATAAAAATAACTATTTTGTGAATTACCCTACAATTAGTTGCCCAGGGCTCCCAAGCTTGTTACATAGCTTGTGATTTTCCTGGGCGCTAATTTCCCTGTGTCTTCAGGCATTAATTCCATGCGGAATAACATCTTGCATTCGCAAAGAATATGTTCTGCAGTATCATAGTATCTACACTTATCATTGTCTGCCTTGCCCATATTCTTAAGATGATATCTCAATGGGAAATGGCCTGTTAAAAGGCTTATCATCGGCCTTAAGTCGGACTCTTCGAGTTCGAGATGCCTTGTGCCTTTCTTTATCGAATAAGTTATGAACTCTTTGTTTGTATTTGGCTTGGAATATACCCTCAATAGGACTTTTGTCTCTTTTCCCATTTTAGGATCTCCTTCTTTACATGTCTCTTAGATAAGCCACAAAACGGTCAGGCCCAAAAAATAGGGCTTCAGCACCTTCTCTTGCAAGAGTGCCAGCTAATTGATTTTTTGCCAGTTGCGTCAGGGACTTTCTGCATTTTCAGTCAATTTTAGACTCAAAGGTGTAAGACCTGAGAGCCTTTAACGCTACCTGGTTATCTGGAAGTATATAGATCCTTGCTCTTCGAATGCCTTTATTTATACATTTCTGCGCACATTCAGTTGAAATGGTGAAAACTTCAGATTCTTAAAAAGATATTTAAATTTTTTTCTTACAGAGATCAGCAGGAATATGGTAGACTACCTTGTACAGTTAATGTCAATCAGAGTTTTGTATTTAAGACAGGACTAAGGGCCCTTAAACCTTTAAGGAAGATTTAACTTTCGAGCCGTTGCACCATTCAAAATTTAAGGACAGTCAGTGTGGAGTTATCGTGGCAACACTGAAATTTAAGCACCCGTTTGGAAAATTTTGGGTTAAGACCTGAGGAGAATCTAGTAACTTTGCGTCAGTTGTCAGAAATAAGAATAAAAATATGTAAACTTTTTTGTCTCAAATAAAATTAATTTATAGCACATCTGAAAAGGTTAATTGAACCCAAGCGGAGGTAGGTATATAGAGGTTCTATTCAAAAATTCTTGCAATCTTCAATTACCATATTTTAATTAGGTATTTCCAAAATCTATCTACGCTTGGCCATCAATACATCAAGAAATTCTGCGCGAAGTGAAACGCCATAATAGAAAAACAAAGTTCGTATGGAATTAATAATTACGCGTACAGTTTTCTAAATAATATCAAATAAAGCAAGTGTAAGTGCCTAGACCTATGCAAGACGACTGACCCTTTCTCAAGTGGTTAGTGCGACATATTAAACATCTGCAACATAATACACCAGCAATAAAAGGCAACAGACTGGAAAAAATTGGAAAGCGGCAGGTGAAAGTAATTACTGTGGAAACATACTAATATACAGGACCAGTGAGGAGGTGAGATCACACATACCTTGCCAGGAGAGGAAATGCTTGTTGCTCTTCTCGGATACCACTTACTGACTTTCAACCTGGTTATCTGTAATAAGTGGTATCCGACAAGGGCAAGGAACATTTGCGCCGGCGCAAGGAGCATTTCCTTTCCTGGCAAGGTGTGTGATCTCACCTCCTCACTGGTCCTTACTGGGCAATAACAAAAACGGGCCATTTTTAATTAAACTAATTTAGGACACACTATATATTAAAAATATTCTTAATAAAACACCAGTTTTTGGTGTTGGCGACGATGGTCATAAAAGCATTATTATTTAAATTATATTTTTTATTTTATCAATTTTAATAGGCATTTATAAAACGAATTTCTTATTGTGCCTTGACACCAACTTTTCTGTTCTGGGCGTTTTGACACGCATGCGCGACAATCTTATGGCTGATCTTGTCAAATAATGGAGTTCCGAATTCTGATAAATATTACTACTTATTCTATGTATTATTATGAAAATGCAATTTTTTTGCAGTGCGTACATTAGTGGATTTGTTTTACTGCAACACTCAGGTCTCAAGGCCCATTGTGCTCGTAGGGATCTACAGTTTTGCGTGGACTCCAAACCACGGTCTTCGGCTATCAACTTTGACGCACCCCCGGCCATCTCACCGCCTTTCTGGCGGGTCAATAGCCCTTGCGGTCTTCTCTGTAGTGAAGGCAGTTGCCCTGTGCCATCGGCGCCGCCTTACTAAGTGACTTAACAGCCCTTAACTGTCTCAGTCGATAGCCTACCGACTAATAGAAGAAGAAGAATCATTTATTAATGTCAGATACACAAAAGTGTTTACACAAGTCAAAAAATAGTATACATATATATAAAGCAAAAAATAGTAGATACAATAGAATCTTATAAAACATGTATATCAGGATTAAAATGTATACATAAAAAAAATTAAAACACTAAATTAGATATATTACGTAAAATGTTTAAATGCTAAAAAGACACAATCGTACGACAAACAATATATAATAGCTACTTAAAATTATAAAATACATTAATAGTTAATAATTACATGTGAACTAACAAGTTAAAACAGAGAAATCATTAAAGACCACTTTAAAAAAAAAAAAAATTAAATTTGGGATAAATCGCTCGATAGAAATTCTTCAAAACTGTAAAAAGAATTTTTAACAAGATATTTTTTAAGCCTGGATTTAAACTTAATTCCATTCCAAAGTCTTATTGCTGGAGGCAGTGCATTATAAAATTATATTCCATAATATCCAGTGCCATCCCTAGTTTTCTTTAGGCGTAAAAAGTTTTGATGAATATCATTTTTATTCCTAATATCATATGAGTGTATTTCATTCCGAGACATGTATTTATTTAGGTTGTTTTTTATCTACAGGAGACATTGTAATATGTAAGTGCATGGCACAGTTAGTATATTTAATTTTATAAATTGTTCTTTGCAATCGTCTCTATAACTAAGTCCAGATATAATTCGTACAGCTTTTCTTTGTACAGAAAACACGCTACTAGATGTAGGAGCATGACCCCATACCAGTATTCCATATGATATTACCGAATGAATCACACCATGGTATGCGGCTACCAATGCATTTTGAGTAACTTTGCCTGTTATAGATCTGAGTAGGTATATATTTTTAGAAACTTTTTTACAAACATGTGACGTATGTTCATCCCATGTTAGTTTTGGGTCCAAGTGTAGACCAAGGAATTTAATATATATTGGGTTGACTATTTCCTCCATGTTTCGTAGACTAAATATCATCGACTTAGTTTTTGAGGTATTTAAATTCAGGCGGTTAGCAAGGAACCAATCTTGTACACGGATACACTGGTTCACCCATCCGAATGCCGGACTCGGCCAGCGTACCTTAACATCACTCGATCGAGTGTCGGAAATTAAACAGGTGACTGTACCTTGTTCCCTTGCAGTGCGTAAAATGTGCATTATTCTAAAAAGCACCTGCATTGTGGATACGGGATCCGAACCAACCGAAATCGAGGTGTTTTTGGTGTTTACATTGACAAAAAGTTCGTGTTATGGTGGAAAATTTCAAAAAATTTTGTTTAGGTTTAGGTACTCTAATAGTGATATCTGTTTTATTTGAGATACTCATTACAATTTCAATTAAAGATTGATTCACACTAGGAAAAAGGTTGTCTTTATTATTTATTGCCAATGACAGTACATACAACACCCCATTTTTCATTGAATTCAAATAGTTTCTTAATATTGGTATTTAAATAAATTTAATAAAAGACAAATTTACCCCCAAATTATTTGTGTATACAAGTCCTGTAATTTCTCTTGCTGGCCAATTTAATTAAAAAATTTAATGAGCTTTTGAGAAAAAAATTTCCCATTAAAAACTGAATACTTACTTGCAAAACCACTATGAAGAAAAGAACTCCACAAGCAATGTTCACACGATATCTAATAATTACCATCACACAGCCCCCCAACTGCCCAATTAAATTAACTAAAACAAAAACTGTTGCCAAAAACTTTCCACATCCCCACGACATATCCATATATTCCCTTTGCTCTGACCACTGAAACCACATTCGTAGTCCATCTTCCAAAAATGTGGATATTAAGCATACTCTAGCTAGTGTCGGCAATATATATTTAAGTTTCCTAATAACCTAAAAAAAAATCGGTTATATAATAACAAAACTAACATATGACCTGAAACACTTACATCCTTTATTTTGATTTAAAAAATTCACTTTTGTTGACTGAAGTTATGATAATGTTAATCTAATCTGAGTAGCGGTAAAAGTTTTCAATAACAATAATGATTTGACAAAATCTTGTATTAATTAGAGCTTATTAAATAGTAACCTTTTAGTTACGTTATTATCATAATTGACTTTAAATAGGTATTCCCATAATTTAACTCTTTTACCATATGGTTAAGACCCATGATTAGAATGAAAATTAACCTATAAAATTTTTTCACCAAAAAATAATCGCTCTATGTATAAACAAATATAAATAATTTTATAATGTTATTATTATATTTATTAAACCTGTTGATTATTGTTAAATGTTTCTGCAGAATTGAAACGGTGACGTGACATTTAGATTTTTAAATGAAATTTTGGAAAAAGTACACGATGTTGACTTAAACTCTTCCTCAAAATGTGTACCACATTACAAATTGAATTTATTGAAAAACTCACCCCGTCTGCTATATCTTCAGCATTTGAAACATATTCGTTTGGAATATTCATTTTTGTGTATTTTGAGCAAAAGCTCCACGCAGTCACCTAATTTGACTGTGAGTGTACCCAAAATACAAGTTCCACATCTTCCTACATATAACATTCACGAAGAATATCGGGACTATACGAATTGATTTTTTCTTCTTTTATTGGAAAAAGATGTATCTAAAATATAAAATGAGGGAAACAGACTAATAAATCGACTGTCGAGATATAAACTTTGAATTTTAATTCAACACTAAAACGTTATAAACATAATAAATATGAGAAATAGTTATGCTGCCACACATTCTCGTTTCAATGGAAATTCGATGTAGCCTAATATTCTATGAAACGCTCAAATCGGTGCATGACGTGCACGTCAGACATCTGTCTGTCATCTGTCTATATTATGTGTGTCATTTCCATTTTTTAGATTTATGGTTGTTTTAACAAAGGTAGATACCTTAGTTTTCAGTGTTTAATGGTTTTTGGTAATATAAATTTTGGTATTTTATTACTTTTAGATACAAAATGATTGAGATCACATGCAATGATCGTTTGGGAAAAAAAGTTCGAGTTAAGTGTAATCCAGATGATACAGTTGGAGATCTAAAGAAACTTATTGCAGCACAAACTGGTACTAGATGGGATAAAATTGTATTAAAGAAATGGTACACCACTTTTAAAGACCACATCCAATTACAAGATTGTATCCTTTAAAAATTTGTCTTGAGTATTCTTGCCCTACTTTATTATTCCTTTCGTTTGTGCGATATACTTAAATTAACATTAAGTATAAATAAAGCCGTTATTAGGTTACCACATTAATTTATGAAACCAAATACAATTTTCGCAGTTTGATTCGATGTGTAATTACATTTTTCGTAATGGTAATTCAGAGGTGCCATTTGGTTGATCTATTTATACTTGTGTGGTCACTTGTTTAAATTTCTCAACTTTTGTTGATATAAACAAGCTAAATTGGTAGTTTCAATGTATACAAGGCTTTCTAAATTATCATATAATCCATCCATGACTACCTAATACATAGCACAGACTGGCTATGAATCTGCGATAAAATAAAAATAGAGAATACAAAAAAATTTCATGGTGAAAGTTAATAAGTGTTACGATATAACTATAAATATACATATAAGTATCTGACAAGCTCTTTGTAAAAATAAGAACGCAATTTGAAATGAGAAAAAAATAATTAAAAAAACGTTAAAAATGGTAGATATGTTATATTTAATTCTTTGATATTGAGTTTTTAAAAAATATTTATTTAGTTATAGAGAGTCATCGATGACTCTGAATGAAAAAATGTAATTGTTGATTTAAAAGTTTTAATATAAAGGTGAGTATAATACTGAATACAAATGCGTCTGCTGGTCATATTTATAATATTAGGAAAGCAGTGTCAGCTAGACGGAGAACAAAGGAAATGCAAATGTGCAGTTTGGCATAAACTATGAGAACGGATACAAAACAATAGGTGAAACTTGATACGTAAGATAAGCAATTACCGAGAGAAGTCGTTATCAACTTATGTAACTTGATACCACTGAGGAGCTTGCTTATAACTCAGTGTCGTACTGTTATTTTTTAATATAACAACTTCCCCCTTAATAAAAAAGTTGATTGTTATACAACAACTTTTGAATAAAATGATTATTGAATACAATATAAAAGTAATAATAAAACAAAATGAATATAATGCAAAGATAATAATAAAATATTGAGTGAATAAAATAATAAGCATAAAAATAGAAAGAATAAAAGTTTAAGTCAATAAACAAAAATTAGTGGTTCACTGGAAAGTCTATGATAACTCGATATCTTCTTCTTGAGGTTTGATACCGGGTCGCTTTCTTGGAGGGATTAAACTTGGGAATTTCATGAAGGTTTTGCTTCGTCCTGGAGGAGGTGAAGGAGAATCGCCTGTAGAGGGTTCGATCTTCAGTAAACGTCTCTTCCTTCTACATTTACAAAACACGTAAAGTAGAATTATAGAAATGATGAAGGTGATGGTGAAATACGTGAACCAGGACATATGTTTGGTCACGAAAGGTTCCTTGATGAGATCGTCCAGATCCTTAGAATATTGCTCCAATTTGTTTTTAGCAATATCCAAATCTTCGATATTTAAATTATTGAGTTTCAATGGTTTTAATTTAGGTAGTTGAATTTTGTCGGGCATCTGGTTACAACATTCAAATGGGATTTGCACAGGATGGGAATTGTCTTTAATTTCGGAGAGGTCCTTGGCACTGGCTTGTATCCTGGTAATACCTGCGAAGGCGTAACATCCAGGTTGTAATTTTATAATTGAATTTTTATTAATCAGCTCCGTTGCTGGTTCTCTCTTCGGGCAGCTAATGGTGATATGTAGAGGTTCGGAATTTATTATGAGCCACGTGTTCTCTTCGAGTTCTTGAACATTATACCCTTGGCTAATAATGAAGGAGGTTTGGCAATTCTCGGGAAGTTTCATTGGTTGTTTCAGGATCCTAGCTTCACACAGGGCATTCTGGTCAATGGGGTCAACAGGTTCGAGCATAGCTTAGTTCCAAAATATAAGGGTTTGCATTCTTTTAAATTCGTTATTGGTATGTACATTAAAGAATCATCATCTCTCGCGATAAATTTTTGAGAAATAGATAGAATATGATGAAGACCAGTTCTGTTATCAAATATAGGGATAGGGTATAAACGGTAGGTATTATAGTTCTGAGGTTCAACAAGTGGTATCTTTAAAACAAATATTAAGTTGGAATCTACTTGAAATGCTTTTAATTCAATAATGTCTAAATATTGAGCAACTGCCGATAATTTGATTGGAAGAGGCAAATTGTTTCTTCGCAGACTCTGTGAAATTTCTTGTAATGCTGTTACTAAGTGATCGGGAGTTATGATCGACGAATGAATTATTCCTAGTCTAGCAAATGTTATTGAGTTTAAAATGTCATTCAAGTTGTCTTCAAGATACAAATAGCTTGCCATTAATTGTTCACAAATGTGTAAGAATTTTAGCTTTATTTCTACAGCTTCGATGTTTCGCGTCATGGTATCGATTGTACGTTCGATCTCTTTTATGTCTTTGTTGAACGTTTCCTCGTCAATTTGCAATTTTTGAATAGTTGAGTTGAAATTTTTGATTACTGATGTTGTAACTGAAATTTGATTTTTTATTAAATTTTCTAATTGGTGTTCGTCGTTATTTAATTTATTAATACAGTTAGCGTAATATTCGCCATCCTCGGCGTCTAGATTTCCGGTTATTGATTTGAAAATTGTGCCGATACCATTTAATATTCCGCGCTTATATCTTTTTGTGTCTAGAAATACCTCATCAAATTTGGATTGTATAGTTTTGGAAATTTGTGTCAAAAGGTTAAGGTCTGTTTTGACTTCACTTCTAAACGTGATCATTTTTTGATGAGCACCGTCGAGAGTATTTAATATCATGTCTAGAATTTGTTGGTTCTTGTCGAAAGCTAGTTTAAGGGATGATATATTTTTATGTACCAATAATGTCCATTTTTCGTTTGTCACAACGATGTCCGTGTCTTTGTGGTAAAATACACCAATAGTGTTGTTTATTGGTATTATTTTATATTGTGCGAGTGCTGATCCGAACAGCAGGATAAACCTGAAAATAAATTTAATTTTCAGTATATGGTTTCATTCTATCGAAATTTACTTTAGTTTCTTGATTTGTTTCAAGATTTAATAAGGTAGCAGAATTTTGGAATATTTCTATGATTTTAAAAGGTCCGTTAAATTTATTTTGAAGTTTGTTTTTAATTTGAGAATCTTTCACATATACTTTATCGCCAACTTTGTATTCAGGTCGATTTTTTGGAACATTTCTGTCAAAGCGAACTTTCGCTTTCTCCTTTTGAGATTGCGTTCTACTGCGGGCGATTTTATAATAATGAGATATTCTGTTGTTTAAATCTCTTACGTATTTCGTTATTAGTTCCTTTTGGTTGTATAAAGTTTCAGGTGGTCTAATAGACGTATGTCCGAAAATGAGTTCGTACGGAGTGAAACCGTGCGTTTTGTTAACCGAGTTGTTATAGCAAATAATTGCATATGGTAATATTGTGAATGGATGTTCATTCGGATTTTCAGTTTTGTGGACTCTTATCATTTCGGCTAATGTAGCGTGAAATCGCTCGAGAGATCCGTTGGATTGGGGATGTCCTACGCTTGAGTATGTCAGTTTTATGTCATAGAGCGTACAAAGGTCTTTTAATAATTTATTGTCAAATTCACCGCCGTAATCACAATGAATTCTCAACGGGGTACCGTAGTGTTGAAAGTAAAGCAATAAGGTATTTACAACTGATTTCGCGGATTTATCCGGAACAGCATAGGCTTGAGTAAATTTTGTTAATTCGTCGCGGATTGTAACAGCGTAATTTCGCGTGGGAAATTCGAACAGGTCGACATTAATTCTTTCGAATGGCGTTTTTGGAGTCTCGGTGATTACTAAAGGATTGCTAAGATTTTTACGACAGACTTTAGTTTTTTCGCATGTTTCGCAATTTTTTATGAAGTTTTCAACGTCTTTAGTTAAGCCTCGCCAATTGTACTTTACTCGAATCCTTCTAATAGTTTCATTAATACCACGGTGTAAGTTATTTTTGCCTGAATGGTTTTGATCTAAAATAATTGGAATTTCGTCTTCATCGGGGGTTTTAACAATATTTTGACAGATAACTATTTTCAAGTCTTTTTCTGCAAAAATAAAAGATAGCATTTCGAGTATTGGAAGATCTAAATTATTTTCTACATAGTATGTTTTAGAAAGATCCAAAATGTCTTGTCTTTTGTACAATACCATGAATAAATGTTCGTTTATTGAATCTACATCAAAAGGTAAAGGAACAATAAAATATTTTCTATGCCTGACCGATTTGCTTGAGACAATGTTAATAGTGTTATTATAAAATTCGGGGTGTTCTTCGAACATATCCTCAATGATTTTGTGATGCAAATCTTCTAATTTATTTTGTTGAAAGAATGTTATAATATTTTTGTGTTCCTTGTCTAGAAGTTGTCTGTTTGAAATTTGAATTTTAGAATAATCTATTAAGGATTTTGTCTTATACAAATTACAAAAGATATCAAATTCTTGAGAGATTTGTTCTTTAGTGAATTTGTTGTTATTGTTCGGGTTTTCGTCATTGTTTGGTTCGTCATCTTCTGATTCGTCGTCCTCGTTCGCGGCTAGAATTTTCGAATAAAATTTGGAACATTCTGAAAAGTGATTGATTTTTACTCGCGATAGCGCGTCCGCGTTTTTATTGGTTTTACCGGGTTTGTAAATGATTTCATAGTCGTATTCTTCTAATTTAAGTCGCCAACGTGCAAGTCTGCTTCCTGGGTCTTTTATCGAAAATAGCCAGGTAAGTGGTCGATGATCGGTTACTAACTTGAACTTTCTGCCGAATAGATATGGCCTAAAGTGTTTTACTGACCATACTATAGCTAATAGCTCACGCTCTATCGTTGAATACTTAGTCTCCGCCGCGCATAAAGTTCGAGATGCATAAGCTATTGGTAAATCTGTGCCTATATTCCCTTGCGAGAGCACGGAACCAATGGCAAATGCGCTAGCATCAGTAGTTAGGACGAAAACGTCGTCAAAATTTGGATAAATAAGAATCGGAGTTGTTGTTAACGCTCGTTTCAAATTTTCGAAGGAGTTTAAGCAATCATTGTCAAAGTCGAAAAGTATGTCTTTTTGTAATAATTTTGTTAAAGGTTTAGATATCTTTGAAAAGTTAGGGATAAAACGTCGGTAATATCCAGCTAAGCCTAGGAATGATTTTATTTCCTTAGGGTTTCTTGGTTGAGGAAAATTTAGAATCGCGTCAACTTTAGCGGGATTTGGTTTTACACCGTCCTTAGTAATAAGATGGCCTAAATATGCAACTTCCTTGCGTAAAAATTCGCATTTGTCCGGTTGAATTTTGAGATTAGCTTTTTGTAAACGTTTAAATACTTCCGTTAATCGTGAAATGTGGTCATGAATGGTAGGTGAATAGATAATAATGTCGTCCATGTAGACGAGACACCGTTCGTTTTGGATACCTAACAAAATGTTGTCCATCACTCTTTGAAATGTAGATGGAGCGTTTTTCAGTCCAAATGGCATTCGTACAAATTCGAAATGACCGTTTTCTACTGTGAAAGCAGTTTTTTGAATATCTTTCGCGTCGATTTCGATTTGATGGAATCCGGAGGCAAGATCTAAAGTCGTAAAATATTGACACTTGCCCAATTGATCGAGAAGATCCGAAATATTTGGAAGTCGATATTTGTCGTCAATAGTCAGTTCGTTGAGTTTTCTGTAGTCTACTACAACTCGCCATTTTTGTTTACCGGAGGCGTCAAGTTTTTTAGGTACAACCCAAACCGGGGATGACCAGGGTGAAATTGATGGTCTGATTATACCTTGGTCTAGCATTTTAGAGACTTGAGTGAATGTGAGGATAGCGATATGATTTTGTAAAAACTGGTTTAGAATCGTTCGTATCAATAGAATGTTTAATCTCATTAGTGAAACTTAAATTGTCGCCTTCTAAATAAAATATATCAGAAAAATTTAGACAAAGTTCTGTTATTAATTCGGCTTCTTCTTCGTTCAAATGTTCTAATCGTAGTTGATTCCTAATTTCGAAATTTCTGTCGGTATGTCGAGGACTGTCCGGATTCTGAGAGTTTAAATTAAAAATTGATCTAAATTTTTGAACTGGTTCCAGTTTGAGGTTCGAGAAATCGATTATTTTGGGAATTGCGTTAGCGTTTATAACTGATGTTAAAAATTCTCCGTTGTCGTCGATTTTCACAATAGCGTTCGGTAAGCGGACTTTTTCATTTTCCTGGGCTAACAGTATAGCCTCAGTATTTCGTAAATTACATTTTAATTTAAATATTTTTTCCATGCGTGGTTCGATTGAAATTAAATTTTGATTTTTCACGTTGCATAGAATTTGATTCCGAATTTGATTTGAGTTTGTAGTTGGTTGCAAAGGTAAATTTTGTGTTTTTTCGTCACCCGTAGCTTTAAATATCGGTACGGTTTTGAAATTGGTAATTAGTCGCTTATTTTTAATATCTACCATACATTCGTAGTGTTCTAAAAAGTCTGCGCCTAATAGTCCGTCAAATTCTATATCCAAATTATGGATGTAAACTTTGTGCGGATTATTGTCGGTAAATGGTATAAGAACAGATTCGTTAATGTTAATTTTTTGTTCAGTTATGCCTTGTATAATAATATTTTCAGAAAATCTCCTTTTGTAATTTTCTGCCGTTTTCGGTTTAAAAATCGAAATTCCTGCACCAGAATCAATAAGAATTTTAAATTTATTTGTGATGTCTTTGATATAATAAAGATTATTCGAATTTACAGTCAATAAAGCATGTGAAAGTGTTTCTACATGAACTTCTGTTCTGGGAAGTTCAGAAACGGGTCGAAATTGTCGTTGAGGTTCATATTTTGAATTTGATGAGAAATTTGGTCCAATTCGCAATTCGTTGTTGGAGTATCCGTGAGATACTCCGGACTTTTGCAAAAATCCTGAGGATTAGCAGTATAATCCTCCTGCGGTAAGTGAGAATTAGCAGTATAATTCTCTTGCAGCATCTGAGAATTAGCAGTATAATTCTCGTATTGTTCTGGCAAGTTAGTTGTATTTTCAGGGAAATTTTGACAATCTCCTGAATTAAAATTATCGTACATTTCATTTACATCTTGGTATTCAGCTGAATAATCTTCATACTGGTTAAAATTATATTGGTCATCATAAGGCTCATAATTTAAATGATGAGTCTTTTGTTGATTGAAACGGTTAAAATTCGGATTTGGTTGTATCGCTGATGGTCTTTGTTGGATAAAATTAGGATTTGGTCTAATTGCTGAGGGCCTATTTTGTTGTGTTTGATTGACTTGACTATTTTGTGGATAAGTTCTAGAATTAAATTGACTAGTTTGTTGTGCAAAATTTTGAAAACCTGTATTACCTTGAAAGTTTGGTCTTTGGAAATTTTGTGAAGTTGATGGCATAAATAATTGTTGTTGCCTTGTGCGACATTCGTTTATTATATGCCCGCTGCGTTTACAAAATGAACAAAATTTTTGTTGGAAATTTACGTTTGGTCGTTTTTGTTGAGGAGGCACTGGATTTTTAACATTATTGTTATTTTTTGAAAATTTCTGTGATTCAAAGTAAGAGAGTTGCAATTCTCTTCTAATCCTATTAATTGCTTGCAGCATACTTGTTGGGTTTCCAGCCCGTATTATTTGCCCTAATTTAGACTCTAAACCCGTCAACAAAGTGTTCAGGGTCATAGTTTCGATTAAATCTGACTGCGATAGTTTTTGTTCACCAGATAAACGTTGTTTTTGAATAGCCGCATGCATTTTCGCATTATGCGTCTGTAGACGCGCAACAAAAGTTAATGCAGATTCACCTGGCATTTGGTGAATGCGTTGTAAGTCTTGGATAAGCGATGTCAAGTCACGAGAGTCTCCGAAATGAGTTTCGAGCAAGACTCTTATTTCTGCCCATGTATCGGGATTACGGGAATTTATTAATTCGGCAGCTCTGCCACGCAATTTATTTTTTATATGTAGCGTTAGTAAAATTTTTTGGTCATTGATTGCCATGCCTTGTGCATAAATGCAAGAATTTAAAAATGTTTGTAAATTAATGGCATTGCCATCGAATTCCGGTATGACAGAAAAAATTTCAGAGAGCTTGTAAGGCTCAATTTGCTCTATCCTTGCACTTTGTACTGTTTGCGTGGTTTGCGATGTTTCTGGCATTGTTGCTTTTATTTAGAAAGTACAGAAATTAAATTAAATGTTAACTTGAAATTGTTAAAAATTACCTTTTTGAGAAAAGGAAATTAGTTTTAAAAAAAATTATTTAGGTAGTTTGTGTATTAACTGTATAATACACGGTGACGTATTAGCAGTATAATACGTTTCTTACGCTAATTAAAATTAAATTAAACTTGTCGCGTTTATTTTGTCAAGGAAAAATTATTTGATAATAGAACTGTATTTTGTTCGCTGAGTGTATATAGCACTTTTATAAAATAATTGTGAAAAATAATAAAATAAAACGAGATGATTCTTAAAATGACTTACATTAATATTTCCATTGGTAGGTTCTTTCTCTAGTTGAAGGATTGGGATCCACCGTCACAGCTAGGAAGGTCTCCTTGTTCTTCCGGTTGTTTTCCACTGGTTAGGCACCTTTTTCTCCAGATGTTCTCCTTGTTCCCTTGGACACTTTACCAGAAGTTAGGCTCCCGAACTTGTGCGTTTTTCTAGATCCGGTACGACTGCGCCACTGTTATATTTAATTCTTTGATATTGAGTTTTTAAAAAATATTTATTTAGTTATAGAGAGTCATCGATGACTCTGAATGAAAAAATGTAATTGTTGATTTAAAAGTTTTAATATAAAGGTGAGTATAATACTGAATACAAATGCGTCTGCTGGTCATATTTATAATATTAGGAAAGCAGTGTCAGCTAGACGGAGAACAAAGGAAATGCAAATGTGCAGTTTGGCATAAACTATGAGAACGGATACAAAACAATAGGTGAAACTTGATACGTAAGATAAGCAATTACCGAGAGAAGTCGTTATCAACTTATGTAACTTGATACCACTGAGGAGCTTGCTTATAACTCAGTGTCGTACTGTTATTTTTTAATATAACAGATATTCCCTAAGTGAGTGCGTCAATTATATAAGTTTAATTATGAGTAGGGAGTTAGAAGGTATTTGTCAATAGAACAAAAACAGTGTCGTAGAATAAATTATTTGATTTTTGCTTTGAAGGCAATTTGAATTTGCAGAGGCTGGTTTTAAATCGAGGGAGTTTTTAACATTTTTTGTTAACCTATATCGAGGTTCATTAGTAGTCCTGCCAAATGGGTGTTCTGATCGTGGTAATCAGATTGATTACAGAATTTGCAGACAATTTTGATCAAACTAATGTACCTATATACAGTGTTTCTCACTTAAAAGAGTGTAACAGCGTAATAACTCTTGTTTCTTGTCCGATTTGAATCAAACTGATCTTAAAAGATAGAGGTCACCAAGATCTATATGTTTAAGGCCACAAAATCACTTTCCATCTTTAACCTTTTAACTGTTCTAAACGTATATATTCTCAAATAATAATAATATAATAATATATTTATTGTGTTAATAAAATCAAGTAACTGCTCCAGATGTATATAAACGCAGTACATTTTAACTTATTTAAAGTAATACTAAGGCCTAGTATTTTGTCAATATTATATTTTTAGCATCAAATATGTCGATTGGTAGCCATATTTTGTAAAAATATATTTTATTATATTTTATATGTTGACTGCTCCAGACGTATAAATACGCCGAGAGTTCCCCAACCGCGCATCAGAACCGTATTATTAGCGCAAAGATGGGCGGCCGAGTTGATGAATCGACGTAGTATTCAGCAATTATTCTGTCTGTACGTGGCTGTCTGTAGTGTTATTTAGTTTTGTATTTTCGTTATGACACATTATAGTAAAACTGTTTTTTACACTGACCAAGAACTGGAGGACATTTTAGCAAACAGTGATGATGAATCGGTTTCAGATATGCCTGATGAGTTAGATGAAGATGCCCAAGATGATATGGCCACATCAGAACCTTCGTATGTGGCTCCTGAATCGTCAGATACTTCCGACTATTTGGACAGTGAGGATTCCGTTGACGACATTCCACTCAATATTAGAAAAATATTTAGAGCTAACCCAAAGAAAAATATGAATGATTTTGTCTAGCGTGAACAAGATCTAAAGCTGGATATACACCAATTTGATTCCAGCCATTCGGGTTTAGTGTTGGGCGATATCGTGATTTTTCAATCACAACGTGAATTGTTACTGTGATTTTCTGATATCAGTGAATTCAAAACGTGATGTGATCACGACTTTTCATAATGTGGCGTATGGGAAAAATTGTTAATTGCTCTCTATTCTTAAATAAGTGCCGGCAGACGGTGAATATTGAATTCACTACTTTGGTAATCTGTGCAGCTGTAGATATGTGTAATACTTATGATATTGTATGATATACAGGGCCATCGAGAGGACATCAGGGCCTGGGGGTAGTAACATACGGGGCCCCATCAATCTTCGAATTTATCTCAATACAAAATTCGGGAAGCAGGGGAAGATATTCCTTAAAATTATATATTTGCCTCAATGAAAATTTGTACAGTGGGGGGGAGAATCTTCATACTTATAATCCTATTTACCATTGTAATGTCGAAAAATATGTTAATAATGGTATATAGAAGATTGGTGGAATCCTTAATTAGGTATGGTATAGGGGTATGGGGTGGTCTGTACAACAACGCATTAAGACGGTTAAATGTTATACAAAATTTTATTTTAAAGGTAATATACAATAAAGGAAAGCGTTATCCAACAGCTTTATTATACAATGAAGATATATTTAATGTAAGATCATTATATATTCTAACGACATGTCTATATGTTCATAAAAAAAGAATTAAGAACTATGTAAATCATCAGCATGAAACTAGGAACAAAACACAAAATAATCTTCAAATTCCTATGAGCCATAAAGATATAAACCAACGATTTTTGATTTATCTTGGACCTAAATTCTACAATTTGCTGCCAGTTAGCATTAGACATATAAAAAATTACAAAAAGTTTAACAAAAAATGCAGAACTTATATTACTGAGAGATACAATGACTTTATAAATATTCTATAAATATATTTATATGTAAATAATTAACCAGCATTAGTTTAATTTTAGTTTTAGGTTATTTAGTTAGTTAAGGTGTATTGATCACCCAGTTATTTATGTTAATAAATTACTGTTTATAGTTTCACAAAATGTGTTATATAGTTATCATTTATACTTTGTTAATTATCTTTTGAGCACATACAGCTGTTTAATCAGCTAGGTGCTATATAAGAAAAAATCCCTAAAATTAATGACAGTATTGTACAGTATTATTTAATGATATATTAACAATCGGTCCAACTATTTCTCCCATTCAACAAATATTTGTCGAAAATTTGATACCTCATCCATACAATATTCAATAAACAGCACTTTTAAGGCAAATAGGCATTGTAATTTTATCTATCTATCGATCTACTTCGCGTCGCTGACTCTGATCGCCAATAAATGTAAGTAAAGCATATAAAGATACATATGAATATCTATACAGTATAAAACGCGTACCTACCTAATAATATTATTTATATCGTAAAAAATATATTTGTATATAGAAACTCGTGATCACGTCACGCTTTTCTACCAACTTTAATAACAGTCGTTACCTGTGATTTTTTAATCTCAGTGATTAAATCACAGTTCGCGATATATCGCCCATCACCATTCGGGTTGTTCTCCGGCAAGTGGCCTAGGCGCAAACAGCTCTGAATTACATTGTTTTCAAAAATTTTTCGGTAAACACATTGTTCAGTATATCGCTGCGCAAAGTAATTTATACTTTGTGTTTTTATCTTCTCTATGTATTCCTCCCATTAAGTCTAGGTTGCATCGATTTTATAATACAAATTATAAAGAAATCTACTGCTTTATTCCAATAAACTTACTTATGGCACAAGTAAAGACACACTCCATTAAGGCCTATTGGGCAAAAAACAGTAAAGTAGCTACACCCATATTTCATCAAATTATGCCCAGAGATCGGTTTCTTCTTCTGCAAAGGACGCTTCATTGTGTTTCGAAAATCCCTTTTTTAGTTAGTTACATTTATTGTCGTTTATTTATTTAACTCTACATTCTTCTGCTTCTTTGTAGGTACTTTTATTTAGTAACAATTTAATTTTGTTTGTTGACTTTTTTAAAAATCTGTCAAATAAGAGTAATACTTTATTTTATTATACTAAATATAATATGTAAACGAAAAACCACTGATGGTTTTATTCTATCTTTGCCAAAAGTAAACAAATCCGGCCCTGAATATATTCGTAAAATCGGATTGTTTTACGGTTAACTGCTCCGGTCATATATATACACTATGGACCTACGTTGCTCCAGACGTATAAAAATGCAGCGCTTAAATTTTGACGCACACGGGAGGCTTAGCAGTTTAAAGGTTAAATGCAAAGCCATTTACGATACTAAATTATATGAAAAAAATAAAAATATAGTAGGCATTTTTTAATCAAAAAATGTTGTTAACAAAACTTGTTCGAAATCATTCAAAAACCCTGAATCCGAAGTTTAGTTACATCCTAAAAAAAATGAGGTTTTGAATGATTTCGAATAAGTTTCGTTAACAAATTTTGTTTTATTAAAAAATGCCTACTATGGTAGCTTGATTCTTTCCATACAATTTAGTATCGTAGATGGCCTTGCTTTTAAGGATGGAAAGTGATTTTGTGGTCTTAAATAGACCTTGCCTGGTGACCTCTATCTTTAAGATTAGTTTGATTCAAATCGGACAAAAAACAAAGGAATTGTTACGCTGTTACACTCTTAAGTGAGACACACTGTATAAATCGAGGGAAGAGTCATATCTTGCTCAATAAATATAAGTTGACAACGTTCTCAGTTGATTTTTGGCCAAACGAAAAAAAAAAAATATCTGCATACCGTAGGGGGTCATGTAGATACTAGTTTAATCTGCTTAGCCGTAGGGGACTATGAAAATGTCAAATAAGAAATTGGACAAATTTATTTTAGAATTTTGAATTGCTAGCATAACCAGAAGTCAGGTTGTCGAAAGAATGTAAAGCCTTTAATAACATTTTTACTTATAGTTTCTCTTTTAGTTCTCATAGGTAGTTTTTTTCTCAGCTGTTTGCAAAATCCTATAAAGAATATGTTTCATGTTTTATTGTATTTAGCAAAAAGCTGAACAAAAGAATGACCCAGCTATCTATCAGAAACGAAAATGTTTTGTTTTCCACAAAGCATTTTATTTTAAGAAATATTTCTAATTTATAAATTTTCCTTAACGTAACTTACAGATGAAATCCACGACGGAATGAATATTGAGCTGTATTACCAGTGATATAGGATATTGAATATTAGTATAATTTATGTTTAAGTATTTTTTAAGTTTTTAAATAAAGACCATGCAATTATATAAATTAGTTTTATTTATATATTACAAACACAAAAATACCTTATATAAAATTTAACTAACGAATAAAATATAAATATTTGGCAAAATATCACATCAAATGTAAAGAAAAAACATTGTGTTAAAAATCACAAACATAACAGGTATAATTTGTTAGTAGTAAAATACAAAGAATATAATATGTAGGAATCAATGACACTGCTAAAGTGAATCCATATGTGGCAGACTGTAAAGGGATATAAGCTGCAGGAACATTTAGCAATTCATCAACAACAATTCATAGCTTACAGTTTACTGCCAAGTCAATTCATCGCATCAACAGGTAGTCAAATTATATGGATTGCGTGGACTGCAGAAATATTGTTTTTATAGAACTTTCTATTTTTATTATCTCCAGAATACACAAAATATAGTTTTCATGACGTAGCAACAGAAACGATAATTACACTGATCGGTGCTTGTAAAAAACAATTTAATACAAAATAAGTGTTTTGTTTTATATAAAACTCTTAAGAGGCGTTTCAAAATTTCATGAGTTGTGACCTTCATATGCGCAGAGACATAATCCCTCTCGTGTACTCAGTTACACTTCTTAAAAATATTAGATTTATTGTTTACAATTTATCCCGAACTCTTGTTTATGTATACAGCAAAGTAACTGTCAGTGTTTTCAAAATACACTTATAACCCAGAACAAACTTTGCCTTTTGCGCATTTCGTGGTTCATAAGATTCTGAAACACTTCTATATACCTAGCTTACAATCTAAATCTCTTTAGATTATAAATTGTCCAAGTACCATGTGAAACCACAATGAAATAAACGATATGCTATGGCATTGACGTCTGTTAAATATAAAATAATTCGGACTTATAATGAGCGAAAAACGTGTGAAAGATTTGTTGAAATTTACGATTTCAATAATGCTGACAGACTTCACCGTTCCTTGGTGAAAATCCATATCATTACTACATAATGAAATAAAACATCAAACTGTATTTTTAATTCCACATTAAATATGTAGACATAATAATTGTTTCACTACAACATTGCCTCAATATTGAAACTATTGTTATGTTAACGTAATATATGAGCATATTTTATACAATTGCCACATTTCTGTCCTCATGGCATAAAAAATCATTATCAGGAAGATGATGCGCCTACAAAGATAATTTTGTTGTAAATGGTCGCGGATTAATGTCTTGTATTACTGAGGAGTTGGGATTTTTTTCGGAACTATACCTTATTGGGAAGATATTCCAGCAATGCCAAGCACTTTTGTCGAATTGATCTCACACTTGCATAAAATCCATTTTAATCATATCTTTCGGCGTGCAGATTTCAACGCATCGGTAAAGAAAGATTGCACCGAAAAGAGTGAGATGTCGAAGCGAGTTGCAATAGATTATTATGATGGCGATGAGATTTAACTCATTCAGTTTGGGGATATTTATCACAAAATTTCTGCTTATTGAAATGCAGTTTCAAGTTTTTTTCTGCCTCTTGGGCAATTTCTTCAGTATTATTGTATATACTCCCCATAAATTAGCAATTATGTGATCAAAATAGATCTCCGATTCTGATACATAAATAAAAAAAGGAAAAAAACGTGTTTTTCTGAGCTTTTGTGCCTGTACCATGGCACATAAATTTTGAAAATTTCTATCCATTGGAAAAATATTGCTGTAGTATTTTTATGATTACACATTTCCTGAAAACCTGCATATCGACCCTTTTTTTCAGTTTGGACCGATTTTTTCGAAATTATTCTCGTTCATCTCAAACCTTAAAAATCCCAATTCTATAAAATATCTTCAAATGTTAAAATGAAAAAACAGTTTAGTGTTTAATAATACAGTGTGTGTGGTGGAGTTAGACATGTACATTCATATGGTGCGAGAAATATGACAACCCAGCAGCAGCAAACTCGCCCGATGCGACGGCACAAAGCCACGCCGGCCACTGAAGTATCCCAGCTGTAGTTATTCATTGCTGACTGCCACACGCGATGTTGCAATTCTTACTTCCTATGTCTAGCTTGCCATTCAGGGAAAAACACTGGTCTAAAACTACTTTGACTATACGTTTTTTGGGTCGCTGATTCCGAAAATCGGGGTCCTGCAACCCTTAAAGTTGCGGAACACTCCTAAAAATGCAAGAAATACCCCTTTTAGAGGGTTTTTCTCGATAATTTCAATAAAAATAAAAAATGATCCTATGTAATCCCTCTTTTTTTAATATTAATTTGCAAAGGTGGTTGATTTATACCAAATATAGCCAAATGATATGATTAGACATAATCAGAGATTGTTAAAACCACCCCTATTTGGTAAATTGGTAAAAAATATTTTTTATCTACTTTTTGCTTCAAACTTGTAGGCCGAGAGCGGGCTGTACAGATTTCCTATGAATAAGATACATGAAAAACTTTATGTGAGTGAGTAAGTACTACCAGAGACCTACGGGGAGCTACTTTTTATATAAGCAAATTTTGCCCGCGTCATAGATTTTGGCGTGAGCGAAGCAGGCATGAGGGGATGTGGGCAAATACGAACAGGCACCCAATTTTATTTAATAACTAGAAGGTTTTTACTTTGATTTACTTTTTAAATAGATCGAGACTAAATACTGCCCACTTATGTGTAATAATAGACCACTAACTCATAAATTGCTTGACATTTAGGTATATTTGATAGCAGGTGACGTGACTGCCCAAAATTCATACATTTTATGTATATTATTCTTTTCCAGTATTATAATTATAAATTTTATTCACAACCTCCTCCACAACCCTTAAGGGGGTAAACCACCCCTACTTGATAAATTGGTAAAAAATATTTATCTTTCAGACCAGTGTTTTTTCATGCATCCTTTTGCACGTTTTGAATGGACTAATAGTAAAATTTAGATATTGTGAAAAAAAAAGTAAATATATATTAAAATGTTATAATCACTAGTGGCTGTTTATCATGTGGCCCTTATTTTAGGAATGTGTTATTTCCGGAAACTTCCTGTTACTGGGTCTTTCACGATTTCTTGTTTTGCATAAAAGTCAAAGTATTTCTACGTTGTAGTCAGTTTTGGCAAACTTAGTGGATTTAGATTGTCTCTATGGAACTGGCTCCATATTAGTTATTTGATAAAGAAGAGAATTTGGTGGATTATACAAGGGATTTTTTGGTGTCGATATTTAGTGGTCTGCATTGGTCTGCATATTGCTTTGTAGATGTCTGCTGTCTTTTTGCTGATTTCCTTATTTTTGTAGGTCATGCAGCAAAAGTGTTTACTTCTAGAGATGCACCTCTTTTTATGGATTTGATGTGTAGGTTGACGTTTAACTTTTGATCTAAGCTTATGCCCAGATATTTCACTGTTGTTTGAGAGGTTAGATTGCGATTTTTGACAGTAATTGTTGGCAAATTCGGTGCATGATTAAAAATAATGTATTGAGATTTTATTGGGTTAGGTTTCAATCTCCAATTGTTGAACCCTGTCATTGTCCTGTTCATTAGGTCTTGCAATTCAACGCCGGTTCTTTCTAGGGTGCGATTATGGCTAATTAGGGCAGTATCATCAGTGTACTGTAGGATAAATGCATCAAGTTTAAAATATTCAAAGTCTTTTCCAAAGTTGTAAATATTGTAACAGAAGATGTTGTATAACAGCGGTGAGAGAGGGGAGCATTGTGGTAGACCATGTCTCCTTGTTGCATTTTAAATAATTTAGAGTAAATCCTATTTATTCTAATTTGTAGGGTTCTTTCATTTAAATAATTGTTTACTATGTATATATGATATTTTGGACAGTTCAACAGTGAGTGCCATCTTATGCAGAAAACCACCATGCCATACAGTGTCGAATGGTTCGTTAATGTGCTGCACTATGTTGTCCTTTAAGTTGTTTGGTTGTTGGATCTGATGACTGTCAGTGGGTGTGTTGTGGGACATTTTTCGCAGAATCCGAAGTGGCAGTTGAGGATATTGTGGCCAATACAGTCAAAGATAAGTTTATTAAGTAATTTGTTTTATTTCATTATGTGGGAACTCAACAATGTCATTGATTAAATTAAAAGAATAGTTCACAACATTACTTATTGAAATTCAACATCCGGTAATTCTATAATACCTATAATTTAAGTTTAGTAATGGGCTTCAATAGTATTCAATCATCTTGATAAGCTGTTAAAATTTCAGCTTCATAAGTATATCCAATCCTTAGATATTTAATGTTAAAGATTGGGTTTCAGTAGAAAGCACTTCGCCGACTCGTGACGTCATTTTGCATGAACATTAGGATGAAAGTGTTTTGAGTTTGCTATAGTAGTCAATAGTCCATTATAATCCGTCAAACTTTAATATCCTGACATGAGTTAATCTGACGTTTGAAGAAAAAAGGTGTTTGTTTGCAACAATATAATTTAACAATCAAACACCGTTTCCATACAGATACACAATAACATGCGCCACACGCTTATTAAATCTTGACTCTCACCCTATCAGCATATGCAAAGTGACGTCACGCGAAGCTCCGCCCCGTTTTCGAGCGATCCAAATTTGTTAATTTATTTAAATGCTTAAACGTTCGAATAAAAACCTCAAAATTTGAAAATTGGCTTAAAAATTGTTCTACATTCGACTCCTAAAATTTAAAAAAAAAAAAATGCTGAACGGGCCCATTGTGTAAGATTTGAAAATCTTATCTAGTAGATAGATTAGTTATCTTGAAGTGTTGGTGTGCTTCCGGGCGTTTTCCCGTGTAGTTGTCTAAACGATGTTCCGGTGGAATCTCATCTGCCTTCATCAGGTTCTCACTGAAAGCAGTAGGCAGCTTTCAGTGAGAACCTGATGATGGCAGATGAGATTTCGCCGAAACGTTGTTCAGACAACCATGGCGCCAACAGGAGCCTACCAACTACACGGGAAAACACCCGGAAGTACACCAACACTTCATTTACCACCCGTGAAAACCTAAGAAACAACATTAGTTATCTTGTAGATATATAATGTACACTTTTTATAGAGGTACCTATGAGCACTTCTGTTGAAACTACCTATTATAAAATATAAAAAACATTTTAAAACATTTTGAGGCGATGAATTACCTATGTGATGAACTGTTAGATGTGAGTTGCTGGTGATGAATGTTTCAAATACAGTGCACAGGCACCCTTGGAATCCCCAACTGGCATTTCTTTACTGTCTACCATTTATGGACACTGTAGAAATAAATTAACAATAAATTATTGTCTACTCTTTACTTATTTAAAAAAATATAATTAATTTCTATATCGTATTAAACGCATGTGATATATGTTGGTGATGCTAAGTTATGCTATAAAGTAGCTTCATGTGCCTATTACATGATTCTATTTTTAGTTAAGTTATAAATTAGGGCTGTTCACAACTCATTTCACTACTATCAATTAATTGTGATGGTATCCGCTTCGTCATACTACTAAAACTTATTGGCAAGACTATGGCAAGTAGAATCGTTCAGACTTGTGCATTATAGGTATTTATACAAGGTCAACCAAATCCGATTTTTTAGATTCTGAGATTTCACGTAATTAGGACAAAACTGCTGCTAGTACATCGATTGCATACTTTCTCAAAAAGTTTAATGAGGCAGTCAGATTTTAGCCATCTCTTTTTGTTTTCACATTGGTCAGTGTTTTGAAATAATTACTATATTGGTAGATTGGATCCCGGCAGAGGGGATTTCAAAATTACCACAACCGGGATCGCCCTCACAGTTTAACACGTTGACTGCTGATGATGTCTGAAGGCGTTATCTCCCCACTATCTTTCAATGCTCATGACGCTCATGGACGTCATGAACACTAACTTTAGTGCTATCTATTTATCTACACTTGTAGATTTCATAACAAGTCCGTCATATTTTTTTTGTTTATTTTTGCTTCCATTTTTTAAAAAAAGATTCTATTTTTGGGAATATCTTGCCAAAACCATTACACATGCAACAGAAAAACAAGTTTTATTAGGTTAGCCACCAGGTCATGTAGGCCACATTACGTCAGCAGTCAAAGTGTTACTATTTGGACAGGTTAAAAGTTAACACTGCAAGATGACAGGCAAGCCATCACTCTTTATAAAAGATTCCAAGTTAGATGTTTTCAAACCCATAGGGAAATGTAACCATGCAGTCTGAGAATTTGAAGCAAAATTTTTCTCACTCATAATTAATACGATGAGTTGAAAAAAAACTTACAAATTCCACCAACTAAAAAAAATTAAGTTTAAGTTATTATGTCTTGAAAATGGGAGGTAGAAAATTTTCAATAAGCTCATTGAAATCCTTGCAGAGGATTAGGATAAAAATTAGAAACTCTTATTCTACTTCGTTAATATAAATAAGACAATTAAAAAAAAAAAAGATTTGTCATTTGAAGTGAAAAAATGCAAATCTTGCATCTTGTCCAAGTATCAAACTTACCTGACAGAATTGAAAGTTAATAAACATTTTAATAGAAAAGCTGGAAATATTTTCCTATCTCGTTTCCTGAGTTGATAAATATTTATAAAATCAAAAGTATTAACAACTAACGACTGTGGTTTACAACATTTATGTTTATAAGTTGAATGTTTATGCTTGAGCTTGATCTATCATTTCATAATCAGCTGGCTGAGAGGTTTGCTGGTTTGTTGCATGTCAATTTTAAATAAACCTTTACTATATCTCCAGTTGGCCAACAGATCTGACGCATGTCACTTCATTTATGCTTAGACGGTCCCATAACTATTCTCAATATTAAAAACTGATCAACATAAAAATTAAGACAACTGAAAACTGACTCATTAAATTTGTCTCAAAAATAAGGCGAATGATATACTCTTAGTTGTTTAAGATCACTCCTTGTTTGTGAAAGCCCTCAATCCTATTTGAGGAAATGACAACCAAATCATGTGGTGCCAGTACCAAAATTCTAAGTCTACCTAATGTAAACGTTCATTGGAGCAGCCATTATGTTCCATTTGTCATATTTAGAATTTCCTTAGTTGTGTAAATATTTTCTCTAACACTATTTGGGAAATTACAAATTCCACAACTAAAAATTGTGTCGGAACAAGTATCATTCCAACGCACGTTTTAAATTGTTCTGAAGTTTACACGTTTAGAATGGCATATCCAACACTCGCGAACCATAGTCCTCACCTTTGTCTCAGACTACAAGAATTTAAATTGTGTGCTACTTTCTTGTAAAATTGACCCATCGTACAGGGGCCGTTCATAAAATACGTTCGCAAATAAGGGGGAGGGAGGGGCATTGCTTAGCGTGATGAGATATGACAAGGGGAGGCGGGGGTCTAAGGAAATGTGACGTTCGCAGTTCACCAATTTTATTTTAATTTTTTTCTTAACTTTGCAGTTTTTAAAATTTTTTCATTACGATAGAAAGTCATTCTCAAGTACTTAAAAGCCTGTAAATATGCTATTTTTAATCACAAGAAATCGTTTATAGGGGGGTGGGCTAGCTTTTGTGATGTAATATTTATTAGGGGGGTCGCTGAAAGTGTGATATAGCGTGACGAAGGGGGAGGGAAGGATCCAAAAAGGTGAAATTGTGAGTGACGAATTTTATGGACGGCCCCACAAGACAAAAATATTTTATAAACTGCGAACTGAAACCAACTAGTACCCTCACTTTTCTTGGTGCTATTTACACAAGAGATGTTGCACCATTTGATTTGTTTGAATCGAACTTGGACCATTCTGTACATTGTTACCTTAGAACTGGCAAATTATACCTATTTTTTTTACCTGAAGCAAATTATTAAGAAGTGTAATTTTGTGGAATTATCTACGGTTTTGATGAAAATTAAAAAGCCCATGTTAATTGATGGCGAGGCTAAACCTGCAAAATCCAAGACCAAGACATTTGATACTTTTAAGCATTCTTTGCAAATAACAAAGTAATCAAATTAGAATGGTAATATATAGCATTTTTAGTATAAGATCGTATATCTAGAGATTTTCCTCTGCAAAGCAGATTCAAATAATTGCTCTACAGGGTCTTTAGAAAAATGTCTTTTCTAAAACACTGCAAAAATTTTTTGAACTGGTGTAAAGAAGAAATCGACAAAATTCGAGATTGTCTTTTAAAGCAAATCTAACCATACATTCTGGCCCCATTAATAGTGTGATTTATTTTACACTGCATTTTTTTATAAACCATCCCCTACAGAGTGAAAGTGGATTTATATTAATTTTATTTTAAACAACCAGATCCTTCAATATAGGTACTTGAGAATAAAGGTATTTTTATTAGTCTGGTATAAAAGAGAGTGCTATTGATTCACATCTACTGACACCAGTACATTCACTGCATAAAGTTTGTTTTACATGCGCTAATGTACCAGAATGCATGTGAATAGACTGTAACCACAGCTTCAAGAAAAAATTATAATTTCTCCTGCTAAGAGCAACTTATAATATTAGTCGCGTCATTTTAGCATGAAAGAATTGAAAATCTCCAAAATTTAAACTACAGGGTCAAATGACTTCATTTTTGTTGCAAAGTTTAGAAAGATATTTAGAAAAAATCCTATCTTTTACTTTTTTTTGGCGGAGATGTTTGGTTTCATTATTTGTCCAATAATTGGCCAATTTTAATCGCCAATTCAATTAAATTAATTAAAAAATTTGTTATCATACCCTATATGCCATAAAATTAGACGAAAATGGTTACCCGGCGGTTTTTGGGGTCGCTGATCACAATTCTGTGGCCTATTGTCCAAATTGGGCCCAATAATGCCCATAAACTATCCTCATGTAGGCCGAAACTACCAGTATAAAATAAAATTAGACGAAAATAGTAACTCGGGGGTTTTGGGATCGCTGATCACAATTCTGTGGTACAAATTGGCCTATATGACGCAACTAGATATAGTTGCGAGTAGGGATAGAAACAAAACACCTGTTGGTTTTGTCCCTGCCCCTTGTGGAGAAAGGACGGATGCCAGGCCGATCGATGCAGTAGAACAGTGTATTAATATGCAACACTGTACAAATATTTCAATATAATCTATATTTAACTGCCTTCTTAATAATTTGCATCAATCCACTTGAATTAAAAATTCAAATATAACAATTGATGACAGATCACATGACACTTATTAACATATTTTCTAAATCAATATCTAAAGTAAATGAACAGCCCTAACATAAATTAGAGTTCTATTAACAGCCTTGATGAAATCTGCTGGTATTCCTAAACATAAAAGTCTACTGAAATAACAGCCATAACAATATTTAAAATCAATTTGTTCATTTGTTTTTAAAGTATGTCATTACCATGACAACTTCAAGGCACAATTCAATCATTGCGTCGAAAAATATTGCCAGATGTTTGTTTGTACGAATCGATGATATGCTAAGAGTGTTACGAACGGAAAATACAAACGAACTTTTAGAATAAAATAGATACATAGATTTGACTTGCCCAAAATGGAGATTCAAGACCTTCCTAATTTATACTTACAAAATTTGGTTTCCCTGCAACTTATCTAAATTTCATGGGTTATAATTCATTGTAAAATTACAATAGTACACAGTGTCTTAGATATCAGTGGCTTTCTTAACAATTTAAACATTTATTTAAAGTATGCTAACATTTGTTTTTATCATGTTTCGGGCAAGTCAGGCATTCTTAAATGAGTAATAAATACAGGAGAATTCAGTAAATCAAACCTCACCATGTGATAAATTAGAACTAAATGAGGTTTATTTGAACTATTAATGTCTATAGGATAGTTATATGGAGCATCAATGACACTTCTTTCAGTATAACTCTGGGAACTTCGAGGGGTACGACATTAATTTATTGGCGGTACGTAAAGCTTTAAAAATTAAAGGTTAAGGTTTATAAGTCAACCAACCACTATCAGCAAAGTATAATGATACTAAAACATAAACAAAATATGCTCAGATTGTCGCAACATTTTGGTTCAATCCAGCGCTAGAGCACAGTTTTAAGCAGAATGTGTGTTCTGATTGTATTGAAACAATTTTCGCGTTACTATACACTTTGGGACTACGAAAACGAAGAGTATGTTGATCGGCACATTTCTAAAACCATAAATATCGATCACAAAGAAAATATGTTCATATCGAATTGTGTCCGCCATGTTTTTTTGTAAACATGATAAGTGAAGAAAGAAAAGTTTGACTGTATTAAAATTTGGAGAGTAAATTAGCGTTAGCTAAAGGAAGATGCTTATTCATTTTGAACAAAATCGATCAGTAAATAAAAAAAATATATTAATAATTTAAATCCTAAAATACTATATATTTTTTTATTTTTAAGGATTGTAATTGCTAATAAAATATACCTCATAATATATAGTTGGGCAGATCTGGGTTTTGAAAAGTGACTGCTCCGAAAGTTTTTACAGGGCGGAGTTGGCGGTGGGTGGAGGAAACGGCCGTTTAAAAGTATGAGAAAGCAGTTTTTTCGACATATCTCCGCAGGTGTTGGTGCCACAAAAAAATCATAGGTACCAAAAATGAAGTGCTTGACAAAACACATAAGCTCGTTCCAACCCGAACCCGATCGCATAATTAGTTCGCAAGATATCGCAATTGAACTTGCGAAAAAACGAAAAATTAAAGTATTTCTCTAAAAGAAGCGGAGTTGGGGCTTCAATTTTTTCTGAATAGAAGGGTATTGATCAACACTTAATGAGACCGGAGGGTGGAGGTTATGGGAGAATTAGAAGGGGAGATATGGGGGGAAACCAAAATTATTAAAGCACTGATAACTTTCTTATTAATAGAGCTACAGCAATCTGGCCGAGACCAATTTCCGTATTTTTTTATTTGTTAAAAGATAGCTCTGACGAAATATATATTTTTTGAAATGCCTGGCGCGCAAAATAAAAAATGGCTGATTTTTTGCACGTCTTTTTCGGCATGAAGGAAAGGGGTGGGGGATAATTTTTTCACCAATTAATAGCATTTTTTTTTCATTTTCAATTTGCGCCCAGCGTATGGACATCGGGTACTTATAAAATAGAAAAGTCGAAAAAAAAAAAAAACTTCAAAATTTTGATCCCGGTCCGAACCCGCCACCCCTCTCCATTCTCCCGCTATACAGCCAAAACTTTGCCGGTCTGTATCTCCCTTTCTAATCATCCGATCGCGATCTTGCCGGGCGGAAATTGAAGCTAAAGAAAATGCTATTAATTTGTGAGAAAATTATTTCCCCCACCCCTTTCCTTCATGCCGAAAAAGACGTGCAAAAAATAGGCGATTCTTTATTTTGCGCGCCAGGCGTTTATTTCAAAAAAAAATAAAAAATTCCGTCAGTGCCATCTTTTAACAAATAAAAAATACGGAAATTGGTCCCGGCCAGATTGCTGTAGCTCTATTAGTAAGGAAGTTATCAGCGTCTTAATAATTTTGGTTTCCCTCCCATATCTCCTCTCCTACTTGTCCCATCACCCCCACCCTTCGGCCTCATCAAGTGTTCATCAATACCCTTCCATTCAGAAAAAAATTGAGGCCCCAACTCCACTGCCTCTCGAGAAATAATTAATTTAATTTTTCGAATTTCCCAACTTCAAACACGATATCTCACGAACTAATTATGCGATCGGGTTCGGGTTGGAACGAGCTTACGTGTCTTGTCAAGCTCTTCACTTTTGGTATCTAAGATTTTTTTGTGGGACTAACACCTACGGAGATATGTCGGAAAAACTGCTTTCCCATGACTTTAATGGGCTGTTTCCCCCACCCCCCGCCGACTCCGCCCTGTAAAAACTTGTCTGAACGATGGAGGGCATCTAACTTTATAAGTTGGCAAAAAAAAAATGTTTCATTCGGAGCAGTCACTTTTCGACCCTGTTTTTTCTCCACAACTGCACCACTAATAATAATATCCATGGAAATATGATTTTTATTCCATTTTATTATATAGACTCAAATATTTCGAAGGAACTAAAGATTCTGACTTACAGTCTAAGGGTCACAGGTTCAAACCCTAGTCAGTTAAATGCATATTTTTTTAAACTTAATTTTATACGAGTGCTTCACCAATTACATTGGAAATATAAAATTAAAAATTTCTAAATAATGTTATTTACAAACAATAAGCTAACCATTATACTCTTCGCCGATTTACTGCATTTTTTATATAATTGTTACATTTCTATAGGATGCTCTTCGCAATTTCTTTGTAAATAATATTACTTTTATACATATTTTGTTTAATTACAAACCATAAAAAAATTGATTTTTTAAAATTTAAATAATTAATCACTTTTTTATTTATTGTTCGATTTTATTTAACAACAATAGGGTTCTTCTCCTAGATAATAGTAACTTATCGTCCATATTTAAATACAATTGGACTTCTCGTTTTTAAGTTATCGTGCTTACAAGAAACATGACGGACGGACAGACAGGCATACGGACGAACATCTTGAAAGCTGTTCAGAATTCGACCACCAACACAGTGATATGAACATTTTTCTCTACAAGCGATATTATCGGTTTTAGAAATGTGCTGATCGAATGTAATTGCGGTATAGTTGTTGGGTATGCCGTTTGTGATTGAATTAAGCGATATAACCTTACTTCCAGTGAAAAATGTCTTCATCAGAAAGTGGAGCTATGTTACCATGTAAATAACAGAGTCTGACGACCTCGAATATTTGATTACAATAGTTATATATCCAGATGACACCCTCACTGATAAAAATATCCGCGCATGTTAGCTCCGCTCCAAGCATCTTCTCATAATAATGCTACTCTACACAGCCACACACAGGAAAAAAAATTGGCCTGGGTACAATATTAATACATACATTCCCAAGTATTTTCACACACTGAATCCGAATCCAATGTCAGAATTGGTCGATTGGCTCATATATTCAAGATAACCTCAAAGAATAGCTACAAATGACTAAAAACAGGCACTATTGCGTATTTCAAAGTATGACTTTTAGAGAAAATCAAAGGAAAATATTTGATGTTTTTTATCAATTGAATTCACATTCACAGAACTGATTATGTATATTTTAATTCATACATAACCTCAAAAAAAATGTTCGATATCAATCAAAAATGAAGTTCTTATATACCGAATCCAGGATTTGCAAAACAAACAAATCAAAATAATTTTCATGCATATTGAGGGAGCTAATTTCCCTTCAATTGCAGATTCTATATGGTAGGTATCAAATTTATGATAACATACAAAAATTCTAAAATAAATTTTACAGTTTAATCACTCCGAAAAATTCCCTGTGACGAATTAATAAAATTATAATTTTGACAAAAAAACAGGTCATCCAAATATTTTCTGAATGAATCCGAGATACTTTGATGCATTCGTCTCAACCTGTGCCTAATTAAAAAAAGTACTCTACTCAAGTATAACGAGCATGGATTGGTGTTTATGACCATATTGGGGATCCAGAGCCACTAAAGTGAACGGTTCTGGAATAAATAACGGACTATCATAATAATTTGCATAGTTGCCTTTCTTGCATAAAATCTCTAAACTAAATTATTCTGCTATTTAATACAGCCTTTAGCCAGAGGGGTGCCAGGAGATGCCGGTATCTCCTGGGAATTTTGAGTATCCCCGAAGAAATTTCGACATTTTTCCAAATTATAAATGAATTAGCACCTCCTGAAACGTACCTTTTAAAGTTAATTAAACATGCATTTATTAAAGCAAGTTTCGAGAACAAAAAAAAAAAGAAAGTAAAGTGGATTCTTATCGTAAGGGTTTGTATATGGAATCACAAGTATTGGCTGACTGTAGAAATAAGAGATTCCGTGGTAATGTCGCTACCTGTGAGAACAGTACCACGGCCCATAATGTATCTGAGTATAACTAAAGTTCCAGAATTATACCTAGAAAAATTGTAACTACTGTCTCCATTTAAGTAACAAATTCTTCGTGGATATCTATAGACATTAACTATCAAACAAATCCCACTAAATTTTTGTCGATCATGTCACCTGGTAGAGTTTGATCTTTTCAATTTGAATTACCCCCACGTACACATACAAAAATACGCATTTTTAAAAATAAAGTATTCTACAAATTGTATTTAATTAGTTTTCTATAAATTAATATTTGGCCATTAGCAAAAAAGCTTTGTGTGTCATTTTGGTGTGTGGTTTTGTTCATGATTTCTCTTTAACAACAAATGGAAGCAAAATTATCAATGTTTCTCCAGCAACTATAACTGTTTGTTCCTAAGTTACTATGGGGTTGAATGTTCTATGAACGTGTATTATCTAAAAGAAACTTTCCGTCACAACCTGTGTTAATATTATAAATAAAACCCTGACCTACAATCTCTAAAAACTGAGTATTATCGCATAACACTCCAGAAGCTAAATTAAATAACTAATTTTATTAGGTCCCTTAATGTGGCCTCTTAAAAGCCACATCGCTGCCAATGGCACTTCTCTTAGAGGGCGACGGAAGGGATGATGATGCATGTACCACTTTTGGAGGAGTTATGTTTCTCTCTGTCGAACAGCCTCTCCTGTTGCTCAATATTTCTCTGATATGTTGCACAATTAGGTCTATAGCCACTGAAAAAATAAATAAGAATACAGGTAACTCAGATCTTGGGCGACAAACTTTAAAGAGGTACGCATTCTTATAAATTGAGTTGATACCACCAGAAAAATTGTAATAAAACTCTTAATAGTCCAGTTATCAAATGTTTTGACATCAGAAAAGACGAAAATGCGACGGATTTTTGTTATACAATATTTTTCAAAATATACTTACTGTATAAAACATAAAAACGTTTAATGTTATGTTTATGTTAATTAAGGTTAATTTGAGCTAGATCGTCAGCAGGTATACCAAAATCAATAAATTAGGAAGTTTAGAGTTAATTGAGGTTAATTTGAGCTAGATTGTCAGCAAATATACTAAAATCATTAAATTAGGGAGTTTAATGGCTTCATTGAAACAAGTGAATCTGAATTTTGGAAATTTCGTTTTTCTGAAATATCATTTCGAAAATCATTCATCGATGAAAAGAATCAAAATTCTTTTTTAAAGAAGAGGAAATTTAGAAAAAGAAAACTCATACGATTTTTTTTTTATAAGGTTACTAGTTTTTGTGCAAAATGAACTTTAAGAGCACTTTGATTTTGCAACTCTGCTTTTGAGTGGGAAACTACATAATTAGAAAGTTCACAGATGCAACTTAATATTGTGTTATATCTGCGTCAAGTATAAACCTACATTTTTGTTTATAAAATCATCACGAAGAAGCATAGGTTTTTAGGTGCATTAATTACTATTTTTAAGATATTACTCCTGAATTATTTATTATTTACATGCGTTTCAAAATTTTACGGAAAACACCCATTTTTACTTATATGTCGCTTTATTTTTAAAAAGTGATCAATGTATATAATTCGCATTAGGTTACATTCTTAATACTATACTTTTTGATTCAATTATATAAAACACCGCCTTTCGGATACTGATTTAAAAGAAGCACTTTGAAATTAGCAAATTTCGGTAGTTTCGAAATTACCCATAAAATTTCAATTAGAAATAACTGTGAAGGCGCGAAATTTATTTGTAACAGTAAAGTAAAAATTGCAATATGAAGCTAAAACTATATACTATTTAGTGTGTAGTAGTTTAATTTCAGTTAATATATTTTTCTTAATTGTAAATTTGTAAGTTTTTGCTTCCCTCGCATACCGAAGAGAAGTATTGTATTCGAGAAAAAATCACCCTCCGAGATTTTCACGTTCAGATCATGTAGATTGTGAAAATATAGATTTTTCAATTCCGTCAGTCTGTTTGTCTGTCTGTTGGTGCATTAACTAAAAAACTATACTTGACGGAGAACAGTCAAATTTGGTAGATAGCTGACGCCACTGCCACCGAAGAAATGGTTATACTTTCACTGGAAAATATACAGGATGAACCGTCTTAAAGGGAATAGATAATGGAAAAGATTTCTTTTAGCTCGAATTTAAAATTTCTACGTTTTGTGGCATTCTAAACCTACTCCAAAAACATTTTTTTTGAAAATTTTAAATAGAAAAATATTTGAAATTTTGAACTTTTTTATAAAATGCATGATGAGAAAAAAAATTTTCAGCTCAAATTTGAAATTTTCACGTTTCGTGAAATTCTAAACCTATTTCAAAAAGAATATTTTTTTCTTCAAAATTTTAAATGGAAAAAAATTTAGAAATTTTGAAAACTTTTTATAACAATGGGTGATGAAAACAAGTTTTCTTTGCTCAAATTTAAAATTTCCACGTTTCGTAACATTCTAAACCTATTTCAAAAATGTTTTTTTTTGTTTTGAAAAAAATTGAAAAAAATTTTGAAATTTTCAAAATTTTGTATGGACGATGGAAAAAAAAATTTCGACTCGAATTTAAAATTTCCATGTTTCAAGACATTATAAACAGACTTAGAAAAAGAAATTTGTTTTGAAAAAAAAAAAAAGATATATTTTATTTTTTTACCACTACAATAGAATAGACAATGGAATTATTTTTTAATTTCCACGTTTTATTATATTCTAAACCTATTTCAACAAAAAAAGTTTAAAAAAAAAAAATGAAATTTATCTTCCCGCACCACTATACAGTAGATGATGGAAAAAAGTTATCTGGTTTTCTTTGTAATAATAGGACTAACTACATGGCGATTACAATTCTCAAATGTCATCTCTTAATTAATAATTATTTAGAGTGACCGTCTTGTATGAATAAAGAGGGAAGTTACCGATTTATTTACTTTATAAACAATACTCTGTAACGGTATAATATTCGAAGTTGTAACCTATGGATATTGTTCATGAATCTTGATACCATCAACTCATAACAATCAATTTTGACCTGGTTCTTTCAGAAAAAACAACAATGAAGTTCAAAAGCAGATAAGATTCTTTAAGAAAATATGCTGAGAGTAGCACACGCCATAGGCCTGCAAAGATATTGAGTGCACAGCCGCAGATGACAGCTGATTTATGTGGCATTGTGGCATGATGTGATATTTCTGTGTTTATCCTCAGGAGCATCAAATCCCCCCTCTCACTGATGTTTATCTAAATAAATTTTTTGCGTTCATCGAAGGAAAATTTTGTAAAATAATTATTTTTGATTACATTTAACATAAAATAAAATTACAAAAGTTGTGCGACTTTCTAAATTTAAATTTAAATAAGGCATGTAAAATAAAACATTGGTTCCATGAGTTAATTTTCAAAAGTCTCATGTTGATCCTTTTTCTCTTTATAGTGCACTGATAGAAACTAAAAGTGATCACAGTTACACATGTTCTGAGAAAGCTATAGTTAAAAAACAAGCTGTAAAACTTAAAAGCGTGCCGCCCACTTTTGATGTCACACGACAGCACTTCCATAAAGTGTATCTACAGGTGCAAAAATGGTTATCAATTAATTTACCAGCAGAATATTGGGGTTGGTATAAGAGAGACATTCTAACACCTATAATAATGATGTTACCAGACCCTATATGAAACAGTCCTAGGATGGGCAGAAGACATCTCTGAATAGTTTCGTTTTTTTTTATACATATAGTTATTTACATATATTTGTTTTGTATAATAATCTTTATTCAGATAGGAAAATCCTAATATAAAACAAATATATCCTTAGTATACACAATAAATTAAACAAACAAAATACACAAATATAAGTACACATACATATTTTTTTGTAAACACACCATAAACAATAAGAACAATAAAAAATGGTTGATTTATATGTGAGATGTAATCAGACAGAATTTCTCAGATACGTTGCTAATTCGTGTTTAAAAATATTTAGTGACCTGCTGTCTTTAATTTTTTTTGTTAAGTTATTATGTTCCCGCAGTCCCTTAAAAAATATATTGTTCATTGCTTAAAATTATTCGTTCTGTGGTAATATGAAGATTGTTCAGAGATCTCGTATTATAAGAGTGAATTTCATAATTAAATGTAATAAACTTATTCGGATATGCTTGGCATTAAACCCTTTCAAATTTTAAATATGAAAATTAATGCAAAATAGGTAATTTTCACTGATACATGCATCCAATCTAGAGTGTTCAACATATTTTGAATTGGTGTATACCTATTCTGAAGTTTTTGCGAGCTACTATCTCAAACACCTTTGAACTCACTACGATGCAATCTTGTACAAAGGGGTTTCTAAAGGTGCTGATTAAGAATACTTTCCTATTTTTTTTCAAAAAAAAATCCCTAATACTTTTTTTTTTTTTTTTTGAAAAATTGGCTTTTCAAACTCCCTTAAAATCGCACGCTACTGACATATCACATATTACCAAGTTTAAAAAATCACGTGTGCGATCTTAAGTGGGTCGCACTGTATATTCAAAATGACTTAAATGATAAAATACTATCTATGATTGGACCCTATGTATTAAAAACACTAATTCTGTTAAAATACTATGGGCTGAAGGACTGCGGTCAATGGCCTTTTGTTAATTAATAAAGCACGCTTATTATTATTATTATTTTGATATTACCACCAGCACCACAAACCATTCTAGAAATGATTTCTTGCAATTGCAAAAGGATGTTTAAGAGAATCCTGTAGCTGCAAGAAAGCAGGTTTCTTATGCACATCAAGTTATGTGGGTTCTGCAGCTCTGAAGCTAAAAATTTTCCAATCATGATAAAAGATGTTATAGTTCATACGATATCAATTGGGACAGCATAAAAACGAAAACTCGGAGTAAAGTCGGCATCCCTTTTATGTTGTTTACAGTCCACGTGGACTCAATACGCCTGTCACACAGCCCACAAATGTGGGCTGGGTTAGATGCCTAGCTAGTTTGATTTGTTAACATAATGTGACAGGCAGATCAAGTCCACTTAGACTCCGAATTTTCGTTTTTATGCAGTCCCAATTGAGAGCGTATGAACTATACATCTGATGTTGAAGAAACTACAATCGACGTAGACAATGAAGGGGCTGATGAGGAATGTTTGAGTGCAATCAAGAAAGCATTCAAACATTTGTTTCAATTTTGTTTTATTTAAGTTTTTTCTACTCAAAATTGTTTAAAGTTCGATAACATTTACAAATATACATATATTAAATGGTTCTAAATATGGAAATATAACATTATTTTTTTTTTTTACAAACATTGATAACAATCCAAACAAAACAAATGAGCACCATCCATGCGGGAGCAAATTCACCCATCTTAACTGACTATGGAGTTAAGAGAGGTCTATTTTGGTTTTTATTTTTTTCTACAAAAATGGAAGCAGTTTAAAATTCTGAAAAAATTGATGCATATAGTAACCTGAAAGACCTTTAACCTCAATTTCTTGTGGCTCTATTGGGACTCACTAAGGCCCTTACAAATATCTTTATACTTTTTAAAGTTGAATACTTTTGTTATGATAAAGAGGTGCAGAAAACTTTATTTCATCATATTATTATTTTGTGACCAAATAACGCAATTTTTAAGGTAGTTTAGCTTCCAAACCCCGTGCGTAAGGCCCAAAATTCAATTTCTTCATTTTTTTAATGAAAACTCGCGTTAATTAGATAGGAGCGCAAGAAGGTAAGTACTGGGTTCAAAAGTTATCCCCTGGCGTCAAGTCATCCCATGTCATCCCGTTGTCGCAAATACTTTGCCGCAGTATTGTTTTCGTAGTTACTTTTATCGTGATCCCTCATGATCAATATTTTATTGTAGTATTATAATGCACTTTTGTTAGTGATATAGTAAGTCGTGGTTCAATTTTTGTTGTAACGAGAGTGTTTTTTTGGCATTTGCATTTTAAATCCATTGTTATAATTAAACCCATTGTTGTATATTAATTCGTAGTTGCTTATATCTTGAATTCGTTGTCGCAAATACTTTGCCGTAGTATTGTTTTCGTAGTTACTTTTATCGTGATCCCTCATGATCAATATTTTATTGTAGTATTATAATGCACTTTTGTTAGTGATATAGTAAGTAGTCGTTCAATTTTTGTTGTAACGAGAGTGTTAAAGTTTATGAACTTTGAGATAATGTTACGAGACATATTTGTTGTAATATAGTATTTTGCTTCTCGTAAAGAATCTCAAGTTCCTAGTTTTATTGTAATATATGAATTTTAGTATTGAGGTGAAAGTTATGAGACGTATCTTTTGTAATATATTTTTGGTTCTCGTACACGCCTCAAATTTGCCTTGCCGTTGAGCAAATTGTAATATAGAGTATCTTGTAATATAGTATATTTTGTAATATAGTTTCTTTTGTATATATTTCTGTCTGGTACTTTGCTATACAGTATCGCTGGTGCTGTGATAGTTCATTTTTTGTAATATAGTACTATTGCATATATTTAATTTTCCTTGATTATACTAAGTAATCGATGGCGCCCAAGCCTAGAACTAAACGCCCTTTTGCTCTCCGTATCTTTACTGTGCTAGCCAGGTGAAACCAGTGACGCTAACCACGTCGCTCGTAGGGTGGCCCACATAAGAACGACTTGGGCAAACTAAAACCTTCTTAAATAGCCACAGTGTATTGCTTTGTATTGTTTTCTCTTTTTGACAGTTCTTTATGAAAGATGGCGTTAGAACAAATAATTATCTTTAAAGAAAAGAGAAATATATTGTTTAAGTAAGAGGACGTGAGGTGGCACGTCAATGGTTCATGTTATTAGGGATCATATCGTTACACTTGCAAGGTGTGAAACGTAATAGGCTCCGTGCAAAGAACTGCCATGAGCCCAATATTTGAATGTCTGTTGACCCGTGTGTGCTGTCTTGCTCTCTAGGAGACTATTCACTACTCACGCCGGATGACTTTTGAGAGGGAAGCTATGCAAAAGAAGGTGGTCTTTGGGACCTAGGGGGTCAACCAACAGGGTGATGACTATTGGTCCCAGGGGGCTGATTCAAGCTTTCAAAGCTACCCCTCCTATCTAATTATTGTGAGTTTGTTAGAAAAATGAAAAAATTCAATTTTGAAATAATTTTTCCGCACATCTTTATCATAACAAAAATACTCGACTTTAAAAAATTGAAAAATACTTTTAAGGACCTTAGTGGAGCCCAATAGAGTCCCAAAAAATTGAGGCTACAGGTCTCTGAGATTAATATATGGATGATATTTTCAAAATGTTAAATTGTTTCCAAAAAAATTAAAATTAAAATGGGCCCTATCCTGGGTGGGGGGCAATTTTGACATACGGACTATGTAGACCTTATTTCTTAGATCCAAAAAACGATTCTATCAGGGTTATTCCAAAATACGTGATAAGGGGCTTTTCACCTATCTTATCCCGAGGTACCCTTTAAAAAATAAGTGTCCTTTGTTTTTCCCTTAGGTATCCCAATATATGATATTAATATTTGTAGAAATTACCTATTCTGCTAAAAATGTAATGTGTCTAATGGCAAGTCCAAATTTTTTTTCCCATATTCTGGCCATTCTTGAGCCTAGAATATTTCCCAATAAAAAAAAGAAGAAATAATTGATGATATTAATTAATAGACTTTATTAAACATATACATTGTCAATACATCAATGGTGGGGAGTGGCAGATATATCTGCTCAATTTAATGATATATTACCGAATATTATAAATATAATATAAAAAATTTACAACAGATCTGTTATTGGTAGGGTTGATGGATGCACCATCTAAGAAACTATATTAAAGACGGAGGCAAGACTAAGGTAGAAGTAATATATTATAACTACTAATTAAACACTGGGCTTTAATAACTCTCTTACTGGTAATTATTCCCTAATATATTTTCATTTAATAGGCATATCATCAACCCCTTACTTAATATAGTTTTCTCATAAAAAAATTGGTTCAATTGACAGTTGTGCTTCATGTTTTATCCAGTCTTATTATTTTTACCCTAAACATTTTTAAAATACCATATGTGAAGTTGTGGTGTGACCAGATCTATCGATGAGAATGATATTAAAATGACTTTGTAGTAATGACACTAAAATTTTCCCGTTTTAAATAAACTAAATTGTTAAAACAGTAATTGTAAAGGAAAAAAAAGATCAATTGTGAATTTTGATATAGATATTGGGTTGAAGTCCTGCTACAGTATTGCCAAAAAATTATCTTGGCCATAATGTGTTGTAGGGAAACTGACATTTTATCATATATGAACATCTGATATGCATCGTGTGGATATGCAGAATAGGACTTATCAATGACCAACTAACGCTTACTTTTTTCAATAAGGATAATACAAATTTGAACCAGTTATACAGTTTCAAGTAAATCTATATGTTACATACACATATATTTATTTGATGTTTTGTAACACTAGCTTTATTTAAACTCTTTCCAGTACCTTCCTATAGAAACCAAATTGGTACAAATGTATTTAATAATATAGAGATGTGGCGCCACGTGTGGGGCACTAATTATTTTAAAAATGGGCGACACTATGAATCACAAGTATCCTGAGTCAGGATAGCAAGGACTAGAATCAGTATACAGTGGAGTTATAATTTTGATTTTAGTAATCTTTACAATATACTTTAAAATCACTGATTTGTATTAAGTATATTCTTCCTTTACAATTAAAATAATTAACTGTGAAGTAGTGAACTATAGAAGGAAGGTAACATTGAAACCACCTAACTCATCATCAGTTTGAGAATCATCAAATTACACATCTCTTGTAATATTCCATATCATCATTTTAAAAAACAAATTATTTTGTGCTCACTTATTGGTAGTTTCAAATAGTTTCCTTAGCTCATTAATAGTGAGTTATGGAAATATTTTTATCAAAATAATTTTGTGGTCCTTCGAGTCGGATACTACTATTTTGATAATTGAATTAATTCAGTTTAAGACTCATTAAATTATATCTATTGTAAATATCCTTTACTATTTTATAAAATAAATTATACTGTTTATTTAATGTACTAATAGAGTTTAGAAAATGTACACATCAAAATACTTCCTTGGCCCTCCAAATCGGATATTATTATTCACTATATCGGTTGAATTAATTCTGTTTGAGACATGTTAAATTACATATTTCTTGCTACTCTATAAAACCAATTATCTTGCTCATTTAATATACTAATAGCTATGAGCTAAAAAAATATTTCCATCAAAATAATTTTGTGGTCCTTCAAGCTGGATATTATTATTTCAAAATCTGAATTTATTACATTCCTTCTATAGTATTCAAAGTTATCTTTTATTTTATTACTGTCTACTTCTGTAAAGTAAATGCATGAGATTAACCCATCTTGTCAGGCCATAATTCCGAATTGCTAATACTCACAAATATTTTTATCAAGTTCAAGTACACTGCATATACAATATCACCGATTTGCCACAACTTCTTAAATGCTAAAGGTTAAAGGCTAATACTTCGGATATAGATATTTTTCATTTGGTATTCTGCATTTCTAACTTAGATTAAAGTTTGAATTGTTTTCCACTGATATACAGGAACACCATTATTCTGGCGACTAAATGAATCTATCGTATTTATACATCTAAAAATATTTTCAACCTCAATGTATTTTGGAATTTTGTTACATTATACGATGTATCTATATCTACATACTTTTACTGTCGAGACATTGTTAGTTACTATCCCCAATCGAATATCTCCTTAAAAAAATCACCAGGAAAACAGGAACACATTTATCACAATTTATAAAATAATTACAAAAATAATAATTAAAGCTAACTTAAGTGTTTAGTATACTCAATAAATAGAAAAATTATTAATTACACCAAATTACATAAAAAAATTCAATCTTTACCCTTAGTTATAAATACTCTTAATAACATTAACAGACTTTTAAAAGCTTCTATCGTCCACTTCATAAGCGGAATATTAACCATTTGCAATAATGTGGTAGTGAAAGATAAGGATGCTTATTCGAGACTTTAGGCTGGCCCAAAAATTATACAGAGTGAGCCTTGAGTAACTGCACATTGCATGATGGGAGATAGAGACATCAAGCTGATTCTAAAACATCCACATGTGTACCTCCTGGAGTTATTTGTTGCTGACATACATTTTAAAATTATTGCCAAATTGTGGACATGCTGCTTTTTAACCCTCTTATTTCGTTACCTAAAATTGGCAGATATACACAGTAATAGCCCTATGTCTTTAATAAGTACAGCGTCCGACTGAGAAAAATTATGTTTTAATATTTTCTTTACAACAAACATTTAAATATTAAGTCAAACCAAAAAATATCCAAGCAACAATTTTATGTCTTACTAATGTTGCTATTGGTAAGCTGACATCGGCATTCGACAGTGCAATGCTGTTCCAATCCATATATGTATTAATTGAGTCAATAAAGTTAAATTTGATTTGACATTGCAAGTAAGAATTATTTAACTCTAATTTCGTTATTAAAAAACTGGTAACTAGAACACAGTTAGAATATTGACAGTTAATACGAGGTTCAGATATTTTAATAAAATATCACAAAATTAAATACATTGTGAAAATAAGGTTAACTTAAAGTTAACTTAAACGTTAAGTCAAATTCAATGACCACAGCAAAACCCGGAAACCATTAAATTTTATTATTAATTTTTTGTTATGGGTATATATACAGGGTGTTTCAAAGTGAAAGGTACATACGTTACTTGTGAATAGAGGACACTTTAGCAGTTCCAAATTATCTGGCAAATAAACGCATCCATCGTCCCTACTTACTGAGATACAGGATGTTTTGTTGATTTTGGCCACATCTTTCTTTGGTCATAAATATTGAACCACTCTGTATAATCGGTTCATATTTACAATATATGTCTCACTTATTTTACATGATAGAACTTCATAATAAACCAAAATAGAAATCCAGGTCCAACTTAATAAAAAACTGACAATATGTTGTGTCAAAATTAACACCCTGTATGACAAAATTTTCTTTCGACATTCTAAATGAGCGGAAACAATTGAATAGTGTTGATCATATAATTTGTTTGCGCATTTCATTCATCAACTTGGATTACTTGCCGTACATTCAATTTCATTAAAATGGTCGAGACAGTTGGAACTTAAATATTTATTTCAATGTTTAATTAACAAAAAAATTTAACTTGCACTGGTGACAATTCTTACACTTCTAGACTAGGTAAGTGAACTATTGTAAAATAATTTTAAAAACAATGTAGTTCACCTGACAATCTATCAGGGAGGATATGTGGCCCAATCAAATGATTGTTCAAAACACCGCACCAAATACATACATATTAACAGCAAATCGATATTGGGATTTGTTCTGTCTTATAGCATGTGAATTCTCTTCTGTCCAAACATGTATAACATAGCTACTTTGTCGGTAAGTAGGCAATGCTGAAAATTTGAATATTTGACAGTTCATAATTACTGGTTAAACATACTTGTTTCATTATTCTTAAATATTTGTTATTTGCATTAATATTATTACCCACATTACAAAGTACATAATATGCCTTATAAATTTTCATATGGTGAATATGCGGATATAATCTATGTGTATGGATTTTGTGATGGCACTGGACGGGCTGCTGTGAGAGAATATTAAAGCAGATTTCCTAGATGCCGAACTCCTGAAGTAAAATTTTTCCTAGAGTTGTCAATTATTCTACAAATCACGGCCACCTTAAACGAGCATCAAGTAAGCCAACCTTTAGCTGCAGAAGAGAATATACTAATACTCCAGAGAAATAAAACTTCCTCTGCGGAATGAGGCTGAACAAGCTGAATTTTTGCAGAGACCTTCGTTTTGATGTTCTAATGAAGGACCAAAAAATTCTCATATCCCTACCCTTGTGCGTCTTGAGATATCGAAGGTCAAAGGTCATGAAAATCGGTTTTTCGCGAAAATCTCGCTTCTGACGTCGTAAGAACTCATAACAAAACTTACGTAAAATAGTATTCTCTACAAAATTGTTCATATAATTTTTTTCGTACGACCAACCGTTTTCGAGATATAGCATGATAAAGCGGGAGCGCGCATTCGTAATAGGTAATACTGTATTATACTGCAGAGCTATAACTATAAAAGCACTTTTCTTAATCTGTTAGACTAGAAAATTAAATTCCCATTATTAGAACCGTTAAAAATTTGTTTATTTATAAAAAAATATATAATAAATAATTAATAACAAAACAATGTATTATTTTCACACCACTTTTGTAATGAAATGCAAAGTTTCTATATATTATAATGCAAATAAAAAACATTTCTTCATTCTAGACAAGAAAAGTATAATCATCCAGGTATAAAGAAGTGGACCATGACCGTATTTCTAATTTATTCATCTAAAAGTTTCGACAAATATCGTCTTTGCAAAGAACATATTATGTTTTTGCATACCCTCACTGGATGCGACACTACATCGGCATTATTCAACAAAGGAAAACTTAAGGTTATGACAATGTTTGAGAAACATTCCGATTTGATTCACTCGGCTCAAATATTTCAAGCAGAAAACTGCCGGTCAGATACAGTATTTCAGAATGGAAAGCGTTTTCTGTTAGCTATGTATGGTGCTCCAAAAGATGAAGTGAACCTTGACAAATTTAGATACACCCAATTCATTAAGGCTACACGACTTAATAGACCTGTTAAATTGTTATCCCTTCCACCTACCAGTGAAGCAGCTCGACAGCATATTTATCGGGTCTACTACCAAGTACAGATTTGGCTAGGGAAAAATCTACAACCCGAAGAATGGGGTTGGGATTTAAAAAACGACATATTACAGCCGAAAACAACAGTACTGCCACCTGCTCCAGACGAACTATTAAATACAATATTCTGTAATTGTAAAAAGGGGTGTGGTGCGCAGTGCGGGTGTAGAAAAGTCGGGCTGCCATGCTCCCAAGTTTGTGGTCAGTGTCACGGACAGGCATGCCTGAACCCGTCCAGAGTTGCAAAACATCGAAGACTTCAGTGACCTTGAGCCTGAAGAGGTTTTGCCAACACACAGAGCGAACAGATATAGAGGAAGCGTGTGACGAAGATAATGTGTTGATCGAGGTGCTAGTGGAACCCGACGAAGATGAGGAGGAAGGCAAGGAAACATAAGGCGTGGTGTGGAAAGAATGTATTTTTTGTTATTAATTATTTATTATATATTGTTTTATAAATAAGCAAGTTTTTAACGGTTTTAATAATGGGAATTTAATTTTCTAGTCTAACAGATTAAGAAAAGTGCTTTTATAGTTATAGCTCTGCAGTATAATACAGTATTACCTATTACGAATGCGCGCTCCCGCTTTATCATGCTATAGCTTGAAAACGGTTGGTCGTACGAAAAAAAATTATATGAACAATTATGTAGAGAATACTATTTTACGTAAGTTTTGTTATGGGTTCTTACGACGTCAGATGCACTGGAAGCGAGATTTTCGCAAAAAACCGATTTTCATGACCTTTGACCTTCGATATCTCAAGACGCACACGGGTAGGCATATGAGATTTTTTTGTGCTTCATTGGACATCAAAACGAAGGTCTCCGCAAAAATTCAGCTTGTTCGGCCTCATTCCACAGATGGCCTTTTTTTTTACCTTATTTCTCTGGAGTATAAATATTGTTGCAAATAATCCGAAAATTAGTATAAGAAGAGTAGGTCATGCTTTAAGTATTCCACATGTCATTGCTTGGAGAACACTAAAAAAAAATTTGTATCTATTTCATGATCAACAGGTTCATAGGTTAGAGGAAAAGGACGAAGTTCATCAGTTAAATTTTAATAACTGGATTATTCGGAATCAAAGAATTCTTAACAGATGTCCATGTTTGGACAGAATCCACATGCTATAAAACAGAATAAATCCCAACATCGATTTGCTGTTAATATTTGGTGCGGTGTTTTCAACAATCATTTGATTGGGCGACATATCCTCCCTGATAGATTATCAGGTGAACTTTATTTAGACTTTTTAGCAAAATATTTTACCCATGTTATTGGAAAATGAAAATCTTATGGGAATGTATTACCAGCATGATGGCGCTCCACCCCATTTAAGGAATCTTGTGAGAAACTTCCTAAATGAAAATTTTCCAAATATTTTGATAGGTCGAAATGGACCTCATCATTGGCCTTCAAGGTCACCGGATCAATCCTGTTGAATATTATCTTTGGGGACATAAAAGCAAAGATATATGACGTAGCCATTAATAGTGGAGAGGAACTTTTGGAACGTGTTAATAACGCTTGCGTAGAAGTTAGAAATCATCCAGATATAGTTAGACGTGCAATTAGAAATATTACTACTAGAGCAAGGAAATGTATTCAACGAAATGGAGGCCACTCTAAACAGTTATTGTAGTTATGTATTTATTACTTTCACTTATTTATTATTACTGTACATACATACATTGAAAATAATATTATATTTAAATGTAGACTAAGAAAATTAAGTAGTATTTTGATTTATGTGTGTTTTTAAAATTATACAATAGTTCACTAGAAGTGTAAGAATTGTCACAGCTGCAAGTTAAATATTTCTGTTAATTAAACCCTGAAATAAATATTCAGTTTCCAACTGTCTCGACCATTTTAATGAAATTGGATTTACGGCAAGAAATCAAGGTTGATGCATGAAATGCACAAGCAAATTAAGTGAGCTACTCTATTCAATTTTTTCCGCCCTTTTCGAATATCGAAACAGATTTAGAAAATGTTGTCGTACACGGTGCAGATTTTGACATACAACATATTGTCAGTTTCTAATTAAGCCGGACCTCGACTTTTATTTTGGTTTATCATGAAGTTCCATCAAGTAAAATAAGTGAAACATATATTCTAAGTATGAATACAATTATACAGGATGGTTTAATAATTATGACCAAAGACAGATTTCGCCAAAATCCATGTATCTCAGTAAGGAAGGATGATGGCTGCATTAATACGGGGTAATTTGGAACCGCCAAAGTGCCCTCTATCCACAAGTAACGTATGTAGATTTAACTTTGTATAGTTTTCATATCCATAAAATAAATTATTATTTTTACATAGGGTAATTTTTTATGGTTATACAAAAACATATTCTTTTTCCAGTCGGATCATGTGTTTATTAAAAACATAGTGTTGTTAGCGGCAAGTCAATTAACAGTTTTAAGAAAATAGGTATGGCTTGCCAAAAATTTTGCAAAAAAGTTGAAAATCTCACGTATATCAGCATTCTACTATTAAGCTACGTACAGTTACTCACGGACATTCTGTATAGATAATACACAAATTACCTCAAGCACAGGTCATCATACTAGAATCGTTTGCAACTCACAATATCTATGATATTAGCAATCTGATAATTCTATTCAACTCAAATGAGAGGGTAAAAGTAACATTACACAGTTTGGTTTAATTGCAAATAAACAATACTATATCATACTCGCAAACAGAATTAAGCATATTCTTTCCCTCCATAACTAATATCATAATTTTTGTTGCACAACGTAGTCAGCGACTAAGCTTAACTCTATTTGCAAAAGTTGAATATAGAAAAGTTGCTAAAGGAGATAAGGCTTACATAAAATTAAACAAGAATAAAATGAGGAAGAGTATCGTTAACCTAATTAAAATATGAGAAAATCAAGTACAAATTTAAAAATATCGAGGTATATCAGTTAGAAATAGAAATATGATGTAAATGTTTCATATTCTTATTAAATATAAATAAATGTATAAGACAGTTGATATGTTTTTTAGGAATTTTGATTACATCGTCATTATTTAATTAGTAATGAAAAAACGTAAATATTTGACTAAGGGTGCGTTTAAAAACAGCAAAAACTGCATTAATAGTTATTTTCATACCAAAGCTGCAAAATTCATTTTTACGTATCGCAGTGGCCGCTTGCAGCCAAGGCAAGATAATCTCGAGGACGCTAAAAATTTTCACGGCCATGGTATAAACACTATCATTTGTGCAACTGGTAATTACAGTCGGTTCGATGGTGAAAATGACACCACCGTTTATGCTATATTTAATTTTAGTGGTGGCATATCGCAGCGATTCTATGGAAAAGTTATATTCCGTATATATACATAAACATATTGACAGTTCTTGAAAAATCGTGAAAATGTCTGACAGCGATAATGATAATCCAATTTCTTGCACTCCTCGAGAGCTAAAAGGTATCGTAAATTCTACGCTTTCTGATTTAATACCTGAAAAATCTAAACGGCAATACGAAAACTGTTACAGCTACTTACTAATTACCAATTCTGTTTAATAAGAAATAACAATTTTTGGTTGTCATATTTTAGAAATGTCAATGCTGAAGTAATTTAAACATCAATTATAAAAGTGACTTTTAGAAATTAAATTTCTCGGACTGTTTTGAGAATGCGAATTACTCACTTCGAGTAAGGCTGCACAAAAAATATTTATATACTTTCTTGTTGAGTATAAAATTTTATGTAAAATGGGTATAAAATAGTTCCTTGCAGTAAATATAATGGGAAGTACAGCAAATACAAATAGTTATTAAAAGTGGAGAAAAACCACACAAATTTCAAGATGCATAGAAAAATATGGTCATTTTCTATGCAAAGGATAACAAAAATGCACATCGATGAAAAGTCCATCCACTAGAGAAAAAAATTAGTTAGAGAACAACTTTAACAGGTAATTTAGTAGTGTCTTAATTTTTAAATTGTCATATATGAGAAATATGTATTAAACTAAACGACAAAAAACTTACAATGATCTTAGAATGTATCACACATGTATGACATTTAAAAATTTGAATAATCTGTACACGTGCCTCCTTTCTTAGGTCAGTTTTTCAGCTCATTCACTGTTCATCTTAAGTTAGGTTTTCACACATATTTAACCATTTATTTATCATATTTGAAATATGGTCTCAACCACTTTATTTTACGCAAGGAGTTGCTTTTATTTCATTTTATGCAAAATTTTATACAATACATCACTTACTACATATTTTAAGATTCAAAATGCTATTTCTCAAGATGGTGATAATCATGACCTCTGCGAAGTGTTATAATATTTGGACAACGCATCCTTCTCTGGCTATGAGATTAGTTTTTTCAAAATTTTTGGAATTAATAATGACAGGTCTTGAAATGATTTGTAACAAGATCATACGTATACAGTATGTCTCACTTTTCATGACTCCCATGCCATAGCTTCTTTATTAACAATGCGATTTTTAAAAAATTTAGGTGGAAGGTACTTACCCATTAGGAGATTGTGATATGGTAAAATATTGAAAAATCCACCAGCGGCGTTCGTCGCTATGAAGAAAAATTACTGCAATTTTTCGAAAAAAGATATTAGGCAATGTTTTAACCGTAAAACAATTTTATCTTATTTGTTTTTATCAAAAAGTCACTACTACCGAATTTCAACAAGATGAGAAAATAAAAATTTCCCTTTTAAAGTACCAGTTATTAGTCATAACTTTATTTTCAGACGTAATTAAGAGTTAATTAAGCTGAAGGAAGACAGTAGTTCCATTTAGAATCAACCATGTGATATGTCGAGCAAACTGTGATTTAGTTATCTATGTAAATATTATTATTTACTGAATTGTTCATGAATCAAATTGTTCTAAAATTGAACTTTTTAACACGCTTTCATTAGCTTCATCTGTATGTACCAATGTAACGGAATCTTTTAACGTAATTCTCACCCACTTCTATGTTGTATCATTATGAAACTTGGCAATTGTGTGTAGCTCCGATGACAATACAATATAGTATACTCAATATTATAATATGTCCAAAATGGCCGCCGCCCCAAGATGGCGGATTATCATTTTCTTTACAACCTCCTTGATACAGGGAACAAAGAAAAGGGCTTGACAAGTAGAAAACAAATATGTCATGAAAACTTAAAAATTCAAAATGGCGGCGTCAACATGGCGAATACGTTTTATCAATTATCGTCGGATTTGACTGGAAATTGGTATCTGTGGGTTATCGAGGTTGCAGATTAGAATTATCTGGTCCAAATTTAACAATTCAAAATGGCCCATAAGTATTGTATTTTATGGTCTGATTCCTATGAAAATCGCTATCTGGGGATTTGTGAGCTCGCAGATTATAAATATTTATTCGAAATTTAAGAATTCAAAATGGCGGCTTTAGGATCACGAATATATTTTGTTATTTATAGTTAAGAAATTTTATCGAACAAATTGGAATAAAACTAAAAAGAAAATAAATAAATAATTTAAAAAAAATAAAAAACACGCTTTTAATAACTGAAACTGTTCAAAATGAACTCAAAAGAAGAAAACAAAGTTAATAATAACAATAATTATGTTAAGAGACGTAAAAGCGTGGGGCATTCAAAGTACCTGGAGAAGCAGAAAATTTTACTCATCAGACGCTTTTACGCCTCTTAACATAATTATTGTTATTATTAACTTTATTTTCTTCTTTTTAGTGCATTTTGAACAATTTCAGTTTATTAAAATCGTGTTTTTTCATATTTAATTTTTTTATTTTTTATTTACAAGTCAATTATTGTTTGATTTTGACTGCTAAGTAAACTGACTGACGTCACGTGATTAATTCTAAATGGCAAGCCTGTCTTCCTCCAGCTTAATTAACTCCCAATTACGTCCGAAAATAAAGTTATAACTGTAATAATTGGTACTTCAAAAAGGGAAGTTTTATTTTCCTATTACGTGAACACCAAGTATACTAACTTATTAAAATTCTGTTTTAGTGAGTTTTTGATAACAACGAATAAGATTATGAGTTTGTTTTACAGTTAAAACTTTGCCTAATATCTTTTTTTGGAAAAGTAGGTGCATTTTTCTCCATAACAACGCAGGGTCTCTGGTGGATTTTTAAGAATTTTACCATGACACAATCCCCTGATGGGTAAGTACCTTCCACCCAAATTTAAAAAAAAATTGCATTGTTAATAAGAGAGTTAATAATATGGGAGTGATGAAAAGTGAGAAACACTGTATATACTGTAATCAGTTTTCAATGCTGCCAATGCTGAATTTCAAATAAATTATCGAACTCTATACCAAACTGGAATGCTTACTTAAATAAAGAAAACATCACAGGCAAAGATAGGAATTTCGGACCATACTAGTCATTCTTTTTTATTGATTAGCCAAACTGAACATATCAGTCTGGTTCAAGCATGCTCATTGTAAGTTTTATCATGTGATAAGGCAGGGTCAACTCCAGGTTAGCACGAAATTTTAGGTAATTAATTCAACTTGTACTAAAAATGCACTAATATACCACTACCAGAAATTACTTATAAAATTCACTATCTAAAAGGATATTGCGTTGCAGTTGCCAATATTCATCCGCTGAATTCTATAATAAAAGCAACCAGCAAAAAGTTTTTCACTGAAAAATTGTGATGATTAATACTATGAATTTTGTACCTTTACATTATGCACATTTTATTTGTTCTGTCCATTAAAATACTACTACGCGATGGTTTACAATCTTGGTTACATAATTAATCGATCACAGCAGTGTCTATAATATTACAGAATATCAAAACAGTTGTGCAATTGAAATTCAATAAAAAAATGAATAATGCTTTACGAAAATTACTACATATTTCTATTTTTTGCAGAATAAATTATTTAATTATACCTACTACATAATAAGCAATTTCTTGTTAATTTTAAACATCAATCAGTCCAATGCTCTTCAGTTAATCAAAATAATATCACAACAGAAAGACAGGACCAGTAACATTGAAATATTTTTTTTTTCTTTCTAGAAGTAACACATATTAATAATTTGCGCAAAGGAAATCAAATATTCTGCAGAGGCAGCAGCTGATGGTAATACTGTATTGATATTTAGAAATAAATGTTTAATTTATTAATTCATAATTGAGATGTGGCGCCACATGTGGGGCACTTAAAATATGGGTGCCACTACGGTGTTTTGTCATTTAGAAATGTTAGCCATTCACATTCAAATTGATTTGGTAATGTATTTAATTATGATGAAAAACACTCTGCAAATGTAAGGTATAACTGATTTTGAGAAGAAAAAGTTACTGCAAGCGGTACTGATGGTGTTACCGAATATATGTGAATTGAAAATTATTTATATTAACACACATTAAAAAATTATTTAACAATCTAAATGCATTAAAATGTGAGCATCTTGCATTAACACCGGGTAGAGCGTACGATAGTATGTTTGAATTGGATATTTTTTAGATGGAGTAGACAGTCCGGTAATGTTTCCTTCAACCAATCAAATCTTATCAGACAAGAACAGGTATGACCTGTACATAAACAGTCTCTGCCTAAAAATTGATGGTACTATTCCCATATATCTAATAGTACAGGAGAAAACATGCAATTACCTGATACATCTGTATCAGCTGGAGGCATTATGAATGGAGAAATATTTTATGCACAACAAAAGAAGTACGACATTTAGCTATAGGCAGTCAGCACGGTACACGTTTCTTGCAGAACATTTGAGTTTCTCCCGAATTTGTAGAAAAATTCAATGATGCCGAAGATAATTATGGGAAATGCTAGACATTTTTAAAGAATATATTTTCGGTGTGTAGGTCGTAGACATAAATTTTGAAAATCTGATCGTCTTGCACTTGTTCATATTTCATTAAACGCACTATGCCTGTAAACACGTACTAGGAATGAAAATTCATCATAAATTAGTAGGCGTTTCTCCAGAAGCCAAACAAACACACCTTGGAAAAAGAAGAAAAAAAGTCGACCATTTAAAGCAAAGAGAGCATTAATTATACAATGAAATATTCATGACTTGTGTACTAGGTTTTATTTGTTTTAAAATAACATTTGTAGCATTCTGTATCCATATTATTCATCTTGCTGTACAAAATAATCCTGGTCAGCAGAAAACTGTCGCGAAAACTGTATTTTTTGAAGTTCAATGTATCGTGTTCAAAAATATATTTTTAGTGTATTTGTCAGATTTTAATGTCTAAATTATGGCACGACGAATATATTATTTCGAGAGGAAAGTAGGTGTTCTGTCATTTATAAAACTATCCCATCGAGCGATGTACTTCCCTATCGTGCATAGTCCTCATTTGTCATGGGAAGTACTATTTTATTGTGTGAAATATTTATCTGTCCCATGAAACAATACCCGATGGTGCATTCCATTCTTTTTGTCGTTCTGTCGGTCCGAAAAATGTCACCCATTATTAATTCTGTTCCTTAGACCTTCGTTGTCTCCCATGCTCTAAGAGACACGGTTAATTCTGTCTTCTTCTTGATGTGTTATGTAATTGCACACTGGCTCTCCTATACTATAAATCATTGAGTAAGCTCTCCAGTTTTGTATTGATTTCAATAGAATAAATTTTAAAAAATCATAATAACTTCTCTTTTTAGGTAGAAAATGGTTGCTGAATCAAACATATTTTGGGAATGTAAAAAAATCTTCTTATTAGGAAATTAAAATGGAAAAAATTCTTCTCCTCTGATTTGAGGCATCAGTATAGTTAAAGCCTAAATGCAACAAATACTTTGGAGGATACGGCTACTACTTACACATTACTTACCCCCAGTTTTAGAAATAAATGCCAAATTTGTACTTGATACAACAATAATAATTTAAGAACCTTATCTCCTTTGTAAAGAATGCTCTTTCATTCTTATCGTCTGAATTAGTCTTGAAACCAGCAAAATATTGAAAAACACCCTCTACATTACAATTTTCCATGTCTTATGAAGTGGTGATAGCGTTTTGTGAAAAAAAGCTTCTAGAGGTGGTCAGGTGTGGTTGCGGTTAACTTGAACCCATTTTGCCGGTTATTTCCATGTAAAATGTCCCAGATGTGGTGAACTATTAGGTCAATAGCCACTGCAACAGAATTTTTATTTACATTTAATAGCCAACCAACATAGAAACACCATTAAGACTCACGACATACACTCATGCAAATAATTTCAAATAAAATGTTTACTTTAAAGAGGAAACATAGCATGATATGCAATGGGAACTTTAAAAAAATATTCATGAGAAAGAAAATGGTATTGCAGTGACTATTACCATCCACCATTAAGCGTAATTTTGCGATGAAATAAAATTATTAAGCCAGTTATGTACAGTTTGCTTTGGGAAACACGAAGTTTTTATATAAGTAACAGAATGTGGCACTTACCGTGGTTGTCAGCGCCTCTGGGAATTATCACGTCGGCAAACTTCTTTGTCTGAAAACACGACAAAAGAATATGTAAGTGCTTGTATGTAAAACTGTGATAAGCATCATCTAGAAACCTTACATAGATTTGACAATTAGTCTGTGTAAATGTGTGGTTAAACACAAGAGGAGTAATCCTACCAAAAAAGGATTGGGATACTATAGTAATAACAAGCCCACCATTATACTCTTCGACGATTTACTGCACTTTTTATATAATTGTTGCATTTACTATAGAATGCTCTCAGCAATTTTACCGTAAATAAAAAAATATTTGCGAAGAGTATAATAATGTTAGTTTGGATTAGCAAGTAATGGCCTTCTAACTGCGAGATGAATGAATGCCGTCAAATCTTGATCCATAATCTTATCTCATTTGTGACAAATTTATTGCAGTTAAGTTAATAAGCATTTTAGGAACTATTGCCTAATTAGCTGGTTTTGCAATGTAACATAATTAAATAACATAAGTGGGACATTTTCTGGGAAAATGCAAAATTCAGAGTTACAAAAATATTATTGCAGGGCATGAAGAGATCGAAAAAAATGTCTACTTTACAGATCCGAGTGGCGCAATTTATAATGTTTATGTTTTATGAGTGATTCAGCCCTAAAAAGACAAAAAGATTTTTCAAAAGAATTTTTGACACTGAAAAAATTTTTTAAAAAATCGGTAAAGGTATTTACACAGAACTTCCCTCTTTATTTATGCCGGGTGGTCAAAAATTTTTTTAAGAAATTTTAAAAAATTTCAAAAGCATTATTTTCTGAAATAGGTTTAGAATGTCATGAAACGTGGATATTTTAAAATTGAGCCAAAAAAAATGTTTTCACCATCCATTCTAGGTATAAGAGTTGTAAAATAATTTTCAAATAACTTTTTCGTTTGAAATTATTTACTTCTGAAATATGTTTAGAATGTCATGAAACGTGGAAATTTTAAGTTTGAGCAAAATTTTTTTTTCTATCATATATTCTATAGCAGCAAAAAATTTTTTAAGAAATATTTCTTTGACAAAATTTTTCTTTTTGAAAAAAATTTTTTTATGAAATAGATTTAGAATGTCATGAAACGTGGAAATTTTAAATTTGAGCAGAAAAATGTTCCCAACAAAAATCCTTGGCACCACACCAGCCATCCTGCGATAAACCCCGAAAACCAACTTTTGGGGGTGGTTCTTGGCCATTAGGGGTAGTTAGGACAATTTTCCAACCCCGGAACCAAGCCCGACAAGAGGGGGCGGGGCGGGGGTGTTTCCCCCCGGGTTTAGGTGCTGTCAAGCCAAAATTCCTTGGCTCTACGTTTAAGCCAGGTTGGCTGGCCCTGATTGCATCACCCCAGAAACTATGAAGGTATGCCTGGAAGTGGCGACGGATGTGACACTGGAGGTCCTTAACGAACTACTCCGCACACAAGTTTTCCCGGAGGAGTGGAAAACCGCGAGATTAATTCTAATCCTCAAACCTGGTAAATCACAAAACGACGTGGGATCCCATAGGCCCATCTGCATACTAGGCGTCATGAGCAAGTTATACGAGATCCTGATAAGGGACAGGATAGTCCGGGAACTGGACAGAAGCCAGGGTATAGCGGAAAACCAATATGGTTTCAGGAAAGGGAAGTCCACGGTACAGGCAGCGTTGAGAGTGTCGGAGTTATCAAAGGCCCCAGGAAAGATCTGGTGCCTCCTTATTACGTTTGACGTTAGAAATGCTTTTAACTCGGCCAGCTGGGGCCTTATCATTGCCGCGCTCAGGAGAAAACACATCCCCGGATACCTTGTGAACATCATCTCGGACTACTTCAAACACCGGAAGATTAGGATCGGCGGGGTGACGCATGACATCACCGCAGGGGTCCCACAGGGCTCGGTTCTCGGCCCAACCCTGTGGAACATTATGTACGATGAGGTGCTACGAATCCAGCTGCCCAGAGGGGCCCACCTTATCGGATACGCCGATGACCTGGCCTTGATTATAACAGCCGACAACATCCCAGAACTCAATAGGAACACGAGCAGAGCGACGGAAAAAATATGCGAGTGGTTGGAAGAAAATTTTCTGACTCTGGCACCACAAAAAACTGAGGCGGTGATCCTGAAGGGCCCTCGAAAAAGAGAGGATATAAAGATCAGGATAATGGACACTGATATCGCCCCGCGAAGATCAATAAAGTATCTGGGGATTGTTTTCGATACGAGAAGATCGTTCGGACCACACACTCTACACGCAGTAGAAAAGGCTGAGGGCAGGATCACCGCCTTGACAAAGGTCCTACCCAACATAGGCGGCCCCAGCATGGAGAAGAGGCTGGTCTTGGCAGGGGTGGTACATTCCACCCTTTTATACGGAGCCCCGGTGTGGCACAAGGCACTACGCTTTGCAAGATATAAAAAAAAACTGGTGAGCACGCAGAGAAAAATTTTGCTAAAAGTTGCCAGAGCGTATCGCACGGTGTCCGCGACAGCCTTACAGGTCATCACAGGATCCCTCCCCATTGATCTAATGGTGGAAGAGAGATGTAGACTCCACGGTGTGGCCCAAGATCGGGTAGCCCAAGTTAGAGAAGAAGTAAGAACCGCCATGGTGAGGAAATGGGAAGTGGCCTGGAGGGACCACACAGAGACGGCACAATGGACAAAACGTCTAATTCCCAGAGTGGGAGAGTGGGTGGCCTGCAAGCACCGCAGGTTGGATTACTTCCTGACCCAGGCCCTGACAGGACATGGCTCCTTTAGGGCATATACGAAAAAAATCGGAAAGCACGAAGATGATGCCTGCATCTACTGCGGACAGCCCGATACCGCCGAGCATACTCTCTTCGTCTGTGGAAGATGGGAGGCCACGAGACAGGAGACCTGGCGGACCCTAGGAACGAGCCTACTCCCAGAAGATATCATACAATACATGGTAAGCAGCAAGGAGTCGTGGAAGATGATAGAAAAAATGCTCTCTGACATAATGACCCGCAAGGAGGCGGAGGAAAGAGCTGGACAAAGAGCCCAGAACGGACGCTATAAACCATCGGTCTGCCACCTGCGATGAATATCCCTACGGGATGATACCAGGGTGGAGGCCCAGGAAGAGGAGGAGGGGTTTTAGTTGGTAGGTTTTTTTCCCTAGGAACGGAAAGAATCCAACACTCCCCGCCGACCAACAACAGGCGGGCGTCTTTTGAAGATTTCCCCTCCCCCGCAAAAAAAAAAAAAAAAAAAAAAAGGTTGGCTGGTTCTGACTTGTGCCGACAAAGCCACTGCAGAGTGGTTAAAAGGCACAACAAAGGACCTACAACCTTGGGAGGGCTACTTTGAAAGCGGTAGAGGAAACTGAAATTCCTCGTGCGCAAATCCTTGTAGCCTATTTCCCAAACAGTTCAGATGACTCGAACGAGCGAATTTTGGGCTTCGTAGGTGCCCAAAATGAAGGTCTGAACGTGACAGAGTGGAAAGTGCTCAAAAGAACACCGGAACACAATGTCACTCAACTCATACTCTCAATAGACCACCAATCTCATGAGAGTCTGAAGAAAAATGCCTTCAAAGTGAACTACAAGTTCGGTCAGGTTCAATTAAGACCGAGGGGTAGTTCACAAAGAGGCAAAAACTTGCAGAGAGGAGAAGGCCATCTCAGTAGTAGGGGACCCACAGCCTTCCACAAGTACATCTAGTACTTGCACAGTAAAGGCTCCCTTACCAACGGATAAGCCGTCCACCTCAAAACAAGGACAGAAAGCGGAAAAGGCTTCAAAAGGTTCGCAAGAACCGAAGAAGTCGAAAACGCACCACGGGAAGGAGACCAAGAAGATCCATTCCACCCACAAGGGAGACAAGAGCTCCCACCAGAAGAAAAGGCTCTAAAATGGCGCCGCATCTGGGCTTTATCCAGATAAACCTACACCATGCAAAAGCTGCTTCGGATGTGCTTAGCAGAAGGTTTGTATGGGAGAGGCTAGACGTAGCGCTCATACAAGAGCCTTGGACTCATGGGAATCGTGTAAGAGGGATCCCAACAAACACATGTAAGTTAATCTATTCAGATAAACATGACAACCCAAGAGCAGCTAAGAGCAGCTATGCTGCTCAATAAACGAATTAACTTTGTTTCTGTTCCAGAGTTCATAACGAGGGACTTGGTTACAGTGGCTGCAGAGGTGCCAACCGAAAGGGGTAAGCAAGAGGTAATTATTGCCTCGGCTTATTTCCCTGGAGATATGGACAATCCGCCTCCAGATGAAGTCGCAAGACTGATAACCTACTGTAAAAGAAGAAACAAGCACTATATAATAGGATGTGATGCAAATTCCCACCACACTGTATGGGGAAGCACAGACATCAACAATAGAGGTGAGTACCTATTTGAATATTTGGCTGCGAATAATATAGACATTATCAATAAAGGTAATAAACCAACATTTATGAATATATTACGGCAAGAGGTATTAGATTTGACCTTGGCCAGTCCATTCATAAGCAACAAAATAAAAAACTGGCATGTATCAAACGAAGCGTCACTATCGGACCATAATCACATTAGGTTTGATTTGGAGACGGCTGCTACATGCCTCAAAGAACACAGGATACCAAAACTGACCGACTGGGATGTTTATCGTGAACACCTAAAGTCAGAAGCTGAGGACCTAGGCAGAAGTATAGAGACCATTGAGGACCTAGAAACTGCATCTATCCAACTACAAACTCTCATAACAAACGCATATGAGAAAAGCTGTCCTGTCAAACAAAAGGCTACAAATAGAGATGTGCCTTGGTGGAACAGGGAGCCCAGTAAACTTAAAACTGAAATAAGACGCCTCTTCAATAGAGCAAAACGCACCGGAGAGTGGGGCGAATATAAAGAGGCACTCACAAAATACAACAAAGAATTGAGGAAGTCTAAGAGAAGGACGTGGAGGGGTTTCTGTGAGAGGATCAATGAAATGCCTCCAGCTACCCGACTCCAAAAAGTCCTATCAAGAGACCACTCAAATGGAATAGGGCTGCTACAAGGATCAGATGGCAGCTACACGGAAAACAGGAAAGAAAGTATAGAGTTACTTCTGAAAACTCACTTTCCAGACTGCAAAATTACAGAAGAGGGAGACGTTAACAACCGGATTGGAAAGGAAGTACGCTATCCTACAAACCGGGAAAAAAGTCTCTCAGGAAAAATATTTACACCTAATAAGGTTAGATGGGCAATTAGCACTTTTAAGCCCTACAAAACACCCGGAAGGGATGGTATCTTTCCAGCCCTACTACAAAAGGGAATCGAAGAGATACTACCAATGCTGATAAAAATTTTTAGAAGCAGCTACAACTTAGGGTATATTCCCCAAGCCTGGAGAGAGGTAAAAGTGGCGTTTATACCAAAGGCGGGAAAGCGACCAAGGGATCAGCCTAAGTCATATCGCCCCATAAGCCTAACCTCCTTTCTCCTAAAAACGATGGAGAAAATCTTAGATCAACATCTAAGAAGCGAAGTTCTACCAAGGGCACCGCTTCACAAAAATCAATTTGCCTATCAAGCTGGCAAATCCACAACGAATGCCTTACATAGCCTTGTAAATAGGATTGAAAAGACATTTATTGCAAAAGAAGTAGCCCTTTGTGCATTCATAGATATAGAGGGGGCCTTTGATAACACCTCATATGAATCGATAAAAAGGGCAGCAGGTCAAAGAGGGTTTGAGCCCTCAACAACAAGATGGATTTATTCCATGCTCAACAGTCGGAAAATAACGACTGAAATGGGAAGTGATTCGGTAACAATAACTGCCATCAAGGGATGCCCCCAGGGAGGGGTCCTATCACCCTTGCTATGGTCTCTGGTAGTCGATAATCTTCTCAAAAGGTTAAGCAACCATGGATTTGATGTCCAAGGCTATGCTGATGACTTAGTGATAATAATAAGAGGCAAAAACGATAGCATGATGTCAGGCCTATTGCAAATTGCTCTCAATATTATTAAAAATTGGTGCATGGAGGAGGGCCTAAATGTCAACCCATGTAAAACAGTAATAGTACCATTCACCAAAAGAAAGAAGCTTACACTAAAGCCTCCAACGTTGAATGGCACACTAATTAACTTCTCCAGTGAAGTCAAATATCTAGGAGTAATCCTAGATCAAAAACTCACTTGGAACGCACACCTAACAAGGGTAATCGGAAGAGCAACAATGGCATTTTGGACATGCCATAGGCTCTTCGGTAAAACCTGGGGACTAAAACCGAAAATGATCTACTGGTCATATTTAACGGTGATTAGACCTATTGTCACCTACGCATCAATGGTATGGTGGACAAAAACAAAAGAAAAAACAGCACAAAACAGGTTGCAAAAACTGCAACGGTTAGCGTGTCTTGGAATCACAGGTGCAATACGCACCTGTCCAACAGCAGCAATGGAGGCGCTACTGGATCTGCCTCCCTTGCATATCCATGTTAAAAGGGAGGCAGCTCTTGGCGCCTACAGGATACACTCTAGTAAGAAATTCAAACCAGGGGATCTGGTTGGTCATCTGACTGTCCTAAACGAAGTCCAGTTAGACTCAATGACCAAACCCACAGACTCCACACCAAAAAGGTTCGACTTTGAGAGAACCTTTGAAGTGGTAATTCCTAGCCGCCAGGTATGGAGCTCTGGAGGTCCACAATGGGAAAAAGGATCACTCATCTGGTACACGGATGGATCCAAAACGGATGAGGGAGTAGGCGCCGGTGTATACGGCCCAAACTGCAGGCTGACAATAGCCTTGGGTCACACTCCCACCATCTTTCAGGCAGAAATATATGCCATAGATCTTTGTGCTCGACAGTGCATAAATAAAGGCACACGGGGATCAAAAATCTATATAGTTTCAGACAGCCAGGCAGCACTCAAAGCTCTGAGTTCATTCACCTTTGAGTCACAAATTGCCTGGGAATGTCTACAAACAATAAAGCAACTGGCAAGAAACAACAAGGTCAACTTGATGTGGGTGCCAGGGCATGAAGGAATAGAAGGGAATGAGATTGCGGACGACCTTGCAAGACAGGGTGCCAAATCGTCATTCATCGGACCAGAACCGTTTTGTGGGATAGCAAGAAGTAACACGACGGAGGAGGTAAGAACATGGGAGGATGAACAAAAATCCTCCTACTGGAACTCAACTCCAGGACAAAAACAAGCGAAAAAGTTCATTACTTATTCGCAAAAGAGAGCTAAAGAGCTACTTGAACTCAGCAAAAAAGAATTAAGACTACTAACAGGTCTTTTCACGGGTCACTGCCCATTAAAATACCATCTTAAAAAAATGGGCAAGGCTGAGGACGAAAGTTGTCGATTCTGTACAAAGACAACCGAAACGTCGGAACACATACTTTGCACATGCGAAGTACTAGTCCGGCAAAGGCTACAACACTTGGAACAGGTGATTCTGACACCTGCAGAAGTGTCAAAGTTAGCCCCCAGGAAAATTCTAGGATTCTTTAGAAGCCTAGGATTGGATGGGAACATATAGATATGGGGTAATCACAAAAGATCTTTATAGGTCGAGGTGAGGAGAGGTCAAACGCCTGAACAACCCAACTGTAATCTGTAATCTGTAATAGTTTGAATTGTAGGTAATACAGCCAAGGTTCCAAAGTATTAATAAAGAAATAATATCGTTACAATGGTTCTTCGCATGCAAGAAAAAATGAGGCATATGCACTGGTGGCTACTTGAATTTTGGAGGTCACCACACTTTCATGTATTGTCCTAAAATATAAGAATAGCAAAATGTAATTCAAGCTGAAATTGATTGGAGACGAATAGCATTCAAATTCTAATTTATGGTAGTCAATGAAAAACCGTACATGACCGATTTTAAAGAAACTATAAGTGGTTTCTCGTTAATTATCATGTAACATGCTATATAATTTTCCAATAAATGTCAGCCTTAATTAATAATTAAGGTATTCTCTTATTTGGGAACAGCGTGGGCAGGGTCCGGAAATCTCTCCAATTCTAGTAGCTACCACTGCATATATTGTAATGGCAAAGCAATCATGCTTTTCATTCGTGTGATGCAAAAGATGTGTTAAAAAAGCACTACACAGCCATCATTAGAAAAGTGTTCTGTGGCCGAGTGATGGCCGGTGTTGCACTTTATTCATTAATTTAGCGTTCCTTGCCAGTACTCTACCAATGATAAAGTAAAGGCATGTAGGCAGTTTATTAGCAATGGGCCAATAATTGGTGTTTGCTGGGAAATCGCTGATTTCTCAATACATTTTTATGATTCTCATACACAGCGAAGGGTAGTAGCACTTTTTATTTATTTATTTTATTTTATTTATTATTTTTATTTATTTTAATGTCCTGGCGAAGTTTAGCTAATGCTACTCTACCACTTAACCAGGATGGTGAAATTATTATATTATTATTGCATAAGAAGGTATAATTCACAACATAATGGAAAATAAGTTGCTACTAATTTTCGGTCGATGGGATGTCAAGCACCTCTGGCAACGGGCCTGACTAATCCGTCCAAAGAGTATTATTAATATGACTTTATTGAAGGGCAAAGATATCTACTACTTATTTCAACAGGACAATTTTGAGAAGCCAGGCAATGTAAATTAAATCATCACCATTTTATACTTTAGATTTTCTAACATATGAGATATAATTAATTTTGTCAATAGAACTCAATGACAATATTAACACATAATAAGCAACTAATAATTTATACAAATAGGTATATAGCTACTTTATGTGTATGATCAACTAGAATGTATAAGTATAAATAAAATGTATTAGTCATTTTAAGTGAGTGAGATAATAAAAATTATAGGTATATTATCAAACAATACACTATTACTATCTAAATGTTACGTAAATAATAACATATTATCTAAGAGAATTAAAGCTTTTGATATAAATAGGTTGAGTAACATCATAATTTTAATGAAGTGATTCTTATTTAGAAAAATCATGTTGATACACACACCTACAAGCAAAAATCAATGATGTTTTAATTCTTGTATCAATAATGAGGTCCCGATAATAGTTCTTGGAGAAACACAGTCTGTTGCATTTAATATAGGGGCCATTTGGCTGTTGCTGCTAGCTGCGCAGACATTTTAAACAAGTTGTAATAACGTTGTGGTAGCCAAGATGATAGAACATTTAAAGCATTATAATGCGTTCATAATATAGTAAATTATATTACTAGTAGTAGAATGCACTCTTTTTTTGTGTTGAGCTTAGGATTTTAAACTGGGCGAATAAAAAAAAGGCGTTCTTCGCTGTGTAATACTACAATTTTTTCTTCAAGCTTATTAAAATTCAGAAATTTATTTATTTGTTATAAATGTACAATTACTCAAACTAGTGTTGTATGTTTTCAGAATAACTGCGAACATTTTACTCTTGAGCCCATTTCCCAAGTAGCACCTTAGGTCTGAATTACGTAATGTAGACCTCGTTTTGGTCTCGTTTTCCCGTTTAACCTAACCTAATTGACTTAAAATATACGTCAAACATAAGTAAATGGGGAATGAGACGACGTCGGTAGTAAGTCTTAAATAAGGTCACTCTGTTATAATGGCCTATAAGGTATAGAACATATTTCCGTGAACCAGTAATTTAAACGTAAACATTGTGTTTAATTGTGGCCGTTAACACGTAATATCTACCAAACCACTTATCCTTTTTCAACTGCAGTCTTTTTTTCTCAGACTAATAAGGTTTTATCTACAGCAATGATGATTTACTTATAAGGCAATAGCAGCATAAGACATAACTAGAGACTAGACACCTATTATAATGATGGAGTAGGAGTATATCATATAATGTCAGACATAGTTGTGAAATAATGTGTCCACCTTTGTCCTCTCTGTGGCTTTTTGTTGCCAATCAATTTTCATCGTAAATATATCAATTCTACCTTGGAATATTAAAAGTGCCTTAAGTATTTTACGTTTTTAAAGAAAAAAAATTTTTTTTCCAGCTTCAATGTGCTTTAAAAATATTTGTAAAAGCCTATACAATTGCCCCGCAGGACTTTTCTGGAGCATAAAATATGATAATATTGTACTTGATATCTGTTATAAAAAAATCATTAATATAGGGATATTAATGATTTTTTTCAATTAATCATTATAAAATGGTCTCTTACAGCTGGTTGATAAATATGGCAAATATAGTACCACGCGACTTCAAAGTATTCTTTCCCAATATTTTAGACCTCACTAACATTTTTCTTACAGTCGAACTTATATTATTGACTTTAAAGTTAAATGGGACCAATACAGGTTAAAATAATTCTGCAGTCTTCAAAATTGTAAAGTCTTTAAAGTTCATTTAGAATTAAATTGGTCATATTTCCCAGTCCAAGTTTGACATCAGGTTCAAGGAAAATAGAACTACAATCATTGTTTATTCGTGAAAAAAAGCAGAGTATTAAAACACGACCGTCTCTAGAGACGGCCGTGATTAAAACCTCAGATAAATACGTCGTTTATTTATCTGAGATCAAAACAAACACATGTGTGGTCACATGAGCTTAGTTCACAAGTGTCATTCATGAGTAAAATTATAAAAATACACTTAATACCAATTAGTGGAAAAAGCTGGTTTTAGTCGAACTTTCTCCCTTCCAAGTTATTCAACAAAAAATAATGAGACGTTTCTATTTTCAGAAAAAATGAATAACTAGGTTCGAGATTTTAATATGAGGAAAGGTCAGGAAGTAAAATTTCCTTAATCTGATTGTAGGTGGCGTGTTGATCTCTTGCCTTCCGACGTGCGATATTTCGAATCAAGTTTTAAATATTAAAACTTGTTTATGTGGTCAACAACTGTCAATATAACCTCTGAAAATTATTTTGTGTATTTTTGTATGGATCGTGGCAATTTGATATCAAAGGAGTAAATGAATCGAAAAGATGAGTTGAACAATGACGGTTTGCTCTGTCGAAAAGTGCAGGGTGAATGGATGATATAATTTTCCTCAAAACGAAATTTTAAGAAGAGAATGGCTGCGGCGGAAAATCAGATGAGACAAAAACAGGCAACTAGGAAAATTAGTGTTGTATGTGGCAAGCATTTTCACAAAAGAGTATTTTGAAGTCATTGGAAAAAATGGTAAGTGATTGGTAAAAGTGGAAAAGTAGCGTGTTAAACACGTTTTTAAAAAAGAAATGACAATGAACGTTAGGATTATTTGTATTTGCCGAGACAGAAGGCCAGAGATCGACGCGCCACCCAGACTATCGAGCAGTATTCTAGCTTGGATCTTACGTAGGAATAGTATAGTGTTTTTAAAGCAAGTTCATTAGAAAACGAATGAGAGTTTCTAACAATAAAACCTAGCATTTTCAAAGCGGATGATGTTACTTGCGCCACATGGTTCGAGAAAGTAAATTACTGATCAAATATTACTCCCAAGTCTTTTATTGTTGCAGAACGTTCAAGTACTTGGGAATTTAGGGAGTAGTCAAATACAAATGGATTAGATTTTCTTGAATAAGAAATAACTTTACATTTTGACACATTCTAGTGGAGATTGTTTTGGATACACCAGTTTTCTACTATTTTTAGTTGTGCTAGAATATTTTCACAATCATCCACGCTGCGTATTTCCGCATAGATCTTCATATCATCAGCAAACAACAGTTTGTCGCACTGTACGTTGTTTGTGAGATCATTAATAAACAACAGAAACAGTAGTGGCCCGAGATTGGAACCTTGAGGTACACCTGAAGTTGCTGTAAATAGTTCAGATTCATATCCATAATACATTACGTACTGTTTTCTTTGATATAAATATGACCTCAAAAATGCTATGAAATGACAGCTGAACCCAAACATATGAGAATGGCAAATAAGAATGTTTACTTGTTAGCATAATCAGAAGTCAGGTTATCGAAAGAATGTAATTTCATTAATATTTTTACATATCGTTTTTCTTTTAGTTCTCATACATAGTTTTTCTTTCCGCTGTTTGCAAAATCCTATAAAGAATATGTTTCATTACTATAAGCAAACAAATAATAAATAATTCACTTTTAAACTATCACAGCATTATTGCAATGTTATTACAAGATTGTTGTAGTAGCTGTCTTAGCTAAATAGATGCCAGTACCTGCTCTCGCAACATTAATGTAGATATTTTACAGCTTCTGGTGGTATTTAGGATACTTTCGAGAATATCAAAGTGACTTTGATGAGTTACGAATAATATTACATGGGGTCATCACCTTTTCATTAAATATGATTTGTATATGCAGAAATCATTTCAAATGTGCTTACGAAACTACTTATTAAGTGCGTCATAATTATGGTTTTAATATCTCTTATTAGCAGATTTTTTCAACTTACTTCTAAATACTATATCCACCAGAGAATATCACAGCACCTTTAATATTTCAAAAGGTAAATGATAACACAGGTCGACAAAATTTTAAACAAGAAACCAGACTATTCTTTTCTGAAGGTTTTTGACGCTCTGAATCTGACCTCTCAATTGGTCCATCATGTAAGGTTCTGGAGAAATTCTAACCTAAAAGTGGAAAAACCTGATTTTTTGCTATTTTTGAAGTTATGTTACCTCACGAGGTAATTTCCCTTCACAAGACTTGTTAAAGCATCTGAAAGTATTTCTCTACTCCATCAAAATCCATCTTAAATTTTTCCAGTATCTTTTTTTCTCTCTGAGAAATCGTTAGGTGAAAAAAAAATTACAAATATAAAACTTTAGGTCCAATAAATATTGAACGATATTGTCTTATAACTCAACGTGTGAATGTTTGAAAAATTCAACGAGAATAAGTAAAGACAGACGATGAATATACTTATTTATGCGTTTATTTTCTACTATAAGGTGGAAATTTAGCTATCTGAATTTTGATTTTTCTGTCTTTTGAAGTCTTCACCTGATGGTATTCAATTTCCGAATACCGACTCATATGCCATACTCATAAATTTCAATAGATGATTTCTTGAAGAGGACAAAAATATATTGGAAAAATTCAAAATGGAATTTAAATGGGAAGAGTAGTACTTTCAGATGCTGTAGCGAGTTCTGTGGAGAAAAATTACCTCTTGATGTAACATATCCTTAAATATAACAAAAAACTGGAATCTTCCACTTCTGCGTTATAGTCTGTTTTTAAACCAGAAGGAGCGTTTTAAATTTAACGCGCTAAATCATACATCTGCGATTGGATACGCCCTCGCCAGTTTTACACAAGGCAATAGTCGTAAATTTTGACATATTGTAAAAATTTTCATTTCATGTCATAAATTATTTGGTTATAATTTCTATTTTATCGTTTGCACATTATGTATCAGTTTTTAATCCTCTTTGTATAAATCTGAAGGTAAAAGTGCATAATTACTTGGTGCCTTTATATTGCGTAAATGGTACGAATGCTGTATAAAATACCTAGAGGTCAAATAGAGGTCGATACATTATATAATGTAGCAAAATACACACAAAAACACTGTAGTCGTGTATTGTTGGTTGCTCAAAACACCAAGAAGGTTTTAGTGTATTTTCTAGTTACTTTTATGGTGTGAATGGAACTTTCATGTTTACTCCTGGTTTAAAAACAGATTATAGAATCTCCCGAAAATCTGACATAAAGGAGTCATTCTGCGGTCGGATTTGACTTCAGCGCGTCAAAAACCTTCGGAAAAGTATGTTGTCTACGTTAGAAGATCGGTTAAGTTTTCTCGGCTGTAATTAATGACAAAAAATTTAAAGACTGTGTATGAGAAATAATTTAATAATAACCATCAGTTTTGTATTCACAATTAATACCAACCAAAATTTGTGAACAAATTCAATTTATAAGTTTTACTTTTCAATATTAAAAAACTTACCGGTGAACAAAACTCCTCAAATGCTGGCTTCACGAAGTTCATATATTGATTAAGCACCTGCTCCAAATCACGTCCTCTTTCGTTTATATCACGTGGCACTGTAATTTAAAGCAGTTTAATTCAATGTATTTATAAAGCATATAGGAAATTAACCTCTTCTTGCAAGCCTTGTATCTGAATCAGTGTCAACGAACAACTTCATGTGGAATAATTTCCTCACTTCGGGGAAGTAAAAAACTAAGATACCCTCAAATAAAACAACGTCAGCTGGATAAATCGTCAGTATTTCATCCTTGCGCCTAAAATTAAAGGAATCCATTACTCATCAAGTATTTATTGGCATAATTAAATACATTCTACATGCTGTTACCACATATAAATCCCATATGTGAGACTGAAAAGGACAGAGATATTTTGTGCAACACTAGCAGAGATATATCCAGGTTAAAGAGTCGATATTCATACGCATAAACAGTTTAGCTGCAATAAAAGATTGAATTTTCGTAAAAAAGACACTCAAATTTCACTATTATTTTAAAATAAGCGTTAAAATGATACAAATAGGTAATGTAAGGAATTATGCGATGTAGGCAAATGTATTGTATGATGCAGATATTATAATTATATGATCTAAATGATACTTACAACAGCATAAAAAAAGAATACGACAATATATTAATAAAAACACGGGCAAAAAAATATGAAAACAGAATTAAAAACTCTGATAATAAAACAAAATGTATGTGGGCAATATGCAATAAAATCATTGGAAAATCTAATAACAGTATTGACTCTGGTATGAAGGGAAATGCTGAAGAGATAGCTGATCAATATAATGAATATCTATTATCTGTGATTCCTGAACTTTTGGAAAATTTAGAAAATTGCCCTTATAGTAATAACATAATAGAAAATAACCAATCCATGTACTTGACGCCAGTAACGGTATCAGAAATTTGTGAATTAACAAAACAAATAAAGAATAAACACAGCAGTGGAATCGATGAGATCCCCAGTAGCATAGTAAAAATTGCAATAAGAGACATAAGTAATGTATTGTGTTATATGATAAACAACTCTTTTAAGTACGGAATATTCCCGGATGCTCTTAAGATAGCACTAATAAAACCTCTGTATAAAAAGGGAAATTCAGAAGATATGGAAAACTATAGGCCTATCAGTTTATTACCAAGTTTCTCAAAACTTTTTGAATTAATTATGAGCAATTGCTTAGTGAGGTTTATGAACGAGTGCAATTTATTTAGTGATAGTCAACATGGGTATCTGAAGGGGCAATCAACACAGACAGCTATTTTTCAATTTATTCAAGCAGTATTGAAGCATTTAGAAAATGGCGAGTTAGCCCTTGGAATGTTCCTAGATCTTTCAAAGGCCTATGACTGTATAGACAAAGAGTTGCTTATTAATAAGATGGAGATGTATGGAGTGAGAGGGCATGTGCTACAATGGTTTATATCATACTTAAGTGGTAGACAACAAAGAGTGAATATAACTAAAGGGGGAAACAATTACAGCTCGAAAATCATGTCAAATAAAATGGGAATCGCACAAGGAAGTATCTTAGGACCAATCCTCTTCATATAGTGTTTATGAATGACCTGCGATCCGTACCAGATGGATATAGTCAAAACATTGTTAATTATGCAGATGACACTAATTTGATACTGGGGTGTAAAACCATCTCAGATATTTTAATAAAAAGTAAAGATCTCTTGAAAAATGTGAACAACTGGTTTATGAAAAACAAGCTAATTATAAACAAGGAAAAAACCAATATAATCCTTTTTAGAACAAAACTGTCTAGAATTGAAAAACCAACGCATTTAATAGATGAAGATAAATCAGACATCGTAGAGAATACTAAATTTTTGGGAATTCATGTAAACGAATTCTTAGATTGGTCATGTCAAATAACCCATTTATCAAAAAAGCTAAACTCTATCTGTTACGGAATCCGACTGGTCAGTAAATATATGAATGAGAAAACACTTAGAATAATGTATTTTGCAAATTTTGAGTCTGTTATACGATACGGAATCATCTTTTGGGGAAGGGATAATCAAATACAAGAGTTATTTGTAATTCAAAAACGTATATTGAGAATTATTTAAAAAATGAACTATAATGAATCCTGTAGAAATGTATTTAAATCAGAAGGAATAATGACAGTTTATGCTTTATACATATATGAATGTTTAATGTTTTTATTTTTTAATAGAGACAGATTTAATGTAATAACAAACTATCAATACAATACTACAACGATGTCATTAAACTACCCCATACATCGCCTCACATTGACAGAAAAAAGTCCGCATTATATGTGTATAAAATTTTACAATGAATTACCTGATAACATAAAAGTACTGGAAAATCATAAACTATTCAAATCGCACATTAGAAAAATGTTAGTTGATCTTGAACCATATAGCATAAATGATTTTATAGGTGGCTAATATGTAACAAATGTTCTAGATAATCCTTGTCATCTAATCTAAGAGTAGGTTACAATTCAATGTAACTGGTCTGACGCCTTTTCATTTTGTGTTTATTTATAATTTTATAAATGTAACATAATGTGAAATAAAGATTATTATTATTATTATTATTAAAATCCTCCATTACCTACTTCAGTCAGGTACTAAAATTCCGATTCGTATTATCTGAATCATCCCGAGCGTATTTAATCTTGACGTGTCAAATCCACAGTAAAAGTCCGAGGTCATCGGCAGCATTTCTGCTAGATCAAAGGAGTGTCGCATATGGGATTTATATGTGCTTTTACTTAGTTATTATCTACTTATAAAGATCCCAAAGATTATGATCTGTATGTTCAGATGAGAACTACTTATTAAGTCATTTTCAGCAGCAACACTGAGATTTCTATTTACCGAAATAAAAACTGAATAGTCACTTTTCATTCATTTTTATATTTGAGACAAATTGTGTCTAATAAACACATTAGTCTTAAAAATTAGTGCGTATTGTTATCACTACTGTTAGTGCAATATTTATTTAAGAAATTTAGACAAAATTTAATATAATGAAGTGTAATAAAGTTATAATGTTAAAAGTAACGGAATACAAACATTAAATTAATATCAACTAGATACTGTAGCATCATGGTCAAAAAACTATATTTCAATTTCCATGCAGCTTTTAAATCAGTAAGCAATATATGCAAGGATGAATAGCATAAATATACTATAATATACCCAACGCACCACACATATTAGACAAACTAATGTATTTATTTGCTTACATGAATCATAAGATTCTCGACTGAAAATATTATATTTATCTGTGTGTGAGCATCCTCTCTGGCATAACTACTTTTGAGCCAGGGTTTGTTTATAACATACAGCATACGGTACATGTACTCTGAGGATACCTTAATTTCCACATATTGAATAATGTATGATTTGTAGCAGTTAAGGTCAGTTGGGGTATCTGGGCCCAGGGGGTAACTGGACCATGGTTTCTCTCCCTAAAACTTGTGGGAGTAATTTCACTTCAAGCAATTGGCAGCACTGAAGGACAATGGCACCTCACTACAACAATTAGTCTCATGTTTCTGAGTGCTGTTGCTTTCATGTAGCAATTTTTTAATTTTGTAGTGCAAAATTTTCATAGCAATGTGATGTAATCTTGATTTTTATGAAATATCTACAGATTTACTGAAGGTATTATTAACGTCACAGTTAATTTAGCTTAAATTAGAAGCATAATAGAACACTAAAATGTTATTGTCGGCACATGTTCTCCGTTAGGTCATAAGGTTGAGTGGGTGGCCCAATCACCTCCACAATTTTTCAAAAATGGGGTAAGTGGGCCAGTTAATTATGACATCTGGGCACGTCTGGGACCAAGTTACCCCAAGCAAATTAAATATATTGTTTTTGTTTCTATTCATTAGGTAGATGTAATCACAGTCGCACAAAAAGAAATGATCTGAACCCGGGACCCGACATAGTAATCCCTATGTATTTCGACGTGTTGAACACAAATCTGGTGCCTGTTTAGCTCCACCACCCACCATTTTTTTGTAAATCGTGAATATAGCCTAAGCAACCTGATTTATTTAGATTTACAAACAGTTGGTGGGTAATGAAGCTAAACGGACCTCGGATTTGTGTTCAGCACGTCGAAATACATAGAGATTACTATGTCGGGTCCCAGGTACAGTTCACTTTTTTGTGGGCCTGTGTACTTACTTGAAATAGCATGTTTTTTTACATTTCATTTTGCCTTTTGTACCTTAACAGAAGTTGCGTTATTCCTAAATTTGAATAAATTTCACACCTTATCGTTATGTAGTTCTCTCACATCATCGACAACTCGACTATGGTGTGGTTTAAATGACTTGTGGTAATTTTTCTACAAAGTTTACATTCGCCGACAGGTCCACTTACCCCACTTCAAATAACAATCGTTTGTATAAAACCAAAACCAGTATGGTCCAGTTGCCTCAATTTCTAGAGGTAACTGGGCCCATCAGATTTTTTTTTATTTAATTATAATTATAAAGAAAATTAAATTCGACTCGGGATTTGAATATTATATTTAAAGACTGTATATTGTATTATATATAAAAAAAATTGTTCAGATATTAATATACCTAACTTATTATTGGTTCTCAGGCAAGTTCAAAGTATAATCTACTCGCTCACGTTGTAAAATAATGGCCCAAATATCCCAAGTGACTTTATGGGATTCACTATAGGAAAGGTATGAGTAGAGCAGTGGTGGACTTAAGCCAGTTTCAGAGTGCATTTAACATAAGTTGTATGCTATAAGCGTATGCCATAACACAAATAAACATACCCAAATCCACATAAGCATTGACGGTCAACATAACATAAGACGCATGGTGTAAGAAATGGTTCATATTTATTTCCTTATTTTTTTATATAATCGGGTTAAAGCGTACGTGTTTGGGTATATTCGCAAGACAGTTTGACCACAGATATGACATTTCAGGGTAGAATACATTAATTTTGAATACAGAAAAATGATTAGTGGTAATCGCTTAAGCTTTTTTTTCATGAAGATAAAACTAATTTTGAATTCACCAATCAGAATTAGTATAGTTAGAAAGGTAATGCAAAGGATAAATTCATAGATAAAATATTAAATAGAATAAATCAACAAAATGTAACTACTTCTGTCATGCAGATTTGTATAGTGTACTGCGCATGCACCCATCTTACATTTTTCACACTATAAATGCGCTTTTCGAAAATTAAGTCATACATCTTACTCTTATAGCAAATGGTTTAATGCTACGTGCACTCTGAGTGTACCTTTACAATTTTTGCGTCCATAGGCAATGGACGATTTGCCACCCTAAACCTAATCAAAATAGGATTATTGCATATGTATATAGTATTTGTCATGGATATTAAGGTGTAGATATTTGAGAATCAAAGTTCCATGCGGAATTTTATTTTGTTCCTAAATAAAAAAAAGATGCCAACGTGTCCTGCCACTCAACATTTGGCGCTCTAGGCAGGAGTCTACATTGCCTACTGGTAAATCCACCATTGTATGAGAGTAATATGTTCTTATATCTGATATTTCACATTCTTGTGCAATAAGGCAAAAATAATTAAAAATTTGTAAATACTTAATAAGTATATCAAAACATTATTTCGAATCATTTATAAAAATGTAAGAAAAATTAAAATTTGCAATTTATATGAAAGTTGTACATAATTCAGCGAGACAAAATGTAGAACTAATTCAGTTCTACGTGATGTACTTACAAGGAATGATTTCTGTAATCATATGTCGGTATCTGTACCATTTTACCAGCCAGAATATCAGTCAAAGCATCATAAATTAGAGTTTCATTAAAAGCATCTGGATGGTCAAAATTAAACTGTCCCCTTTCTGCCTTAGCAATTTCAGAGGGAGTTAATTCTCGGTAGAAGCTATCCTGAGAAATGCAAACTACCTGTCTTTGTTTTTGGTCCATGTCGACTTGTCCCAGTTTTTCCATTATTCTTTTGCACACTGTGCTCTAAAATTTTTGGATTATTTAACATTTTTTTAATGCAATATCTTTTACCTTGCCACTAGCTGTACCACCTGAAACACCTATCAAAAAGGGTGTCTTGTTTTCCGTACCATTCATTTTGGCTGCACAATTTACTTTCGTGTCACTCATTTTCTGCGCTGGATATTAAAATCGATAACTCGGCAAGAAATATTTGCTAAAACTATTTTTATTTTTTACTGAATATGTGAGGTTAGGTATTGAAATAAGTAATTATTAATTACAGGAATTTCCCTTATAAACTTTAACATGCTTAATATTACAATTTGGTGTAGGTATTCACTCATAGGTGGCACCATAAACATGATATTTGAAAATATTCCTAAGTATACTGCCTGTTTACATGGTACTAAAATTAGACATAACCAGTACTGAAGGGGACCTAATATAAAAATTGCAGGATTTGGATTTGCAGGCTCTTTAGATCATTGACGGTAGCAAAGAGTACTTAGACTAACAAAAGGCGGGTTGAAATAATATTGTTTATATTAGTAACGGACGATATTTCATGAACTGTGATTTAATAACTGGTTCAAAAAAGTTACTGATGTGATAACATGACTTGCAGTTTTGCTGTCTCTGTCTCTACGATGCAATTTTGCATCATATGATTATTGTTCATTGAAATCCTGTTTATCATGTTCACTGCAAACGAAAGCAGCTATAGTAATATAAAGTAACTGCAGAAAAGCGCAAAAATATTTAATATTTTTATGCTGCCGCTACACGTTGGGTTAAGTTTAGCAAAGTTGGCCAAAGCCAACGTGTGGATTGTAAATTTGTCTTGATTGGCAGCGAATGGGCCAACAGAGAAATGGAGCAACCACTCGAAGACACCCAAAGTCCAAGAACGGAAAAAGTTATTACTGACGAGGTTCAGGCAAGCATGCACGATATGTTTGCTAAGATGGCTGAGGGTTTTGCGAAAGCTATTCCCCAGAAAACATAAAATATTCACATTATATAACCTGGAAGTAACGGGTTATAATAATATTATTCGTTGACGTTATGTTAAAATCGACCAATTAGGGCTGGATATATGGCCGTCTGAAGATATTGAGTTTCAGGGTAGTAAAAGGAGGTATGAGGGGTGTTTCAGAGATAAGGGATGGGGTTAGGATGGTAATTCTTTTTTCCGTTGTGGGTGGTTATAGGAAGAGGTCAAAGTCGCGGGGGGAGCTCTCTAGTGCAATTAGGGAAGGAGAGGGAGGGGGGAACGTGCAAAGAAGAAGACGGCCATATCTCCGGTTCAAATATGGCGATTTAAAAAAATAAAAATAACGTTTCTTCCTTTTTTGATGAGCTATAATGTTGGATAGGTAGGAAATAATTTTCGCCAAAAATGTAAAAATGGGGGGCAAAAGAAAAAATGTATTTTTTTTTCAAAACGATTTTGTTTATTAAGGAAAAATGTCAGACTTACCTTTCTGACCTTCGATTTCCCTTTGTGTGTGTGTGTGAGTGAGAGCAGCGAGTGAGTAGCGAGGGAAGAGGCCACACCTACTCTCCCGCCGCTGCAGCTTCTGAATGAAAAGAAATACATTTATAAGCCTAACTCGCGCGCGTAGCGCAAGTTGCTGTCCGATCGAATTTTTTTTTTAATAAAAAGAGAAATTTGGTCTCTTTAAAATGAGCCCTGGCAGAAGAGCGTTCGACTTGTAGCATTTACATTGCCACCTTATGGGTTTATTAATATTTAGATATTTAAAATCGATCTAGTTAACTGTATACAATCAAATTTGCAAATACATGTATTTAAAATTGCCTAAATTTGATAAATTAAAGCAAGTTTAGCAAACAGAATTTCAAATTATATGAGCCAGTTTTAATTACTCCGTCATTGAAGATAGACGTGTCCTAGTACTGCTGTGAATTATTAAAGATCTTTGATCTTATTATATTGTTTTAAATATTTTCCTAACGTCAATTAGTAACAATAAATTTAGTGAGCAGTATAGAATAAAAATACGGAATAAACTTGGGTAAGAATAACTTAATTACTTCATGGAGACCATTTCTAAAATGGCGTCTTCCGCTTTTTTATAGCAAATTTCATACCCCGTTGCTGACCAGGAGCGTTTTTATAATGAAGGGAGAATTTTCTCATCAAACACCGGAAAATGTATTCCGTAAGTAAATAACAAAAACAAATATAACAAATTTAGCGCTTGTCACTTATTAGAAATTCACACATATTTCATTTCATTTTAGGGTGTTTTTATGGCTCCGAAATTTTCGTTTTTTTATTTTAATGGTTCTTCTTATTAAGAAGATACTTGATTTAAAGCAGAGTAGGATGCCCTCAGCATAGCTTAAAAAATAAATTCTTGGGAGACATATAGGACAAAGTATACATGATTTTCTAAAGCCACTTTGGAAAAGTCCTGGATTGGTTCAGCAGAGTACATGGAACTCCTCGGCTTGCTGCTGAAAATTTCTAGAACTTCAACGACCGTGGAGGAGTGGATTTTCTCATAATCATACACCTTCGTTGGACAGGAAACCCTCTTCTTATGAAGAAACCCTCAGCTAAGTGTCACTACATAACTTGTTAAAATATTCTTATTCTAAATTTGTTTACACCACCTTTATTCATTTTATTATTAATAAATGATCTGAGCAAAGAGTGCAATGGTAAATAACCTAAATTTTATTAATAATTTTCATATTTGAAGTATATACATGTATACACTCTTTTAAATTTAAAATAACATTGCTAGTTAAATTTATCATGCAATATGGAGAATTTAACTACATAATTATATAAAAGGTAAATGCCCGGATTTTGTGATCACAAATTCTTTGGTAGGGGTTTATTTTCTATAATATATATATATATATATATATATATATATATATATATATATATATATATATATACGTATGCACAGTACGTTGTCATATCCAAAGTAGGTACTAGCTACACGCTGTCACCTCATATATAACGCTGCTACATCCGATTTCGGAGGTGACAGCGTTTTGCCTTGTTTTTAACTTTATAAGCTTATAGATGCCATCAGAAACCTATACTCAAATTTTTGTGTGGAGGTCAAAAAGTTACGTCTACACCCGCAAATTAAATTTTTAGTTCCACTATATATCAGTGGCGCTGCTATCGACTTCATTTGTATAATAGTTAGTGCGTTGATACATCCGTCTATATATAGTAATTTTAGTATGATGTATTATACGCTATTACATCCAAATATTGGCAACATCGCGAACGCCAGAATGGCCATTTATTAAGTGTTTTTAAAAAATGTATCGGGTTTACAGGATTACAGTATGCTGAGTTGGGCGCTGCTTAGAATATTTAAAAATGTGTGGGTCATCAGTTATCACGTAAAATTCTCTTCCGCTTCCAAATGCTGACGCGTTCTAACCTTTTTGAGGCAGATAGTTGCTGTTTCTTTATCGGTAGACTGTATAAATCTGAATAAGTACCTAGCCTGGCAAATACAAATATCTTCTGTTTATTTTGTTAGTCGAGAAAATTTTAAAAAAACAGGTTTTTGAAAACAAAAAATATTCGGATAAAGCTGTAAACATAAAGTTATTTGTCGATTTGTTTAAATCCAATTTCAGAATAATTAAATTTAACCTCAAAACTAACAAACGTCAAAGGAACTAACTTACTCCTTTAAACCCAAAATATTATAATCGTATTCTTAAGAAGATTACGAAAAAATGAAAATCAGGAAAGTCGGTATAATTTCTGCGATCGAACACGAATGTAGAGGTTCTTAAAGTAAAAATGTAGGTTTATGACATATGAGAAATATAATCGCCATGTAGTTAGCCCTATCATTACAGAGAAAAACTGATAACTTTTTTCCATTATCTACTGTATAATGGTGGGAATTCTTTCTATTTTCAAAATATTTTTATATTGAAATAGGTTAAGAATATAATGAAACGTGGAAATTTTAGAATCTATTCTATTGTGGTGGTAAAATAATAAAAAACAAATTTTCAAAACAAATTTCTTTCTTGAAATATATTTAGATATTATTTAAAAAAAAATGTTCACAATTTTTTTATTTTCTAAAATTTATTTTTTGAAATGTTTAGAACGTCATGAAACGTGGAAATTTTAAACTTGAGTAATACAATTTTTTACCCATCATCCATTTTGTACAAAATATTTAAAACATTTTTTTAAAATAGGTTAGAATGTCACAAAACGTAAAAATTTTAAATTTGGGCAAACATTTTTTTCCATCACCCATTTTATAAAAAATTTTGAAAATTTCTAAATTTTTTTCTATATAAAATTTTCAACAAATTTTTTTTTTCAAAAAAATTATTATTTTTTTTAATAGGTTTAGAATGCCATGAAATGTGGAAATTTTAAATTTGAACAAAGAAAAAAAAATTCCATATATTTTAGCTATAAAATTTTTTTTAAAAATGTTGGTAAAAAAATTTTCAATTTTTTTTTTCTGAAATAGGTTTAGAATGTCATGAAACGTGGAAATTTATAATTTTAGCAAAAAAAAATGTTTTCATTATTTATTCCCTTTAGATGGTCCAGTGAAAGTATAACCATTTCTTCGCTGACAGTAGCGTCAGCTACCTACCAAATTTGACTGTTCTCAGTCAAGTAGTTTTGTAGTTAATGCACCAACAGACAGACAGACTGACGGGATTGAAAAACCTATATTTTCGTAATGTACATGATCTGAAACGTTAAAATCCGGAAAAATCTCGGAGGGTGATTTTTTTTCGAATACAATACTTCCGTTCGGTATGCGAGGGAAATAAAAAATGTATTAAAATAATTATTTATTCATGAAAATAACGATTCGTGTACACAATTTTTTTACCAAAAATGTTCTGCTATGAGCAGTTTATTGTCGTTTTTTTTAAATTTTTAGAAGCGGTGCTCCTTAATTAAAAAAATAAAGACTTAAGAATGCAACGTTCAGTGGCGTTCACTATTGAAACGTATTTCTATTTCTTACGTATTATTCATTCAGTTATTGCCACTGAGGAAGAGATATTGGTTGTTTATTTTATTATTCCCTGAAATATAAATTGTTAACACAAAAAATCGTAAAAGTGAATTGAAAACATTAATTTTTTCTACAAGCTGCATATGTTACTCATGTTGATACAAAATTATCTATGAAAATAAAAAGATGTAACTTATTGTTGTGCAATAAATATCGGCTAGTAAGGACTTAATGGATTTCCCACAATAATACATTTATTTGACTTAAACTTACCGGAAAGATATTTAATCTTTATTGTAATTCCATAATATTGACGTTACTTTTATGAAGCCTAACCTCTTGATCATGAAAATAAATAGTATATTATTCAACGAGCATATAATGATGGCTACTATTCACGATGGTAAAGTTTAAGACACGAGCCGCAGGCGAGTGTCGTAAATCACCAGAGTGAATAATAGCCATTATATGCGAGTAGAATACTATGCTTTGTCCACGACTATTAAATATTTAATATTTATTTAATTCATCTTTATTTCATTTCTCCTATTTAGGAAAGATTCATATGTCATAATATATAATTTTCTCGATATTTCGGGCAACAAGTTTAATGTGGCGATTTCTGCAGTTTCCTTTATCTCTGGCGGTGTCAAAGAAATCTCGTTTTCACTGTCAATATCCATTTATTTAATTTTATTACTCTTTTTGAGTACCTAATGTGTAAAATTATTATAAATAACGTTGGCGTTGAAATGACATAAATTTTGACGTTTCAAATCAGAATTACGCTTTGACACATTGTCATGGCTTACTAATAAAATAATACAGTTTCTAGGCACAGCTAAATGGTTTCAAAAACAATGTTGGGGATTGCCGTGCGTTGCTAATAGATGATGCTTTGAAAACAAATTACTCATGTAGTTTTTGAGTGTTCATTAAAGTACCTTTTCGGCATGTACCATTGAGTGCTTCCTAGAAACCTTAAAGAGACAACACTTGTCTTTTGGTTGCTGCAATTTTGACATTTTGAATTTTTAGCAAAATGTCACAAATGTCAATTCTTATAAACAACTGACTGTCCTCATTATTCACTGCAATCAGTGAATAATGAAATCATTATTCACTGTAGGAAATAATGGATAGCATTATCATTGAGGAAACACGTACATAATGAGTACATTATTTAATAGTCGTGGACAAAAGTTATTATTACATACTCGCGCTTCATAATGAGATGTCATTGAAAGCTCGAAAAACGTCCAAAATATCAGATAACCAACAAATGCTATGCATGCGATGTTAGAGAGATCTTTGATTCAATTTACTGTAGTATGTTTTATCCATGTTTTATTTAAATGTTATGTTGAACTTGAACTAAAAACAAATATAAAAAGGCATTGGCTCAAATAACGTTTTATTTTCGCGATCATGTTAAACGAAAGAACCCACCACCTCCTTGCTTTTAAATATTGCTTCTTTAAATATTTTCTGAATACCAATACCAATACATTGAAAACTATATTCTTTAAAGCTATCTCGACGAAGAGGACATTGTTTTTGGCATTTTTTCAAATATCAACAATTGATTGTAATAAAGTTAAGAAAACAATTATGTAGATAGTTTAAATTTAGTTAATTTATTAAGAAAGTTTTAATATTTAAGTTGAAATTATATCCAGGGAGTTGTATTATTCGATGGACAAAATATTTTTAAATGTTTTTCGAAAAATAAGAAAAATAAGAAAAAAGATCCTATAATAGATTTAGAAGCGCTTCACTTCGGAGATCTAGTGATAAAATTAATTTTTATTCTCTTCAGTATTACGGTTTAAAGATAATTAAATTAAATTCGATATAAAAAACACTTTTTGGACTTCCCACCAAATATTTTTATTGCCATTCGAAATAATCTACAGGATGATATTTTTTTGGGAAACAGGACCCCTTTGGCCTGCGAACTTTTTTTACGTCGATACTAACTGTCCTTTCACAAAAAGACTTTTCTTTTTATCATTTAACTTTTTGGCCTGTTGCATTTTTTTGACATCTCGTGCTCCTTGGGCGATATTTGGCAAAATACACCTTGGCTAAATTCTTACTATGGTCAATATAGTTATTTTTAGCTGAAATTGTATTATTTAAAATTCTAATAGTAAAACTCATTATTTTGAAAAAACTAAGGTTTTGGAGAATCTTGGAAATTATTACTTAAAGTAATAAGAATATCCCATAGGTACTCCTATAAGCGTTTTATTTGCCGAATTCGAATAAATTATCTTTAAAAATGTGAAGGATAAATAAGAATATCAGAGAGAAACTCTCAGACTTATGTTATGTCCATTTCTTTCTTATCTATGATCATAGAATAATCTGTAAAATTTTTCCTATCGAATATTTTAACTTCATTTAATGGTATTGACGACGTTTTCACAAGCTTGCTAAGTACTGTCACAGTCAACAACATTTTTAAATCATATTAACAATTTACAGAGCAATACATTTAAAACAGGTAAATAAGCTATTAATAAAATTAGTTTTATTGGCACAGATACAAAACAATATATTAAATCGACACACAGATCAGCATTAATTCACAACACATCGAAACTTCTTTCATAATAACGAATTAAATATAATTAAGCATATATATGGCTTTTACCACTTTTTATTAAATATAATAAATTGAAAGCTAAGAAGCATGGAAGAAAACTTTAGATTTAGTATTTTATCATTACCATTTACCATTTAATGCTAAAATATAAAAATCGGTAAAGGTATTTACACAGAACTTCCCTCGTTATTTGCGCATGAGGTCGCTCTAAAAATTTTTCAATTACGAAATGACATTGGGAATAATAATCGGAATATAGTTATTGCTATTGTTACAAAGAAAACCTGGTAACTTTTGGTCAAGAAAATATACAGAGTTCTCATCCAACAGCAAAAGTTCAATACTAAATAGCAGGTGCCACATATGGCAGGCTTGCGCAAATACCTTTACAAATGTCCGCCATGACTGAATTATTTCTTGGGATGACCACCCTGTACATTTTTCAATAAAAGTATAATAGGTGCATATGCCAGATATTATTGCCATCTGTCACATTTTCAATCCAACATTCACGTAATGGAGTATAGTGTGTGGTTAAGAAATTTCATTTTTTTTTAAATTTTTCAAAAGATGTTGGTAAAATAATTTTCAAAATTTTTTCTTCTGAAATAGGTTTAAAATATCAAACGTAGAAATTTTAAATTTGAGCAAAAAGGAAAGTTTCCTTCTATTCTATAGTAGTGCTAAAAAAAGTTTAAAAATAAAAAATTACGTATTTTTTAAAATAGGTTTAGAATGCTATGAAACGTGAAAATTTTAAATTTGAGCAAATAAAAAAAAATTCGATCTATTTTGGTGGTAAAAACTTTTTGAAAAATGTTGGTGAAAAAAATTTTCAAATTTTTTTTCTGAAATACCTAGGTTTAGAATGTCATTTTAATTTGAGCATTCTAGTGTTAAATTTTTTTCCAAACTGGTAACAAAATGTTGCAAATTTTTTTTTCCGAAATTGGTTTGGAATATCATGAAACGTGGAAATTTTAAATTTGAGCAAAAAAATTTTTTTCGTCTGTTCTATAGTAGTGATACATAAATGGATTAAAAATGTTTTAAAATTTTTTAAAAAATTCTTCAAAAACGTTTTTAAATTTGTTTGAATAGTTTTAGAATGTCATGGAAACGTGGATAGTTAAAATCTGAACAAAGAAAAAAAATTGTATCTTAGTGGTAAATAGATTTAGAACACTATGAAACGTGGAAATTTGAAATGTGAAGAAATAAAAAAAAAATCCATCTATTTTAGTGGTAAACAAATGTTCAAAAATGGTAAAAAAATTTTCAAAATATTTTTTTTTTCTGAATCAGGCTTAGAATGCCATGAAACGTGGAAATTTTAAATTCGAAGAAAGAAAAAAAAATTATTTCATTTTAGTAGTAAAAATTTTTTCAAAAATATTGGTTAAAAAAATTTTCAAATTTTTTTTTCCTAAAATAGGTTAAGCGTGTCATGAAACGTAGAAATTTTAAATTTGAGCAAAAAAAAATTTTTTTCATCTTGGTAAAAATTTTTTCAAAAATGTTTCAAAAAAATTTTCAAATTTTTTTTTTCTGAAACAGGTTTAGCGCGTCATGAAACGTGGAAATTTTAAATTTGAGCAAAAAAAATTTGTTTCACTATTTATTCCGTTTAGATGGTCCACCCTGTATATTTTCCAGTGAAATTTCTACCATGTCTTCGCTGACAGTAGCGTCAACTACCTACTAAGTTTGACTGCTCTCCGTCAAATAGTTTTTTAGTAAATGCACCAACAGATAGACAGACAGACAGACTGACGGAATTGAAAAACCCATATTTTCGTAATCTACGTGTTCTGAAACGTCAGAATCCGAAAAAATCTCGGAGGGTGATTTTTTCTCGAATACAATACTTCCCTTCGGTATGCGAGGAAAGTAAAAACACGAAATAATATATAAAGTGCACATAATCTATATTCATTTCAATAAATGTGAAATGTGTTCTAAATATTGAAAATAACTAACATCGTGAAGGTGAATCATTCAAAGTAAACTATTCGGTATCATTTCCGCGCTATTTTTATGGAATTTAACTGGGAGACCGTAATAAAATTTTACCTAGGGACTTGTATAGTCTGTTTAATAATAAGAAATACTTGGAACACTGAGTCCTTTTTTAAACTGAAAGCTAAGTACGTATTACGCACGTTTCTTAAAGAAATCTTGAGCCGCACTTTGGTTTCAATGAAAGTGAAATTTTCACTAAGTGAAAAATGTTTGTTAATGACATAAGATTTTATTTTCAAAATAAATGTAAATATATTATTGTATGCACATAAATAATCTGTTAAATATTCAATATCTCATTGAACATGTTAAATGCCCAAATGATAAAGAATTATAGAAAAATTACAAATGCATCATGATCCTTAATTTGATATAAGGCAGAATACTTGTAATTAGGAGCCACATTTTATTAAGTTTTTTGATGAAGCACAAAAAAATACGACTTGCAAAATATCGAAACTAATTAATATACAGTTTATCTTTCAGGTTTCAACCAACTTCACATATATTAGGTGATATGTCAATTTTATTTTCAAAAACTATTAAGACACTTCTAAAAAGCTTATTTGGAAACCAAAATATGACTCATATGCGTCCAAATAGTTTAAAATAATTTATTTTGGTTTCACATCTTTGATTGAAAACAAAAATCCGCTGCCCGAGGAATCATTACTTCTTCATCCAAATTTTCTATCCAAGTTTATTTAAATGAAAACATATCGATATTATATTTACACTCTAGTGAGTGGAAATAATTGCTCACAGAATTGAAAAAATATAATTGAACTCGTCTACTCCGAGGTAATAATGAAGGTAGTCCAAAACTTTTTGAGAACAGGTTATGCGGAGTGACAAACGTTATAAAAAAAATTGAGGCCTGGCTTCTAACACATACACCCAATTCTAAGTTTTTGAGCTCTTTACTTATTTTTACCTCAATCCTTCAACAGAATCATCTCAAAATGTAATCTAGTTCCAAATGTTGTTATACATGTACCATGTTTTAATTATGTTTTTCACTCTCACTCCATTATTAAAGATATTAACAAAATAAAATTAATATGTTGACTTAATATTTGGTATGCGTATATTGATAATTAATCGAATAAATATGAGATCACTTTTGAGAACAACTGCAAAATTTTAGAATAAAAAATTATGAAAAAATTTCCTCATACAAAAAATGCCGCACTTTAATGGTACCTAAAGTATTATTTACATAGTAGGCATATTTTTCAAGAAATAATGATTCGAGTACATAAACTTTTTGCCAAAAATGTACTGCTATGAGTAGTTTATTTTCGAGTTTTTTCAATTTTTTTTGAAGCGGTGCTCCATAACTAAAAAAATTAAGACTTACGACACAATGTTTAGCGAATGTTCACTTTCGAAATTTGTATTTCTATTTCTTACATATTATTCGTTCAGATACTGCCACTGTGTACAAGTGAATTGAAATCATTAACTTTTACTATAAGTTGCATAATATGTTACTTATCTACGGAAATACAGAAGAAGTTTTATGTAAATATATAGGGTGTCTCCCTTAAAACTCCTGCTGCTATTTTATTGATAACTAAAAGAGATATTTGAATTATGTACATAGCTATGACCAGAATATGTAAGTAACTTCAGTTTTTAATAATAACGATCTCGCTACAAATTAAAGCATACACATGCATGGCATAATCTGAACAATTTTCGAAAAATCAGCGGTTTTCGAGATATTTCAACTTAAATATTAAAATTTTCTTAATAAGACTCGCCATAACATTTTTTAAATAAACTGATTTAAAATTTTGTGAATAACTGCTAAAAATAATATTTTCTCAAATTTTACATGAAAATATATAGGTGCCTCAACAAATAATAATGCACCTATCTAAAACTTATTTTAAAAAAGTTATGGCATTTTTCTTACTCAAAAAAATTATATGAAATGTAAATATCTGTAAAATCAGTGTCTTCTCGTAAATTGTTCATATTACAAAAGTTGCTTAGAGTAGGTATATTTTTCCCCACATGCACCTCTTTTCAAGGTTCCTGATGGTTCCTTCAGGTTCCTCATTTTGATGCAAAAAATACTCTAACGTTTGATTCACTAATGAAGATTTCGATCTCAAATATTAGGGCAATAGACGTGTAAAACAGGTTTGTATAACATTCGAGCTACTTTTTCTTATTAAAAAAAAGTAGGTAGTAGACTGACAAAAAGTAATACATAAAGACTGAAAGAATTTTAAAAATATGCGTTTTTTAAGGTGGATGCGAAATTTGTTAAACATTTTAACATTTTCCGATTTCGCTAAATTATTTCGACATAAGATTATTAACCAAACATTCAAAAGACTTAATCCAAATTCTTATTATGCGTGATGTTTATGAGTATATTAAATATATGCTAGGAATATACCACATTTATAGACTGTTTATAGCACCTTCTGTGCTAGAGATAGTTTTCAGACAATATAGTTTTCAATGTATTGGTATTGAGAAAATATTTAAAGAGACAAAATTTAACAGAAAGGAGGGTAGATAACGCATTATTTTTTTGTTTATCATGATCGTGAAAATAAAAAGTGTTAAGCATTACGAATAGATCAAATTTATATAAAAAATACTACAGTAAGTTTCATTAAAGATGTCTAGAACAGAGCATATTTGTTGGTTTTCTGACATTTAGGATGTTTTTCGAGTTTTAAATTACATTTATTTATGAAGCGCAAGTATGTTTTATATACATTTTTATCGAAACAGATCTCCGGTTTCTTTTCGTATTTCACCAAAAAGATGTAATACACTATATAGATACCAGGCTTTATAAAAATTACGTCAATATTATGGAAATACAATAAATATTAAATATTTTTCGGTCAGGATTCTGTCAAATAAATGTAAATTATATAATTTTATGTACTGAACGTAATATTTTGGGAAACCCATGAAGTACTTACTAGCCGACATTTATTGCACAGATGGATTTATTATCGAAAATCCCTTAAGCTCCTACCAGCTGAAATGTTTCTAAATAATTTAGTAGCCATAACACAGAACAATGCATTATATATTTGTAAATACAGGGAGTTGTATTATTCGATTGAAGAAATATTTTTAATTCTTTGGCGAAAAATAAACAAAAAGATTCCATTATATAGGATTAAAAATGCATCATTTCGGAGATCTACAGTGATAAAATTAATTTTTATACTCTTCAGTTTTACAGAGTTTTAAAGATAAAATATTTAAATTCCGTATAAAATAATCGGTAAAGGTATTTACACAGAACTTCCCTCTTTATGTATACCGGGCGGCCACTCTAAAAAATTATTAACTGCGAAACCACATATGAGAATAATAATCGGAAGATATTATTACAAAGAAAACTTGGTAACTTTTGGTCAAAAAAATATACAGAGTGGTCATCCGATAGCAAAAATTCAATGTTAAATAAAAGGTGCCAAATATGGAAGGCTTGCGTAAATACCTTTACAACATGGTTCAATTATTTTTTAGGATGACCATCCTGTTATAACAGGTGTCTTCCTTGTCAAGATATGTCAAATATTATTGCCATCTGTCATATTTTCGGTTCCATATCCACGTAGTGGAGTGGAAGTATAGTGGGAAGATACAAATGAATGTTTCAAATAAAAATTGTAGATAATTAAGTTATCTATTGACCCGTTTAAATCTCAATTGGGCACAATTTTACCTCCTTATCCACGTAGTGAAGTGAAATTAAAGTAATCGTAAAAAATAATTCAATTTTTTTTTCCTTGCAAAAATCAGTTTTTGTTCAGAAAGTAGTTATTTTGTAAATATTATTGTTTTTTTTAAATCGCCTCGTCTACTAATTAAATAAAACCACTTTGAATTTCGTGTTGATAAGTTGAGTAGTTTAATTATTATAAATAATTATTTCGCGTGCCACTCTTCTCCGCGTTTATTGGAGAAATAGCAATAAACAATTCAGGTAGTTCAATAGATAACTTTATTGTCTACAATTGTTATCCGAAACATTTTATTGTATCTTTTCAAGCAAAAAGATTATCGCGAAGAGACCTGTCTTTTGCCAAAATTTTATTGGCTGCAGAAAAATAAACAGAAGAGATTATTATTCGTAAATGTTGGTACATTTTTCGTGGAGTAAAATTAATCAAAACCTTAATTAATTAGCTAATCAAAACTTTTTTTTGTTTTCAACTAGGTTATGTAATGAAATAAAAGAAAGTTTTCCAGAATAGGGTAGCCGCTTTGTCCTATGAATCCCTAAATAATGAGCCAATTTATGTACCTGACGCCAATTTTAAATTTCATCTCAATAAATATAAAAAATATCGATTCAATGTGTAGGACAAAATGAGAGATGAGGAAATTATATAGAAAAAATGTTTTATGTATTTCCTGTAGATATCATGGTACCATTAATTTGTCGTTACTATATAATGTAAAATTGGTTATGACTGGTGAATTAAATTCGAGATTGAAATCGACGAACTCGTACTGGAATTTACACCACACTGGACTACACTGAAAGGCAAAGAAATCGGAATAGATATTTTGAATAGTTAAATGGAATATTGTTATTTCAACAATTTACGGTGAAGAAATATGAAGAGATGGAATAATGTTCCATATACCGTTCACTGCGTTAAAAAACGATAAATAAATATGCACGCCTCCTCAGGTTCATTTGCAATCATTATTGTTCAAATTTCAATTAGGACCTGGCTTAATTGTTGTACAGTTAATATGTATAATAAAAGAATATGTATAATTAGTCACATAAAATATATTGATTTGAAAAATATTAAAATTAAAGTTAATTTAAAAAATCTTTAAGAGGACTAACTACTGTAATTTTAGATTTCTAGTGTTGAACAGAGTACAAGATATTTATTTAAAGAGATTACATTTTTTTTATATACACATTGCGTTTTAATATTTCTAACATTAATAATGTGTATGAAAACAAATATTGAGGTAAATATTCCTAAAAAAAGTTTTGCAGCAAGAACAATTATTGACAACGCAAGTAAAAAGCCTGCTAATACAGCGAAACCCAATTCAAACTATCAAGAGGGAAAGAATGTGGACAGAATTAAGGTAAACAATAAAAATAAAGAGAAGGCAATAGCTAAAAGATATGTTTTAGGATTGGTTAAACAATAGTGATTTTGGCAATTTGTCAGTACTAGAGCTGCAACAATTAAAAGATGAGAATGAAGTAAACTGTTGGTGACAAGTCGTTTACAGTTTTACAACCCGTAAAGGTTGAAAGTAATATAAACATCAACTGTTATTCAATAGGTACTAGTCCCGACGCAGACGCAGATTTTTTAAAAACTACACAATTTGATCGGCTGCCTTCGGAGCAAATGTACTAATTTATATTTGTTTTAAAGATATATTTTTTGAAAATTACATATCTATTAGTTGTTTATTATTTATTCGAATATATTATTTATTAATTCACATTATGTAATTAACAAGTTCTTAAAGTAAAAGTATTTTTTGAAAATTTTGATGTTTAGATTATCCTTAATATGAAAAAGAATGATAAAATTTATTTTTGACATGTGTATACATATTTATTTATAAAATATTAAGTTGTATAAATAAGTTTTTAAATTTATTTAAATCAGAGGTTTTAACCATCTGTTTCGTAAATACGTTTTGATAGTGGAGATAAGTCTTTACAAATAATACTGAGGGAGATGGAATGTATCTTTCTCTTGGCTTGTTTAGCAGTATTTGTGGATGACAGTCGAATTTAGAGTTAAACTTTACTCTAAATTAGTAGGTACAACGTTAAAGTTTTTTTATGTCTAAGATCATATTATAAATATCAAAATTTTAGACAAATACCTTTATCATTATCATTGATAAGCCAAAAATATTTTTGTATTGATTGATTGATTGATTGATTGATTGATTGATTGATTGATTGATTTGTCAGCGTAAGATGGGCATTGCTGCCGATTCCGGGCATCCATGGAAGTTCGTTCCAACACGCAGCTTGGTCGTCCGTCGAACACGCCCAATGGACGGCCATACCACGTGTCAGAACCAAATCTCGAATGTTTTATATACCGCCGAACCGGCTGCATACGCCTGGTTGGACAGTGGATATGCTTGTTGTCAGCAGCGAGTGCCGCATGGGGTGGGAATACAGGATGGGAGCTGTAGGTGTTTGTGAGATGCTTTTTTTAAGTTTCCATGCATCTATTAAGTTTCCATCTGTCATCATCGACTGGGGTGTACAGGTGTTTGCGAAATGCTTCTTTTCAGTTTCCATTCTTCTTTTAAGTTTCCTGTATGTAAAAATTAAAAATAACATGGTATAAAGGTAAAAAGTGGTAAAATCGTAAAAAAGTAGGTAACTGAACGACTGTATCTCAATCAATCTTTATCACCATTTTAACGGAATTACGTCAGCTTTCCTTTTTGTGAACGAATGCCTATACCTAAATCCACTCAGAGAAAAGTTATACACAAACATTAAAAGAAAAAGAAAGAATCGAAAATTTTCGATTTTTAAATAGTTTTTTTGACTTATTTTGTTTAAAAAAATTGTTGACTTAGGAAATTTGATTGTCTACAAAGAACCGAATTATGTGTATATACTAAAAATGTATAGCTTTTGAGTGATAGTTAAAAAAACTACAAAGTACACAAATTACTCCGTTCTCAAAAATTTAAGCCTAAGTTTAATAGCACTTTATGGATTTATCATTTTTTGTGTACAATTGAACATATGAAGCAATAAAATATCTTCAACGAATTAGTTCCTTATTTAGTTATATAGTCAAGAGCCTAGAGTGAAGAAAATGTAATTGACAATAAATGAATTATGTGTAACCAGACCCTGTGTTTCTGTTATCATTTTATTTATTTAAAGAACACGATTTCTAAATTGTAGTTCCATTTGTCACAAATATGTCATTGAGTGTATGTACTACATCAGCTCATGAGCTGGTACCTGTTGGTAATATACTTGAAAATGGTGGTAATGTATTTGAAAAATAAAATACATTTATTTCGTATTTAAGCATTTTGCTTTAAAATCAGTTGTTAAACAATAAATAAGGCAAATGTAATTTAATTTGATGTCTTACCAAAAGTCAAGTAAAAATGAGAGAAGAGTTGTACCTTTGTTTTTTTTATTTTAATCAGAAAAAGACTAATACGATTCAAATGTATTGATCCCTCACTTTTACTGCGAATATCTCAGAAATGGAGGAGCGAAAAAAATTATGTGTGTATTGTCTATTCTAACTCATTCGTCGATTTGAATAATGTACTTTGAACAGTTTTGAAGTTCTGCTAAGGTATATTGAAAAATGCCCTACTTTTTAAGGAAACTTTGACCATGCCAGTTTTAAATACATATCTTGAAAAATATGCCTACTATGTAAGTAATATTTTAGATACCGATAAAGCACGCCATTTTTTGTACCATGAAATTTTTGTATAATTTTTTTTTATTTTGCAATTATTCTCAAAAACGTAACCTCATATTTATTCACTTATTTATCAATGTATTTAATTTTTTTTGATAAAATAATTAATTATATAAAACTAAAGCATTTTCAAAAAAATCGGTAAAGGTGTTTGCACAAAACTTCCCTCCTTATTTGTGCATCTCGGTCACTCTAAAAAATTAATAATTCCGAAATGACATTGAAAATAACAATCGGAATATAGTTATCACTATTATTACAAAGAAAACCTGATAAATTTTGGTAAAAAAATATACAGATTGCTCATCCAACAATAAAAGTTCAATACTAAATGACAGGTGCCAAATATGGAAAGATTGCGTAAATACCTTTACAAATGTCCACCATGACTGAATTATTTCTTGCGATGACTACCCTGTACATTTTTCAATAAAAGTTTAACAGGTGCACATTCCAAATATTATTGCCATTTGTCACATTTTCAATTCCTCATTGACGTGGAGTGCACGTATAGTGGTGATTAAAAAATTTTTTTAAATTTTTCAAGTGTTGGTAATGTTTTCAAATTTTTTTGCTTCTGAAATATGTTTAGAATGTCATGAAACTTGGAAATTTTAAATTTGTGCAAAAAGAATTTTTTTTCCATCTATTTTGGTGGTAAAATATTTTTCCAAGAGTAAAAAAATGTTGCAATTTTTTTACAAAATAGGTTTGGAATGTCATGAAACGTGGAAATTTTAATTTTGAGCAAAAACAAATTTTTCATCTATTCTATAGTAGCGAGTAGATTAAAACATTTTTCAAAAATATTTTTAAATTTGTTTTTGTTGAAATAGGTTTAGAATGCCATGGAAACGTGGAAATTTTAAATTTGAACAAAGAAAAAAAATTTGCCATCTATTTTTGTAGTAAAATTTTTTCAAAAATTGTGAAAGAATTTTCTAAATTTTTTTTTCTTAAATAAGTAGGTTTAGAACGCTATGAAACGTGAAAATTTTAAATTTCGAAAAAAAGAAAAAACAAATTTCCCTCTATTTTAGTGGTAAAAAAATTTTCAAAAATGTTGGTAAAAAATTTTTTTTAAAAATTTAAAAAAATGTTGGAAATTTTAAATTTGAAAGAAATTTTTTTTTCATTTTAGTGGTAAAAATGTTTTCAAGTGTTGGTGAAAAAAATTTTCAAAATATTATTTTCTGAAATAGATTTAGTTTGTCATGAAACGTGGAAATTTTAAATTTCAGCAAAACCAATTTTGTTTCATTATTTACTCCCTTTAGTCGGTCCACCCTGTATATTTTGAAGTGAAATTTTAACCATTTCTTCGCTGACAGTAGAGCGTCATTTACCTACCACTACTCTCCGTCAAGTAGTTTTTTAGTTAATGCACCAACAGACAGACAGACAGACTGACGGAATTGAAAAACCTATATTTTCGTAATCTACGTGTTCTGAAACGTCAAAATCCGAAAAAGTCTCGGAGGGTGATTTTTTCTCGAATACAATACTTCCCTTCGGTATGCGAGGGAGGTAAAAAAGAATTGGTATATATCAAATATTAATTTAGTTATCAAGCGCAATAGATAATATTATTGCAAGCTTGTAAGCTTGCAATAATAAGTATTACCTATTGCTATAATTTAATTAATATCAACGGTGACATCCTCTCTCAAAATGTGCACATTATTATCGTATTCATTTATTCATTGGTACGTAGACAAAAGTATTGTTCTTACAAAATATCATGAACTTAAAACCCATGGGGACACGTCATAGTCAAAACATTACTTTCTTAAAATTTACAATAGAGCATATTGATTCAACGATATATATGTACATTTTATCACTGTGGATAATGACAGGACGTTCCTATTTCCAGAGATATGGCAACGTTGTTAGATGTAATAACGAACTATCAGTATCTTCACATATATATATTTAGGATGTGGGAACGTATCTTCAGTATCCTACAAAAATGAGCAAACAAAAAATAAGAAATCATTTCCCCTCTCTTGAAATCTGGATTCTGGAGATTCCCCTCAGCATATATAGATCAAATTAATAGCGGTAAATAAATGGAATGACTCGGATATGGGGACGCCTCTTCTATATGACGGAGGTGACAACTTAACTAGTATCAATATATATATATATATATATATATATATATATATATATATATATATATGATCTTTGAAAATATTATACAGTGTATATGTTTAACATACTATATATTTGGTACCTGATTGGTTCATAAGCATATCAGTTTTACCTAGTTTTAAGTCCTCAGTTTTATTGATTTCTAATAAAATCAGTTTTATATTTTAGTTGATTGATTTATTTCATTGGTGTTATACAAATAACTATTCTAAAGTTGTAGTGAGCTAATAACAACGTCTATTTCTATTACATTTGCCAAAGTACGATTAAAACTCACCATCGTATTAAATTAAATTTGCATTTTTTATATAAGATCTTGAAAATTCTATTATTGGTTAGTTTATCCGTTTGATAACTAATTTTCTGTATAAAATGTAAATTATAATTACTAAACGGATTGGCGCCTATTTCTTTCTCTCTCACTCTCTGGGAAAATTTAAACTCCACTAAAAAAAAAATAACAATTAAGGTGTGTATGACAATACAATATTTTTATACCTACGGCCCGAAACTTGAGCTAGGGGTGATGTATCGTAACAATACCTTTCTTTATCAACACTATATTCCATTATCATGTAACATGCTTTGAGCTACTCAAAAAAAAAAAAAATAAAGTAAGTATGGTATACGAAACAGACTTTCCTTTGCCCTTCTGCAGGGCTTAAACCTCAAGTTATGAGCGAATTTGAAAAATTCTGTTTTCATTTAAAAGGGGATGAAAAGCCATGTTATTTATTAGGAGCATTTTATTCCCCCCACTCACCCCTTTCATAAAAGAAATCGTTTTGAAGAAAATATACGTTTTTTCCAACATTATAGCTGCTCAAAGAAGGAAGAAATCCCATTTTGGTTTTTCAAAATCGCCCTATTAGAACCGGCCGTTATCCCTTTTTGCACGTTCTCCCCTCCCTTTCCTTCCCTAATTGCCCTAGAGAGCTCCCTCCGCGGCCTCGACCTCTTCCTATAACCACCCACAAAAATTACCATTCTAACCCCATCCCTTATCTCTCAAACAGCCCTCATACCTCCTGTTCGACCCCTTTTCCTGCCCTGAAACTCAATCCCTTCAAACGGCCATATCTCCGGCCCTAATTGGCCGATTTAAAAAAACAAAAAACCAGTTTACGTGCCTCGGGAAGACCTTTCTTTTTTGTCATTGTTTTGTCCGTCTCCCCGATCGCGCGCAAACTGAGAATAACCGATTTTCCGTATGTTTAATAGCTCCCCCTCCCCCCGCACCACCTAGATCTCGGATGTGAAAGTGTCAGGAAAGTGGGGGAAGTCGTCCTCTATAAGATAGGCGATTTTTTTTTTAAAGGCACTTGTATTTCACCCCCTTTTTCTGCAAGATCTACTCCACTAAAGTTATAAATAGAAATGGTGCAATAACAAAATGTTAGTAGTTAGTTTCTTGTTAAGTTGTATAGTCTTTATTGTCCTGATCCAGGATTTCTACTGATCGTACCGTTTATTTTCCACTTTTTTGAAATGTTAAACACAGAATTCCTGTTAATGTTATAACGCAGTGCAGTATGTCTCATTGACAATCCATCTTCTGCTTTAGCAATAACTACAGCTTTACATTAAAAAATATTATAAAAGTGCTAACTGTTTTATTTCGGCTACTCATTACATATTCAAATAGAGAAAGATTTACAATAGAAAAAGATAGTTTTTTTTGCTCACAACAGTATCTAATCTACAAACCTGTGTTTGTCTTTTTGCTGCCTCCTTAATAGGCTGATATCCTACAATGAGTTTTTGTATAGCAAACTTGGTATCGCGGTGAAGACGAAATCAGGTTGGGCCATTTCAATGATTTCAATTTCCTGAGGAATTTCATCGTACACTTTGACATACATCAAACAATCTTCTACATATTTCCACCAATTTTCCACACACTTTCATTAGAATTTTAGCTACTTCTGGTTTGTCCCGCGCGTTATATGATATGAGGAAAATAATAATAAAATGTATTGTAGTCAAAATTTAATCTGTAAATTATGGGTAGAGTTTTGTGTAATTTGTTTCTGTAGTAAAGCTTTTCCACTTAGTATTTGAAGATAAAAATACTCGCAACAAGAAATCATCCTGATAATTTAATCGATAGATTTTTTATCACTGAGTATATAACCTATGAATATAAATGAAATGTTTCCAAACAAAAATCAATCAAGAAAAAATAAATGACTAGATGCTTTTTTACAGCCTAGCTACATTATATAGTAGCCATCAATCTTAAACACAGTGGGACGAGAACGAAATAAGAACCTTTTGAGGAATTTTTTATTAGTTTGAAGGAAACATTAAAACAGGCATTAAAATACCTAATATCAGCAGAATCAAGAAGTTCGACGTGATTAGGTACAATAAAAACTAAAATAGAATTATATATAGAGATATTCTTGGGGCCAGTGAAACTTTTATTATGTTGTAACTTCCTAGTCGTCGGCCTTTATCAAATTAATATCACGTGACCAAAGATATTTTCGTTGGTAAATTTTATCCCAAAATGTGTGTTGCGAATAGCTTTGTACAGGGTTCCTTTCGGGGGTCAGAAGTCAATAACTCTTAAACGACATTTAGCTGGTAGGTCACTGACCGCATGTTTCTGTCACTAATTTAAAAATGGTTTAAGGGTGTATATTACAGATTACACTTGTCTGTCCTTACCATCATTGTATAGTTGACTACACTATTTAATGCATATAAAGGAGTCATAAAAACCGACATTCAATCTCTGTCTCGGTAGCTGGAATGATATCTCACAGAGCCGTATTTAAAATTTTTGAGCCACAATAACAATACAAATTGCAACATTTTTAATACCTAAATATTAAAATGTGTTATACCGGTGCGAACGGTAGCCAGTTTTTTGTTGGAAAGCATAGGGTCGTGGGTTAGGAGTGTCTGGGCACTCAAAGGGCGCCACTTGCTGTATATTACGTAATATGATTTAAATACTTTTTCCAGCCAGGAGCAAAATTAAATTACTAGCAATCATGCGATGGAATTCTCAAAATGTATAGACAATATCAAAATTTGTACTCTACTCTATGAAACCTCAAAATTTGAACAAATATCAGGTGTACCAGTGCAAATAATAAGAACATTTAAGAATAGAGTATTCAAACTTTTATGTGATAAGGCATTTTATGATATTGACGAGTTCGTAAACTGTTGAGTTCGTTTGACCCATATCTAATTTATCAATTTTATATTATAGTGTCTCTGTGTGAAGACTAATTCGAAAATAACAGTATTTAATATATGTATATTTGTAGCTGTGTCTAAATAGTGGAGTGAAATTGTTGTATGGTGGCGGGATGTATGGTGAACCATTCGAGGAGGGAGGGGTGTGTGTTTCGCCTGGAGAATGGCGAGATATGAATTTCTCTTTCTTCGGTGTCTTACTACACATCGCGCCATCATACGATCAATTTCACTATACCTATCACTTTATTATAATTTTAATCCTTAAATTTGTACAATGTTCTTTTTATTTTGTATTATATTTGTACCCTATTTCACATTATTGTTCTTCTTTTTGACTAGTCAGATCAGTTATATGTTTCTATAGCTTTGTGGATGAATAAATCTTATCTTATGTTATCTTATCTTATCTTATCTATGTAGACACTAGACATTTATTACAACACACGTAAGATGTACAACAATAAAAAATAAACAATTTCACTATTACTCCTTAAACATAATTTATGCGCAACAGAAATTCAAAATGTGTGCATGGCCCCATTTAAAATTATTTCAGTGATTTGAATTTTTCATAAAAAGCAACTACGGCTTAGGTAATACCAACAATGAGTTTTAGATTTACAACAGCGAGTTAAAGATTTACAATGGATTAAAATTACAGCTCATCACTAAAATATTATGTAATAAACAAGATTCTGTGAGCCAATTTTTGCAATTCTCGCTGCGCATTCTAGAACGTCAAAGAATGATGTAAAATAAGTATGTTCTAATAAAAATATTTCACATGTGACATAATAGAAGGTAAATTAGCATTACATGGTACCATATGTTGCCTTACTGTAAGACATCTCGTCATGCTAGGTGTAAACTTAGAGTTTAACTTGTAGTTGCAAAGTTGTTGTGTAATTTACTCTACTATTTGAACAAAAAATCACTGAAAGAAACTATAATAATTTCTTTAAAATTATGTAACTAAAATGAAACAATAAAACCTGATTCTTGAGCCCTGGCATTTTCTGTGACGCAGCAGCGTGACCTGTTACCACTTCCTGGACTTCTCAACGTCAGCTAAAACTACAACCATAAATGCATGCCGGACACCAGACTGCATTAAATCTCTTGGAGACTGCTACGAACAACTCTCCAATACGCCAATACTTCTCTGAATCTCAGCCAGACCCACATATGAGCAAATATCTGAGTAATAGACTTCCTCCTATTACTCCTCTAAATACTGGGCTCCCTTACATGAACTGCTAAATTGTCTGACACAAATATATGCCTAACCCAAATATAAGCCTCTCCAAAACGTAACTAAATTCAAATGGCCAGTCCCTCCAAAACACTCTGTAATAATGACAATAAACAAGAACCAAATAAAACTCCAAACATTTGTGTTGTTTATTTATAAAAAACAACCTTTAACTGATCCTTTGACGTAAACGTCACAGGCGTAGAGGTTTTTTACCAGTAACATACTGGTTAATTGTGATATATTTTGTAGATTCCCCTAGCACCGCTTAGAAAGAAAACATACAAGTGGCAGGAAGTCCCAAAGAATTGAAGAAGAAAAAAAAATAAGATAATGCCACAAATAACATTTAGACAATATGTTGGTCAAGTATTTCACTATTTTTTTTTTTGAAAAGTTCCGAAAAATTGATACACATTCTTTAGACACAAATAAACAAGATTTACCTTAGTTGATTGTTTCATTGCCACCACCCTGATTTAACAGGGAAAAGAATCATTTTTTTTTTGGGAGAAGGAAGCGTTTTGGCGAAAAAGTCCAAGAGGCAAAAATTGTTTATTTTTGTATAACGAATACACCTGTATATTTTTTTAAGAAAAAAAAATCTAGGGAAAAAATAAATCTAAGGAAAATCTTGTCTGAAATTATTTTCAGCTAAGAAATGAATTACAGGCATATTGTTTGGACAAAAATAAGCGACTTTTGGCTCTTGGAGTTTTTCTCTAAAACGCTTCCGTCACCCTAAACTAATTAATAAAGGTCCATGACTTATTTTTTTGTAATTTTTTCTCGGGAGAAGGAAGCACTTTGGAGAAAATATCCAAGAAAAAAAGTTGCTTGTTTTCGCCCAGAAAATATACCTGAATTTTTTCAGAAGTTTTTGGCAACATTTAAGTGGCCCTTTGTTTCTTGCCTCTCTCTAGAAGAGGTAGAGGTCACGTGACCTGCCGTTGGGGGAAAATGGTACCTACAGATGCCTACAACATCTCCACCAAGCGACTCCAACTGCGGTGCCCGATCCACTTTTGTTGATGGGATCCCGTACTAATAGAGGATATCTTAAGCTTCAGCTGTTTTTTTTAAGGAGGTGTTATAAGATGATGCATTGATGCTGCGCATTCAAAATTAAATCTGGCAAATTAATTAACAAAAATTGTCAGCCAGACAAGTTGTAATAGATAATAGATAGCAGAGATCTTAAACTTCGTTTTAAAATAAAAATCAAGGAGGTCTTATGAAGTGCACTTTCATAAAAAAAAATTATAACAAAAGGTCTGTCAGAAGTTAATTGACAAAAATTGTCAGACAGACAAATTTTTTCAAAAATGGTTTATTACTTACCACAAATTGCGTAAATTTCAAGCAAGTGTTTTGAAAAGTACAATCATTTTTCTTAGGTAAATTCAAAAATTTATAAAAAACAACGATTAACAAATGTTTACTAGTCTGGCAGACTTGAATATCACACGGCTCTTGGTCTAATAGAGGGTCTCAATATGCACAATATACAATCAGTTTTTCAAGATAACATCTATTAACAAAAAACACAAGTCAAAAAAGTTAAAACTGTTTGCAAAGTGCAAGTGCAACAATAATTAGTAATTTACAATTACAACATAAACAGAATTATAAACGAAGGATGTTAATCATAATAATTGATTATTAAGTAACTAAACAAATAAATAAATAGTTAAATACTCATGTGTGGAAGGTTAAGCAAATGAGCCAAGTTTGTAAAGCGGATCTCAATATAAAATAATTAACTACTTAAGAATCCTGAATTAATATTTCCCTTTTGCTTGTAAACTGCAGCACCCATTACCATGTACTGAAAATAAACAGAATGCTTAATATTAATATTACCGAGTTGAGTGTAAAGGGTCATTTAGTTGTTACAAGCGGTTTTAGAATTAACGCAAAAGTATGATAGCTAGGATAATGTTTTTATTTTGCAGGTATTTTATATACGAAAATGATACGTATTGTTAATGGGATGATGCTAAAATTTTGTCGTAAATCGTGAAATAGAGCTCTGTCATCAGAACTCTGGATAACAGACAGGCGTTACATGTATCTGGCACTAAAGCCTTTCTGTTGATTAGTTTAGTATTATCAGTCAATCATCAACGGGGTACAAGATACGGATACAGCATGTGATTCGGTGCCAAATGCAGGAATAGAATGTGGCAGTCCTATTACGGTTTTATACATTACGTTTTAGCGATCGAATAGCTTAGTACGTAATTCTACTAGCCTGCTATAACAAGTTAAATCGCAAACATTCTAACAATCTAAACTTGATGACAGTCCATTTACAAACATCACACAAATCAGAGAGCATAGTGCACCTTTTCACATAAAATACAAATTACCATACCAGGCGTTGCCTATCTTCCGGCAACTTAACAATCTACTACTCCTTTTTCATACAACTGTAAAAACTAGCAAACACAATTTCCATCTTTGACTCCATCCTATCTTTTTCGTTTTTTTCTTATTGGTTTTTCTTTATCTAAATGATTCTCTTCATAAACATATTCCTGTCAAATCCTTAAAATCTTTAAAAAATCTCAATATATTAAACCATAGCCGTTCGCTTTTGCCACAACTGTCTAGAGCTGTTTTTTTTCTTGGTTATTGATTTCCCCATGTGCTCAACCATATATGGTGAGCCTCTAGTACGTGGACGATTCAATACTTCCTCAACTCTTTGAAATTTGAAAAAATGTCTCTGATAACAATTGTGGGAGTTCAAGGCATATTTCAAAATTATTTTTAAATCTATTATGTTTCACACAGTGAGCATGTAATGGTTAGAATAAACTCCTTAAAATTATTGCAAAACAAGTGACAAGAATTTGTTTCGACACATCGATTTTTAAATGCGTTTCTCAACTTGGTTGTATAAAAAAATGTCTACAAACATTTTAAAAAAGTTATGACGCCATCGGAAATTTTTTCGATTGCTACCCCAATTTTTAAAAGCGTTACTTGAAAGAGCCAATTTTTCTGCTTACAGTGATTTAAATTCTATGGCATATTACATGAAGAAAATATTAATTACTTATAACAATGTAATAAAACAGAAAATACAATAATTAATAAATACTGAAAAATATAATTAAATTATATGTTCAAATTGCTTGCCAATGTTCAAACCAAAACTGAAATTCTTTCAGAACGTTGGTAATTGTTTCGGGTCGAGTACTTATAATTTTGTAACAAAATCTATATTTTAAATCTATTAAAATAAACTTTGGATTTAAGGTAACCCCATAAAAAATAATCCATTAAGGTTAGGTTCGGAAATCTAGGTGACCATTCTATTGTAGATAAACAAATTGACAACGGACTTTAAATAACCCCAAAGCAATAGAATTTTCTTTGGGGTTATGTAAAATCTGTTGTCAATAAGACCAAATCTCAGTCGTTAGAAAAGTTAGTATGGCTGCTCTAAAAATATCACAATATGGTATTCAGAACTACTTAAGAACTTTCGTTAATCGATTAGGATATTGACAGGTTGCTGAAGATTTGAACATTAGTTATGAATAATCTGTTTTTTTGCATTATTAAAGTGATCAATATTTTGTAATAACTACTTTAATTTCCATTAACTAATAAACATATTTATTACTCCTTGTTTTATTTAGAAAATTATATTTCTCTTTTTTCAAATAAAGACCATTTATTATTGTTATGGTTATATTGACACATTAGTGACTCATTCAGGCATCTTTTATTTTATAAATCATCTTATGTTCTGCCTTGTTACATGTTAATTTTAATTGCTATTTAATTCCCACTGTGCGAACAAGAGATGGCATTTTACACCATTCAATTTCTTCCTAACCCTACCCGACCTCCCTCCGTCTAATCTTTCATCTACCACGGCGATCAGAACCATGTATGTTAGGTTGGCTCCGGGCGAGTGTTTGGGGATTAGAGAGGGTAAATGATGTAGTATTTAATTTAATATAAATTAGTTTTGAATTGGTTTGATTTGCTTAAAAAGACGAATGCATAATATTTCGTTCTTTCACAAAAATGTGAAGTGCGTGTTCCTCTATATCGTTATAATGAAATTATTTCATTACAACAGATATTCGTCGTATTAATATTACAAGGAAAACGTTCAATAGTCCACCTTCTCACAGAATAACAATATATGGAAGATAAGTTGTATTTAACATTAGTCAAACTTGCAATCAAATCCCTGCAGAGTTTAAACATATTAATATCATTAAGTTAAAAACATGTTACGTAAAGATTGTAGATACCCAGTCAGCAAAACTAATTACATTCTTGTATAATATTGTTTATGTAGGTGATTTCATTAGGTTTTTCTGTTTCATTTAATAAGCATACCAAATAACGAGAGATAAATAAAAACACCACCAAGGGCATCTATGAATTTTCAAACGCATGTTTTTGATTAGACTATTGCTACTGTTAATTCATTGTTAAGTCAGATTGAAAATTATAATACTGGTAGGTTAGATAGAAATGTGTATGAATATATTTTTCAATCAAAATGATGGGCTTATAGTATATACAGAAGAATCATTACACATACGTAAAGTGAAAAAAATAATATTTAGCGATATCAATTTACTAAGATGCACTTTTGAAATAAATGAGATAACATTTGGGATAACATGCACTTATAGACCCCCATCTACAGATATTAAGACATTTTTAGAAGACCTGAACAATGTTATAATAGACTTAAATATGAATAATACAGAAATTACTTCCACATCCACGTAGTGGATTGGAAGTTTAGTAATCGCATAAAAATTTTCAAAATTTTTTATTCGTAAAATAGGTTTAGAATGTCATGAAACGTCGAGATTTGAAATTTGAGGGAAAGAAAAATTTCTGTCTGTCTGTCGGTCTGTCCGTCTGTCTGTCTGTAACTTTTTTTTGTCCGCACGTTTTCTCGGGAACGGTTTAAGATATTGACTTGAAATTTTGTACACGTATATATTATAACGAGATCTGGAACTGGATTGTTTTTTGAGGATATCCGGTGAAGGGTTGGGGGTTAAATAGGGGAAAATGAGTAAAGCAAGCAAGTACAGAAACTTGAAATTCGGTATATGTACTAGAAGTTAAGGCCTCAGATTTTTTATAATATTTTTCAACCCCCCACCACCCCTACCCCATTAATGGGGTTGATAAAATAAAGTTGAGATATTCATTTGAAATTTCGTACACGTTTGTATTATAACAACGTCTGGAATTAGATTATATTTTGAGATGATTCCGTTGAAGGGTTGGGGGTTAATTTGGGGTAAATAGGGGAATATAAGTAAAACAAGTTGGTAAGAGTACAGAAACTTGAAATTCGGTGTATGTACTAGAAGCCAAAGCGTCAGATTTTTTTATAATATTTTTCAACCCCCACCACCCCTACTCCAATACGAAAAGGGTTGATAAAATAAAATTGAGATATTCGTTTCAAATTTGGTACACGTATGAATTATAACGACAACTGGAACTAGATCTACTTTGAGATGATTCCGTTGAAGGGTTGGGGGTTATTTAGGGGTGAATAGGGGGAAATAAATAAAACAAGCTGGTATGAGTACAGAAACTTGAAATTCGGTGTATGTACTAGAAGCCAAGGCCTCAGATTTTTAATAATATATTTCAACCCTCGCCACCCCTACTCCATTATTCAAGGGGTTGATAAAATAAAAGTAAGATATTCACATGTTTAGTACGCATATGTATTATAACGACATCTGGAACTAGATTATATTTTGAGATGATTTCGTTGAAGGGTTGGGGGTTAAATAGGGGTATATGGGGGAAAATAAGTAAAGTTAGCTGGTAAAAGTACAGAAACTTGGGATATGGTGTATATACTAGAGTGAAGGTCTCAGGTTTTTTTATCAGTATTTTCCATCTCCCCACCCACCACCCCCACTACCTTATTAAAAGAGTTGATAAAATTAAATTTAAATTTTCACTTGAAATTTGGTACATTTATGTATTATAACTATATTTGAAACTAGATTATATTTTGACATGATTACGTTGAAGGAGTGGGGGTTAAATAGGGGTAAATAGGGGAAAATAAGTAAAGCAAGCTGGTAAGACTACAGAAACTTAAAATTTGGTGTATGTGCTAGAAGCCAAGGTTTCAGATTATTTACAATGTTTTTCAACCCTCCCACCCCTACTTCATTATTAAAAGGGTTGATAAAATAAAATTGAGATATTCATTTAAAATTTGGTACGCGTATGAATTATAACGACATCTGGAACTAGATTATACTTTGAGATGATTCCGTTGAAGGGTTGGGGGTTATTTAGGGGTAAATAGGGGGAAATAAGTAAAGCAAGCTGGTATGAGTACAGAAACTTGAAATTTGGTGTATGTACTAGAAGCCAAGGCCTCAGATTTTTTAATAATACATTTCAGCCCCCACCACCCCTACTCCATTATTCAAAGGGTTGATAAAATAAAATTGAGATATTCACATGAAATTTAGTACGCGTATGTATTATAACGACATCTGGACCTAGATTATATTGAGGTGATTCCGTTGAAGGGTTGGGGGTTAAATAGGGGTATATAGGGGAAAATAAGTAAAGCAAGCTGGTAAAAGTACATAAATTTTGGAATTGGTGTATATACCTACTAGAAGCGAAGGTCTCAGATTTTTTTATTAGTATTTTCCATCTCCCCACCACCCCCACTCCCTTATTAAAAGAGTTGATAAAACTAAATTTAAATTTTCACTTGAAATTTGGTACATTTATGTATTATAACTATATCTGAAACTAGATTATATTTTGACATGATTGCGTTGAAAGAGTGGGGGTAAGTAGAGGTAAATACTGAAAAATAAGTAAAGCAAGCTGGTAAGAGTACCACAACTTGAAATTCGGTCTATATCCTAGAAGCCAAGGCCTCAGATTTTTTAATAATATTTTTCAACCCTTCCACTACCCTTACTACATTATTAAAGTGGTTGATAATATAAAATTGGAGATATTCACTTGTAATTTGGTAGACGTATGTATTATAACGACATCTGGAACTAGATTATATTTTGGGATGATTCGGTAGAAGTGTTGGGGTTAATAGGAGTAACTAGGAGAAAATAAGTAAATCAAGCTGGTAAGAGTACAGAAATTTGGGATTCGGTGTATATACTAGAAACCAAGGCCTCAGATTTCTTTCTAATATTTTTCAAACTCCACCACCTCCGCTTCAATCTTAACTGGATTGATAACATCAAATTGAGATATTCACTTGAAAGTTAGTACACGTATGCATTGTAGTGACATCTGATTGAGATGACTCCATTGAAGGGGTGGGAGGTGGTAAGTTGTGTATAGTAGAAAATAAGTAGGGTGAACTAGAAATTTAATTTTTAACGTATATGGTAGAAACCAACTCCTCAAACTTTTCTATGACATCTTCCTCAAATAATATTAAAATTCTATGACCAATCATTTCCACATGCTAGAGTGCAAATATAGTCAAGATGTTTCCTTTAAAGTGACTTGGATGAAGAATCTGGATGTGGAAGTAGTGATTCTTTAGGCAGCGGTTTTAATAAGCCCACAAGACAAACTGAAAAGTCGGCAACAATTATAGACCACATTTTTGTAAAGTCTCATACATTTAAAAATAAAAACATGGAAATGCATTCTGTAGTTTTCCAAACATCATTAACTGACCAATATACTATAATATTATCTACTAACAGCCCTAAATCTAATTTAAATAATTCTGTGCAAGAGAAAAAATATATAACAAAGATAAACTACGAAAAATTATAAATATCATTACAAAAAGAAAATTGGGAAGAGATTCTAAAATAAGAAGTTGAAAAGGCAAATTCTTCATACATGTTAAAACTGTCTTCGTATATACAGGATTTCTCGAAAAATTGTTATATCGCAACTAAAAATCACAACATTAAAGTCTGGATTACTAATGGTATTATAAAGTCAATAAGACGTAGAGATATAATGGAAAAGCAATTAATTGATAACTTCTCTTTTGAGGCGGACAAGCAATATAAACAATATAGAAATAAACTTAACAAAATAATTAAAGACGAGAAGAGCAACTACTATAAACAAAAAATTAGAGATTCAAATAAAAATTATAAACAAATTTGGGGCATAATGAATGAGATAACAAACAATTATTCACATAATAAGAAGCAAAATATTAACTCGCGGCACATGGAAACATTATTAACAACAATAAGGAAAAAGCAGAATGTTTTAATGAGTTTTTTATTAGCATTGGTCAGGAAATGGCACAAAAAATTGTACCAACTAAAAAAAAATCGGTAAAGGTATTTACACAGAACTTCCCTCGTTATTTGCGCATGAGGTCGCTCTAAAAATTTTTTAATAGAATAGAATAGAATAGAATAGAATTTATTCCCAAACATATATATACATTACACTAAAATAAAATGCGTATACATGGTAAGTTGCGCCTCATGGAGCAGTAGGGAGACATAAGCTAAGTTAGCTCAATACCAGCAAATTTAGATTATTATAAACAATAAAGTAATGTAATATAATAACGCTAGTAAATTTAAGATACTACAAAGTTATCAATAATTAGTATAACATGTTTAATACAAACTACATACTTTGCTATGAGGTGAATAGTACATTAAAAGCTAAATGATTATAGTGTTGTGTCAAAGAATTCAATAATGCTGTAAAATACATATGATAGTAAAATGTTTTTTAAGTTTTGTTTAAATTTGTTTAGGTTGTTGAGTGTTTGGATATGCTGGGGTAAGTGATTAAAAATCAGCACCCCCGTGTACAGAGGACCTCTACGACTGACGTTATAGTTGTAGTATGGGGGTAAATATGTATCTTTATTTCTTGTATTGTATTTATGTATGTCTGATGGGGTTATTAGATTATTTTTCCTTTTAAATATAGCCAAAGATAAGCGATATATATACAGGTTAGTTAGGGTAAAAATTTCCAATTCCTTAAATGTGCTACGACATGAGTCATATCTGCGTAGACCACATAGGACACGAATGGCGCGTTTCTGAATTATGAAAGTGCTATTTACATTTGATGAATTTCCCCAGAACTCAATTCCATATTGTAATTACGAAATGACATTGGGAATAATAATCGGAATAGAGTTATTGCTATTGTTACAAAGAAAACCTGATAACTTTTGGTCAAGAAAATATACAGAGTTCTCATCCAACAGCAAAAGTTCAATACTAAATAGCAGGTGCCACATATGGCAGGCTTGCGCAAATACCTTTACAAATGTCCACCATGACTGAATTATTTCTTGGGATGACCACCCTGTACATTTTTCAATAAAAGTATAATAGGTGCATATGCCAGATATTATTGCCATCTGTCACATTTTCAGTCCAACATTCACGTAATGGAGTGGAAGTATAGTGTGTGGTTAAGAAATTTCATTTTTTTTAAAATTTTTCAAAAGATGTTGGTAAAATAATTTTCAAAATTTTTTCTTCTGAAATAGGTTTAAAATGTGAAACGTAGAAATTTTAAATTTGAGCAAAAAGGAAAGTTTCCTTCTATTCTATAGTAGTGCTAAAAAAAGTTTAAAAATTAAAAATTACATATTTTTTAAAATAGGTTTAGAATGCTATGAAACGTGAAAATTTTAAATTTGAGCAAATGAAAAAAAATTAGATCTATTTTGGTGGTAAAAACTTTTTGAAAAATGTTGGTGAAAAAAATTTTCAAAAATTTGTTTCTGAAATACCTAGGTTTAGAATGTCATTTAAATTTGAGCATTCTAGTGTTATTTTTTTTCCAAACTGGTAAAATGGTGCAATTTTTTTTTCCGAAATTGATTTGGAATATCATGAAACGTGGAAATTTTAAATTTGAGCAAAAAAATTTTTTTCGTCTGTTCTATACTTAGTAGTGGATTGAAACATTCTTTATAGGATTTTGCAAACAGCAGAAAAAATAACTATCTATAACTAAAAGAAAAACTTTGTGTAGAAATATTAATGAAATCTTTAATATTTCTACACAAAGTTTTTCTTTTAGTTATAGATAGTTATTTTTTTCTGCTGTTTGCAAAATCCTATAAAGAATGTTTCAATACAATTATAAGCAAACAAATAATAATTCATTTTTAGTAGTGGATGTTTTCAAATTTTTTAAAAAATTCTTCAAAAACATTTTTAAATTTGTTTGAAAAGTTTTAGAATGTCATGGAAACGTGGATAGTTAAAATCTGAAGAAAGAAAAAAAAAATGTATCTTAGTGGTAAAATTTTTTTAAAATAGTAAGAAAAATTTCTAATTTTTCTTTTAAATAGATTTAGAACACTATGAAACGTGGAAATTTGAAGAAATTAAAAAAAATCCATCTATTTTAGTGGTAAACAAATTTTCAAAAATGGTAAAAAAAATTTTCAAAATATATATATATTTTTTTTAATCAGGCTTAGAATGCCATGAAACGTGGAAATTTTAAATTTGTAGAAAGAAAAAAAAATTATTTCATTTTAGTAGTAAAAATTTTTTCAAAAATATTGGTGAAAAAAATTTTCAAATTTTTTTTTCTGAAATAGGTTTAGCGCGTCATGAAACGTGGAAATTTTAAATTTGAGCAAAAAAAAATTTTTTTCACTATTTATTCCGTTTAGATGGTCCACCCTGTATATTTTCCAGTGAAATTTCTACCATATCTTCGCTGACAGTAGCGTCAACTATCTACCAAATTTGACTGCTATCCTTCAAGTAGTTTTTTAGTAAATGCACCAACAGACAGACAGACAGACAGACAGACTGACGGAATTGAAAAACCTATATTTTCGTAATCTACGTGTTCTGAAACGTCAGAATCCGTAAAAATCTCGGAGGGTGATTTTTTCTCGAATACAATACTTCCCTTCGGTATGCGAGGGAAGTAATAAAATTTAGCAAAAAATGCGCGGAGAGAATAATTATTCCTAAAACTGAGCAAGAATTAATCATGAATATTTCTACACTGATAAACAACTCATTTCCTGGTCCAGATGGTATCTCTGTTTAGCTCATTAAAACCATGAATCTGTACGTAATAAAACCATTACGACACATAATAAATTTAGCCCTCAAGACCTTTAAAATGCCTAATGACTGGAAAGTATCAATAGCAGATCGCTCAAATTTCACAAATTATAGACCTATATCCCTTATTAACAACTCTGATAAAATATTTGAGAAATGCATAAAACAAAGATTAATAGAATTTATATATAGTCACAATATACTTTATGCCAAACAATTTAGATTTAGGTCAAAGAAAAATACAGAAGATGCAGTTTTTGAATTCATAAACCTAATAATGAATACCCTAAATAAAAATAAAAGATCACTTTCTGTGTTTTAGACTTGGCCAAAGTACTTGACACAGTATGCCATAAAAACCTTATTAGCAAGACTCGACGAGGTTGGAATTAGGGGTACTCATTAAAACTATTATCAAATTATTTGTACAACAGAATACAAAAAGTAAAAATTGGTGAAGCATTGAGTTAATCTCGGGTAATCTCCACGGGGATACCACAAGTTAAGTGCAAGTTCAGTATGTGTCACATGTGGAAATATATTTCACAAATCCCGTATGCAAAGGATTATAGAACATGTACAAGTTATTGATGAAACAAGAATTATTTGTTGCCAGTCAACTAACCTAAGCACATCTAACGAAAATGAAAAAGGACATGAGTATGAAAGCTGTGCAATGGATAAATTGAAAATGGAAAACCAAATGCTAAAACAAATTCTATATGAGACACAAGCAAAATGCAGTTTATTGCAGGAAAGCAATGTAATATTAAAGGAAAATAAACAACTTATAGAGGAAAAAATGGAAGAATTAAAAAAGCTGATTGGGGAAAAAAATACAATAAGTTGTAGCAACACAAAAAAAGTAATTAAAGATAAACACATAGGTTATAGTTCGGCTCTCAAAACACAGACAGCTCATAATTTAAGCCAAAGTAGTAAAGTTGCAAACCCAAATAGTAGCAACCACTCCAAGAAAAATTTAAATTATGGAAACCAAACAAATATCGATAGAGTTGAAAGGAGAAATGTAGATCACAATGAAAAAACCGCTGCCTAAGGAATCACTACTTCCACATCCAGATTCTTCATCCAAGTTACGTTAAAGGAAACATCTTGACTATATTTGCACTAGTATGTGAAAATTATTGGTCATAGAATTTTAATAATATTTGGGGCAGATGTCATAGAAAAGTTTGAGGCGTTGGTTTCTACCATATACGTTAAAAATGAAGTTTCTAGTTTACCCTACTTATTTTCCACTATTCACAAACTACCACCTCCCACCCCTTCAATGGAGTTATCTCAGTCGGATGTCACTACAATATATACGTGTACTAACTTTCAAGTGAATATCTCAATTTGATGTTATCAATCCCATTAATAATGAAGGGGAGGTGGTGGAGTTTGAAAAATATTAGAAAGAAATCTGATGCCTTGGTTTCTAGTATATACACCGAATCCCAAATTTCTGTACTCTTACCAGCTTGATTTACTTATTTTCCCCTAGTTACTCCTATTAACCCCAACTCTTCTACGGAATCATCCCAAAATATAATCTAGTTCCAGATGTCGTTATAATACATACGTCTACCAAATTACAAGTGAATATCTCAATTTTATTTTATCAACCCCTTTAATAATGTAGTAATGGTAGTGGAAGGGTTGGAAAATATTATCAAAAAATCTGAGGCCTTGGCTTCTAGGACACAGACACCTAATTTCAAGTTGCAGTACTCGTACCAGCTTGCTTTACTTATTTTTCCCTATTTACCTCTACTTACCCCCACTCCTTCAACGCAATCATGTCAAAATATAATCTAGTTTCAGATATAGTTATAATACATAAATGTACCAAATTTCAAGTGAAAATTTAAATTTAATTTTAACAACTGTTTTAATAAGGGAGTGGGGGTGGTGGGGAGATGGAAAATACTAATTAAAAAACCTGAGACCTTCGCTTCTAGTATATACACCAAATCCCAAATTTCTGTACTTTTACCAGCTTGCTTTACTTATTTTTCCTTATATACCCCTATTTAACCCCCAACCCTTCAACGGAATCATCTCAAAATATAATCTAGTTCCAGATGTCGTTATAATTCATATGTGTCCAAATTTCAAATGAATATCTCAATTTTATTTCATTAACTCTTTTAATAATGAAGTAGGGGTGGTGGGGGTTGAAATATATTATAAATAATTTGAGACCTTGGCTTCTAGTACATACACCGAATTTCAAGTTTCTGTAGTCTTACCAGCGTGCTTTACTTATTTTCCCCTATTTACCCCTATTTAACCCCCAACCCTTCAACGGAATCATCTCAAAATATAATCTAGTTCCAGATGTCGTTATAATACATACGCGTACTAAATTTCATGTGAACATCTCAATTTTATTTTATCAACCCCTTGAATAATGGAGTAGGGGTGATGGGGGGCTAAAATATATTATTAAAAAATCTGAGGCCTTGGCTTCTAGTACATACACCGAATTTCAAGTTTCTGTTCTCATACCAGCTTGTTTTACTTATTTCTCCCTATTTACCCTTAAATAACCCCCAACCGTTCAACGGAATCATCTCAAAGTACAATCTAGTTCAAGATGTCGTTATAATTCATACGTGTACCAAATTTTAAATGAATATCTCAATTTTATTTTATCAACCCTTTTCATATTTGAGTAGGGGTGGTGGGAGTTGAATAATATTATAAAAAAATCTGACACTTTGGCTTCTAGATATACACCGAATTTCAAGTTTCTGTAGTCTTACCAGCTTGCTTTACTTATTTTCCCCTATTTACCCCTATTTAACCCCCAACCCTTCAACGGAATCATCTCAAAATATAATCTAGTTCCAGATGTCGTTATAATACATACGTGTACCAAATTTCAAATGAATATCTCAATTTTATTTTATCAACCCTTTTCATATTGGAGTAGGGTGGTGGGGGTTGAAAAATAGTATTAAAAAATCTGACCCTTTGGCTTCTAGTACATACATCGAGTTTCAAGTTTCTGTACTCTTACCAACTTGTTTTACTTATATTCCCCTATTTACCCCAAATTAACCCCAACCCTTCAACGAAATCATCTCGAAATATAATCTAATTCCAGACGTCGCTATAATACATACGTATATGAAATTTCAAATGAATATCTCAACTTTATTTTATCAACCCCATTAATGGGGTAGGGGTGGTGGGGGGTTGAAAAATATTGTAAAAAATCTGAGGCCTTAACTTCTAGTACATACACCGAATTTCAAGTTTCTGTACTCTTACAAGCTTGCTTTACTTATTTTCCCATATTTACCCCTATTTAACCCCCAACCCTTCACCGGATATCCTCAAAAAACAATCCAGTTCCAGATCTCGTTATGATATATACGTGTACAAAATTTCAAGTCAATATCTTAAACCGTTCCGGAGAAAACGTGCGGACAAAAAAAGACCGACAGACCGACAGACAGAAAATTTTTTTTCGCTCAAATTTAAAATCTCGACGTTTCATGACATTCTAAACCTATTTCACGAATAAAAATTTTTGAAAATTTTTTTGCGATTACTATACTTCCAATCCACTACGTGGATGTGGAAGTAAAAAAACACAAGTATTATATGGTGAAATTATTTCTATTAGCGAGGTAAAAGAGGAAGACCAATTTCAAGAAGTAGTGGGAAGAAGAAGTAAAAATAGAATTAAGAAACATGTAGGCATGGCTAATGGAGCAGAAAAGAGCAGTGAAAATGGATTTGCGGGAGTTGATAGAAAATTGTGGTTATACAGGGTGTTTTTAAAAAGTATGTCAATCACTTAACCACGGACTCAGCATGTCAAAAGAAGTTGATTCAGCCTAATTTACCTCTATCCAAAATCGCACCCCTATGAAAATACAGCCCTCTAAAGTTGGGATTAAAAATATTTATATTTTTAATATTGTGCAAATGGCTGTAGATATCTTTTTCAATTTCGGAACACTGAAATGTATGTCAAAGGGTAATAGTTTAAAGTAAAAACTCTTTAAAATCAAATTTTCTAAAAGGCCGATTTGGGGGTAAACTACCCTTCCCTCCTACCCCCTCTTTTAGTGGTACGCCTATGACTTTTTTGATATAGGGCATTTTATATAAAATTTAATTATAAAACTTTTCTTTATCTTGTTTTTTTTTTCATTTAGATAACCATTTTCAAATGAATCTGGAAATACTAAAACCATTATGAAAAGTGGAACATATGAAATAAAAAAGTTCTTCTGTGTAATTTTGGCATTTGAAGTTACTGGTATTATAATAAAAGATGTGCATTGCTATCATAAATTGTAAAATTAAAAAAATGTTTAAATAGGTTTTTTTATTAAATAAAAATCACAGAAACTAAAACATCAATCATTAAAGCAACAAAGTAAATTAAAATAATATTAGAAGTAAAACAACAAATAATGAAATAAATTAAAAATAAAATAAAAAAATATCGAACATTAAAATTTTATTTCAGAATGTGCTCAAAATGATTTCCATTTTGTCGTACACAATACCTTGCCCTTTTTAGAAGCGAAAATCTCACATTCTGAAACACGGCAGGAATGTTTCTAAATTCCTCGGCTGATTGTTGAATTCTTTGTCGGAGATGTTCAACGCTCTCTATTGGAACAGAATAAACTTTTTCCTTCATAGCTCCCCAAAGACAGAAGGGTTTAAATCAGGGGACCGAGCAGGCCAACTGACTGGAGCATCAGCTCCTCGACCTATCCAACGTCCTGGAAAACGCCTTGATAAACATTGCCTGACTTGCAGGCTATAATGGGGTGGAGCACCATCTTGTAAATACCACATGTTTTCTCTAATATTAAGATTAACAATATCTAATTGCTCAGGCAATTAATTTTCCAGAAAATCTAGGTAGTCAGCTCCATTTAAACGACGTGGAAAGAAAACAGGTCCAATTAGATGGTTATCAACAATACCTGCCCAAACATTAACAGAAAAATTACGCTGAAAATGCGTTTCTATCTTTGCATTGGGATTTTCTTCAGACCAAATGTGATAATTATGATGATTTGTAATACCATTTCTATGAAATGAGGTCTCATCAGTTGACAAAATGGTGTTTACAAAACTTACATTTCTTCCATTTTTTCTGAGAAGCCCAGTTACAAAATTCCATTCGAGAACCGTAATCTTGAGGTTCCAACGCCTGAACAGTCTGTATATGAAATGGAACTAGTAATTGTTCTTTTAATGTTCTCCATACTGAATAATACGATACTCCTACCTGAGAAGCTATTTTACGCACACTGCTTTCAGGCCGTTCTGATACAATATCTAAAATTTCCTCTTCGACCTCTGGAACTAGCACAGTCCTAGGTCTGCCACACTTCCCAGCACGATCATTTGATAGACTTCCAGTTTCCACGACGATCGACTGCAAACAATGTACGTCTATCAGGATGCCGACGGTTTGGAAACTTTTCCACATAACGCCTAGCTGCACTAGAACCATTTCCATTACATTCGCCTAATATTCTAATCATATCCACCATTTCGGTATTAGAATAACTCATATTAAATGCCATTGTTAACAATTAATAACTGATATCTATTGAAGCTGACAAAAATGACAGGTGTCAACTACCTATTAAATTTTCACAGGTGCCTTTGATCATCACCTACATTAATTTTAAACATTATTTGTGTTATTCTACAAAGGCGTGGTAATGGTTTTAATATTTCCAGATTCATTTGAAAATGGTTATCTAAACGGAAAAAAAAACAAAATAAAACAAAGTTTTATAATTAAATTTTATATAAAATGCGATATATCAAAAAAGTCATAGGCGTACCACTAAAAGAGGGGGTAGGAGGGAAGGGTAGTTTACCCCCAAATCGGCCTTTTAGAAAATTTGATTTTAAAAATTTTTTACTTTAAACTATTACCCTTTGACATACATTTCAGTGTTCCGAAATTGAAAAAGATATCTACAGCCATTTGCACAATATTAAAAAAATAAATATTTTTAATCCCAACTTTAGAGGGGATTCATATTCATAGGGGTGCGATTTTGGATAGAGGTAAATTAGGCTGAATCAACTTCTTTTGACATGCTGAGTCCGTGGTTAAGTGATTGACATACTTTTTAAAAACACCCTGTATATAAACAGAGTAAAAATACATACGACTTCTAATGACATTTTAAGTTATTTAAAAACCAAATCTAAATCTGAATTTAAGGAGGAGTTCTCAGTGAAGGAACTAACAACACAGGAGTATCAAAATAAAGTGTTCATGATAGGTGCACCGCATGATGCAAACGATGAACTCTACAATGACAGCTTCTGGCCAAAAGGTGTAGGTATAGAACATTGGACTTCAGCAAATATCGGAACTATTTAAAAAAAAATCAAGTTGATGATTTTTTATAAGTAAGGATAATAACATGTATACTTGTAAAAATGACTGTCAATCTAGTAACCATAAAAAGGATGTAAATTTTAAAATAGCACATTTAAACATTAGGTCTATTGTAAATAAATTTAATAATTTTAAAGAGCTTCTAGATGAAGCACAATGTAAAGCTTTCGCAATAAGTGAAACTTGGCTTACAGCCGTTACACCTAATTCATGTATATCAGTGCCTGGATACAATTTGCATCGCAGGGACAGAGAGGGCCGAGGAGGAGGTGTTGCCTTATATGTGAATAGTAGTTTCAAAAGCTTGAGAATTGATCCCCGTATTAATTTAAACAATAGTCAATTAGAGCAACTCTGGGTAAAAATAAGTATAACTAAAGAGGTTAAATTAGCTCTAGGAGTAATTTATAGGGCACCAAATCAAACGGTGGAATGTCTGGTAGAAATGGAAAACATGATTCAACACTTATATTACAATGGTTTTAAGGAAATAGTTATCTTAGGGGATTTAAACATAAATCTGCTAAATAAAACGCGTGAATCTCAGTACTTAAACACACTAATTGATGATTTACTACTTACACAAATAATAATAATAATAATAATAATAATTTATTAACCATTCGTTGATACATTGTATGTATATGTGGCAAGTCAGTACGCATAGCAAATAAAATAAAACAATACAAACAGTTTAAAATATAGAATTACTAAAATAGAACAATAACATAAATTATAAGATCTCTACAGCGAATCGTCAAGATATTCATTTAGGGAATAATATGACTTGTGTAAAAGAAAATGTTTTATTGTGACTTTGAATTTATGGGGATTTAAAATTTTAAAATTATTGGGTAGTTTATTATAGGCAGTTATAGCTAAATATTTTGGACTCTTTTTATAAGTAGCCAAGTTATGGGTAGGTATTTCTAAAATTAAATTATTTCTGGTAAAATAGGAATGATTATCATTTAAAGAATTGAAACTGCTTAACTCAGACTTAACATAGAGCAGTAAATGATATATAAAAATACATGGTAGTGGAAGTACACCCAGTTCCTTAAATAATTTTCTGCAGCTATCGCATTTCCTCATTCCCATTATGTATCTAATGACCTTTTTCTGAAGTCGAAAAAGTCTGATACTTTCATGTGAAATACCCCAACCTATAATGCCATACGAAATCACTGAGTGGAAATGAGCGTGGTAATACATCAACAATACAGATCTGTCAACCACCTTTCTTAGCTGATTTATAACATAGCACACTGGTGCGATCTTTTTGCATGTTTCGTCAATATGAGTTGTCCAACTTAAATTAGCCGAGATATGTACACCTAAAAATTTGGTTACATTTTCTTGCTTAAGGCTTCCACTTTTCGACCGGATTAACAGGCTATGATCGAATGGCTTTTTAGCTAGGTTAAATCTCAAAGCTACAGATTTTTTATTATTCAGCAGTAACTTATTTTGAATAAACCAATTATTGGCTTCTATTAATTGCGAATTTGCTTCCCTAACAACAGAATTGACATTTACTTTAGATGCAAGGACAGTAGTATCATCGGCATACATGATAGAATTTGACACTTGAAAATCATTTACATAAATAATATACAAAAGCGGACCTAATATAGAACCTTGTGGTACACCAACAGTAGAGGTCAGTAGACTGGATTTATGACCACTAATATCAACATATTGCATTCTATCCTGAAGATAACTGGTGAGCCACATTAGAGGTATTCCTCGTATGCCATATCTTTCTAATTTATTCAGCAGAATTTTGTGGTCTACCAAGTCGAAAGCTTTGCTTAAATCCAGGAATATGCCTATTACCTTTTTCTTTTCATCCAGATTTTTATACAATATGTTCAAAAATTCAGTTATGGCACTTATAGTAGACAAACCTTTACGAAAACCGAACTGAAAAGGATTAAAGAGCCTATGTTTATCAAAAAAACTTACAATTCGGTGTGATACCAATTTTTCAAATATTTTTGAAAAGGAGCTTAATAAAGATATTGGTCTAAAATTTTCCAGTCTGGTTTTGTCGCCAGATTTATGTAGTGGTATAATTTTTGCCGTTTTCAATTTATCTGGGAAAACACCTTCCTTGAGTGAAAAGTTTATTAATTCGGTTAACGGTTTAACAATGTGATACATACATTTTTTTAACAAGTTTGTGCTTACATTATCATCTCCAGCTGAGTTTGAGTTTTTTAATTGTTTAATAATGCCTAGTATCTCTAATTCACTAGCAGGTTCAAAATAAAGTGAATGAATATTACTTTTAAACTGAAAGGTGGGTGGTAAGATGTTTCCTGTAATGTTTGCTTCCAAAAGAAGTGAGGGAATGTTATTAAAGAAATTATTATATTGATTTGAGACATATTCAGGATCACTGGTAATCGAGTGGTCAGGTTTTTGCAACTTATATTCTGTTACATTTTTGTTTTGTTTATTAGGTTTAATGATGTTCCATGCTGCCTTAGATTTGTTATAAGAATTTGCCAAAAGTGACTTATAGTACATCTTTTTTGCAATGTCTAGTAATTTTCTGTATATCTTTTTGCATTTTTTATAGTGAGACTTTATTTGCTCGTCTCCTGTCCATGTTAATTCATATAACATTTTTAGTCGCCGGCCCGATATTTTTAAACCAGGTGTGATCCACTCATTATTAATTTTTGGTTTGTGAACTAAATTTTTGCTTTTTAGAGGAAATGCTGTTTCAAAATAATGTAGGAAAGTTTCCAGAAAATTATTAAATTTTTCGTTAACATCGAGATTAGGGTTCATAGTGTTTTCCCATTTTTCTTTTGAGAGCAATGCTAAAAAGTGATTGACATTACCTGGATTGTTAAGTTGTCTGTATTTAATAGGTGACTCATGTCTTTTGTGTATGATTGGTGCTATTGTTATTATTTGTGCATGATGATCACTTATGGCACTACAGATTACCTCACTCTTATAAGTACTGGAATCTAGGTTTACACAAATATTATCTATACAGTTGTTTAATCTAGTAGGTGACATAATAGTAGGTTTTATACAATACGAGTCCAAAATATCTTTAATATCCCTATAATACCTATCATGTGTGTGGAAATTAATATTAAAATCACCACAAATAATAATATCATGCTGTTTATTTTTCTGTATTAATAAATCTAGTGTTGTACTTAGTTTTTCTGAAAATACAAAAAAATCTGAATCTGGAGATCTATATACCGCTAATATAATAACAAATGTATTGTTGCTTGTGTAATATTTAATAGCTGTACATTCAAAAACTAGTTCTACTGACAATTCCTTTATGCACTCTATATTGTCGAATTTAGAATTATTTTTTACATAAATTCCCACTCCTCCATGGGTTTTTTCCTGACGACAAAAAAAACTGGCTAGTGTGTACCCATCAATTTTACTCGAACATATTTCATCATATTTTGCCCAGTGTTCGCTTACACATAACACATCACCTTTTACTTCTCGTAAAAATACTTCGAGATGTAATAATTTATTGCTGATACACTGAACATTTTGGTGCACTATATTGATAGTTTCTTTTCCCGTGCTGCTGATAAAAAATCTTTCTGGTCTTCACTATTTTGTACATTACTTCGTTCTTGTGAGTGTGGCTGACATTTATCCGACTCTTCTTCAACGATGGTTCTTACCTCCAAGACAGTATTAGTATCGTCATGTTCTTTTTCATTTTCATGAGACAAGTCTATTTCTAATTCTTGTGATGGATTTGGGGCCACTGTAAAATTTTTGCACACATATATTAAATTTTTATTTAAATTAGCTGACTTTCTGTTCATTATGATTTCTTCAACTGATTTTGCCAGTATCATTTTTGGGAGTTTACTATTTACTTCTAAATAATGAATTTCACTTTTAATGTACCACTTTAGTCTATCGATGAACTCTCTCAGTTTTCTGTTAAATTTCAGAATTTTTTTATTTAACTGAAGATTTTTTGTCACAGGTATGGCTGAGATTATGAAATTTGCATTCTGACAAGATTTAATTACTTGTAATAGATATTTAAAAGAAGGATACTTATTATTTAAGAGATCATTGGTGCCAACTGAGATTAAAATCCAATCTGTTTTATTCAGATTTTTAGTTAGATTTTTAATGTATTCTGTAACTCCGTTGTATTGGGCACCGGGTTTTATGAGGGAAAAGTAGTTTGTACTTTTACCTTTGAGATTTATCGTAATACTATCTAATAAGGCACGACCATACTCGTCAGAGAAACTTAGCAATCTCCTATTATTGGATTTTGTCACATTTGGTATATCGGAGTCTTTGTTTGTAGTCATTTTTTTATACTTATCATTTACTAATGCTGTTTTGGGGGACACACTGATATTTTGAATATTAATGGTTTTATTTTGAATAGAATTATTCAGATTTTCATATGTACTAGTATTCACCTTGGTTTCCTGTGTAGGTGTATTTTGCATTGCATCTTGTTTTTCGTTGCATTTTTTTCCTTTATTTATCATTATCTGGGTAATTTTTTGTGTGTTAATATGTTTCTTATTGTTTATTTTTTCATCTGTCTGGGTGCTGTTAGTTTTTTGTTCCTTATTATTCTCAGTTTTTGCTTCCAAGCCTTGTACTTGGTTTTTTAAGAAGTGGCTTTGTTTTTTTAGCTTTTTAATTTCCTCTTGTTGTTTATTGTTTATAATGGACATTTCTTCTTCATTTATTAGGGCTACTTCTGTAAATGAGGCGTTGTCACTTTTTAACCTTTGTATGTATCTGTCTTTTCCTTCATTATCTTTCACGAGCTCAGAGATTATTTCATCCAATAATAGAGAATCATTTTGATTAGTAATGGGTTCATCATCATTACAGCAGATTATTTTATTTCCACTGATTATTCTAGCAGAATTTATGCCTTTTCGAAGAAAGCAGCTTTTATGTTGAACACTGTAGCACTTAACACATATAACACTATTAAATTCTTTGTTTTTACAACATTTGAACGAATTTTTGTGAGCAGTTTGACAAGGTAAACTTACTTGGTCGGCCATATGAAAGGACCCCACTCGGGTGACTTCGCAGTCACATACTCTGATTAATGTAATTATAGTAAGTAAGGATTTAGATGTGAAAGATGTAGGAGTAGACGCATGCAATATCTCAGATCATAACATAATACATTGCACGTTAGATATATCAACAAATAAAGAATCGTATCACAAAGTAATAAGAGACTATAGCCGTTTCAACCTGGAAAATTTTAATGAAGACGCCTTGATAATTGAGTGGGACTCGATCTATATGATGGAAAACATCGATGAAAAAGTACATTTCTTTAA